>CM048655.1:16310805-17510805 GCA_026413185.1 Pueraria montana var. lobata
GGCCGACACTCAACAAACTAGGGGCAATAATCTCAATTCCACATCTGGCAATGAAATTCCCAAATTCAGAAGGGAAGATAGTGACAGTCAAAGCTGATCAGGAGGCAGCCCGCGAATGCTACTTAGAAAGTCTAAAGATAGCCAGCGGCAAAAAGGTCCCAGAACTAACAGTAAAACGCGTAGCATGCGCCTCACTCGTAACACCAATAGAGGAGGCCGATCTCGACCCCAGGGAGGCTGAGCCGAGAGCAAAGCCTACAGAGGAGGTAAAATCCTTCCAAATAGGAAGAGAACCAAGGCAATGCACAAAACTCGGGACTCAGCTAGCAAACGAGACCGAAAATGCAATCGCCAGAGTCCTGTTAAACAATGCCAACTTGTTTGCATGGTCAGCCGCCGACATGCCCGGAATCGACCTGAGCTTCCATTGCCACAAGCTTGCCATCTATCCAGAGGCTAAGCCAATCTCTCAAAAGAAAAAAAAGCTCGGGACCGAAAGAGGAAAAGCGGTCAAAGAAGAAACTGAAAAGCTACTCAGCGCCAACTTCATAAGAGAAGTACAATACACCACATGGCTTGCAAATGTGGTGATGGTAAAGAAGGCAAACGGAAAATGGAGGATGTGTACTGACTACACAGACCTTAACAAAGCATGTCCAAAAGACTCATACCCGTTGCCAAGCATAGACAAGTTAGTAGATGGAGCAGCTGGCTATCCGATCCTGAGTTTTTTGGATGCATACTCCGGGTACAATCAGATACCAATGTACCCACCGGATGAGGAAAAGACGGCGTTCATAACTGACACGGCCAATTACTGTTACACGGTAATGCCATTCAGGCTGAAGAATGCAGGAGCAACATACCAGCGTCTGATGGACAAGATTTTCGCAGACCAACTCGGTTGAAACCTGGAAGTCTACGTCGACGACATGGTGGTTAAAAGCAGAGAACCAAAATCACACTCAGGAGACTTGGCCGAAATTTTTGGCGAGATCAGAAAACATAATATGAGGCTAAATCCTGAGAAATGTGTGTTCGGAGTGCATGGCGAAAAATTCTTAGGATTCATGCTCACCCACAGGGGCATAGAAGCCAATCCGGAGAAATGTGCAGCTATCATAGGCATGAGAAGTCCGAGTAACATAAAGGAAGTACAACAGCTAACTGGAAGACTGACATCCCTGTCCCGTTTCCTGCCGAAAGCAGTAGAAGTAGCCAGACCCTTTTTTCAACTGCTCAAGAAACAACAGGTTTTTGGATGGAATGAAGAGTGTGAAGCAAACTTTCTAAAGATAAAAACACTACTCTCATCACCACCAATTCTAACGCGACCTGAACCCGGCAAGGACTTAGTATTATACCTAGCCGTCTCGGGAGACGCAATCAGTTCGGTCATCATTCAAGAAGAAAATCAGACGCAAAAGCCAGTTTACTACATAAGTCGAGTGTTGAAAGATGCAGAAACCAGATACCAAATGATAGAAAAGCTAGCACTAGCCCTGGTCACCTCAGCACGACGGCTACGACCATACTTTCAAAGCCACCAAATAGTGGTACGAACAGACCACCCAATACGACAAATACTGAGAAAACCAGAACTAGCCGGAAGAATGATCGCATGGTCAGTTGAATTATCCGAGTTCAACATCAAGTATGAATCGAGAGGACCTATCAAAGCACAGTGCCTAGCCGACTTTATTGCTGAGCTAGCACCAGTAGAAAAGGCACCCTTCCCATGGTGGACCCTTTACATGGATGGTTCCTCAAACGAAAAAGGCAGCGAAGCAAGAGTCATAATTGAAAGCCCTAAAGGGATTATCCTAGAACAATCACTCAGATTTGACTTCGACGCATCCAACAACCAAGCCGAGTATGAAGCCCTATTAGCAGGACTGAAACTCGCTAAGGAAGTGAGGGCGAAACACCTTAGATGCTGGAGCGATTCAAAATTAGTCACTGGGCAAATGGATGGATCCTATCAAACAAAGGACCCCCAGATGACAAGATATTACCACCTGGCCTCCCAGTTGAAGGACGAGTTCATTAATTTCGAACTCAACCACATTTTAAGAGAACAGAATGAAAGGGCCGACCTGCTATCAAAGTTGGCAAGTACAAAGAAGAAAGGCCAACACTGAACTGTCATACAGGAAACAATATCCGCTCCGAGTATTGACAAAATTGTCTTTAGTATCAACCCGACAGACAGAGAATGGGTGACCGAAATATGGAACTTTCTGAAGAAAGGAACCCTCCCAGAAAACCGAGAAGAAGCTAGAAAAATCAGAAGAAGGGCTAGTTACTATGTCATAGAGGGAGAAGACCTTTACAGGAGAGGCTTCACTGCACCACTGCTGAAATGTGTCACGAAGATTCAAGCCGAGTACGTGGTAAACAAGATGCATAAAGGAATATGCGGAATGTACTCAGGAGGAAAGGCCATGGCTGCCCGAATCCTAAGAGCCGGATACTACTGGCCAACAATGCGCCACGACTGCGCCGAATACGTGAAAAAATGTCAAGAATGCCAAAAATATGGCAACATATCCCACCTACTAGCAGAAGAGTTGCACAATATCACAGCACCATGGCCCTTCGCCATGTGGGGAGTAGACATATTAGGCCCTTTTCCACTTGCTAAAGGACAAGTGAAGTTCCTCCTCGTCGGAATCGACTACTTCACAAAGTGGATAGAAGCCGAACCCTTGGCAACCATCACCGCCCACAATGTGCAAAAATTCATATGGAAAAATATCATATGCCGATTCGGCATCCCTCACTCGGTACAGTTCACCGAAAAGAACCTGGAGGAGTTTTTCAAAAACCTAGAGATTCGGCACCGAGTGACCTCAGTGGAACATCCGCAGACCAATGGACAAACTGAAGCCGCAAATAAAGTGATACTCAAAGAACTGAAAAAGCAAGTTAGACTTAACCGCGTAGACCTTTATAAGGATACAAAAAGCGAGTTAGACTTAACCAAGTAGACATTTATACGAAAAGCAAGTTAGCAAAAAAACCACGTAGACCTTCACAAGAATACTAAAAGCGAGGATACGAAAAGCAAGGATACAAAAACAAATAACGAAGAAAATTCATTAAACACCCTGTTCGGTAGGCTGGGTACGAGCCTTACAAGAAAAGAGAAAATCTACTAAGACTAAGTAGCAGGGTGAATAAGACCGCCTGGAGCATCTTCCCCCTCCTGAGTAGAACAGCCGGGAGCATCCTCACCCTCAAGAGCAGACTCCTCCACCAACTGTCCCTCTTTATTGATATCCTTATCAACATCAAAAAGAGAAGTGTCGGCATCCTTGAAGAAATAACGAACCTGGCGAAGTGCCTTGCTGAACCCGACCTCATGGGTCGTAACGATTTCATCTAAGGCCTCGCCTAAATCGGCTTTAAGCTTAGCCTCAGATTCGGCGGCCTCAATCTTTGCCTGAACAAGCTCAAGAATAAGCCTATCCACCTCAGCCTGCAACTCCCGGGTCGAGTTCTCGGACGCAGCTAAGGAAAGCTTTAAATCTTCCTCACGGCCCTCAGCTTCCTTTGACTTAGCCTCCACCCCCTCCTGGGACCTTCGAGACTCTTCAGCAGATTGAAGAAGAGTCTCGTTGGCCCGGGTAGTCTCCACCAGGGCCTGCTCGGCTTTAGCGGCAGCCTCTTTCACCATGGCCAGCTCCCGGTGGCCGCGGTCGAACTCCTCGGCCCAATACTGAGTAATGGCCCATGAACGAGCCTGGAAGCGACAAATAGCCTCCATAGAGAGCAGCGGCCCAGCATCCCTCAACATATCCCGATCGGCTTGACCGAGATTGTCGGCACAAATGAAAGCCCCGGGGTTGAAATCCTTCCCCCAAAGCGAAGTCCGCCCATCTTTCATAGAAAGAAAGGTCGGATGTCTCTCAACAGCAGAACCCGCAGCTTGAGCACCAGGTGGACTCGGCATCGATTTCTTGGAAGGGCCATCCCCCCCATACCAACCTCTCGTTGATCTCTCTTCGGAGACGGAGGAGGAGGAGGAGGAACGGATGGAGCAACTCGGATAGCCTCAGCGGCAGGCTCCTTGCTCTTCAGCTTATCTAGCCTTTGCTTCTTGCCCGTCTTATAGTCGAATTTTCCCATCACAGCTGCAAAAGAAGTAAACATCAGTAAAAAACAAAGCAAAAGAAGGAAGACCGAATAAAAAGAAGATACTCACCGTCCCAGTCCTCTCTCGGAGTCCGAGAAGTAGGAATCCCCACAACCGTCTTACAAGATAGGGAACGCGGCAGCTTGTACAGTGTAACCATGTCATCCTGATCTTCAGGAGACATGTCCACGACCTGCCAAGACAACCGTTTGTTTGGGGAACGGGTCCAATAAAGAGGGAACATCGGCCTCCCACGACTATCAAAAAACTCGACCTCCCCTTCCGGACCCGGTCGGACACGAAAGAAACCACTCTTGAAATTTTTCCAAGATGAGGTATATGGACTAAGGATGGACCGACCAGGAATCCCAGTCAGGGAGACCCAGCCGCCCTTCTGACTCTCTTTAACTTTGTAATGATACAAGAATTTGGGAGCAGTAGGAGTAATAAAAAATTTATTGCAGAGCACCCGGAAAGCCTGTAGCGAAGCCCAGGAATTCGGATGCAACTGCGTAGGAGCGACATTCAATGCCCGAAGAACGTCAGCTTCGAACTGATCAAACGGCACTGTGATGCCGAGAACCAAGAATAAAGCTTCATACACAAAAGTAAAATGAGGTTGGTGCGGGACAACAGACATGAAGACTCGATCATCAGGCCCACAGGGCTCAGCATGGACCATACTCGGCCTTTCCGAATGACACAAATCAATAGTTTCAAGAAGGGTAGACAAAGCCTCCTCGGTCTGATACCGAGAGGCATACGCACCCACCTCCCCGGCTACCCAGGAATAACCGGAAGCAGTAACAGGAGGATAAACCTTTTTGTTACCCCTAAGCTCTATAGGCTGAGGGTGAGTGGGAGGAAAAGGAAGTCGACCATGCCGAGTCTTAAGAGGATGATCCTCAGTAGCCTCGGAATCATCTAGAACCACCACCCCCCTTACAAGAGCGACCAAAGGTACCTGTGCAGGGTCGACGGATGGACGAACCACCCCGACAGCAACATTTGCCGCCGATGCACCATCACTAATTCCACCAGAATTAGAGTGGTGCAAAGGAGAACTGCCATCGGAACCCTCTCCGATGAGGCGAACCTCCGCCGGAACGCCCCGAATCCCCGGAAAAAGAAGACATTCTAGAATAACAAAGAAGAGAAATGGAGAAGAGAAGGGCGTACCTGAACAAGGAAAAAGAAAAACCTAGAAGAAGGAGGACAAAATGGCAGAAGGAAGAGAAATCTCGCCAGAAAAATAAAACACGTAGAAGAAAGTGAACACCGGTGTCAACAGTGCCCTTTATATAGGGCCCCAAGCGTTTCGAATGCGAAAAGGCGAAATGGTCCGAACCGTTGGATCAAGACCCCTCACCAGGCCAATCAACGGCTAGGAAGGCTTGAGACCTTTGGGAATCCCTAGATCTTTTCAAAATTAAAAAACAATCATTGTCGTCGCCCTTGGGAATCGTTATGACTCCTATAAGTCTGAAACGACACCATCACCAAATGACGTGACGCTTCGAGAACCAAACTCGGACTCGTCCAAATGGAACGAGTAAACTCGCATCGGCCAAGCAAAATCCAAAATTGGTACAACCCTACTTAAGCTCCTACATTACTTCAGAGCTTGGGGGGCATGTGTACTACTCGGATTCGGCACTCCACCGAGTAGTCGAGCTGGCCGAGTAGAAACTCACTCAGACTCGGAGAATAATAACGGAAAGAATAATTTTTATTATATGATAAGATAGATCAGGTCATAAGATAAGGATAGAAAATAGAATTATCTCTATCTTCATCATGAGATTTGAGGAGATTTGATAGGAAAATAACTCTATCAAATCTATCTCTTTACACTCTATAAAAACAGAGTAACTCATCCCAATTGAGGTACAAAACTCTAATCCCAATTGTGATACGTGTCTCCTACCTCTGCGCTTCTAACTTGAGCGTCGCAGTGTCTTTGCAGGTACACTTCCTACCGTCCATCGAGGAGATTCTGGCAAAGCCACCGCATCGGATGACTTACCAATTTTGGTAAGAACACTTTTGAAAGTGGTTGGCAAGGCCCAGCTTTTGAATCCAATCAACCAACTCTAGATTTTGCGAAACGCCTGCCTCTTGAACAAAAAGATCCTTTACTACCATCACCCGATCGTGTAACTGCATAACAAATTCTTCCTTCTGCGTAGAAATCAAGCAACAAAGTATAAATAAATTAAACCGAAAGATCAAAATCACGTTGACTTTCTTTTATTTAGGGTAAAATATGTTTAGTTTCTTAAAAATATTTTTAAAAATTAATTTTAATTCCTATAAAAATTTAATGTAAAAACAAGTGTTTTAGTTAAAATGTAAGGGCTAAATATTTATTAAATTTTTATAGGGATTAATTAAGACTAAATTATAGGGAGTATGTTTTATCCTTTTATTTATTATCTTTGTCATGAAATATCTTAATTAATTAGGTTTGGAATGAAAGTGTAATGGACATGGCTGAAATTCTTCATTCAACTTCATTCATTGAACTCAAAGGTTTATTTTAGCACTTGAATCTCTCCTACAAGTTATTACAAATCTAATTAACTAATTTATGTGAATTTTGATAAGTTAAAAAATGTATTTATAATTACCATAATATTGTAATTGTATTTTGGAAGTTACTTTTTTCTGTGAGAAAATATTTAAATTGTTTTTTATTTTTAAAAGTATTCGATTATCATATATTTTTTTAAAATATATTTTTAATTAACTGTTTAAAAAAAGTTGAAACAAGTAGGCCTTAATGTCAACAAAATAAAGCAAGAATCTATTATCCGTGCAATTCCTAAACCACTTTTGATGTCATACTGGAAGAAGCTAAATAACTTTTGTCTTCCTATAATTATAATATAGGGTTAACTAAGTTTTTAATCCCTAAATTTTTTTAAAATTCGATTTTTAATTCCTAAACTTTAGTTTGCTAGTCAAGATCCCTAAATTTTTTAAAAATTTGATTTTTAGTCCCTGAACAAAATTCTGATCAGTCAAAATCCTTAAACTTTTTAAAAATTTGGTTTTTAGTCGCTAAGCTTTTTAAGAATTTGGTTTTTAGTCCCTAAACTTTTTAAAAATTTAGTTTTTAGTCCCTGAATTAATGAGATTTCAGGAACTAAAAATCGAATTTTTAAAAAGTTTAGGGACCTTAACCGGTCAAATTAAAGTTTAGGAACTAAAAATCAAAATTTTAAAAAGTTTAGGGACCTTACTAGTCAAACTAAAGTTTAGGGATTAAAAACCGAATTTTGAAAAAGTTTAGGGACTAAAAACTTAGGAGGCGTTTGTTTCACATAATCTCATTGGATTCCCGAGAATGTGAAGATGAGAATATATATTCTCATGTTTGTTAGAAGGTAATCAAAAAATATTCACAAGCATAATTCATTCCCAGGAATCCATATTATATATGTTTCCCCATCTTCCTATTCCCATGTAAAAGGATCTAATATTTCCATGGGAATGTTTCAAATAATTTCTCACTTCCCTCTTATTCTACCTCATTTATTTATTTATTTAATATTTTTGTTTTAAATTAAAATAAATTTAAAAACATTCCCAGGAATTAGAAGTATTTACCAAACACCTTTTATAGGAATAACATTTCCAGTAATAAAATTTCCAGGATTTCCAGGAATATAATAAAATTCGTGAAACAAACGCCCCCTTAGTTAACCCTATAATATATAGTTATTTTCGTTTTAGTTCTTTTAAAAAAATATGCCTGTTAAGTCTTTATCAATTCTTATTTATCATTTTAGTTTCCTGACATCAAAATTCTCTATGAAGTAATGGTCGATGTGGCTAGCAAAAAATTAAAATATAAGGTTAATGTTATCTAAATAATAAAAATTAAAGCAAAAGTTCTTCAAATACAAGAATATCACATATTAAAAGTTTATAATTTTATGGAAACTAAATTAATGATGTGAGCAATTAAAATAAAACAAAAAAAAATGTTGTTTTAATTCCTATAATTTTGGTCAAACACGTAGTCAAGGTCCATGTATTTTCATAATGTTTAATTTGGTCTTTAAATTTTATAAAACGTGTGAATTTAGTCTCTCATAACTATAAAGAACATGATAAACTCTTAGAAAAGAATGATTAAATTTACATGTTTTTTTAAAATTTGAGGACCAAATTTATTGATATAAAAGTATAAGAATCTTAACCACATTTGATGGATAGTATAGGAACTAATAACACATTTTTCCAAAAAAAAAATTAATAAAAACACATGCATTTTTTAAAAGATTAAAATAAAAATGACCATATATTAAAGGAATAACAAAATATTTAAATCTATTGATATAAATCGAATAAGTAAATGAAACCAAAAATATGGATAGGTGTATAAATATCTCACATCATATTTACTGGCAAGTGACCGCAGAAAGTCGTATTTCCAAATATTGGGTTTATAATTTGCAGATCTTCGTATGCTCTCTGCGACTGAAATAACATTTTGAGAGGATACATTCATGTCTGATTGAGTCATTGTCTCTCTCTTGTGCTATATATGAGCTAGCCTCTTCATACTCTTCTTGCCCAAACTCACTCCCTTTATATAGGCCACACATACGTAAAGCAGTTGAGTCATGACTTGAGTCACGACATATTGGCCAAATAATGTAAACGTATAGTATTAATGAAAAATGAGGCTATTTATTGTCTTGTCACGATATTTTTAGCTGTATAGGAGATGGGACCATGATTTTTTTTTTGTTTTTAATAAATGACCATGATTCTTATCCTGTCATTTATCTTACTCTCGTTCTAGATTGCAACCATTTTATGGGTTTTTTTTTTTTTTTTACCAAGCAACCATTTTATGATAAGAAAATATTGCAACCATTTTTAACATTAATCATGGAGCAAAAAAATTTATCTTGTCCAATTTTTTCGTTTTTAGTAAATTAAACGGACCTTAACAGTCATTGATGATGAATCATAAATATAAGTTTTCAGTCTATTTATTTCAGTTTTATATTTGAAATATTTTTATTTAGAAAATGTACGTTTAATTGTTTTTCAAAAATGTATTTATTTCAGTTTTAAAAAAATCAAAATATTTTTCAATTATTTTGAAAAGTTGTTCTTAAGTAATTTCTGAAAAAAGTTATAATTACAATCAACTTTTAAGATTAAAATTTATGATTATAAACGAACAAAGATAGTTTATATTTTCTATAGAAAGTTTAAAAAATAAATTTCACTTTGTACAAAACTTAAACAATTGGATCCTTAATTTAAAATATTTATTAGTGTAGATGGGAGATAGTCGTTTTAATATTCTATTCATTTTTTTAAAGTTGTTTCTAATTAGCTATACAACTAGAAGTTTATTTTAATTACTATTTTTTATTACACCTTTATCTTTACTTAAATGTTTATACATTTATTATAAATAAGAGATAAATAATAGTCATGTTAGAAAGTTGAAAAAAATAATAATATAACGAATTCTTATAATGTGAATTTGTATCTAACTCAATCCTATAAAACTAACTTATAAGATGATCCCACTTATATACTTTACCCCCTTCCCCTCACGACCAACACTTTTTGGTGTGTATGATATGGTAGGTGACATGTTTAATAGGTTTAGAATATACTCTAATATCATCTTAGAATTTTGGGTGAGCTTAACTCAACATTACAAAATTGGCTTATAAGGTAAAGATTGTTCCTCATTTATATACTTTATCTTGGCACTATTTTTATCCGATGTAAGACTTGAATTTTTTTTCAATATGAATAACATTTTTTTAATTTATGTGTTATTTTTTAAAATGAATAGATAAAAAATTTGAGGAGGTATTTTCCTTATAGAGTAAATTCAAGTTCGATCTATCTCTAAATATGCAAGATTGGATTGAGTAATAACTAATAACCCAATTGACAAGACAAAAATTCTTAAACCAGAGACATAATAAGCTCTTATACAAAGTAAAAATTGTAGGGACTCTTGCATAACATGTTCAATTTTTTTCAAAAGAGTGATTGTTATGTTAATCTTTTGAGAATTTTATCTAAACAATCAAAAGTGTTATCTCCTTTGAATTAATGAAAACTTAACAAAGAAAGAGTCTTTTTTTATTTTTAAAGAGTAACCGCGCGATCAATGACAAAAATCTTTTAAAAAAAGAGACGTTTTAATTTTTAAATGACAAGTTTATAAATTTTCAATTAAAAAATGTGTAAAATAATAATATTGTGTCAACAAAATAACTTTTAAATGGCAAGTTTATATATGTTGATTTTTTTTTTATATAGAAAAAGCTTTTTAACTAACAAATATGTTTAAAAGTTTTATAATATATAACTTTTAACAAAAACCTTGAAAATTGTTTTAACACTTTTTTTCTAAATGGAAAATGAGCTTAATTTCCATATGCAGTTAAAAAATATATATTGTCAATTAATTAGTAATTACTTTACTTTTAAAATAATTATTACAAAAATCAACAATCTTATCATATATAATAATCTATAATTGAATTATAATGTAAAAAAAAAATTCATACTGTCAATGTAATTAAATTCTTATAAAATTTTAAAATATGTATTATATAAAAAATAAATTTTTAACTAAACAAATGCACAAAAAATCCGAAGAAAAAAAAACCGAAGCAAAAAAAAAAAAAAAACGCACAAAACATGTTCTTTCTAACGAGGTGCTCATTTCTTGCGTTGTCGAGTTTACACTAAAGCCGCCAATGGTTTGGAACTTTTTTTTTTTTTTTTACTAAAAAAGGTATTCATTCATTCAAATAAGTAGAGCCATACATCGAGAACAATACAAATTCAATCTCGCTAAAAACTGAAAAGGATAAATATGTGAACAAACTCATATCATCCAGGTTAATAGCATAACACGGCAAAATGCCTACAAGAGTGACAAAATCAGAGTGACCGGAATACCCATGCTTCCGGATCTGCAGCGTTGACGCCCAAATCTTGACTGAATCTGTATATGATCGAAGCAGATCTGCCAATCTGAACCGAACAAACACCGCACAAAGACGGGAAAGCAAAAAACACCGCACAGAGACGGGAAACCACACAACGCCGCTCCAAGGCGGAAACCTATACCGCCGCACATAGACGATGAACATCTGAAAAAACATGAAAGAAAAACTAGATCTATACAGAAAAACCACTTATTTAGGTAAAAGACGAGAAAAAACGTTGTAGAGGAGTGATTCCAGGCCAAAAATAATCCAAAACCACCCCCTCCGGTGAATGAAGAAATTGAGCGAAGCGGAGCGGAGAGAGAGAGCAAAAGGCGAAGCGGAGCGGAGAGAGGAACACCAATGGTTTGGAACTTCAGATTCAGGATTGATTCATTTTGCATGTTAGACAAGTAATACATCATATGATATACGTAGATGAAAAAATCACGGAACTCTTAAATCGCAGTTGTCAATTGGCGTTGGCCTTCGACTTTACGAGGTCTCTCGATTCGCATTGGAGTGGTCCATATTATAATAAAATCTCGTTAGATTTGTTTTTTTTTATTCTTATAAAATCTCGTTAGATATAATACAGTATTTTGGCTCGCTCAATGGTTTTTTTTTTTTTTTTCTTTCTCCGTCTTTTTTCTGAAAATCTCTTCTATTATTCAACATTTGTACTGTTTTTTTTTTTTTTGTTTTTTTCTATTCCTAATTGTTTTTTACTTCTTCAACGCCAGCACTGTTTTTTTTTCTTTGTTTTTTTACGTTTCTTTCTTCTTTTCTCTGATTTTTCTTTTTTTCTTTTTCTGAATGCATTACAAAAATACATTTCAACAATTGTTTTAGATTTACATTACAGGGGTTGTTGGTTAAAAATATAATTATTTTTCAATATATTAAGGAAAAACTTCAACATTTAATAAGTTGTTTAGTTAGGACCATTGAGCATGTGAATCAATTGGTGTGAAATTGTTTTAGCTTAACCAATAGTCTTGAATTTGAGTCTTGTATGTAGTTATCTTAAATAACCCAGAGAGAGTTTTGATGTTCAGAGTGGTCTTACTCAACTCAATCAAGATTTCCTAAAGACTATTCATTGAATCATATTGGCATGATGAACCTAACAATTCAAACCAAACCAAACCAACTAAACTAAATTGGCATGACGAACCTAACAATCCAAACCAAACCAACCCGATGAATGGCCTAATCAATTATTTTAATTTAAGATTAATATATTATTTTGTACTTAAAGTTTTCTTTTAGTTTTGCCTTATTGCTCTTTTATTTATTTTATTCTTCTTATGATCTTATATACTATTATCAAATCTCTTAAGTTGGTCTAAGTGGTGCTGGAATCAGTCTCTTTAAGCAAAGTCTCGTATTCGAGTCTTGTAAATGGAAAAAAAAACGTTGTTGGGAGCAAGGGCGGAGGCAAGGGGTGACTTGGGGTCCTAGGGATGCCATGGTCACCTCCAAAATTTGTAATATCCTTTAAAATTCTTATGTAAAAGTATATTATGGCACCCCTAAATAAAAAGAAAAAAAGAGAGATTTAATCTCCCCCCCCCCTCCCCTAATCCAAACGCTACCCCCGCCGCTGGTTGGGAGGGGAGACTCACTAAAGATGGCCAGTCCGATTCTTAGACGGAAATTAGTTATCGACAAAGCTAGTGGATACTTCATACCAATAACATGGTAACAAAAAAAAAACTCTTAATTTGGTCATATTTATTGCATTTTTTTTTATCATATTTTGTGTAAAGAAATTAATGAGACATATATAGTGATAATTATGGAAAGAATGAAATATTAAATAATTTTTGCCTTACATTAATATAATTTTTATGTTTTTTTTCTTTAAGCTTTTTCCTTCTTTTTTCTTTTTGTGTTTTTTCTTTCTTTTTTTATTGACATTGTTTTACTATCATTATATATCTGTCTATCTATATCTATATGTACATATAGTAAAGTTCACTTCAAGATTTTCTAACCATTAGATCGATCATTCAACTTTCTAATAGTTGTCGGATGTAATTGAATTTAATGCTCCAAATAGAGTTCATACCACAAAGTAATAAATATTTATTACGTATAATAAATATAAAATAGTTGTGAAGTATGCAAAATAGTATAATCTGTAACGACCCATCTTCATTACAGATTTGTTATACTAAAGATTTTATTTCATTAAATTTTAAAAACTCTCTAATTAGTTTATTGATAAAATACTGGAGAATTTTTTCCGCGATTCCCAAAATCAACAAATAAAATTTAAAGCTCAATTTATAAACATCTCTTATACAAAGCTTAACTAAATAAAACTATGTGTACATACATCTTTTCACATGATAAATACACAATACCCCTAACTGGTTCATTTTATAAATAAGACCAAACAAAGAAAGAGAAAGAAATGATAATGTTTTCAATCCCTCATACGCGCTATCCAAAAAATCTCCAAGAGAAAGATCTACCTAAAAATCATCTGCTCCCCCGAGCACGATGTCCGAGATCATCACAGGCACGAACCATACGTGCAAACATTGCAAGGGTAAGCTTACCAAACAAAACTATACATATAACTAAAAACGTTATACAAAACTTAGTTCATCAATAAACACCAATAAATAACAATATCATGGCTCAACCATTTCAAATAGTTCATACAACATAAATCATCACCGCTCATCAGCATGAGCCATAACCATCACAAATTCTCAATCACCATAGTACATCAACTCTAAAAATCTCATCATAAGTCAATCATCACAATTGTCATACACCAACACCCACTAGGCAACCTTAAACCTCAAACACCGACTCTACTCCATGGAGTTTCAACATCATATGAGCAGTCCCTCATAGGTCTCATCCCCTACCATAGTCTCACCTTTATACCATTCAGGGAGTCCCTTGAGTTGACCCTGTGGAGGAAGTATGGTTTTAATCGAATATAGACAAGTGTGGGTATTGGCTTACCTCCGTAAGGTTTGCAAAACCTTACATCTATAGGAATTCGCCCACTTGGCTATTTTATAGGCCCACCGTTAGCCACCACAAAAACCTCCAGCACTAGGTTGAGAGTCTACCTAGCACCCTCAACTTACGCACCTACCCATATGTTTGTGCACTAACTGTGCCACCTTATGCACCAACTGTGCAAATACAACATTCGTAATATTTCTGTGCATCAATTATGCACACACCGTATTCCAGCGGCAAAACATATTTGAAACCCCTTATAGTCTTAGATACGAAACCTCCGTACGCACCATCTCCAATGGCCAGACTTATGGGGTCCAAATACATCTCAACAATCCACAATCATGATAACAAATCCCCTATACACTAAAAGGTCACTAAACCTCTTGGGAAGTAGTTTCCAACACTCCAACACGCCATTCGGAGTCAAAACATAGGAGTGGTACTTAGGAAGATATCCCACTGGGTGAGACCCTCGGGTCGCTTTAGTGGGCCAAAATTCTGGCGTGAAACTCACCCTCTCAAGTATACAATTTTTTCTATAAAAATATTCCCAAAGGACATAGCTAACTCCTCTTTAACATATAGGAATGGTTCCAACACATAGTTCACATATATCATCATCTCATCAACATTCCATTTCAATTTCTCAACAAAACACATACATCTCAATAATAAATAATGTTCTCAACAAAATTTTAAGCACCTCAATCAACAATATAATAATTTCAACAAATTATATCCCATTAACCATAATATGCTAACCCCAACAGCAAAGTGATTTTCTCATAGATAAACTTACTTGTGAGCACATCATAGATATAAACAACATGATTACAAGATCCATCCTACAATCAAAAGACTGTATCACACAAAACATATTTCAAATATTAAATATTCAAGATTCACATCCTTGGAACTTAAAATGAAATAGAACAGGTCAATGGATATTACCTATCAACTTCATACAAAAATTCACACCTCAATAAACAAACATCACCATTCCAATAATTCTATCACATTAACCAAATTGACCAAATAAGGTCGATTTCTCTTTGGCAATACTGAATGTGAGCTCTCACTGATTATAACAAATAACCTCATAATTAAAATTTTTTTATATAGAAATAAAGCTCTTGAATCCTATTTTTCAAAATGGTATTCCAATCATAAAATAGACACCTAGAGAATTTTCTAGATTTTCTACAAGTTGACAGTACCGAATTTGATTTTCCAGTGAACATGGTTCAAAGAAATTAAATTTTCTAACACTTCCCAAACTTTTTTTGAGCTGGAATTTTTATAGGATAAAGGTAACGCATTGGTCTTTCAAAAATGGTATCCCATGTCCTCAAATTCATTTCCATATGTTCCCAGTAAAATTTTCTCTAACAGCCTAAATTTCAGACTCCAAACAGAGCTCCAAACCCTTGCCGTGCTTCTTTTCAAAAAGTTAATTTAAAATTTGGGCATGATAATTTTCGTAATTTATATGGTTAAAAGTATTGATTTGTCTAGTTTTAAATGGTGCAAACACAAAAAAGAAAAGATAAGTACACTAGTGTAAAATTGGGAAAAACCGAGACATGTTCCAATAGAACACCAATAACAGAACAGCCACATTGTGGGTCACGGATGAGCCTAAAAACGGAGTTATCTTGGCACAGTATTAAAATAAAAGTTGCTCCATTTTGTGTCTATTTTCATTCAAAAGAAATTCATGAAAAACCAACGGTTAGATCTTCTGAAAATCACAAAACCGTGGGGACTGTCCAGAGCTGGACGAACCAAACAGCCACTGCCAAAGGGTTCCCAACCCATTCCATCAATATCTCAAGTTCAAACACCAAGCAACACAACATAAATAACAAGAGGGGCATACATGTTGTATGTGGTTGAGCCCCCTAACTCTTAACCACACTTAAACTGAAAATAGAATTCACAAGGAAACTTCCTACCCAACAACTTTGAGATTTCCTTGAGAGGGAGTTAAAGAGAGAAACTTTGTGGCTTTTGAGTGATCTTTCCTTAACTTTTGCTATGGAATCAACTAGAAGAAACCTAAACCAACATCAAAACAAGCTTCAATCAAATTTTTACTTTTCAATCAAGAATTTAGATGAGATCCATTTCTTAATCTCTTGGTAAAAGATGAGAAAGGAACTAAGAGATCAAGAATATAGAGGAATTGAACTTAACAACATGAAATCAACTAAAGAAACTCTAGAAATTAAGGAAACAAAGTCCTCTTTTAGTGAATTCCAAAAACCCTAGCTCTTGGGAGGAAAAGAGAAGCTTAGAGAGGGAGAAGAAAATGGAAGAAATGAGAGAACATGAAGCTTTGCACGTTCAAAGCTTGGGTTTTATTTAAAATTTTTACTTTTTGCACTATACTTCTGCTAAGGACACCCCCTTTTCTTATATATATATATATATATATATATATATATAACTCAAGGAATTTACGTAAATGTCCCAAAATTCTCGTAATAACACTATGACATAACAAAACAATCTATTTATTAAATTCTTTTATACGTATCATGAATTTAAATTTAATTTCCTCTTGTGGTATTTATTAAGCACTTATCATACATTACGAAAAATCACAGTGTTACATAATCTATCTATCTAGTTGCATGTGAAATAAAATAACATGTAATAATATTAAAAAATAGTAACACATAAAAATAAAAAATTTATTGCATTGATGTTAGGAGTAGTATTAGTGTAACACCCTGAAATTTTCAACTTAGTTATATAAGTATATACGTATATATGTAGATAATTATATATATGTATATATTTATATATTTCTCTGTAAGTAACTATCTAGAATAAATTTTCTACAATTAATTCTTTATAGTTATTTTCTTGTGTTTTGTTTGTAAGTTGCTATAGAATTCTCTGTGATTGAATTGTCTATGTTGTTTTTATTTATTTATTGTGTAGTGTAATATGCACTTAATGATCAAGTACTTATATTGTCTGTGTATGCTTATCTGTTATGTCTGCTAGTAATTAATTGAGCAGAGATTAATTACTAGTAGTAAAATATTTAAAATATCTATTGCTATGTACTACTTAAATTATTGTTTGCAAATTTGTTTTAAGTATTTTAATTAAATTCTAATAACTTGCACACCAAGTACCTCTTATAAAGTTTATCTGTAAATAATTTCTTTACAGAGGAAATTTTATTTGAGCTATTAGAAAAGCTTTTATTACTAGAAGTTTTATAAAATTAATTATATGTTTGAAATTAAGTTTTAAATTTTAAAACACACCTCTTTACGATTACACAATATAAAATTACACTGTGTAAATTAAACTAAGTAACCAAATTTCCTAATCTTAATTTCATGACACCTAAGCTAAAATGCATGCATGCAATTAACACAAAATTAACACCTAATCCTTCCTAATTGACACCTAGATCTACATGCATGGACTTGTGTTAACACCTAGCCTAATCAACATTCTTCACCAAGGAACCCCACGGCCAAAACCAAGCAAAACCATCCAAAGCTTTTCATTTTTTTCTTCAAAACATCTTCAACACTAAAATATCAAATTCTCTCATCTCTCTCTTCTTCTCTTCTGGACCGAGAGCTAAGGAAGGCAAAGGAAGCCATTGGAGGTCTTGGAAGCTTTGCATGCAAGCTAGATCATCATCCTTTCATCCTTACAATCAAGCTTCCTTCTTCTACTTATCTCTTCTTCTTTTCGGTTGGAGTGCAACAATAGGTAAGGGAACTCTCTTGTGGAATATTGATTTTATTTCTTTGTTGAGATTATGGTTAAGGGCTGGGGGCTTTAACCATAAGTATACATGCATGCCCCCATTGCTGGAAATTGATATATGTTTGAATGTTTTGTTGAGTTGAAATTGGATGAATGGGTTGAATTTTCTATGGCTGTGATTGTGAGCTTTTGCATGTAAGGAATAGGGTCAATTCATCTTGTAAATTGAATGAGAATGGCTCTGAAACAAGTGAAGCTAGGCACCTCTTTCTAAAAATTTGTTTTTGATCAAGTCTTCTTTGGGAAATTTTAGCTAAAAACTCGAGACAGTGGCTGTCCTTTCGTTTAGCATGGAACAACCCTCACTGTTTTGTCATTTTTGAAAGATCGAACCGTTAGTTTTTCTTCAAACTTGTTTTAAATGAAAATAGGCATAAATTAAAACAACTTTGTTTTAATGTCTTCGAAAAATAAAGTCATATTCGGGTTCATCCATGGCTCGAGATTTGACTGTCCTGTTTTGAAGTTTCACTGGAACAAGGCTCGGTTTTTGTTAAAATTCTCCCTGTGTACTGAATTTTTTCGAAATTTAATTACACCATTAAAAACTAGACACAATAATATTTTTAACCATGTATATTACAAAAATTTCCAAGCATAATTTATAAATTAATTTTTCCAGAAGAAACAGAACAATGGTTTAAGACTCTGTTTTGATGTCACAATTGTAGGCTGTTGGAAATATTTTTACTGGGAGAAATAGAAAATGAATTTGGAAGCACGAAATACCTTTTTGGAAATATCAAGGAGTTAGCTTTAAACCATAAAAAGTTTCAATTAATTTAGTTTTGGGAAGTGGGAGAAATTTACATTTCTTTGGGTTATGTTCAGTGAGTACTAAAAATCTGGAGTTACTGACTTAGAAAATTTTTATAAAATTTTATAAATGTTGATTTTATAAAGGGTATACCTTTCTATAAACTAGATTTCAAGAGCTTCGATTTGATATAAAATTTATTAAATTCCAAGGTCATTTGCTTATATCAGTAAGAGCTCACATTCAGTACTGTCAATGAAAATTTGACTCCATAGTCAAATGTGATATTAATATGTGTACTTTTATCATTTTACCTTTAACTACTATTTTGATGCTGTGAGATAATGGATATAATATGACTATTATTTTGATTGATTCAATTAAGTCTCAGGGAGGAAAACCTTGGGCACTTGATATTGAAAGTATGATTTTCTCTGTTTTGGTGATACGGCCTATTGACTGTAGTTTGAATTGTGTGATAAAATTATTTGTCGATGTGAGGTGTCTACAAGACTCGACGCGAGTACTTGTAGTAACTAGAATTGATTTCTAGTGTCAATAGCGGAATTGCTATTCAAAGATAAATATAACTTATATAGTGAGCACATTTAAATAATGTAAGAGACTTTTATTTAATTTAATTTCATTTTGTTTTCAATCCATTTGGGCCACATTTTCTTTTATTTGTTAAATTTTGTTTTTCATATCAGTTTTTATTTTGTTGTTTTGTATTCAAGCTCATTGTGGTGATACCACTTATGAGCTTGCGGGAGGGTGTTAGGAGTAATATTAGCTTGTTAGAAATAAGCTCTATATATAGAGCACTTACCTACATTCAATGTATCTTTTATCATTTTATCAAATACAATGAGTTACTTTGTTGGTACTCCTTTACTCTTCTTTGAACTTTATGATCTATGGCCTCATCAAATGGGCATTACTTGCATCTCTTCCATCTCTTCTCCTGAGTTTTCTGATAATTGATAAAGAGTGTTCAATTTAAGTCGTAATAAGGTTAACCAATTTAAAACTTCAACAATATTACATAATTAAAATTAATATCTTCAAAATGGTTAAAATATCATTTTAAAATAAAATTTTAATTTTTACAATAAAAATATTTAAATATTATTAATTATAAACACACAAAATTCAAGTACAATAACAAAAATGAATACTCAAATTTAAATAATTATAAATTTATATTTATTATATTTTTTAATTTATACATTTCATATAGGTATTACATCACTATTTTAATTTGAAAAAAGAACATATCAAAATAAATTTCAACAAGCTCAATATTTATTTTAAAACAATATCTCCTCAATTAAAAATATAATTAGTTATCTTCCTTAATTTTAATACAACTATATTTAATATACTACTAACTGTTTTAAAAATTAATTTTATTAATATACATATATTTTTTTTAGTTTAATGGTGATGCACTGACGGTATAAAATAATTTTACACTGTCATTCAATCACAAATCACTGTTAATATGACTTTTAAGATAATTTTGTAAAAGTCAACAAACTTACCATATATGGTAGATTATGATTGGATAACTATATAAAGTTACTTTATACTGTCAGTACATAACTCATTTTCTCTATTTTTTTTTACATAAATGCTAGATATAAATATAAAAAATATATATAATTTAATGGAACCCGTGTATCGCATGGGTTTAAAATATAGTTTTTAGAATATTAATGAATTTTCATATTGTTTAATTAGGGTTTTCAAAATATGTATAGGTTACTAGGATAGGATGAAGTGAATTAAAGCAATCACTTTTTTAACGAGTTAATTTATTTCGAATATATTAAAAAATTAAATTGTTTTTTTTTTCTCAAGATCGAACGGATTGTAATGCAGGGTAGCGTAGTGATTAGTGAAGGGACGACGAGGAAATTAAGGTCGACGAATTTAAGGTGGGTAGCTGTAGGAAGTGGGCTTTCTTTCATTCGTCACAATGAATGACGACGATTCACGGGTCTGACTGACGACATGCAAATAGTAACAAGAAAAATGTTTCATTAACACCTAATGTGTTATGTAATACCTAGAGAGAAAGATAAAAAGTAAAAAAAATATGTATGATATGATTGATGATATGATAGAAAGAGAGAGATAGAAAAAAAATGAAAGATATTCGTAAAATATTTAAAATAAAAAGTGATATGTGTATCATTACTCTAGTAACAATAACAAATAGACACAACAGACACAAGTGGATATGATTCCAGAACTCTTCCTCCTCCTCTCTTTTCATTTAAAAAGGTTTAAATAAATAAGTAGGTTATGAATTATTTAAAAAATAATAATTAGGTCTTCAAATATATATATATATATATATATATATATATATATATATATATATATATATATATATATATATATATCAGGTCATTGATCTTGTAATTCTTTTAATTGAGTTCCTAAAATTTTAAAATCGCAATAAAATGTCATTTTTTTTTTAACAATTTAAACTACCACAAAATAATTTTAGGGACTCAATTAAAAATTTTACAAGATTAAAGGTTCAATTATAATTTTTTTTAGTTTAGAGACCTAATTAAATAATTCTATATACTTTAAAAACCTATTGATTAATTTAACCTTAAAAACTTATTTTTCTTTAAATAAATCAAGAAAAAATTAAAGTATTACATTTTAAACACTTTAAATATTATTTTTATTGAAAATTAGAAATTCACTTCAATAATTTAAGTTAATCTTTATTATTTAGATTACCAAAATAAAACTCTAATGGATAGAAGAATAATGTGAAAAACACTTAAAATAATGCATTAGTTTTATCTATAAATAAATATAATATATTATTTTGTGGATGGCTTAAATGGTACAAACTCAATTATTCTTTTATTATAGACAAAAAAAAATCATCAAAGTATCTCCTAGTGTGTTGTTGTGTGTGTGTATGGAGGGTGTATGTAAGTGAGAAAGTCTTTTTTTATTGGAATGAGAGGTAAATTTAAATCGTTTGATCATATATGGATAATAAATATTAAATTTTTAAATTTCATATTATTTTTTAAAAAATACATATTTTTATATTTTAATCTTAATTATTTATGTTATGATAAAATTTAATAATTAATATATATTTCCCCCTCTTATAGAAAGTATTTTTTTTCATTTAATATTTCCTGTATAATATTAAAGCGAATGTACATGTTGCGAATTCTTCTATTAGATTTTTTTTTTATTGGTACATGCGAATTCTATTATATTGCAGTATATTGGAATGAGAACGCGAGGAAGAATGATAATTTGCTTCTTACCTGACTTGCTAGCACACCTTAGATTATAGATATGGACCAATCTTCGTTTGTTGAAGGGATACATATGGACCCCATGCCATTTGATATGAATCAATCACTATCGAATAATGGTAGGGAGACTTTTTTTTATATATTATATTAGTAATAAAAATATTATGCAAATAACAAACCACGCAGATCAGAAAAATAAAATCAAAAACACTAAAAACAATTTACAGTAATATTTTCTAAAATTTCATATAATTACACAACACTTCTTATCTTTCTAACCATTACTTTATAAGAGTGTTAGTGTAACGTTTGAGGATATCAGTATAATTTTTTCAAATATATAGAAAGATATTAATGTAATATTTTCAAATGTAAAAATAATTAGTATAAAAAAATAAAAAAATTATATTTAATTTGTTAAAAGATTGAAGATGTTGCTGTAATTTATTCCAACACTAAATTTTTAATATGAGAAAACCAAAACCTCCAATAAAATAGAAAAATCCACGAGATTTAATTTGGAAAAGCCTGCTGCACCATTTTTCTCATTGCATCGGTATCTCCCAAAAATGCAAAGGAAGGAGCAATGAGGGAACCGATGACAGAGCCAACTCATCAACAACGATGCCATTGTCGAAAGGGTAATACTACTAATACTTCTTCTATTTCTAAATTCTTGATATTTTAAGTTTTTGTTTTTAAACTCTTAATATTTTATACATTTTAAGACTTATTAATTATTTTTTCATATATATCACTATTTAACATGATCTAGATTTTTACACCTTCTTTCATCATAAATATTAAATAAGAATATTTTAGACTAAATATATTATTTATGAATAGTATTAAATGTTTCTTAAGTTACGTGTATTAACCTTAATCATCAAGATTTTAGGAATCGAGAGAGTATTTACTAGGAGTATCCACGGATTAGATTGGATCAATTTTGAAGGAAGAAAATACTAGCAACACACTATTTATCACACTTTTTTAACACATTCTTCATAATTGGTTAAAATTGATTGGAAATCACAAATTTTATGGGTCTCACTTATTATTTAATTACTCTCTTTCCTAGTTTTGTAGTTTTCAATACATTCCAACCAATGATAGAATATGTGTTGAGATAAATGTGTTAGAGAGTGTGTTGCTAACACTCCTCCAATAAAAAATAATTCAATCCAATCATTTCAGTTTTTTTAATTTATCATCCAATCGGGTTTGTTCAAAACTTTAATCCGATCAAATTTAAAGTAGTTTGGATTGGATCGATTTTTTATTTTAATCTTACTTTTATTTTTTTTAGAAAATATTAAATAAATAATAAGATTATAAATTAAAATATCAAACATTTCATTTATATGTCATTATATAACTAATAATAGCATAAGTTTTTAAATATATACTATATCAAAAATAAATTTATACAACTCGATAATTTTATTTATGCATCTTAACTCAAATAGTTAGTAAAAAACTATCCATAATTAATTTTTTTTATAAATAAGTACAAGTTATGTGATAATTTTACAAATATATATATGAAATAAAGATATAAACATGGGTGATATTATCAAATTATGAATATATATATATATATGTACAAGTTTAGTTTGGATTGTATTGAATTGGTTTTGAAAATCAAATCCGAAATATGATCTGATCCAATAAAATTTTCAATTTTCAAATTTTTTATCTGTTCGATTTTTTATTTATTCAATTTTTGGTTGTTTAGATTGATTTTTTCAATTTTCATTTGATTGGATCGGTTTATGAACACTCCTAATATTTACACTTCTTATTTTTCTCTATTTCTCTTTTCCTATCACATTAGAGTGTCATATTTCCACCGGATTGAAATATAAGGAAAAAAAACTTATTCACATCATTTAATTTTCATAGTCTCAATGAAAATATTAATTAATTTCCTAAAGTATTCTCTACATTTAATTGCATAAGACAAAAAAAGAGAAGATTGCTGAAAATAAAACTATAATTAAATTAAGGATCTTTTGAAGATGATATCATTAAATAGAAAAAAATTAGTTAAATTTTATTTATATTTTAGTTCATCATACAAATATTTTTTTTTCTTATGTTTCAGTCCAAAAAAGTATCATCTATCATAAATACATTTTTATCACTTTTTTTTCTCTCTCTCACTAAATATTAATTATCATTTAGGTATATTCAAATATATTTTCCCTTGTCAACTAGCATTCTCTCACCTATCAAACACCTCTATTTTATTTCCATCTCACCAATATTATTTCTATCTGCAGTTCCAAACACAGCATGAGTCGTGTTGGTGTTGGTTTTGCTTTTTTTGCATTAGGCAACATTTTTATGTGTAGCTGTAGACAATAGACAAAAATGTTGTAGTACACTAGTACTCGCGTACAGCTAGTGCATGTATCTAGCACGTGAACAGGGGTGGACGTACGTTGTCCGTTGGGGTGACCTTGGCCCTGACTTTTTTCCTAATTTGATTTTTTTATATAAAATTATATATTTTAGGGTTAACTAAATTTTTAGTTCCTAAACTTTTTAAAAATTCGGTTTTTAGTCCCTAAACTTTAATTTGACTGGTCAAGGTCCCTAAACTTTTTAAAAATTCAGTTTTTAATCCTTGAACAAAATTTTGACCAGTCAAAGTCCTAAACTTTTTAAAAATTTGATTTTTAGTCCCTAAACTTTTTAAAAATTCAGTTTTTAATCTTTAAACTTTTTAAAAATTCGGTTTTTAGTCCTTGAAATCTCATTAATTCAGGGACTAAAAACTGAATTTTTAAAAAGTTTAGGGACTAACCAAATTTTTAAAAAGTTTAGGGACCTTGATCAGTCAAACTAAAGTTTAGGGACCTTGACTGGTCAAACTAAAGTATAGGGATCTTGACCAGTCAAACTAAAGTTTAAGGACTAGAAACCAAATTTTGAAAAAGTTTAGGGAATAAAAACTTAATTAACCCTATATTTTAATATTATAGTAATTATTTTTATTTTGGGGTTAGATATATCATTAAAATATCATTTCTTTCTCTTATATATATATATATATATATATATATATATATATATATATATATATATAATTTTCCTTTTATATTTTATATTGTGATGATAATGACATTTTATTTATCTTTTTATAGTATTTATTGTGAAGATAAAATATTTTATCTTTTTAGATAAATAATCTACTTCTCTTTTATAATTTTTATTGTGAAGATAATTATATATTTTTTTCTTTTTAGACAAAATATTCAAATACTATTTATTTTTCTTTTCAATAGTATTTTTTATCATCTATTATTGCTATTTTAAAGACTATAAATAATTACATTTTCAATACTTTATTAACATTCTCTTTATATGAATTTGATTATAAATAATTTGATAATTAAAAGTTACAATATTTATCAACATTTGCAATAGAATAAATTTAATTACAAACACTATATAAGATATTGACAGATTGAGGTTTGAGATGTAACACCCTGAAAATTTCAACTCAGTTATATAAGTATATACGTATATATATTTATAATATGTATATATTTATATATTTCTCTGTAAGTAACTCTTTGGAATTAATTTTCTACAATTAATTCTCTGTAGTTACTTTCTTGTGTTTTTGTTTGTAAGTTGCTATAGAATTCTGTGTGATTGAATTGTCCATGTTGTTTATTTATTTATTTATTTGTGCAGTATAATATGTACTTAATGATCAAATACGTATATTATGTGTGTATGCTTATCTGTTATGCCTGCTAGTAATTAATTGAGCTTATATTAATTACTAGTAGTAAAATATTTATAATATCCATTGCTATGTACTACTTAATTTATTGTTTGCAAATTGTTTTAAGTATTTTAATTATATTAAATTCTAGTAACTTGCACACCAAGTTACCTCTTATAAAGTTTATCTGTAAATAATTTCTTTACAGAGGAAATTTTATTTGAGCTACTAGAAAAGTTTTTATTACTAGAAGTTTTATAAAATTAATTAGATGTTTGAAATTAAGTTTTAAAATTTTAAAACACACCTCTTTATGATTACACAGTATAAAATTACACTATATAAATTAAACTGGGTAACCAAATTCCCTAAGCTTAAGCTAAAGACACCTAAGCTAAATGCATGTATGCATGTAACCTAGGATTAACACCTAATCTACATGCAAATGACACCTAGCCTAAACTAAACACATCATCCCCCTAAACTACCCAAACCCACGGACACACACCAACCCACATGCAAACATTTTCTTTTTTTTCAACTAAGCTAAACTTAGCTTCCAAGTTAGAAGAAAAATTCTCTCTTCTCTCTCCTTCCTTTTCCTTTGGCCGTGACCTTCTTGTGTGCCAAGGAAGCCATGGTTGTGAAGCTTTGAAGCTTGCATGTGCACCAAGACACAACCTCTTCATCCTCACATTCAAGTTTTCTCTTCCTCTTCATCTCTTCTCCTTGCTTGATTGCTTTTGGAACTTGGTAAGGGGAACTCTCTTGTGGATTCTTTGTTTTCTTTTTCTGTTGAGAATATGGTTAAGGGATGGGGGCCTTAACCATAGCATACATGCATGCCTCCATTGCTGAAAATTGAGATGTGTTTGATTTGCTTGTTGAGTTGAACTTGGATGAATGGTGTTAAATTTTCTTTGGCAGTGGTGATGAGCCTTTGCATGTAAAGGAGTAATTTTATTTTCACTTTGTAATTGAACTGGAAATGGCTCTGGAAATAAATGAAATCATGTACCTTTTCTCAAAAATAGTTTTGATCAAGTTTTCTTTGAAAATTTTTAACTCAAAACTCGTTGGCAGTGGCTGTTCTTCCGTTTAGCATGGAACAACCCTCACTATTTTACCATTTTTAAAAGATCTAACCGTTGGTTTTTCATCAAATTTGTTTTGAATGAAAATAGATATAAAATTAAACAACTTTCGTGTTTACACTTTTGAAAAATAATTTCATCTTAGGATTCATCCGTGGCTCGACATTGGACTGTCCTGTTTTGGTTTTTGTTAAAATTCTCCCTGTGTACTTATTGTTTTTGAAATGTAATTAAACCTTTAAACACTAGACACAATAATATTTTTAACCATGTATATTAAAAAAATTACCAAGCATAATTTCTAAATTAAATTTTCAAAAAGAAACAGAACAATGGTTTAGAACCCTGTTTTGATATCAAAATTGTAAGCTGTTAGTAATATTTTTACTGGGAACAATAGAAAATGAATTTGTAATCAAGAAATACCTTTTTGGAAAGATCAAGGGGTTAGATTTAAACTGTAAAAATTTTCAGTTAATTTAGTTTTGGGAAGTGGGAGAAATTTACATTTCTTTGAGCTATGTTCAGTGGGCACTAAAAATATAGAGTTGCTGACTTAGAAAATTTTTATAAAATTTTCTAGATGTTGATTTTATAAGTGAGACACCTTTCTATAAACTAGATTTCAAGAGCTTCGATTTGATACAAAAATCTTTAAATTCCGAGGACATTTGCTTGTTTCAGTGAAAGTTCACATTCAGTACTGCCCATGAAAATTTGACTCCATAGTCAAATGTGATTATTAATACGTGTACTTTGTTATTTTACCTTTAACTAATATTTTGATTCTGTGAGATAATGGATATAATATAACCATTATTTTGATTGATTCATTCAAGTCTCAGGGAGGAAAACCTTGAGCATTTGACATTTGAATGTGTGAATTTCTCTGTTTTGGTGATACGGTCTGTTAACTGTAATTTGAATTTTGTGATAAAATTGTTTGTCTGTGTGATGTGTTCACAAGACTCGGGCGCGAGTACTTGTGAGGACTAGAACTATGTTCTAGTATTTGTGGCTAGACTGTCATGTAACAGATAAATGAAACTTGAACAGTGAGCACAATTAATTACTTTAAAAGATTTATTTTTATTTTTATTAAATAGAAATTAATTAACGAACTCTTTATTTTTATGCATTGGACATAGAAATAAACTTAGGACCTTTGCGTGGAGGAATAAACGGTAAGTTGACACTTTATAAAATTGTAAAGTTTTGAGAGAGCAAGGAAATACATAAAACATAATAAAATTTTCTACACGTGGTGAATCATGTTGATTTCTGAAAGTCGTGCAATGGAACTGCGTGTGCGCGGCGATTCGTGGGAACTGCAAGATGAAAAGAGAGTCACGTGGAGTGTTCCAGCTGTGAGAATAACAAAGAGAGGGGGTGGAGTTCGAAAGGCGTATCACGACGTAATGTGACGGTCACCCATAGAAAGGTGATGGAGGCAAATGTCCTTATACATATGATTTTTGAGCAGAGCGGGGTCTCAGGCTCGGCGTCTATTCGACCGTCCAATACCATGTGCAGCGGAACCCCACTGTGACGAGAAAGAATAATCCGTGTGAGGAGAGTTGTGGAGGAGTCAATCCTCCGAGTATTGGATGATCACAGTTGGTAGCTGGGAGATGATCGTAAGGCATTGCGACCTTGGAGGGTAAGGCATTGAGTTGTGATGATAGATCACATAGCTGACTCGCCCACCCTGACAAAAATACGAGACATCATCGGTTGGTGAGAGCCCACCATAGTACCATGGTGAGAGGTGTACTCCCAACAGTCATCCAACTCAATTGTGTAAGACCACTGAGTTCTGGGAGTTCCAGTGGCAGCTGCCCAGTAAGAAAGGATTTACAGAATTAGTGAAAGGAAACGATTAGGACTGCGAGTGTGAACGTTAGAAAACCACATGGCGATGGTGGACAGGATTTTGTTTGTGACTTGTAAAGTCGTTGTTTGTGTGCTGCTTGATGAAGCAGAGAGTTCACCCTTCTGTTTATTTTCTTTTAGGGGCAGATGAATTGTGATACCATTTGGGTAATTGTAGATAGATTAACTAAATCAACACATTTTTTTCCAATAAATATTAGGTATTCTTTAGAAAGATTAGCTCAATTGTACGTAAAGGAAATAGTTAGGTTACATGGAGTACCTACTAGTATAGTGTCAGATAGGGACCCTAGATTTGTTTCTAAATTTTTGAGAGAATTTCAGAAAGCAGCAGAGGAATCAACCCTCCATTGGAGGATTGAGAACATCTTCAGGAGATGGGTAGCAGTTGTGGGCGTAGATCACATCTTGGGCTACATCCGATTCGCACGAACGCTCACGTATGACCCTTGGGGCTTAGGATCTCTGCACAGAGTGGGAGTTAGAAGATGACTACTCTGAGTCCTAGGACTTTCTTTTCTTTGTCATGTATCTCGTTGGGGTAGACCTAGGCACTCAGATTTCTTTTGTTATGTGTATATGTCAGTCATCATGTCATATGACTATGTTTTAGTTTTTCCGTACTTTGCCTTTCCACGGGTTTACTGTTATGCTCCAGGGTACATTATTTTAAACACTTTCAGATATGCATATGTTATATTTTAGTCATAATTATCATTTGTATTTACATATTTCTACTCCTTCGAAAACTGAAAATTGTTCATTTGCAATCAAAATAACGCCACAACCTTTTCTACCAAATTATATTAACACGTTATAAGTATTAAAACAAAGCGCAACTTTCGAAATTAAAATTGAAGAAAAATAAAAATGTGTTATGAAATAATTAATTGAATTAAACCTCGCATATTTCCATAATAGAAATTAGGGTGTTACATGAGACACACTAACAAATATTTTCTCTTTCCAATCACTTTTTTGTATAGTTTTTTTTCTTCCTTTTCTCCACTTGTCTTTGTTTATTTGGGCATTGTTAGTATATGGATCCAAACATGTTACGGAATAAATCTTGGGAAACAAACCAAAAATTGAGTTGTATTAGAGATATGTCAAAATTCTAGGACACTAACTACTGTCATGAAAAATGTGATTAATGTAAACACATTATTATAAAATTCATGAAATTTCTTTGTGGCATGTTAATGATTGAATTTTGTAATCTTGGGTCTTTAAAAAATGTTTAATTTATTTTTGTTTCAATATATTTTCTCTTAATATTATAATAAATTGTTGAAATAATTAGTATTTTAGAACATATGAAATTTGATATGCATATATGAATCTTAATTTTCATAGTTGGCCCCCCTTAATATTGAACTCTGGGTCCACTATAACGTCCTTCGTTACAATAACAATCCATAATAAAACATAGTTTAAAAGATAAAATTTCAAAATCCTCAATGGTTTGAAATACCTCAATTATTATAGAAGAAAGATAAAATGAATGAGTTCTTACATAAATAAAAACCTTATCCTCAAATGTGGGCATCTAAAAAGAAATGAACGCTAAAAGTATAACGTAATTAGCCACATCTGACATTTATTCTAAAGTACTAACCAAGCTAAAATAAATGTAATGAAATAAAAACTAGATCTTCAAGTCTCCTCAGTTTTCAACAGCTTCCTCCTCGTGCTTTGGAAACAACACTTTTAATGAGATGATAATCCGGAAAAGAGTTCTAAAAGAGTTCACAAATAGTGTTGTTCTCAGCCGGCGCGACAATCCGGAAAAAACTCAACCATGGTACCCGCAAGGATTTTAAAATAAAATATTATAATATACTCCAATAAAAGTCGAATTAAAACAACCACAATTATTCCCATAATGTCCCTCAATAAAGAAAATATTTCAATAAATAACATTAACACCTCAGAGCATTCAAATAAATATCACAAACACAACTCAGTGATTTCCATAATCACTAGACTTGACTCTTTGGTTCCTGGAACTAATGTGGATCCCGGATCCACTGTGAATCCCAAATTCACTAAGGTCTATGAGCTCATATCCATACAATGGTGTTCGACTGCCTTTCCCATCCCAGATGGAGGTATCTAATATCCCATCCTAGATGTGGATATTTTAAATAGATATCTCGCCTCAGACAGTGACATCCCTCATCCTATTCCCGGAATATAATATATACCGTTATTCCTTCCCGGAAGGTAATGACTGACTCTTGCAATAAAAAAAATCATTCCTAACATCTCCAATTCAATTCTCACAGTCTAAATAATTTCTAATGTCATACCATAATAACATTGTAACAATACAACATAATTTAATACTGGAAAATAATAATAATAATAATAACAATAATAATAATAATAATAACATGCAAATCACGCATCTCGTAACATGCAAATCACGCATCTCGATAGCAATTTCTCCTTTCTTTGGCCAAAATCATAATCAGCCACCCAATTAATATTTCTTGCAATTTGCTAAATATTGTTCACGTATAAGCCATGAAAAGCTTATTAATCAATTGCCAAACCAACCTATTCAACGTGCAGGGCACTAAAGTTGCGTCGCGGAAAATTCACAAACTTTTCAAGAGAATAATGAGAAAATTTTGTACAGTGCTTACATATCTATAAACGAAGGTCACATCTTAGAATTCTATACCCAGTGAACTCACTTGACGCACTCGGCATAACGAGAGTGCACTCACGAAATTTTACAGCATACGCACCCAGTAGTGATTATCATAGCAAACAAAACATAAATACCATGAATGATTTTAGAAGATAAGTGTTTTACTCACCTCTTGAAGCAAGTAATTCTTGCTCTTCGTTATTTTTCTCTTCCGCTATTTGCTACGTCAACAAAATTTCTCGCTTTCTTCCTCCTCCTCAATCCTTGAGCAGCCCACTAATTTGCCAAAAGATAACATCTATGTGATTCTAGGAAAAGAATTCTCTATCCCTTATATAAGTGTTGTACATGATTTATTATTAGAATATCAGATTGTATGAAATTTAATATCAAATCTTTATTTAACTTTTATTTATTTAATTATTTATTTTAAACTATCTCCACAATTTCTTATCTTTCTTTATCTTTATTTAAGACGGGCAACCGTTTCTCTCTTTTTTTTTTTTTTAATCTAATACATGACGTGAAACATTCACGCAGAAGGGCAGCAAAATTCACACAGAAGGGCAGCAAAATTGTATCTTAGAAAATAGAAAAAAAAATAAAAACAAGATCGCAGTTTTATCATTAAAAACTGAAAACAGAAAATAAAATCAGAAAACAAAATCGTAAGTAAACACACCAACATGGGGAAATCAGGGAATTCAGAACAGAGAGTCCGCTCAATAATGCAGAATCAAGAGAGTTGAAGTCCGCAGATGTGAGCTTTCAACGGCGCTCTGATCCCTCCGCTCCAATCTCTTCCGATAATCACAGAACCGAAAGCCTTTAAGTATGCACATGGCGGAATTGCAGACTTCAAATAGTTCACGCAGACGTATGTGTCATTTCTTCTGCAATTCATTTTTTTTCCACTCTACTTAATTTTTTCTGTCATGCATTTTTTTTTCACTCATCAAACATACGTAGAATGGGGGAATCGCATAATTGAGAATTCTCTCACACATAACTTTTCCCACTCATCAGACATACACAGAAGGTGGGAATTGCCGAATTGAGAAAGTTTACATATACAAATGGCGTTTTTCAACAGCGCTTCTTTCAATGGCATAGCACCGAATCAAGGAATGCAGAGAATTGACGTTTGCATATGTGGGAATTCAATGGCGGTCTGATCTCTTCCAATAATCACAGACTTGAGATAGTTCACTTATATGTATGCAAGTGGGTTTGGTGATCTTTATCCCCTATGTTTATTATTTTTGTATCTTCCAAAATAATTGTTGTAGTTGCTTTAAATTAAGTGACAATATGTTTTGTAAAAAGGAAATTAGTTTCCAAATTGATGGACAAATAAGGAACCTAGATGAAAATCCATTGTAGGATGAACCAAAACCTTCTCCACAAGAAACTTTGTCTGCTCAGAAAGAATCCAAAAACAGATGGAGAGATTTGGAATCAAAACCAGATAATAAGGATTACACTGTGTAGAGGGTCATCGCTAGAAATGGATTACACAACCTAAGCACAACACTGTCTTAAACATTGAGTATAAGGAGATTCTTTAAGACTCCATTCCGACCTCATGCATAAGGTAAATATATATAAAAACTTGCTATTTTCTTCTGTTCCTTTTTATTTAGTTATTTTGATTCAAAGTGAGTTAATCAATAAGTGACTTACTAATTCTTTATTCATCATGTTCTATACTATAATCTCATATATGAATGTGTCATTATGTATATTAAAATGTGACTTAAAGATAGAGCAATTATGAACTTGTGTAGATTTTCAAACAGAAAATAACATTCTTGCAATAATTAAAATATTTTAAAACTTTTATAATCACACAATTTCAACTCAGTAATGAAAATTGAACAAATAAAGACTTCAATTTTTTTCATTTCTTCATCTCCTCATTTTCAATGTATATGTGTCTTTATTAAAATATTGTATTTTATCTGTATCTTTGTATATCACCTTCGTTTGTTGTAATTGCATGCCTTATCTAGGTGAAAAACATATTTTATATGCATCTTTAATTATGGCTTGGCTGAAAAGTTCATTATCTAGGGTGTTTCAAGGACTCTGCATGAATATCAATTTATTGCACAGAAGCCATCTGTTAGAAATTAGAAATATGAGAGAGTTGCCCTCTCTATTTACTATAGTTCTCTTGATTGCTTTCCACATTCTAGGGCTTCATTATCTTGTGGATGGTCTTTCCTCAATGGGAATGAATCTGCACATTAAGGATATGGAATTCAATGTTAGATATGTGGTCTAAATCCTTTGCTTCGTATTAGGAAGAGATCTAATGATTTATTTGTTACACCATTTTTGTGTATTTATGCAGGTTATGATTGAAGCAGTTGAAAATCACATGCCTGAAACCATTGTAATTGATGAAATTGGAACAGAGCTTGAAGCATTGGCAGCCAGTACCATTGCTCAAAGAGGAGTTCAATTGGTTGGAACAGCACATGGAATGACAATTGAAAACATAACAAAAAATCCTCATCTTCAGATACTTATTGGTGGCATAGAGGTGCAAAGTTGCACTTTTCATTTTCCTTTTCCTTTCACTTTATGATTTATAATGAAAAATGATTAATTAAATACACTCCTCTGTTCAGGCATCCCTATTCTTTCAAAGAGTGAATTGATCTTAAAATTTCAAAACCGGATACAAATGGAATGTGTCTACTGCTTTCACACATTTGTAATATTCATTGAACATTTAATTGAATAGAGAATAACCCTTGGGGATAAGGAAGCCAGGAAAAGAAAAGTGCAGAAGACAATTCTTGAAGGAAACGACACCCTACATTTTCATGTGTTGTTGAGATGATATCTAAAACTGAATGTTGTGTTCATCATAGATTAGATGCAACTGCAGATTCCATTTTGGCAGGTAGTGCTCACCTTCTATAATGAATTATTTCAATTAATATCTAATTGATTTAGTATTTACTTAGTTGTTTAAATTGAAGTGTAGTTAGAAAATCTCCTTCATTACAGGAAAACCTCCATTGTTTAAAGTCCGTCAATGCGATGATTCTACCAATGATTTGCCAAAAATATGCCCCAGTTCCTGAAGAAAATCTTGGAGAAATATTTGATTTAACTAATAATAGTATCATGAGTTCTGACATTGAATCTGGTAAGGATGATAAAGACCATCCACGTACTTGGTCCACCAAATGGAGTACCGATGGACCAGTGATGAAGAGGAGTTCACCAATGCACGTTTATACTTATAAGGTAAATTGTTTGAGGTTGCATGTTCTGGGTAGAGTCTTGAGTGATTGGGAACTTTATCAGGATTCTGAAGCTTTAATTGTATCATTTCCATGCATGTTGCACAGATTTCATACTTGAAAGAATAAATTGCCCAAAATATTGTTTGACACTCTTCTTTTTAATGAGCACTGTTTACTTGTTGAATGAGTTCAGATCTGTGAAGCTGATCTACTACAAGTAGCAAAGGTAAAGGGGGCTTGAAGATGTAATAGATGTGACTGATGACATTAGAACTGATGATGCAATTCTACCATCCAGTTCTGAGATACTACAGAACCCATGGATCTGCGGCATGGCAAAATTCCATCACGTACCTGTATTTGTTATCAAGCTGCCTTCTTGCTGCATCTTTAGCTATTCTTCAATGTAAAAATCCTAATGTCTTATAATGAACTTTTGTTTCTTTCAGTCCAATACCATGGCACAAATGGTCAAGGCAGGATGCATGATTATTGGGCTAGAATCCTTTGGCCGTACACCAAAGAAGCTGTTAAATGACTGCTTGGATATTGAAATTGAGGATGATGAACCAAAATGAAAACCATCTCCGGAAGATATTAATGCCTTGGAGGTACACTCCCTTTACATTTAGTCAATTAAATATCGATTTCTCCTCTTCAAGTTTCATTTTCTGTTGTGGAATTAAAATATATGCTGTGTACTAGCAGTCTAGAAATTGATTTCTGCACTTAGTTGTTCCTGCCTAATGAAAGATGGTGCACTTGGCAATTGATTTAGTGTCTGGCTTTCTGCATTGAAGGCAGGGACGGATCCAGGAGTGTATCAACGGGGGGGGGGGGGGGAGGAGGGGGGGGAGGCGAAATTTTTTTTATTTTGATGTGTAAAACTAGATATAAGATCCACTAGTAAAAACGAATTAAGCAAACATTAACTCAAAAAACCTATTTTTCTTATTTATTTTTCTCTATTAGTATTTATTTTTTCTTTTTTATTTTTTATTTTTTTCTTATACATACATAAAGGATCATGAGGGAGGGGGGGCCAAGGCCCCAGCTTGCCCCCCCTTGGATTCATCACTGATTGAAGGCCATTTCCCAGATACATTGCATTCATTCATATAAGAGAAAACCTAGAGTATTATATCTACCGTCTAGAATAAACAATATATGCACTATAAAAAGTTTTTAGACTGTCATTTAATCATAAACTACTATTTATGATAAATTTGTTGACTTTTATAATGAATACATTGAAAGTTACTTATGTCACAGAAGATTTTTGGTTAGTTGACTATGTAAAATTTTACACTAATAATACATGCCCATTAAACTCTTATATCCAAACCTCTTTAGAGTTGACATTATTTTAATTTCTTTTACTTCTCTGGCAGGAGGTCCAACTTGCAATAGAGTACATTCTGATTCTTGGTGGAGAACCTGTAGAACTTCTTCCTAGATGTTCTGATATTATTGCCCGGCAACTTGAACTTGTGTAAAGTTATCAGTTGGCTGCTGAAAAGTCAGGTATGCAACAGCATCCTAGGTTGCAAATTAATTCTTCCCTTGAGGTTACATGAAAAAAGCCCTCTAAATCTACAGTTGCCCGCAAGAAAACAAGTCCTACCTCAGTGTCTTCTGGTGGCAGCGGCAATGGCACCAGTGTCACCAGGCTTCCTATTTTGCTTGAATAATTCAATTTTTTCCCCAATTCTAACATATTTCACTTCACTGGTTTGTACATGTATGATGTATGTAACATATACAATCATGCAAGTGGTGTAAATAATTTATTTATAGCCTAAGAGCTTGTAGCTCACTTCGGGTGTGACATTTATGAGGGAAGTTTGATCCTCCGCCAAGCAACCCCTTCTTGTACCAGTGTATATATATATTGAAAAAAATCAATCTACATAAAATGTAATATATCATGATTTTACTCCAATGTAGTTCAATTTATAATGGTACAGATGTACTAATGTATTAGTTCGTTAACGCATGTAGATGGAGTGTCAAGCAGGCACTTAAGTTAAAATACATAATATAAAAATATGAAGATCCAAGTTAATTGGTTAAAAGTTGAGATACTTTGGTTTCTTTTTTGTCATCTTTTCTGTTTAGTTCGCTGATGTTTGACTACCAATGAGAACATACCTGTGAACTGGAATAGCGGGAAAAGTTTTTACAAAAGGAATCAATTAGAGTATGTAAGATTGTTCTGTCAAGTACTCTGGTCTGTTTAGTTAAAATTAGTTAAGCGTATGTTATTTGTTCTTGCAAGCTGAGAAACTGAGACAGATGGAAGAACTACGCAGGGAGAAAGAGGCAACAAGGATGAAAGCTGGCAATGAGAGAACCATTGCTCGCAAAATTGCCAAAGAATCATTGGCTTTGACAACTTTCTTAATTCGCAAGTTGTCAACAAATATTTCTATTTTATTTTATTTTATAATTTTTTGTAATATTTGTTGGTTTAATTAATTTTAATTTTACCAAAGTATATCATATACATTTATTTGTAAACCGCGCAAAGCGCGGGTCAACATCTAGTGTGTAATGAAAGCTGCAAAGTGATTATTGAAGTTAACAAACGAGATAATGATTTTCCAAATAAAATAACTTTGGATTTTAAACAAATTTGTAATGAAATATGCAAGGTGATTATTGAAATTAATAAATGCCATAGTGACTTTCTTGGAAAAAGATCTTTTAAGTTGGAGTAAACAAATATGTACATAACTCGCTATAGATAAACTAGCTTTGAAGATCGAGAACTTCTTAAGGATATTGCATTCTAGTTATTGAAACTTAATAGTGATTTTCATACATAAATATTATGATCATTTTATAAGAGTAAAAGAAAGTAGTATATAATATATATACTTTTTTCAATCCAAGAATTTAATATTGTGATTTACTTTTCAATTAACTGTTTAATTAATTATGGTTCCTTATATCTTCACCGAGTTCAATAATGACCTAACCTATAAAGACCGATATTATCCCCCATAAACAGGATTGAAGATGCTGCGGCAACAATCTAAAAAGTAAATTTGTCATGGGCCTATTTGGAAATCCACTGGTTGATATAAGTCTGGCGAATCATTTGGGTAATGAGGTATATTTTCTTATGATTTACATTGGAATACATGCTGGATATTTTTTGCATTTCTTAAGCCAATATGTCTAATGTTGGCGTCTGCAAAAATTACTATGGAAGTCACAAATTAGAGTCCTAGTAAATTATTCCTCTGCTAGGGTGTAAGTCACAACTTCTGTCTTTGAAGATATTGTCAACTCTTCTTTGTTAAGTTAATAGCATAACTCATAATATTATTATACTTTCTATTACTTTAAGGTTTTTTGGTAGTATTACATGAAGGTTTAATATTGATCTCTTTTTGATAACTAATATATAAGAAATGAGTGGCCAAAAATTGCAACTTATTATACCATCATAATGTATAAATATCCCGAGAATAAAACCAAAGTCACAATTAATTCCAACATATATCATCAGTGCATTACCATCACAGTTTGATATCACTCATCCACTACTGTGTCTAAGGATACTGTAGAATAAATAACCATATTTTTTTCTTTTTTTATTTGTACATGAAGAGAAGAAGACCACCAAACAATAAAAATTTAAAGTACTTCTTTGACTCTTCCACCAAGCTAGTGCTCATTTCCTACCAATACATACTCTCCATAAGTATTTCAAAAGAAAACCTGCTCAACATGTAAATACAGCACAATGTTATTGTAACTTACTAGGCATAAATTTCTAGAATCAAGAGTATTTCCAACTGATAGTTTCTACTTTTGAAAGACTAATTTGAATTAAGAAAAATCATAACAAATAAGGAGCTACAATCAAGGAGTGGGTGAAGTTTCATACTGATGAAGTAATTAATCACAAGAAGAAATTGTTCCCATTCATTTTCATTAGGGGAAGTTGTTTCCACCAAGATTATTATTTATGGTAAAGTCCTTTTCCTCTTCTTTAGGGGAAGATGTTTCCAGTCTTGTTCATTTTCATTATGAGAGCCTCCAACACCAATTTCTGTGGGCTGTGACTCATTGTCAGAGATTTGAGAAATGGATTCCAATTCAAAAATTTCCTTGTTACTTCTACCAAACAACTTCAACCCCGATTCTGAGGCATATACTGGGAAGATACCACACTCCTTTATGCCCTCTGGGTGCAACATGTCTTCTTTGTATCACAATAAAATTCTAATTTGCATGGTAAGTCGTCCCTGAAAGCATTCCCACCTTGGAACATACAAAAATAACACGTGATCTGAAATTAAACTTGTGACAGAAATTTGGTGGTAGTGGTGGCCAACCATTTTGCTATCTTGATAGATATCACAGAAAACTAAATAGGTATACTCGTATGATGCCTTAGAAAGAACGATGCAAGAAATGAAACCGCATAAGTGTGATGATGGTGGGAGAGGGAGATAAGGTATAGTTATTGAACTCCCTGCTGTACGAAACCCACACTCGTCTGTGACATGGTATCCTGGGAAGATGAAGGTACAGTCTATGGGGCTCAGTGACATGTGATATAGCATGCGTTGAGTGAAATCTGTCTCCAGACAAGTGCCGTTCACGGACGGTGGGAGCTCCGACAGAGACATGAGTTCCTCGCACCAAAGGTTTTTTCTCTCTACAGGCAATATCTCAACACCATGCGATTCTGAGGCATATACTGGGATGACCCCACACTCTTTTATGCTCTCTTGGTGGTGTTCATCTCCAACCCCGTTTTGGCAATAAAATTCTAATTTACATGGTAAGTCGTTGCTGAAAACATGCCACCTTTTAACATATGAGCATAACACATGATTTGAAATTAAATTTCTGGAAGTCATAAGGTAGCAGTCGTAGCCAACCTTTTTGCTATCTTGATAGATAGAACAGCCAACCTGACAGTTACGGTATGATCCCTTAGAAAGAACGATGCAATAAATGAAACCATACAAGCGAGATGATTGCGGGAGACAAGGAATGGTTATTGAACTCCCTGCTGTATGAAACTCACACTCTTCAATGACATGGTCTCCTTGGAAGATGAATTCACAGTGTATGTGGCTCTGTAACATGTGTTGTAACACGTGTTGAGTGAAGTCTGTCTCCAGACTAGTGCAATTCACGGCATTCACCTCTTGCAGGGATTGTGGGAGCTCTGGCAGAGACACGAGTTTCCAGCAGCCTTCTAAGTTAAGGGATCCCAGCAATGAAAGGTTTTTAATGTTTGCAGGCAAGCTCTCAACATTAGTTTCACTTAGGTTTAAATCTACTAAAGATGACATGTGGTCAATGTTGTGCAAAAGTGTTTGTAAGGGTGACAATTTCGATGCATTGTATTGCGTGCACCCATAATGGTCCAGTGTTGTAATGGATCCCAATCCCAAATCATCTGATAACTCGTCAATAATGTTACAGCCATCTAGCCAAAGTTGATAAATATTTGTATTTCCCCAAATTGGTGACAGCAATGCACGTATAGAGGTGTCAGATAAGTTCAAGATAATCATTTTCTTTGATGTCAGTGACAATTCCTTGAGAGATGAACAACCCTTGAGGCCCAATGCTTCAAGAGATTCTGAATGAATAGTAAGGGTTTCAATCTCTCTACAATAACTTAACCACAAATCTGTAAGGTTGGGGAGGGATGACATGGATGGATGGAGCTGACGCAAACTTTCACATTTTCGAAGAGTAACAATTTCAAGTTTCTCTGCCTTGGATAAGTCTGGGATCTCAGTCAGGTCTCTAGAGCTATTAAGGTCAATTTCCTTTAAATTCACAAGATTCTGTAACAAGAAAGATGCATCACAATGTTTAGAAATTGTTAAATTCATAATCATGAGCTTCATACTTAGGACTCTCTCCCGTACCTTAACAAATTAAAAGAATAAAGTAGGACATATAACCACATTCTTACCTGAACACCATCCCAAAGCTTTTTAACCTTGCTATGAGGCATGTAAAGCTCTACAAGCTGTTCAGCACAAAAGTTAGATGGCAAAGACTCAAGACAGCATCCATGCCAACCAAGGTACCTCAATTTATAAGACAATGACTCAAGACCGTTAGGAAAGTATACATTAAACCCATCATTTCTCCACATGTTCCCTCTATAGATTTTAAGAAATCTCATGTTAGTCATCCTTGCTAGGGAATCGGGGCTCAAACATAGATCCGCAGTTAATGTATCCAAATCTAAAGTTATGCCTTCAAGAACATCTGTTCCCTGACAAACAAAATATAGAATAATAATTAGCAAGGCTATCATACTAGCTACATTCTCAAAAATACATATATTATCAAAAAGAAACAAATGAATCTACCACTTACCCTGTTATATTTCAATACTTCATGCACTTCCTCAGGTTTCCATAATCGACTTCGTCTTCCAGGGTCTTTGACGAATTCCTGATGAACAATTTCCTGACCCATTTGTTGTATCAAGTCATGCATTTCTATCTTGTTGTAAATTGAAATTGTTATGAGAGCTTTATCCAAAAGGACTTCTATCCCATATGCTGCAAAGAAATTCGAAGCTTCCAGAAGATTTATTACAAAATCTCTTTTCTCTCCTTTAAAGAAGCATGCAATGTCTAAAAAGATGTTTTTTTCAGATGGTTCTAAGTCATCATAACTTAATTTTAATATCTTATGAATTTCCATATGTTGAGTTTGTTGGAATTTTCCAAGTTGACTTTTCCATGCCTCCTTGCTTTTGCGATGAAGACTAGCACCCAAAACTTTTAAAGCCAAAGGACTACCTTTGCAATAGGAAATTGCAATTCTTGATAGATTTTCATATCCAGGTTTAGGTTGTTCTTGTCCAAAAGCAGTCAAACAAAAAAGCTTAAAAGAGTGATGGAAACTCAATTCCTTGACCTCATATACTTCCACAACTTCATGAAATATTTGCTTATTTCTAGTTGTAACAATGATTCTACTTCCTTGTCCCAAAAAACTACAATCTTTAATTAGAGAGTCTAATTGTTGTGTGGTATCCACATCATCCAACACGATCAAAACCTTTTTACGTCCAAGCCTATGCATGTCAAAACTAGGTACTACAAAGGGTGCATGAAAATAATGATTTTCATTCTCCAACAATTTAGAAAATAGTTTATTATGTAAAGCTTGAAGTCCACCAGGCATGCTTGAATTTTCCCTTACATTTTCCAGGAAGCAACTAATATTGAACTTATGAAACAATTTGGCATACAAAGCAATAGCAAGGGTAGTCTTTCCTATGCCACCCATGCCCCATATTCCAAGTGTTCTAACATCACTTGACTCAATTTTTAGTAATGATTTAATCTGTTCATAATGGTCCTCAATTCCAACCACTCCTTTAAGTTGGTTTGGGTATCTAGAACACAGTTTTTGTAAAACGTCTCCAACAATGCCTTCAAGGAGTTCAGATTCAATTCTAGTGTATGAAAAAGGCAACAAAGAAATAAATGATGTGTTATAAGTCTAACTTTGAAAGAAAAGAAAAATAACATAACTATACATATCTAGTGTATAGTAAAAAGAGACTTGAACAAAATGACAATTGATTGAAACTTGAATGTTACAATAGTCGATGGATCTAATCAAATTTAACATACCTAACTATAATTAATGAAGATTTTAATTGCTCATATTAATGTTATTTATTATATATAATTTTGATAATTTTAAGATAATAATATATAGTATTTTTCAAACTAAAAGATGAGAAAAAAAGTTAGATATAAAAATACTATAATAATATTGTAAATACTAGTATGGTGACCCGTGCGATGCATAGGCTTCTTATTATATTTTAAAATTATAAAGTTGTTATTTTAATTTATGTTTATTGCATATATTATTTAAGAGTTTTTCACTCAATTATTTAAAAGTTATAAAACATAAAATTTAAAATAATGATTACAAATAATTAATCTAAGTTTTAGAAAATTTCTTAATACACCATATATCGTGATTTGTGATAGAATTATAGTATAAAACTTTTTTATATAGTTAGTGCATAGTCTATTTTCTCATAAGTTTATATATATATATATATATATATATATATATATATATATATATAATACGCGTTTTAATTATTATTGATTCTTTAATTTATTTAACTTGATAATTATGACAATCGATTTTTCTAGTTTTTAATTTCCCTTAATTACTTTTATTTTAAATTAAGTAGTATTAGTTGATTTCTTTTACTTACTCTATCTAGTCTAAGTTTCTTACCATGATTACTTTTAATGTTTTTAATCATTTTGTTTAATCCTTTAATAAATTTTATTTTTAATTGATTAATGATCAATTTTTTTTACTTAATTCATTCTCCTTTCATTTATTTTATTATCATTTATTCTTTAAATTCTTTGATCCTTTAATTAATTATTATTGTTAAGGATGTGTTAAGGTAGTCTTGTTTTGTTATTTCCTTTGAATAAAAAAAATTGATCAAACAATTTAAATTTAAAATTATTGAAATTGATAATAATTATGAATGATAATTAATTTCTCCTATTTTATATTTCTTTTAATTATTTATTTTTAATTTTAATTAATTTTTATTGGTTGATTTGCTTTATGTACTACAATTTTCTCTTAATTCCTTATCGTAATTTTTTAATTATTTACCTTAATATTTTAATTAATTTTAATTGATTAATTTATTTTATTTACTGCAATCTTTTCTCATTTATTTAATGATGTTTTATCCTTGAAATCCTTTGACCCATTAATTTAAATTTAAATCTATGATAACAATAATAAAAATTGGTTCCAACTTATCTTAATTTCTATTAATTACTTTTACTTACTTACTTTTAATTTTAATTGGTAGATTTTTTATTTATCACAATTTCTTCTCTATTTCTTACTGTAGTTTTTTAATTATTAACTTTAATCATTTAATTAATTTAAATTTTAGTTGATTGATTGCTTTTACTTGTCATCTTCTCTCATTTATTTGTTGATTATTTATCTTTTAAATTCTTTGTTTCTTTAATTACATTTGTCAGTTAATTTAAATTGATGATAATGATAATGATAATTGATTTCTCTTGCTTTTAATTTCTTTTAATTATTTACTTTTCATTTTAATTAATTTTTAAAATATTTTTTTGTCATTTAAAATTTTCAAATTGTTTTAATAATAATTTTTTAATATTCTTTCTATAATAATTATTTTCTTATCATGTATTTAGTAATTTTAAAATTATTTTAGTTATAATTGATTGTGGTTTTGATTGATAAGAAGATTCACTTTATTATTCATATTGGTTTTTTTTTCATGTCATATTGAATGTTTTACATGTATAATTTGGAAGATGGATTAATTGAGTATACAATTTAAGTAAACTTAAGCATTATCAATGTCAATATTTCCTAAATTACATACTATGAACTAATTACCTTAATTAAAACATATACATTTCTATTATAATTAATTTAATTATTTCAAATTATAATATATACTTGTTCTAATTAACTTAATTTCTATATTTACATAATTTATTGAATTAAAAAATAGTTAAAACAATTTCTAAACATTTCACACTCAATTGCCTAAGATTTTCTCGCTTAGACTTCTTTACTTTTATTATTATAAAGATAATTAAGAATTTTAAATCAGAATATATATACTCATCATAATTATCTTGATTACTATATTTATATAGTTTTATGAATTAAAAATAGATACAAATTTTCTCTAAAAATTTACATGTGTTGATAATAATTAATAATTAATTTAATTATTCAAAATTTCAAATTAAAACTATATATATATATATATATATATATATATATATGTATGTATGTATGTATACTTCTCATAATTACCTTAATTACTATATTTATAAAGTTTTATGAATTAAAAATAGATAAAAAATTTCTCTAAAAATTTATGTGTTGATAATAATTAATTTAATTATTCAAAATTTCAAATCAGAATATATATATATATACTTATCATAATTACCTTAGTTACTATATTTTTATTAATTTATGAATTAAAAAATAGATAAAAAATTTCTGTAAAAATTTCCCACTCAAATGTATAAGAATTCCCTCCAAGACTTCTTTACTTTTATTAATATAAAGGTGAATTTGAATTTTAATGATTCGTAACTATTCATTTTCTTGAAATCTAATGATTGTAATAAGTAACTAAATTAACTATTAGATTTCAAGAAAATAAATGATGAGGATGAGGAGTAACATTCTCTCTATATATATACACACACAGATAGACAACTAAATAAAGAGAAGATAATCAACATCTGTGTTTTTGGTATGCAAACTATCATGAAAGTTGCAACCTTACAAAAGTATGCTCACATGCACATATAAAACAGTATTAGAAGTTACCGAAGGCACAAACAAAATAACTAATGGATAGGACACAAATTTTAAAATTTATAAGAGAAGTCAAGGTTTAATGGAGATATGAATGTTTAGCATTTTCTTTTTGTATTATTTAAGAATAAATTATTGTTGCTTATTTATACATATTACTTTTACTTCAATGTGTATGATATACTATAAGAATATTGTTCACATAATGGAAACCTAATAACACCTAGGATTGAGGGCAATTTTTCCAAACTACGTAAGGGAAATTCTTGTTAATTTATTATCTCTTATGTATTTTTTTTATGTTTTCATTTATTCAGCTATAAATATATAAAGAAGAGGAATGTTAGTGAGCTTTCTCTAACACTATTTGTAATACTAAAATTTATTGAAAATCACCGAATTTGGTGGGTTTCAATTCTCATTTAATGATTCTATCTACTAATTTAGGAGTGAGACCCACCATATTTGATTTGATGATTTTCAATAAATTTTAGCCCAACACATGACACGAGGAACCAACTACATCCACCACTATTCACTTCTCTCTCTCTCTCCTTATATATATATATATAAGGAGGGATCAAATTACACCGGTGTAACTTAAACAACTATTACACCATTCAATAACTTTCAACTGGATGATGTTTTCTTAAAATCCACCATTGGATTGAAAGTTCCTTTCACATAGATCACGTATACAAAATTTCAAATTAATCCAATATTATTTGCTACTTCATTCATATAGATTAAAATCGACGTAATATAAACTTTTCAAAATATACTAAAATATGGATCATTTGACTACCTTCTCATTGTTGTTCAATTTTGACAAAATTTGACACAAACAATCTTGGTAATATGTAGATATAATTCAACAGTTGGATCAATAAAAATTTCATTCTATATCAAGTTATTAAAATGGTGTAATTTGATCCCTCCTCTCTCTCTCTCTCTCTCTCTCTCTCTCTCTCTCTCTATATATATATATATATATATATATATATATATATATATATATATATGAGGAGGGATTCACTTACTCACTTACTCTAAGAGTAAGTCTAAGAGAGTTACTCTTCTTCTTGACCATTTATTTTCTTGAAATCTAATGGTTAAGATTAGTTACTCATTACAACCATTATATATATAATTTTTTACTCACTCAATTCATTTTATTTACCTATCTCGAGAGTCCCACCCAGCCAAATTGGCTACTTCAGTGAGAGCCATTTTCCATTTGTTGCACCTGTGATCTCCCTGGTGTTTTGCAAAGGCTTGCTCATAGCTCCCAGTCTGCTTCCTCACGTGCGACGTATCTATGTTGTAGAATACAAGTATCACTATTTGTTCTTGGTTTTTCTTGCATTCCATAATATTGCTGAGTTCTTCCAAGCACCACTTTGATGAAGCATAGTTCTCTGAGAGGATGACAACATATGCACGGGAATCTTTGATGGCTTTGATGAGTGCTGGTGATATTTCATCTCCCTTTTCAAGCTGGTAGTCTATGAAGGTTCCAATTTTCTTTTGATTGAAAGCTTTATAAAGATGACTTGTGAAGTTCTTGCGGGTGTCGTCTCCTCGAAAGCTTACAAAAATATCATATCTTTTAGAAGACACCATAGAAGACGACTTCGAGGAAGAAGCAAAAGCACTATTCATTTGCTGCCCAACCATTTTGAATTCCAAGTGCTGCACCTGCAATGGTTATAACACTACACTTGAAGAAATAAATAAAAAGACTTTTATGGTTAAATGTGTTCTTGACACTTGTTCTTAATATAATTTAGTTGGAACTAATAAATCTGTTTAATATGAGATCAGACAATTCAAATTTCAAAGTTCATAGTCTTGCTCACTTACGAAAGAACAATTAGACAAATGTTTGCCAAATTGCTAGTGTGACTTTGAGGTGTTTTGTGATCCTTGGAGATTTCTTTTCCCTTGACTAGTGGCTTGCTTTTGAATTACAAAAGCTGATAGTCCATTTCAGCATATCAAAAGCTAAGTAAATGATTAGATATAAAAAAAAAAAAAAAAGCCTATTAACATGAATAATGAATAAAAGCTTCAGATTACACTGTAGCAGTGCAGATCCAAACCCAAAGTCCTAAACTTCAAATTCAGATCAATATTTCATTGACATATTATCAAACACATAATGTCTTTTATCTAACGTTGATTGAAAAATATGTAATATGTTCAAGACCCTGCAACTGTTCAATGGATAGATTGTTTAGAAAATATCAAAAGTTAAGGGATGTTTAACAAAGAACTTAACATGATATTGACAGTTGAATATTTTCATATTAGGTTTAAATAAGTTTTTAGTCCTTTAAATGTGGGTTATTTTTTTTAGTCCTCCAAATTTAAAGATGTTTTTTTAGCCCCAAAATTCACGTAATGCTCTTTTTAGTCCTTCTGCACAATAAGTTAAACGGGGAATAAGAGATCGCAATTTGTGACAACTTATGACTGTCAGAAGTTGATTTTCTATTTCAAATTTTAAAGTACAATTTCTGGCGGTTTAATATCGTGATAATCATGTCAATAAAAAAATTACAGTAGTTTTTAAAACAGATAATGGATTTTTAATTTTTTTATTGACTTGATTTTTACAGTTTTAAATTGCCAGAAAATCGTACTTTAAAATATAAAATAGAAAATTAAATTATGACAGTCAAAAGTTATCACAAATTGCGAATCTCTTATTCCCTGTTTGGCTCACACTATAGAGAGGGACTAAAAAGAGCATTATGCAAATTTTAGGGACTAAAAAAAGCAACTTTAAATTTGGAGGACTAAAAAAAATAGCCCACATTTAAAGGACTAAAAATATATTTATACCTTTATATTATAGCTTCTTAATTGGTCAAGTGGCACTTGAATTTCATCTGTATACCAGAAAACAAAGACTGCTAAAATAGAGGAAACACCTATAATGCAGTTAATTTTGTAATAAAGCTTATATTGATTGGCCTGGAAATAAAACCTGAAGTTTATGCTATAACCATGTGCTTGCTTTCCATCACACTGTAGCAGTGCAGATCCAAACCCAAAATCCTAAACTTCAAATTCAGATCAATATTTCATTGACATATTATCAAACACATAATGTCTTTTATCTAACGTTGATTGAAAAATATGTAATATGTTCAAGACCCTGCAACTGTTCAATGGATAGATTGTTTAGAAAATATCAAAAGTTAAGGGATGTTTAACAAAGAACTTAACATGATATTGACAGTTGAATATTTTCATATTAGGTTTAAATAAGTTTTTAGTCCTTTAAATGTGGGTTATTTTTTTTAGTCCTCCAAATTTAAAGATGTTTTTTTAGCCCCAAAATTCACGTAATGCTCTTTTTAGTCCTTCTGCACAATAAGTTAAACGGGGAATAAGAGATCGCAATTTGTGACAACTTATGACTGTCAGAAGTTGATTTTCTATTTCAAATTTTAAAGTACAATTTCTGGCGGTTTAATATCGTGATAATCATGTCAATAAAAAAATTACAGTAGTTTTTAAAACAGATAATGGATTTTTAATTTTTTTATTGACTTGATTTTTACAGTTTTAAATTGCCAGAAAATCGTACTTTAAAATATAAAATAGAAAATTAAATTATGACAGTCAAAAGTTATCACAAATTGCGAATCTCTTATTCCCTGTTTGGCTCACACTATAGAGAGGGACTAAAAAGAGCATTATGCAAATTTTAGGGACTAAAAAAAGCAACTTTAAATTTGGAGGACTAAAAAAAATAGCCCACATTTAAAGGACTAAAAATATATTTATACCTTTATATTATAGCTTCTTAATTGGTCAAGTGGCACTTGAATTTCATCTGTATACCAGAAAACAAAGACTGCTAAAATAGAGGAAACACCTATAATGCAGTTAATTTTGTAATAAAGCTTATATTGATTGGCCTGGAAATAAAACCTGAAGTTTATGCTATAACCATGTGCTTGCTTTCCATCACACTGTAGCAGTGCAGATCCAAACCCAAAATCCTAAACTTCAAATTCAGATCAATATTTCATTGACATATTATCAAACACATAATGTCTTTTATCTAACGTTGATTGAAAAATATGTAATATGTTCAAGACCCTGCAACTGTTCAATGGATAGATTGTTTAGAAAATATCAAAAGTTAAGGGATGTTTAACAAAGAACTTAACATGATATTGACAGTTGAATATTTTCATATTAGGTTTAAATATTTTTTAGTCCTTTAAACTTGGGGTTTTTTTTTTTAGTCCTCCAAATTTAAAGTTGTTGTTTTAGCTCCGAAATTCACCTAATGTTCTTTTTAGTCCTTCTGCACAATGAGTTAAATGGGGAATAAAATATCACAATTTGTGACGAGTTATGACTGTCAGAAATTGATTTTCTATTTCAAATTTTAAAGTACAATTTCTGGTGGTTTAATATCGTCATAATCATGTCAATAAAAAAAATTACAGTAGTTTTTAAAACAGTTAATGGTTTTTAATTTTTTTATTGACTTGATTTCGGCAGTTTTAAATTGCCAGAAAATCGTACTTTAAAATATAAAATAGAAAATTAAATTATGATAGTCAAAAGTTATCACAAATTGCGAATCTCTTATTTCCCGTTTAGCTCACACTATTGAGAGGGACTAAAAAGAGCATTATGCAAATTTTAGGGACTAAAAAAAGTAACTTTAAATTTGGAGGACTAAAAAAAAATATTCCACATTTGAGGGACTAAAAATATATTTAATCCTTTATATTACAGCTTCTTAATTGGTCAAGTGGAGCTTGAATTTCATCTGTATACCAGAAAACAAAGACTGCTAAAACAGAGGAAACACTTAGAATGCAGTTAAATTTTGTAATAAAATTTATATTGATTGGCCTGGAAATAAAACCTGAAGTTTGTGCTGTAACCTTGTGCTTGCTTTCCATCACACTGTAGCAGTGCAGATCCAAACCCAAAATCCTAAACTTCAAATTCAGATCAATATTTCATTGACATATTATCAAACACATAATGTCTTTTATCTAACGTTGATTGAAAAATATGTAATATGTTCAAGACCCTGCAACTGTTCAATGGATAGATTGTTTAGAAAATATCAAAAGTTAAGGGATGTTTAACAAAGAACTTAACATGATATTGACAGTTGAATATTTTCATATTAGGTTTAAATAAGTTTTTAGTCCTTTAAATGTGGGTTATTTTTTTTAGTCCTCCAAATTTAAAGATGTTTTTTTAGCCCCAAAATTCACGTAATGCTCTTTTTAGTCCTTCTGCACAATAAGTTAAACGGGGAATAAGAGATCGCAATTTGTGACAACTTATGACTGTCAGAAGTTGATTTTCTATTTCAAATTTTAAAGTACAATTTCTGGCGGTTTAATATCGTGATAATCATGTCAATAAAAAAATTACAGTAGTTTTTAAAACAGATAATGGATTTTTAATTTTTTTATTGACTTGATTTTTACAGTTTTAAATTGCCAGAAAATCGTACTTTAAAATATAAAATAGAAAATTAAATTATGACAGTCAAAAGTTATCACAAATTGCGAATCTCTTATTCCCTGTTTGGCTCACACTATAGAGAGGGACTAAAAAGAGCATTATGCAAATTTTAGGGACTAAAAAAAGCAACTTTAAATTTGGAGGACTAAAAAAAATAGCCCACATTTAAAGGACTAAAAATATATTTATACCTTTATATTATAGCTTCTTAATTGGTCAAGTGGCACTTGAATTTCATCTGTATACCAGAAAACAAAGACTGCTAAAATAGAGGAAACACCTATAATGCAGTTAATTTTGTAATAAAGCTTATATTGATTGGCCTGGAAATAAAACCTGAAGTTTATGCTATAACCATGTGCTTGCTTTCCATCACACTGTAGCAGTGCAGATCCAAACCCAAAATCCTAAACTTCAAATTCAGATCAATATTTCATTGACATATTATCAAACACATAATGTCTTTTATCTAACGTTGATTGAAAAATATGTAATATGTTCAAGACCCTGCAACTGTTCAATGGATAGATTGTTTAGAAAATATCAAAAGTTAAGGGATGTTTAACAAAGAACTTAACATGATATTGACAGTTGAATATTTTCATATTAGGTTTAAATATTTTTTAGTCCTTTAAACTTGGGGTTTTTTTTTTTAGTCCTCCAAATTTAAAGTTGTTGTTTTAGCTCCGAAATTCACCTAATGTTCTTTTTAGTCCTTCTGCACAATGAGTTAAATGGGGAATAAAATATCACAATTTGTGACGAGTTATGACTGTCAGAAATTGATTTTCTATTTCAAATTTTAAAGTACAATTTCTGGTGGTTTAATATCGTCATAATCATGTCAATAAAAAAAATTACAGTAGTTTTTAAAACAGTTAATGGTTTTTAATTTTTTTATTGACTTGATTTCGGCAGTTTTAAATTGCCAGAAAATCGTACTTTAAAATATAAAATAGAAAATTAAATTATGATAGTCAAAAGTTATCACAAATTGCGAATCTCTTATTTCCCGTTTAGCTCACACTATTGAGAGGGACTAAAAAGAGCATTATGCAAATTTTAGGGACTAAAAAAAGTAACTTTAAATTTGGAGGACTAAAAAAAAATATTCCACATTTGAGGGACTAAAAATATATTTAATCCTTTATATTACAGCTTCTTAATTGGTCAAGTGGAGCTTGAATTTCATCTGTATACCAGAAAACAAAGACTGCTAAAACAGAGGAAACACTTAGAATGCAGTTAAATTTTGTAATAAAATTTATATTGATTGGCCTGGAAATAAAACCTGAAGTTTGTGCTGTAACCTTGTGCTTGCTTTCCATCAATCGAAACAAGGATGAAGTCCAACATGCATGGCACAGCTTCTATTATTAATTATTAATAGTAGCCAGTAGGCACTGCTAGAACATGCATTAACTTAGCCTTAAACAACCTATGAGAAAAGCATTGACATTAAATGGAAAAGAACTTATATCTGCTAGACAGCATAGACAGTCATGCAGATGGCAACAACAAGAAATTAAACCAAAATATATATCAGTTAAAATTCACAAATTTAATATCTGAAAGTGGAGAAAAAGACCTTACTACAGACCAATCAAACTTGTTGCAACAGAGAAGAATACTCAGATTCTTTAGTTCAACACAACAGCTCAGGAATATCTAGACAAGAATTGTGTAATGCATATAAATATGCCGTTCATGTCGTGTAAATTTATACTGTTTGTGGAGTATGAAAGAAGAATTAAAAAAAAAAAGATGAAAGCATACACATCATGTTGTGTATATTTCTGAGAAGTTTCTAGGTTTTAGAGTTTTGCGGTCTTTACTGGTGGAGTCCCTCATCCTCTATGAGCAATGCGTCTCATGATTTGTCCACACTTTTTGACTATGCAGCATGTTGAAGACTGCTTTTTAAAGCTTAATTATGTTTTTGGCGGGGATTAGACAACTTTGGTCCCAGTATTTTTATTTCTAAATGCTATATATATATATATTTTAAAAATGGGGAATGGTAGGTGGAGTGGGTGACAAGGCGAAGAAAAATATGGGTAAGTGTGAATGTGTTGGATGGAAAGACAAGTCCTTGTTGGTTATTGTGTTGCATGCATATGCAAAAGACCCTAGCCTTTAACTTTAAAGATGGATAGTTTTGGATTTTGTATTGACGGGTCTGTAAAATAATGGGGGCATCATCTTTTCTAAAGAAAAACCAATCAATCATTTATTTTTTTATTTTGCATGTTGGGATCTGATCGAGTTGGCCTTATTTGACTGCTTTTTAATATTTTTATTTATTGGTGATTCTTTATTGAAGAATTCTACGGGCGTAAACCATGGGATATGCATGACACAAAGAATTTGTAAAGAGTGCTTGTCCCATGCGCTGTAATAATTAATCTATATTAAATTAGTGAAATTAATTTTAGTGAATTTTAAACTTATTTCATGTGATAATATGTAAAGAGTGCTTATCCCATGCGCTGCATCATTTTTTATTTTATTAATATAAAAATAATTTTATATTATATAAAATAAACAAAGCAAAAATAAGTTTGAAATAATAAGTATCCTTTTCAATTTATTTAATTGAAAATAGTTAAGTATATAGTAAAGCGAAGATTGTAATTTGGATAAAAAAAAAAGTAAAAATAATTTCCTCTAATAATTTTGTAAAAAAAAAAAATATTATCTAACAGCTTGAATAAAAGAAAAGGTATCATTGAACATTAAAAGTGTTACGATTATTTTGAGTATTAATCTTTCAAAATAATTTTAAAAAAATGAATAAACATATTAATATTATATGCCTACAAAATATCATTAAAATTTCAAAAACAATTATATAAGTGGTTAACAATATTGTAATATGTTAAGAGTGTGTGTCTCGTGTGCTACAACTTTTTTAATTTTATAGAAAATTATCTAAAATTATTTTAAAGAGAAAATAAGTTTTAAAGAACAAGTATCATTTTCAAGTTATTTACTTAAAATTTATTTAACTAAACTGTATACCAAATATTATATAACTTGGATAAAATTAAGAATAAGTAATTTCTTTAAGTAATTATATTAAAAATATATTGATTTATACCTATCAAAAGAAAAAAAAAAGTATTATTGAACTTTAATAGTGTCATGATGTTTTGGAATGCCACATAAAAATAGATAAATAGCAATCATTTTTGGTGTAATAATATAATTAGTCTAGTATATTTATAAGAAATTAAATTTCAATTGTTTATATTATTTTTCCACTTAAATATTTTAATTTTATTTATGTAAATATTAAAATATTTCTATAATCTATATTCATTAATCACAAATAGTACTTAATCTTTATTATTTAATCGTGAATATAATAATATTTCACTATTTTCAGTTAAAATATTTTCTTTACTTTTTCCTTTATAAATTTTAACACATTCTAAATAATGCAAAAATGAGGACTAAATATTATAAAAATGTAGCTTATACCCATTATATAAAAATAGTGGTTAAAAATTAAGAAATGTTTTGAGGCAATATGTTATAAATTAAAAAAATTAGTATGATGTAAAATAACTTAGTGATGTTTTTTTTTAGAAATTTAAAAAACAAAAAGCAAAAGTTAATTAATTATGTATATTTATAATCATAAAAATATTTAAAAAAAGAAGTTAATTTTGATAGAAATTATTCAAAATAGCTTCTAATTTTAATAAGATTTTATATTTTTTTCATCATTTAATTATTTTGAAAAGCTAAAACAAACACAACTAACAAGTTGTTGGTTCAAGTGAAACTGCACTCAGATCCCTCAAGTAAAGTCTCAAATTCGAGTTTTATAAATGAAAAAAAATGTGGTTAGAAGAAGAGACTCTAATAAAGGTGTCTAGCCAAGTTCCTCGGCGGATATTAGTCATTGACAAAGCTGATGGACACGTCTCACCAATAACATGGTTACCAAAAAATTCAGCACATGGTCACCATTATGTCTACATAATATGTAATTAAGTGGTATTAATTGTATTGTGTAAATTGAAAAACTTGAATGCATGTAATGTAGAGATTAGTTGAGACCATAAACAAGTGGTGGTTCTGGACTATCTCATATTTTCTCGTATTACATATTACATGTACTAAACTCAGTATAAATAACTTTGAAGATATTAAACATATTCATAATGACATATGCAAGGAGATTATTACAGTTAAAGTTAACAAACACGATAATGATTTTCAAATAACATAACTACGGATCTTAATTAAACAAATTTGTAATGAAATGTGCAAAGTGATTATTGAAATTAATAAACTCGATAGTGATTTTGTTGTAATGAACTTTAAGTTGGAGTAAATAATAATGTACAAAACTTACTGTGAATAAACTAGCTTTGAGGATGGAGAACTTCGTAAAGATATATCAGATCTTCGTGAGGATATTGCATTCTAGTTAGTGGTTACTGATTGAAGTTAATGAACTCTAGAGACTTCCTTAAACCAATATTATGAGTTATGATCATTTTGAAGGAGTAAAAGAAAGTAATATGTAAAATATTTTTTCACTCTTAAGAATTTAATATTATTTCTTTTTTTTCTTTTCTTTTTTTGGTTTAACCTGAAGATATCTGGGACTTCTTATTTGGCACCCAACAAATACTCCACTCTTTCCAATTAACTATTTCAGTATTTAACAAATTATGTTTCCCTATAACTTCATTGCGTTCAAGGATGACCTAACTTATCAAGTAAACACAATATCATTACATTGAGAAGAGGATTTTATTAAGAAAATGGTATCTGGTGATTTGTATTGATCTAAAACAGTGAATAAATACACGGTCCTATTTACAAACTCTCCACATGATTATAGGAGATAAATACAAAATCTCCCTGATTATAGGAGATAAAAATCAAAACAGTATCCTGATACATAAACGAGAAGATATGCAAGGATCTAGATCAATTACAATTTGAATTCAAATTATAACTAATCCCTAATACATTCCAACACCCCCTCTGAAGTTGGTGCATGGATATCACACATACCTAACTTGTCAAGAAAACTACTAAGAGCCTTGGATGGATGCTACTGCCTTGGTAAGCATATCAGCAAGTTGTTGTTTTGATTTTACAAAAGGAAAGACAATAACACCAACTTCAATCTTTTCTTTGATGAAATGCCTTGGTAAGTCATGCATTTCTATCCTATTGAAAACTGAAATTGTTATGAGAGCTTTATCTAAAAGAACTTCTATCCCAGATGCTGCTGCAAAGAAATCGCAACCTTCTAGTATATTTGTCACCCAATCTCTTTTCTTTTCATTTGAAGAAGCATGCAATGTCTAAAAAAAGATGTTCTTTTGAGAATCATCTAAGCCATCATAACTTAATTTTATTATGTCATAAATTTCTATATTTTGGATCTTCTGGAGTTTTCTCAATTCACTTTCCCATGCTTCTTTACTTCTTCGATGAAGACTTTGACCAAGAACTTCTAAAGCCAAAGGTGTAACGTTGTAGTTTCCTAATTGTATGATTAAGTGTTTGATTTATAATGAAAGAAAAAACTAAATTTAAATTATGTTAATTGATATAATAATTAACTCAAGTTCTATGTTTTATCATATGTTAAAGTGTGATTGTTGGATTTTCATGTATGGTTGGACTTAGAGTGTGTGTTGTTAGATAGTTGGGAATTTTACGTGAGTTTCATGAGTTTTCGGAAAAAAAAAAAGAGAAGGGACTATCTTTAGAGGAAACAGGGGTGTTACTAGCAAAATCCCATGCAAATCCTAAAATTTAAACATGACAAGCTTCTTCCATTCTTCTTCTTTCTTCTTCCTTTCTCCCGAAGTGTCTTATTTCCCTTGCATGGAAGCTTGATTCTTACATCCTGTTGAAGCTTGATTTCTTCTTCTCTAGAGCCTCCTTAGTTGATTTCTAGTTGGTAAGTTCAATTCTTGATCTCTTAGTTTCTTTCTCAACTCCCACCAAGAACTTGAGAAATGGGTTTCAAGTTGAATCTTGGCTGGTGGGTAAAATTTTGATTGAAGCTTATTTTGGAATTGATTTAGGTGTCCTCTAGTTGATTTCATAGCCAAAGTTGGGTAGAAATCATTCTTGAATCACCAAGTCTCCTCCCTAACTTCTTCTCCAAGGTTTTGAGTCAAGAACTCTAGGTAAGGGAAGCTTATGATTGAAAATGTATTTGTATGTTCTATGCTTGGACTATTGTTTTTGAATGTGGAATGATGTATATATGTTATGTTTGATGTAAAATTCGAATTGGAATGAATTTGGTAGCCATTGGGAAGTTTTAAGCATGTTTTCAAGGTCCTACAACCCTGTTTCGCTTAAGAACAGAGTAGTTCTCGCTTAAGCGAAATAGGGGACGTAGAGCATTTTTGGTCAAGAAGGTGTCCTAGCTTAAGTGCCAAAATTTCTAGCTTAAGCTCCAAAATTTCTAGCTTAAGCGAGGCCTAGCTTAAGTGAGGAAAATGCTAGCTTAAGCGTGGAACCGTGGAAGTGAGTAAATAATTTCTGAAATTCTAGCTTAAGCGAGAGTAAGGTGGCGCTTAAGCGAGAATTCATTTTCTACACTATAAAATGGCTTTCAAATTTATTTTAATTTGAATTATGTCTATGGTATGGATGTGATGAGGATGTCCGCAAAAGTTCTAGAACTATGTTAGGAAATTCACATTTTGTTAAAATTTGGTGTTGTGTGGTGAGTAAGGATTCAAAGTGTGAGAATACCTTACTAGATATTTTTTGGTGTTGTGTTGTGAGTAAGGGTTCAAGGTGTGAGAATGCCTTACTTGAGCTTATTGAACTGCTGGATGGGTCCATAAGCATGATTTGAGAAAAATGGTGAATTTATAACATAGAGGGAACTTGTGGAAATCCAAGTTGTTTGGCTTGTTACATGACATTACATGTGGGTAGGCACGTAAGTTGAGAGTCCTAGGTAGGCTCTTAACCTAGTGCGGAGGTTTTCGTGGTGGCCAACGGTGGGCCTATAAAATAGCCAAGTGGGCGAATTCCTATAGATGTAAGGTTTTGCAAGCCTTACAGAGGTAAGCCAATACCCACACTTGTCTATATTCAATTACATCCACACTTCCTCCATAGGGTAGCTCAAGGGACTCCCTGAATGGTCAACGGTGAGACTATGGTAGGGGATGGGGCCTATGAGGACCGCCCAAAAGTTGTAGAAATCTCCATGGAGTCGAGTCAGCATGGCATTACATAATAAGATTGATATATGATGTTATCTGATTTGCTATGATTGATTGATTTTGGTTTTACTTTAAGTAAATCATATACCCTTGTATATCTATGATCTTTTTATAAATAAGCTTACCCTTGCCTTTTTTGTTTGTGTTTGTGTTGTATTACTGCAATGATCATGTGGTTGGCACGGGAGCAGATAGAGATGATGTTGCAGGTTCTCAGACTGCTCGTGGCTGAAGCGAATGTATAGGTGGAAGATGGGATGAGATCCCTCTTTTTAGATATGTTCTCTTACATATGTATATAGTATGGGGACCAGCTTAGGACATATGTATTATTACTTAGGTTGTTGTAAATGTCCTCTACAAGAGGATTATTTTTTGTGTTGTATGTATATTTATATTTGAGTTTTGTAAAGCCATACCTTACACTCTTATGATATGATGATGTACATATATATGTGTGTTAAATATAAAAAAAAAAATTATAGGTAGTTTCATATGATAATATTTAATACAAGGTTTTAGTATAACAAATCTGTAACGAAGTTGGGTCGTTACAAAAGGAATACTTCTCAATTTATTTTTTGTGTTATTTAAGAGAGAATAAATTTGAAATCCTTATCAAAAGTCAACTTGGAAAAGTGTTATGGAGGACTCTGGAAAAGAAAACTGTTAAACTTGCTTATATTCGGGCTATAAAAGACATGTATGGGAGGGTAACTACTAGTGTGAGAAAACCAAGCGACTAAAGATTTTCCAATAGGCATAGATTTACATCAAGGCTTAGCCTTAAGTTCTTACTGGTTTAATCATATCACAAATGAGCATACAAGGGACATACAAAAGTCTATTCCTTTTTGCGTGTTTTTTACAGAGGATATAGTTTTGGTTGAGGAATCAAGGGAAGCAGTTAACTCTCAACTTGAACTTTGGAGAGGCAAACTTTGGAAATAAATGGTTTTCACTTAATTAGGAAAAAGACATAGTATATGCATTGTAATTTTAGCAAAAGACAAAAAGAATCTAATGTGGAAGTAAAAATGGGAGAAAATATCATTCCACAAGTTTCTAACTTCAAATATCTGGGGTCCTTATTACTACAAAAATGATAGGGATATTAATGAAGATGTCACACAAAAGATAAAAATGGGATGGTTAAAGTGGAGAAAGGCATTGGAAGTTATTTGTGATTGCAAAATACCTACCAAACTCAACGGCTCATATGTTGATGTGTTGACTCAATGGATCGTGCTTCAGCTTTTCTATATTAATAATATAAATAGATAGTTGGATAGCTACAAAGCTAAAAGCCATAAGCAACATATGAGTGCATTTTTACATCTAAATTTCGAACATCAGTGCATTATCATCACAGTTTGATGTCACTCATCTACTGAGTCTTAGTATACTATAGAATAAATAACCATAATATTGTCCTTTTTTTATCTATACATGACGAGAAATAGACCACCAAACAATAACAATTCCGAGTATTGCTTTGACTCTTCCACCAAGCCGTGCTCATTTCCCACCAATATTCTACACAAGTATTTCAAAAGAAAACTTGCTCAACATGTAAATACAGCACAATGTTCTCGCAATATACTAGGTATAATTTTCTAGAATCAAGAGTATTTCTAACCGATAATATCTATATATGAAGGACTAATTTCATTTAAGAAAATAAGTAACATATAGGGAGCCTATAATCAAGGAGTGGGTGAAGTTTCATACCGATGAAGTAATCACATGAAGAAGTCGTTCCCATTCATTTCCCAGTCGTTCCCAAAACTTTTAAAGCCAAAGGACTACCTTTGCAATAGGAAATCGCACTTCTTGATAGATCTTCATATCCATGTTTAGGTTGTTCTTAGCAGTCAAACAAAAAAGCTGAAGAGAGTAATGAAAACTCAATTCCTTGACCTCAAATACTTGAACAACTTCGTGAAATATTTGTTTATTTCTAGTTGTAACAACAATTCTACTTCCTGGTCCCAAGAAGCCACATTCTTTAGTTAGAGAATCTAATTGCTCTATGGTATCCACGTCATCCAACACAATCAAAATGTTTTTATGCTCAAGCCTATTCAAGCCTATGTATGTCAAAACTTGGTACTAAAAAGGGTGCATGCATCAAAACAATGGTTCTCTAACAAGTTCGAAAAAAAGTTTATTATGTAAAGCTTCAAGTCCACCAGGCCTGCTTGAATTTTCCCTTAAATTTTCCAAGAAGCAACTAACATCAAACGAAACAATTTTGCATACAAAGCAGTAGCAAGGGTAGTCTTTTCTATGCCACCCATGCCCTATATTCCAAGTGTTCTAACATCACTTGACCCAAATTTTATTAATGATTTAATCTGTTCATAGTTGTCCTCAATTCCAACCAGTCCTTCAAGTTGGTTTGGGTATTTAGAACTCAGTTTTTGCAAAACATCTCTAACAATTCCCTCAAGGAGTTCAGATTCAATACTAGCATATGAAAACGGCAACAAAGAAATAAATGATGTGTTATAAGTCTAACAACTTCAAAAGTAAAAAATAAATAACGCAACTATACATATCTAGTATATAGTAAAAAGAGACTTAAACAAATGACAACCATTGTTCGAAACTTGAATCTTACAATAGTTGTTGGATCTAATCAAATTTAACAGACCTAACTATAAGGAAGATTTTAATTGCTCACATTAATGTTATTTATTATATAATAATTTTGATAATTTGAAGATAATAATGTACTGTATTTCAAACCAAAAGATGAGAAAAAAAAAAGGTAGATATATAAATACTATAATAGTAACTTAAAATATTTTGATATTGTAAAAAATTAGATATATTTCAAAATTAATGATTTTATAAATTTGTAGTTAAATTTTAAATGATTCGTAGTATTTTATTTTAATTAATAATTAAAAATAAAAACTAAGAAATAATTTATTATGAATATATGTAGTATTTTAATTTAAATGATTCATAGTACTTTATGTTATTTTTAAATTTACTTACTTTAAAATATATTTTATGAACACTAATAATGAAAAATAAGGATATTATAGAAAAAGATAGATATATAAATACTATAATAATAATATTAAATATTATAATATTATAAAAATTAAATATATTTCAAAACTAATGATTTTGTAAATGCGTAGTTAAATTTAAAATGATACATAATATTTTATTTTAATTAATGATTAAAGATAAAAATATGTAGTTAAAGTTGTACATTGAAATGACACACATCGATGCCGTGGAAAAGGTCCACGGTATTTAAAAAATTAATAATTGAAATATAACTAATGGGTCTTAATTATATTAAAATAACTTTTAATGATATTAAAAAATTAATAATACATAAATGAAAAAATTGAAAATTGAAAATAAATTATTTTAAATTTGTAACGAGTAATTGTATTTCCATTTGTGACATGGTTCTTGATTAATTATGTGAAATTTTTTACCGGTAAGATTAAATTATTCCTTTTTTTAGCACATAACCTATGATGTTATGCATGTTTAACTCCGTAAATACAGTGTAACTTTTCACTCAAATATAACATTTTAAATAATAATAATAATAATAATAATAATAATAATAATAATAATAATAAGGTTAAACATATAATTTAGCCTCTGTACATGTCATGGATTCTCAATTTGGACCCTATACATAAAAAATTATTAAAGTAGTCCTTATAGTGTAAAAGTTACCAATTTAGTCCATGCCATCATTTGTTAATTGCTAAGTCCTTGGTGCAATCTTAATTTGGTCCCTATATGTATAGTACATTGTTAATTTGGTTCCTATACATGTAGCTCGTTTTTAATTTAGTCCCTTAGAGACTAAATTAAAAATGTGCTACACGTATAGGAACCAAATTATGAATGTGTAAGTGGGTTAAAAGTGGCAGAGACGAATTGGTAATGTTTACATATATAGGGACCAATCTAATAATTTTTTACGTGTAGGAACCAAATTGAAAATCCACTAGATTTATAGGGACTAAATTATATGTTTAACCTAATAATAAATTGTAGAGTATTTTCACATTCATAGTTCAAATAAACCAATAGATTTTATTACTATAAATTCATATATTAATTATTGTTATAATTACTCATTATTTCAGTTCATAGTATGGTAATCTTTATTATGTAAATATATAAGTATACTTTGTTTTTCAATTAATTTAGTTATTGAAATATGTTTCAAGAAAAATAATAATTAAAAGTAATTATTTAATAAATATTTAGTTAAGTAAATTGTTATGTACATGAGTCTATTTTATTGTTAGATTTAGTTACTTTAAAATTTATTTTATGAAAAATAATAATTAAAAATTAATATTTAAATTATCATGTGTGTGTGTGACACGTGCATGCGTGTGTGTGCATACAAACTTAAAAATTATTTACAAATATAAAAAATATATATTATAAAATCTAGTACATACATAATCTTGGATCAATATGGTAGTGTAGTGGAGAAAAAAAATATATATAATCAGAGAATGAAAATCAAATGACTTGGAGAAGATAATCAATATATGTGTTTTTCATGTGCAAGAAACTTCTTAAGCAAACTGTAACATCTCCAATTTACGGACCTTAGAAATAAATAATAAAAAGACATCTTTTATGGAATCTATATAATATAAAACATAGTTGCTGACTAAGACTGGTTGTCTACGTGTCACATTCTGGTGACATTTCTAATTTTAGAATCAATATAATTAGTTAATTAATTATTGATTAGCACAATCACAATCTTAATATTTGTAAAACATTTAATATATAATTAATTTTCTTTCCAGATTTAAATAGAAATTTTAAAATTATATTTTGAATGTTTCATAACCTGCATAATATATATTTTAATATTTTAATTAAAGTAATTTTTATTCAATTTTAAATAATAATAATAATAATAATAATAATAATAATAATAATAATAATTATTATTATTATTATTATTATTATTATTATTATTATTATTATTATTATTATTATTATTATTATTATTATTATTATTTGATATTTGATTTGATTTTATATTATATATTCAATCATGCTAATCATGATATATTATTTTAAATAACCAAATATTGGCATCAATTAGTATACAATTGATATATATATATATATATATATATATATATATATATATATATATATATATATTATTTTAAATAGACATGCCATATTAGAGATTAATATGTAATATTGTTTTCAGGAGATTTAAATTTAAAATTTGAAAAGAATGTCTAGAACATGAAATTTTTTTGAGTAAAAGAAAACATGATAATTTTATACTGTAAATAATAAGATCATGATAATTTATTATAAAAATAAAACATTAAAAAATAAATGCTAAATCAATTAGCATTTATTTGTAGGTTGTATCATCTATGGACAAATTAGACAAAATCAATTAGGATGATGATCCAAATTTAAATATTTAGTAAATTACTTGCCAAATTTAATTGCAAAACCCTTCCATTTAGATACTCATACTTCTTCAGAGATTTTAACGTTTTGGTAGCATCTTGTACAGATTCTTTTGTGTCTTTTTGCATCTGTCATTTTTATTTTCTACATTTTTTTCCTATTTGAATGCATTGTGGTGTAGGATTTTTTTTTTTGTATTTGAACGTATTATACTAGAGTGTTTTCTTTTTTTATAAAAAAAGTTATTCCTTCATGAATGTACATGATTGGTAAGGAAGATGAGGACATGAATGTATTCGTCTGAAGTTGGAGACAATATGAAGGTCATGATTTGTCAATATATCATTAGTCACCCTACTTAAAATTTGAAGAATCTCACAAAGCTATTGATCTCTCGGTAACTACTGTACGCTGTGATTTGGTTATTAGTGAATGTTTTACCGAATCCTGAATTAGTTTATTTGATCTATAACTATTAGTCCAATTTGTATTTTTTTTATCAGGTTGATACTAATGAAAATACTCAATGCACTAAAAAGTAGAAGAAACTTGAAGATGTAGATTCTATAAGCGTCGTTGAAGCCTGTTGGAATCATACATCAATCACAAAAATAGCAAAATTATTAGACATTAAGAAAAGTTATATATGAATGAATAGTAAAAAAAAATTGGCTTTGATTTATGTAATTTTTTGTACTTTTGGATTGTGATTGGACACATATTGGCTTTTATTTTTAATTTAATGATTAAATTTTAAAATAATTTACATATTTTTTATATTAGGTAATTATAATACACATTTGGACCAAACAAGTTATTTGTAATGGGACAATTTGATCTGCATTGTTTGGGTGATTTATTTGCGTATTCAAAAATGTATTATTTTCACTTTACCAAATCTAATGTCTACAAAATACAAACCTTTGTGAGTTCATATCTTTTAATTTGTTTTAAATTTAATTTGGGTTTTCAATTTATTATATATTTTTTTTATCTGACTAAATTCGTACTTACCAAACATGCTACTGATAGACTGTACTGCACATATTATGAATGATTTAATTCCTTTGGAACAAGACATTTTATTTCTGGAACTACAACAAATTTCACGTCTTCATGTGTTTATTTATTAGTTATATTATTAAATTATTAAAAGAAAAAGTAAAAAAGTGTTACATTTATTAATTGAAAAAACTTAAAAATATATTTTGTTAAATTCTCATAAGTTTTTAATTTATTTTGTAGTTTGTATCCTTTATTTTTCAATAAGAAATGTATTTTTTTTATTGATATCCAAAATCATCTGTGGTCTTCACTACCACTTTGTTGTCTTCATATGAAAAAGTATTAATTAAAAACTCAAGTAAAATCGATATTTTTTATCTTTACAGTGGAGACATATATATATATATATATATATATATATATATATATATATATATATATATATATATATATTTTAAAAAACTAATAATTATAAGATGCAATATAAAATATTTTATTGTTAATATTTCTTATTAAAACTATGAATATATCTAAGTTGTATACAAATGTAAAATATATTTATAAAGATAATACTTTTTAAATGGTACATTAATATAAATTAAAATAATATAAGATATATGTCAATATATAAAATTATTTTAATATATATCAATATTCATAACTATGTTAATATATTTTTGAAATATTTAAATACATAGATGTGATTCTCAATTGTCTTTTTTCACATTATCTTTTAAAAAAATAAATAAGTATTTGATAATATATTTATATTATCTAATACATGAAAAGACAATAGTTTTTCAAATAACTTTTAATAAAATTATAATGAAAATGTTAAATTGTTGTTTATCAAAAAAATATTAGAAAATGTTAAATTGCTTTTTTAACTTTTAATAATTTTTTAGTAAAATTATAATGAAAATTTTAAATTGATATTTTAAAATTTTAAGTTTAATTTATAATTTATTTTTCAAAATATTATAAAATGTCTCTCCCAAACATAAAATTACAATATCACATCAAATTTAATAAAAATGAATGTGATATATGACATTGCACTAATTATATGTAATCATTTAAATATGTGTTCTTAAATTTATATTATTTCATTCATTCACTTAATTTTGTTTCTAATATTTTTATAGGATGTTAAATTAATGAACTCCATAAAAAATATTTTAATTGAACAATATGTGAGTTCTTTTAGTTAAAATTAATTTTCTTATTATTTTCATCTTATTTTTGTTATATAGTTTTATTTGTCTATATATATAATTTACTTCAAGAAAGTGGCATTGCGAAATATAAATTTATAGTTGTATTATAGTTTTTTTTTTAAATGAGTTGTATTATAAAATAAACAATCTAATTATCTTTTATTATTTTTGTTAATGAATAAGTTCCTTATTGTGGAAATTTGAAATAGTTTTGGATTTTTTTTAAGTAATATAAAAAATTAACAACATTGTCAACATACTTTATACATAAAAAAAAATTCATCCTGTCCTAAATAAACCCATGTATCGCACGGGTACTATCTAGTAGCTTTTATATTTAATGGTTCAAGGATACCCTTAAGCATTATTAATAATAGTTACCTTATAGTAGGATTTCACAAAAATAGGATAATAGGACCATGATGGGGAGCTAAGGCCCAAGGTGGAAGAAGGCCAACTAAGCCACACACACCCCCCACGGTGTTTTGATAGAAATGTGAAGGGAGAGTTAGAGAGAGAAAGAGAAAGAAAGGAAGGCAGCTAGAGAGAAGGAGGAGAAGAAGGAAGAAGAGGAAGAGAAGAGGAGCGAAGCAAGGATCTGAGACCCAGTGCCCTGAAGCTCAAATCCAATACCCCCTAGTGTGAGTGCTTCCCCTTCACCCTTCTTTGTTCTTTTGTTTGTGCCTTGAATCCCTTTTTCCCATCTTTTTTCCCTTTGATGGATTTGATAAGCTTAAGTCTGATTGGGGAATGTTTAAGCATGTTTGAGAGTTGGGTTTTGGTGTAGACATGTTTTAGGCTTGATTCCGCATGTTTGGAAGAGGTTTGGGAAGCCATGAATGGTCGTGGGAGCAGAATCGCGAAGGTTTGCGATTATGCAGAGTTGCAGTCTCGCTTAAGTGATGACACTTCCGCACTTAAGCGAGAGTCTTTGAGGAGTGTGTATGTGAGCACCCTCACTTAAGCGAGAGTCAACCATGGCTTAAGCGAGAGACCACGCTTAAGAAAGGAAAGCATCTCGCTTAAGCGAGAAATCTAGAGAGTTCATGAGGGAGTTTGGTGTGCCACGCTTAAGCGAGGGAAAGATGTCGCTTAAGCAAGGAAGCACGCTTAATTGAGGAAAGGGTCACGCTTAAGCAAGAGTGCCTCTAGGGAGCAGTATTATTAGTGTAGCTTAAGCGAGAACAAGTTCTAGCTTAAGCGAAAGCATGACCAGAAAACATTTAGGGACCCTTTCTAAGGGACCTTTGGGAGAGTATAAGGGCTATAGATACTTAGTTACTTCCCAAGTTTTTACCCATGTATATGTATGTTTGTTTGATGCTATGTAGTGTTGATTGCGGATGATAATGGTTACTTTATTTGTAGTTGTATTCATGTGGTTATGGCTTAGGCTTAGGATAGATTGTATGTAACGATAAATCCCTTTTAATAAAAGATACCTAAAATACTTAAGACTATACATATGCCTCTTAGTAAAAAGGTGGGGAGTTTCCCCTAAGTTTCAGAAAAAGCTTTTAAGCAAAGTTTATAGTTTCATGAAAAGTTTTTAGAAAAGATATCCCCTCAGTGACATAGGGTGGAACCTTCCTCGGTACCAGTCATATCTGAGAGCCGCAAGCTTGGCGTACAACAATGTGCAAAGGGGTTAAGGATCCTTTATGTCACCAAGGAGTGATGAGTTCCAAAAAGGTTATCAAAAAGATTCTTTATAAAGGTTTTTATGAAAGAGTTTCAAAGGAAAGTTATGATCCCAAGAAAAGGAATAAGTTATGCAACTCACGAGGAGTTGTAAGAGAAAAAGGCTAAGTGGCCCCCTAGAGGTGCGCAAAGGGACCGTCACCTAGACACCCATGGGGTAAAACCAACCATCTTCACCAAGTGAAGAAGGGGTTCTTCATATATAGTGAAAAACAACTCATTCTTCGTTGAAGGAAGAATGTCTTAGAGCAACATGCCTTCGGACAACGGAAGGTGGTTCAACTACTTTTGACCGGTGGTAGTAAAAGATCATAGTGGGAGGGACGCCTCTCCTGGCTAAAGCTCAGCCAAAAAGGAAATGACAGAAAACAGGATTATAACTTAAATAAAAAGATAATACAAACCACATAGTTGTTGTCCATGGCATGTAAAATCACAATCAAATAAGCCTGAGACATGTGTTAGAGACACTGTCCTCAAGGATTTATCCGCGTAAAGTGCAAATCCCCTTGGATTTAACAAACTCTTCCCAATAATAGATTGGGGCAACAGAACTAACAAGTTTTCAGTGAGATTAACCCAAGAACTCAAAAGGTGGAAAAAGAAAAGAAAGCTCTATAAAACCATCTGAAGCATAGGTATTTATAAAGAAAAGATAGGGTTTCTCAAACCACCCAAGACCAAGTCAAAGATAAGGTGAAGCCTAGTCTGTTTCTAAAACCACCCAAGACCAAGTCAAACAAAAACTGTTTTTAATAAATAATAAATTAATTTAAAAAAGACTTTTTATATTTAATTAAATAGACATGTTAACTGTTTGAAATATCAACAAAATACAACAATTCCCCACATATTTCAAAAGGTTAAATAAAAAGTTTTCAGAAGATATAAGAAATTCCTGGGTTCTCTTTCTCTTGGATGTAATATATCAGACCCGGTGTAGCAAGCTATATGAACCAGACCTAGATTAATAAGACTTAACACACAGTGTAATTGGTGTAGCAAGCTATATGAACCAAAGACACTTGGTGTATGTTAGAGGTCTACCAATCACACTACACCCCCACAATCCTTGTTGTTATCGCTGTTTTGCACTACTAGGCCATGCACACGCCCGGTATTCATGAGTGCTCTAGAGATCTTGCCAAGATCTCATACAAGCGGACCCACTTGACACTCATATAGGTGATTTCATCAAGTGTATGTGCAAATCATACACCACCCATAAGGGATATGAAAATCATTAAAAACTTTATAAGTTGTTAAGCTTTCTCATTCTCACATAAAGCTTAACTATAAAGCTTAACCTCACATTAATACAGTATTTAGCACTTTCTCACACCATAGGAAGGGACTAAAAAATTAAATTTGATTAAAATCAAATTTAGTGCTAGCAGAACTGACAAGTGACTTGTTCTTACCCATATGAACCTTCTTCATGGGATCTCCAATCACAAGGTTGGGTTACCATCACTTGTTTATTTTCAAGTGGCTTAATAAAGTCCCATTCCCCTCAATGTTTCATGCAATAATCTCTTCCTAGGGGTTTAAGTCTGAGGATCGGTGGAATCCATTAATGACTTCACATAATCAAAAGATTTTTATCTTTTAAGCAATTGTTTTATCACATTATTTCTCAATTTATATTCCAAAGGAATATTCGCTTAAGTGGTTTTTTCAACCACTGAGCCTCATAATCAACCATCTCCAGAGTAATAAATTCTCACTCAATTATTATTTATTTAGTTGATCAAGTAATGCACCATAACCAAGTGCAATAGCACAAACTCTAGTGGATTTTGTCTCATATGGATCAAAGATCCATTTAACATCACTATATTTTCTAATACAATGGAAAATCCACTATGTTCAACACCATTACTTGTGGTACCTCCCAAGTGTCTCATATTATGCAAATAGTATAGAGAACTCACACTTGACACTACATTCAAGCAAAATTAATTTCTCAAAATATTGTTGATAGTTCACACAGTTCCTACTAACTTATATCACAAATGACAATTGCTTTTAAAAAGCTAAACTCAGAGAACTCACATCACAAATATTCCATAGAGGTATTGTCTCATAATAAACATCAGAATTTACTCTCCTGAGAGGCCAACAAAAGCATACCAATTATAAACACTTCTATCATTTAAAAAAAAATCAAGTTTAGTCACAGAAGAGTCAAAGAAATATCACTTTTAAAACTTCAAAAAACCCAAAATAATTGTTGGCTTATCCCCACATTGATCAATCCTGAATAATTAAATCATTTCAATAGATTCTCAAAATAAATAAATAAATCACAAAATCAAATTCACAAATAATCCAATAAATATATACCTATCAGTGCCATACATTCCTTAAAAAAAAAACATTCAAACTACTAACTCAAGTAATAGTGACAAAACAGTGTAGGGTGTTTGGAACCAATATCTCCAACACATAAAGCAAACATGCACAATACCTCATAAAATGATACATACTAAGATCATATTATAAAACATATATTGGTCCAAAGGTGAGCCTCATCTTATTCATGGGAACTTGTGATCTCAACATTATAATAATTATTAATTCTCTATAAAGGCTTTTAACTCATCACATATAAAAAGCCTCTCAAGACAAATTAAGCCTCTGCTGCAAACCTTTCAATAATATACACATTAAGTCAAAATAAATAAATAAATTGAAATTCAAAAGTGCAACTGTGCATGATAAATAGATGTAGGAATATTGTATAGCCTTGTTTGCTCTCTTCGTCAGCAAAGGGATTTATATATATTGCCTTCTCCATTGATAGGCACTCAATGATTAACCATAATCTTGTAAACTAAATTACGATTCACCAAACAATAATTAATCACAACAAACACAATCATCCATAAACATAGTTACTTCTTGTCTTCAACCTTCTCTTTCATTCTCATATGTTTAAAGAATTTCTTTTAATTCAATTTAAGAGAAAGTGAGACAGCTCAAATGATCACAATTAACGTGGACAAATCTAATTAGCAAAGATAAGGTCAAATCCTTATCATCACCATTGTATATATATATATATATATATATATATATATATATATATATATATATATATATATTAATTATCTCTAATTGGAACTTGTTTGTTCTAGGTAAACATTTTTATGGTAAGGCTCAAAGGATTATTCATATGGATTAAAACCCATATGAACCGCTATCATAATTTTTTCATTTTGTTTAATACTCCCTCCGGTCCCTTATATAAGAAACAAATAACTAAATCATCAAGAACAATAAAAATAGTTAAGTTAGTTAGTTATAATTAATAATGTTATAAATTTTGATTTTATTCCAAAAGTACCCCTTAAATTGATTGGTTTAAGTAGTAGTTATATTAATGACGTTGCACCTCCACCAATAAGTTTAACTTATATGGTTAATAGACCAATCATGCATGAGAAATGAGTAGGTGTCTCATTAATAGATTTCACAAGATGAATGGTAAAAAATAAAATTAGCAATTAATACAGTTTAAAGTGGGTCTATATTTCTTATAATTAGGACCAAAAAAGAACACTATTTTGTTTCTTGTAAAAAGGACCGGAGGGAGTATTAAATTAATTAGCTTTTAGAATGATAGTTGAACACGTACCAGGGGGATAATGTTCCCTTTGATTAGTGAGACCAATGGCCTTAAAGCCATTATTTTTGTTGAAGCCATCACGGTAGCTAGCATTGTACACAGCCTTTCCTGGCTCACAATCACGTGCCATGTGTTCAAAACCGAAAACCCTTTCCTCACTCCGGGACCTATGCACGGCTTTTGTTGTGAAACTCCAGCAAGGTGTCCTTTGCTCGTCCACATAGAAGTCTGAAGTGCGGCTTCTATCTTCTCTACGAAACCTATGGAATCTCTCATTCTGCTTCCTTGTTAATGGATGCAGTACTCATACACGTGTTGCATTAAAATGGCCCCGCTGCAGAAACTAAGGCACCTCGTCATCCAGTACCGGTGGTTCATCCATGATGCAAAATGGCACATCACAGACCCTGACGTGGAGCCCCGAGATTCATCTCTTGCGCCAGAAAACCACCCTAAGGATGCTTCTCAGATGCTGCCAGCGAGAGCATGTGTTGGAGAAACCAAAGGGCGAAGATTTGGTGCGGAGACACTGACTCGTGATGTAGTGTGCGGCTTTTCTAATTTTTATTTTAAAAAGAAACCCTAGCCCCTCACTTTGGAGTCAAATGCAGAGAAGACGACTAGCACGGACAACATATAAATCCTTGAGATGGTTGTCCATGGCGTGTAAAATCACAATCAAATAAGTTTGAGACGTGTGTTAGACACACTGTCCTTAAGTATTTATCTGTGTAAAGCGCAAATCCCTAAGGATTTAACAAACTCTTCCCAATAATAGATTGGGGCAGCAGAACTAACAAGTTTTCAGTGAGATTAACCCATGAACTCAAAAGGTGGAAAAAGAAAAGAGAGCTCTATAAAACCATCTGAAGCATAGGTATTTATAAAGAAAAGATAAGTTTCTCAAACTACCCAAGACCAAGTCAAAGATAAGGTGAAACCTAGTCTGTTTCTAAAAGCACCCAAGACCAAGTCAAACAAAAGAAACTATTTTTAATAAACAATAAATTAATTTAAAAAAGTTTTTTTATATTTAATTAAATAGACATGTTAACCTTTTGAAATGTCAACAAAATATACAACAGTAGGAACAATCTAGGATATGTTGATGTGCATAATGTATGTATGTTTTTATGTTAGAACATGAGAGGAGTCTTGAGCCTAGTTGTTAGATGAGTGATGTAAGATAAGTCTATACATTAGATGAGGATGTGTGTAGCTGAATACTACCTTTAGAGGTAGGAAAGGGGTTACACCCATAGAAAGCTAATGTAGGCTACCTAGAGAGGTATGCAAGACATTATGCGTGACAAAGAGAGGTGATGTAAGCCCATGTTGGACAAGTAAGAGGAAGGAAAGGTTACACATGTTCCCATCCAATGTTATAGCAAAGTGGGATCCTTGTGAGCGGTCAAGAGTAACAGAATCATGCTTGGGTGCCTTAGTACACTAGTGGCCCTAGATTTGGCATAGGAGGCCAACTCTATGTGCCTAAGCAAAGGTTAAGGTATGATCCTAGGAAATAGTAATGTCGATGTGATGAGGTAATAGATGTGAGTGTGAGTATCAAGATAAGAAAAGAGAAGCCATGAGGGTTAAGCAAAAGATCTCTAGAATAGAGAGTCAGCCTAGAGTCCTTAGAGCACTCACTAAGACATTATGTCTTATCCCTTTTTGTTTCATGTTTTTACAAGTTAGCAGATGGACGCCTTGTGGGAGGAGCTTGGACCATGAAGCTGCTTGCCAAGAGGAAGATGTTATTAGTGTAGCTTTGGTATTTCCCAATGTATGGGAATTTAGTTTATGTTCTATGCATCTTGCTTGTGGTTGTATGACACATGAGTATCAAGAACCTTGTATTAGTTTTTGTCTCATGTAATATATACTCCTCCGGCTTCAAATATAAGCAAAAAAAACTATTTCACGCTAACTAAGAAAGTTGGTTAACAACATTTAATTGCACCAATATCAATTAAAAAATAAGTTGTTTTCCTAAATTGCCCTTCATTCATTGGAATTAAAACCTATATTAAATGAAGGGTATTTTGGAGAGAGTCTCATTAAATGAACTAAAATTAGTTGAGATTTGCTTATATTTAAATCCAAAACCCACGTTACTTTTTTGCTTATATTCGAAGCCGAAGGGAGTATATTTAAGTTTTAGTTTTCACATAGTAACTTTGATATTCTTATATGTTAAATTTTTATAATTTAGTTATATAAGGAGACAAAAGTAATATCATCTAGGGTGTTACACAAACTATTATGAAAGTTGTTACCTTACAAAAGTATGCTCACATACTCGTAACAATATTAGAAGTTACAAAATGCAAATACAAGATAATTAATGGATAAGACACAAATTTTAATATATATATATATATATATATATGAGTACGACTCATGTGAGAACACTTTCTTATGTGAGAACATGAGAACAACGAATAACAACCATCAGATAGAAGGTTTATATTAAAATATTTAAAAATTAAAATTAAAATATAATATAACCATCAAATCTCTAAAAGATCTCAATTATAACTTCCTAAAATATCTAAATTAGCTCATCACCATTACCACCATGACCGCTGCTACTACTGTCATGACCACCATTGTAGCCACCACCATGATCGTCACCGTCGCCACCACTGCTGCTATGACCGTTGTTGCGCACCACCACAACCATGACCTCCACCACCTTTGCCGCCATGACCATCGGCAATAGTGACGATGGTCTTGGCAGCTGAGGTGGTGGCGGTCATGGTGGTGGTGGTGGTGGTGGTGGTGATGATGATGGGTTAGCGATAAAATATTTTAGGATATGATAATTGAGATCTTTTATAGATTTGAACTTTGTTTGGTAAATCTTTTAGAGATTTGATGGTTATATTAGATTTTAATTTGAATTTTTAAATATTTTAATTTCAACCATCTGTTATTTTTAATCTTGATATGATCGTTATTATTAATTGTTCTCATGTTCTCATACAATAAAGTGTTCTCAGGAGTCGTTATATATATATATAATTTGATATCATATTATATTTGTCATCATTTTATCATCCTTATTTATTGGATCTAGAATCAAAATTGACCAACTCAATTTAAAACAATTAATACATTATCTTTTTCATTTTTTTTCTTTCAGAAAATTTACTCACTCTCAGGAGTCCCACCCAGCTAAATTGGCTACCTCAGTGCGAACTATTTTCCATTTGTTGCATCTATGATCTCCCTCATGTTTTGCAAAGGCTTGCTCATAGCTCCCAGACTGCTTCCTCACGTGGGATGGATCTATGTTGTAGAATACAGGTATCACAGTCTATCCTTGGTTTTTGTTGTATTCCATAATCTTGTTGAGTTCTTCCAAGCACCACTTTGAGGAAGCATAGTTCTCTGGGAGGATGACAATAGATGCATGAGAATCTTTGATGGCTTTGACGAGTGCCGGTGAAATTTCATCTCCCTTTTCAAGCTGGTAGTCTATGAAGGTTTCAATTTTCTTTTGATTAAAAGCTTTATGAAGATGGCTTGTGAAGTTCTCATGGGTGTCCTCTCCTCGAAAGATTAGAAAAACATCTTATCTTTTAGAAGACACTGTTGTGCATGGCTCATATTCTATGAGTGAGCAGATTGGGCTAGGGCCACCTGTTTGTTGGGTTACGAAATAAGTGGGTTGGGGGTGTAGGGGGTTTAGCCCCACGGTATTGTACGAAATATATTGTATGTGGTACGGTACAGGGGTGACATTCTAAGTCTGTATCATGGTTTTTTCTATATAAACTGTAACCCTATTTGCTATGTGATAATAATAGAAATAGCTGCTCTGCTCCCGAGGACGTAGGCACATATCCCGAACCTCATTAAATCCTTGTGTTTGTGTGTGTGAGTGTGATTACTCTTATCTTTAGAATTCTGGTTGCTATTGCTAACAACTGTTATTAGATGGTGCTTAACCCTGGTGCAAAATTCGAAGTGGGGAAGTTCGATGGAACTGGGAATTTCGTAGTGTGGCAAAGGAGGCTTAAGGATATGTTGGCACAACAAGGTGTTCTAAAGGCGTTGCGCGCAACGAAACCTACTGGCATGGAGGATGCGGATTGAGAGGAGTTGAAGGAGAGGGTTATGGTAACCATACGGTTGTGTTTGGCAGATGAGGTCATGTACCACGTTATGGACCTGACGTCTCCGAGGGAAGTATGCACAAAATTGGAGAGTCAGTATATGCCCAAGTCCCTGACGAACAAGCTGTACATGAAGCAGAAATTGTAAGGGCTGAAGATGCAGTAGGGTTCTAATTTGCAACAGCATATAGATGTCTTCAATCAGAATATCAGTGATATACTGAGGCTTGATGTGAAGATTGAGGACGAGGATAAGGCAATAATTCTGTTGTGTTCTTTGCCTAATTCCTACGACCATTTAGTGACCACCCTAACGTACGGGAAAGACACCATTAGTCTGGAGGAGATCACGGCTGCACTTATGTCCCACTGTCAGTGGAAACAGAATGCAAAGGAGTGTTCTCAAGGCGAGGGTCTGTTTGCGAAGGGGAATAAAGAACGTGGGAGGATGCAAGGCAAAGGGGTGATGCGTAAAATTACATACCGCTTAAGGGCAAGCGTATCCTATGCAGTAGTAACAGTGGACCTAAGTCCGGATATCGTACCATAGAGACTGATTGTGGTTCCCAAATAATAAATTTGTGAAAGACAAGAAAAGAGAAGTGTTTGAGTTGCAATTGTGTATAAGAAAATATTAGAAAGTGCGAGTAAATGAAGATTAGAAAGGGTTCTAACAGATTATAGGACCTAGGGTCATGATTTCAAAGCATCTCGTGTTTCCCCTAATTCCCTATTTCAATTAAAGCGTTGCTTGTTGATGCAATTACCAATCATACCTCTTAAAGTAATAAACAGAGTTGGGTCATGTTCTGAAAATCCTCTCCTTCCTGAATAAATCCCTTTTTGTTCATTAGAGACTAATTTAGAAAGCAGGTTTAGCACAAAAGTTAATCGGATTAGAAATTTCAAGAAGAGTTGGTTCATGCAAATCCCTAGAATTCAATCACTACATGAGTCGACTAATTAACAGTTTGATCATAACAATTAATCAATTTAGATTCAGAGTGATCAGTCCTGATTAAAGAGAAGAACAACATAGTAATTTAATTGATGAACAAATGAGAAATTTTATTGAAAATAGAGGAATCAGGGTTCACAGATAGGCCCTACATCACAACCCTAGCTTAGGGGTTTAGCTAGCCATGCGCATAGGAAAGCATAAAACCAAACAAGAGAACAAAAGAGACATTAGAGGAGAAGAATTGTTACAAGAATTAATCCCCGTGATGCACTTCTGTTCTTCCTATCCTATGATTCCCTCAGAAACTCCAAAAGTACTCTTCTAGAAAGTATAAAACTGAATGTAGAAAAATGGTGTCCCTTAAAATATAAAACCAAATCTATTTAAAGACTTCAACTGTCGCATAGGTGTGCACAGGGCTGTGCATGAGGTGATGCATAAGTTACGGAGCGCTGCTGGATTAGCACGCCTCGTGCTGGGGGTCGTGCATAAGTTACAAAGCATGAGCTGTTTAGCATTCCCCATGCTTAGGGTCATACACAAGGTCGTGCTTACTTTCTAGGGGTTATGTTTCCACATTTTCAAGCCCTTTTTCTTCTTTTCCTAAGTTCAAGCTCACTCTACACCAAAATAACATATATCAATCAAAATCACCCAGAGATAATGCAATTTAAGGATCAAACGGTGTGAGAAACCCCATAAAATAATGACCTAAATGGGGTTTATCAAGGGGGTTTTGGGAGGAGGAATAAGTCCAAAACCAGACATGACAAATCAGTTTTGTGCTACAATTGCAAATAGCAAGGGCATATCAAAAAGAATTGTCCAAAGTTGAAGCAATCTGGTAAAGGGGCATCCCACTCTACGAATGTGGCAGAGACTAATAGCTCAGACTACTACAGTGAGGGAGATGTTCTCTTGGTTTCATGTAGTCAGCTTACATATGGGTGGAATTTTGATTCTGGATGTTCTTACCATATGACTCCTAATAAGGAGTGGTTCACCGCATATAGGTCAGGCAATTTTGGCAGTGTCTATTTGGGTGACGACAAAGCTTATGCTGTCGTTGGATTGGGACAAGTGTAGATTGCTATGGATGATGGTGGAGTGAGAATGTTGTGTGATGTCCGGCATATCCTTGAGTTAAGGAAGAATTTGATCTCACTTGGTACTTTGTAGGCCAATGGTTTCAGTTACAGGGTTGATGGAGATCGGGACACCCTCAGAGTGTGTAAGGGTGCATTGACTGTGATGAAAACATAACAGATTGTAGGCAATATTTACAGACTACTGGGGAACACAATTATAGTTTGCATTGCATCTGTTAAGTCTGATGATGATGCTACCAAATTATGGCACATGCGTTTGGGCCATCTCAATGAGCGTGGGATGGTGGAGCTTCATAAGAGAGAACTCTTGAAGGGGGTTCGGAGTTGCAAGTTAGACTTGTGTGAGTACTGCGTGCTTAGGAAATAGTCCAAAGTGTGATTTAAAGCTAAGAAGCATACCACCAAGGGGATCCTAGATTATGTGCACACTAATGTGTGGGGTCTTACTAGAGATCCGTCCTTGGGTGGTTCCCATTATTTTGTGACCTTCATTGACGATTTTTCTCACAAGGTTTGGTTGTACTTCATGAAGCAAAAATCTGAAGTCTTTGAGAAGTTCAAGCTATGGAAGGCTGAGGTGGAGAACCAAACGGGCAGAAAAATCAGGTACTTGAGGTTTGGTAATGGCAGGGAGTACACAGAATCGTTGTTTCAAAAATTTTGTGAGGAACATGGCATTCAAGGACACTTCTCAGTGCAGAAAACACCACAGTAGAATGGTGTTGCAGAGAGGATGAATAGGTCCCTTACTAAAAGGGCCCAGTGTCTGAGGTTGAATGCTGGCCTTTCCAAAGGCTTTTGGGCAGAGGTAGTGAACATGGCATGCTATCTGCTCAACCAATCACCACGAGCTTAATTGGATGGGAAAGTTGCAGAGGAAGTTTAGACAGGTAACCCGATATATTTTAATAATTTAAGAATATTTGGGTGTCCTTCTTTTGTACATATATCCAGTGATGAAAGATCTAAACTTGATCCAAAGTCAAAAAATGTGTTTTCGTAGGTTATTCCAAAGGCGTGAAGGGGTTTAAGTTTTGGGATCCAACTTCCAAGAAGATAGTGATCAGTAGGGATGCAGTGTTTGATGAGCAATCCATACAAACAGTTGAGACACATGTACCAGTACCAGATGGAGGTTCCCCTAGCTCCGTAGAGGTTCAGGTGGACTTTGAGTAGCTACCGGTGATTCCTGAGAGGGCAAAACCATGTAGTCCAAGACCTGAGATCACATATGCACCTGAGTCTAGACCAGTTAGTCCAACAGGACTACAGGAGTACACTTTTGTTAGAGATCAAGAATGTCACACTATTAAACTCATTGTCTGATATGGGTTTGAAGAGTTAGCTTCTTTTGCACTTCTCACTAGTTCTGGAGACCCGTCTACCTTTCAAGAGGCAATGAATAGCCAGGAGAAAGACAGATGGATGGGTTCTATGGTGGAGGAGATGGAATCTTTGCGGAAGAATCAGACATGGGATCTAGTTGAGCTTCCTCCAAGCAAGAAAGCCATAGGGTGCAAATGGGTGTACAAGAGGAAACCTCCAGTATTAGAAAAAGAAAGGGAAAGTTCAAGGCTTGCCTAGTAGTAAAAGGGTATTTACAGCAGAAGGGGATTGACTATGATGAGGTTTTCTCCCTAGTCGTGAGGCATACTTCTATCAAGGCAATGTTAGCCTTGGTAGCCAGTCGGGATATGCACTTAGAGCATATGGATGTGAAGACAACTTTTCTTCACGGTGATCTAGAGGAGCATATTTACATGGAGCAGCCAGAAGGGTTCAGTAAAAATGGACCGGCCAACTGATTTGTAAGTTGAAAAGGTCTCTGTATGGATTGAAGCAGTCTCCAAGGCAATGGTGCAAGCGGTTTGATTCTTTCATGCTTCGGATTGGGTATAGATGATGTGAGTATGATTGTTGTGTTTATGTGAGGAGCCTTGATGATGGCTCTTTTATTTTTCTGCTACTTTATGTGGATGATATGTTGATTGCTGGTAATCATTTGTGTGATATAAATGAGTTGAAATCCATGCTAGGCAAGGAGTTTGACATGAAGGACTTGGGTCCTGCCAAGAAGATTCTTGGGATGGAGATTCACAGGGACAGTAGATCCAGAAGACTATGGCTCTCACAGCAGGGCTATGTTGAGAAGGTATTGGACAAGTTTGGCATTAGTAATGCTAAGTTAGTGAGTATTCCACTTGCAAACCACTTCAAGATTTTTGTAGATCAGTGCCCGAAGACAGATGAAGAGGTGGAACACATGTCAAAGGTTCCCTATGCCAATGCAATTGGTTGCTTGATGTATGCTATGGTTTGCACTAGACCTGATTTGGCACATGTTGTAAGCCAAGTCTCTAAGTTTATGTCGAAGCCAGGGAAGCGACATTGGGAAGTAGTGAAGTGGATCTTCAGGTACCTAAAGGGTACAACATGGTATGGTATCATGTTTGGCAGTCAACAGTGTAACGACCCATCTTCGTTACAGATTTGTTATACTAAAGATTTTATTTCATTAAATTTTAAAAACTCTCTAATTAGTTTATTGATAAAATATTGGATAATTTTTTTTCCGCGATTCCCAAAACTGACAGATAAAAATTAAAGCTTAATTTATAAATATCTCTTATACAAAACTTAACTAAATAAAACTATGTGTACATACATCTTTTCACATGATAAATACATAATACCCCTAACTGGTTCATTTTATACATAAGACCAAACAAAGAAATGGAAAGAAATGATAATGTCTTCAATCCCTCGTATGCTCTATCCACAAACTCTCCAAGAGAAAGATCCACCTAAAAACCATCTGCTCCCCCGAACACGATGTCCGAGATCATCACAGGCACGAACCACATGTGCAAACATTGCAAGGGTAAGCTTACCAAACAAAACTATACATATAAGAAAATAAGTGAATTTCCAATTATTAAGGAAAACGACGAAAAACTAGATTTTGTATACTTCAAAATACTATATATAATAACTGAAAATGTTATACAAAACTTAGTTCATAAACATATTTATAACATGAATCATCAACAAGATCAACCACATACACCATCACCACTAATCACAATGAGTCATAACATCATAAGTCACACAATTAAAACAATTGCAGTATGATTTATGCAAATGCAGTTTTGACTCAAAATCATTTTGACCCTGCTCCATGGAGACTTCCCCTTTGAGTGTTTAGTAAGAAACTGGCCTACCATTACGCACTGCAATTCAGCTATCAGCCCCTACTAAACGCAAATAAGCTAAACAGAATTAGGAGATCAGGATACCCGGAAGGCCACCACGACCGCATCTCTGTCCAGATTACAGCCACATATGGAATTGCCAATATCCTTCTCCCCACAGACTATATAATCACATATTATACGGTCCTGTTTAACAAATTCTACTCACCCCAAAGATTCAATTCTCAAATCATATTCCTTTCACATGACTACCGCAGTCCCGGTTAGTCAACAAAATCATTTCTCAATCATTTTCATTTCACATGACTACCGCAGTCCCGGTTAGTCAACAAAAGTCATTTCTTTTCTTTTTCTTTTCTTTTCTTTTCTTCTTTTTTTCCTTTTCATGGCTACCGCAGTCCCGGTTAGCCAACATCAATTTTTTTTTCACTTGAATCTTTATAAATCCCCCAAAAGGACTCATGCATATGCAATATGTTAATAATCACAATTAAATAAGTAATTTTAAACAATCACCTACAAAAATATAAACATTCAACAATTTCCAACATCATTCACAACACAATCAAGCCAAATCAAGCAATTTCAATCCAACAACAAACCAACCAATCAATTTCAATCCATCACAACACATCATCCAATCAATCAAACATGGTTCCAAACAATTATTTCAAGCTTCTAATATCAATTATATTAAAACCCAAAATCAATTTCATCTTTTCATGGTTCTTGGTCAAATCTTGAATCTAAACTTAACAACATGTTTTTCTACATTCCAAATGGTCTAAAATGAAATTAAATGCCATGATCCTTACATTCTTAGATACGACATCTCAGTACCCGCCATCTCCAATGGCCAGACGAACCTAACAGCCACTGCCACTTTGTTTTGTGGTTTGATTTTCACATGCAAAGCTTATCAAATAATTTCAAGAAAATTTGGGCATGGTCTCCTTTGTTTTAGGAGCCTTTCCAAGTAATTTAGAGAATCAAAAACAAAAACAATCAGTCCATACACACTCACACAGCCACTGCCAGGAGAATCAAATACCCATTTTTTATCAATTTTAAATTCAACCACCAATCAACTCAACATAAACAGCAAAAGGGGCAGGCATGCTATATGTGATTGAGCCCCCTAACTCTCAACCACACTTAAACTGAAAATATAAATCACAAGGAAGCTTCCCTTACCTTGAATCCTTTTTCTCCTTTTCTCCTTTGTCTTCTTTAAATTTTAGGATTTTTCTCCCAAATATTTCTCTCTGAATATAAGATCTCACTGATACAAGCAATTCACATGCACAACAAATTCCAGCACTCTTTGCCCGAGGATCACATTCCTCCCGGTCTCCAATTCACCGTTAATAACAGAACAATCATTAATAACCAATAATCCAATAACTCAAACTCAATTCATCACAAATCATTGCATTCATATTTCTATGGAAACTTCCCTTTTTAGGTGAAATTATTCCTTAACAAGTACAATTAAAGGCATTAAAACCAAATACACAATTAATATAATTAAATTTCATGTGGACACATAGAGCTGTACACACACACCAAAAATTATTTGATGCATCATATCAATTTGAAATTTCATGATATTTTACAGAGAAACTATACATCATTCATATTTCATCATATAAAATTATCTCACGAAAATTCAACCCACAAATATTATTTTTGAATTAAAAACAGTGGCTGGACATACTCTGTCAAACACAATTCCATATTTTTAGAAAATAGCATATCAAATTCGTTTTATGTGAAATTTTACAGAGAATATTTCCAACATGTGGACCATCACATATAATTTCCTCAGTACCAAAAATCCACCAAAAATACTTTTTTTGAATTTCCAAATCATTATTTCTCCAGAACACAGTTTTCAATAAGAAAATGTAATTAATTACAAAATGTACTTACAAAATTCTGATAAAATCCATGGATATTCCACATGGTCAAAACAGTATTACTAAATTTTCTCAAGACCAAATTCTCACAAAAAGTAATTTTCTACATTTAATTTCTCTACTGTCCAGCTTTTCGGTTTTTCCAACATTAAATCACTAAAAATACTTCCCAGGCTTTTCTGACCTTACAAAAATTCAGAGATGACCCTCATGATTCATAAAATGAACTCATGGTTCCAGTTTTCCAAAATCATGTCCCAAAATTCTTGTAAAAATCAAAACAGTCCCATTCTCAGAATCAACAGTTTTTAAAAATAATTCCTGTAAAAATAGTTACAGTGCTCAAAAAAATCTGAAAAAAATACCATGATATCCAGAGGCATCAAAACATAAGAAAATGTATTTACATCCTCAAAAACCTGCACGAAAATCGAGACGAAAAATCCACACAGTCACAGGACCCAAATCTCAAGTAGCTTATTTCGGGTTTTCAAAATTATTTACAGACCATCAACAACAGCCACAATCCATATTTAACAAGAAAACAAGGAAATAGCTTAGAAAAAAAAAAAGAAACCCCTACATACCTCGATGAAATCGAAATCCAATCGGTTGATTTTGAAGCTCTAGTCTCCCTCGATGATATATCCAAGATTAATCGGTAGAAACTTTGATTTGGAAGCTCAAATATTAGAGAGAAGATAATATTTAGAGAGAAGGAGAGAGAGCAGCAGGGTTTCTCGCGAGGAAGAATGAAGATTGCGGGGAAAAGAAGCAGTTCACGTATCTTATTCGGGAAAGTTTTACAATTTTGCTATTTGCAGCCACCCTTCCTCTAAGGACACCCCCTTCTCTTATTTTTTTTTTCTACAACTTACGGAACTTACGTAAATGTTCCAAAAATCTCACAATAATACTATAAATTTAAATTTAATTTCCTTTTATGGTATTTATCAAACCCTTAATATACGTTACGAAAAATCACAGTGTTACAATTCTCCCCAACAAGAAAATTTTCTAGTTAAATCTCTCACGTTCATATTTATTGGGTTGTAATTTTCGGGATGTTACAAACAGGGTGATCCTTCAGTTGTGGGTTATGTGGATTCTCACTATGCTGGTGATTTGGATGACAAGAGGTCTACAACAGGGTATGTTTTTACTCTTGCAGGTAGGCCTATTTGTTGGAAGTCCATTGTTCAGTCTACTGTTGCAATGTTAACAAATGAAGCAGAGTACATGACAGTAGTAGAGGCTAGTAAAGAAGTTGTGTGGCTCACAGGGCTAGCAAAGGAGCTCGGCATTGAGCAAGGTGGAGTTCAGTTGCATTATGAAAGTCAAAGTGCTATCGATTTGGCAAAGAATCAGGTGTATCATGCTAGAACCAAGCATATTTATGTGAGGTTTCACAAGATCAGGGAGTTGATGGATGCTAGATTTTGCCCTAGAAGGTTCACACTTCAGAGAATACAGCTGATATAACCAAGGCAGTCACAGCAGACAAGTTCAAGCATTGCTTGGACTTGTTGAATGTTGCTCGGTGCTAGACGTGACTAGACCCCCTAACACAAGAGACATATAGGATATGGGGTGGACTTGCTATTATCTTCCACGGGGATGAATATTCGTCAAGGTGAAGATTGTTGTGCATGGCTCATATTCTATGAGTGAGCAGATTGGGCTTGGGCCACTTGTTTGTTGGGTTACGTAATAAGTGGGTTGGGGTGCGTGGGGTTTAGCCCTGCGGTATTGTACGCAATATATTGTACGAGGTATTGTACAGGGGTGATATTGTAAGTCTGTATCGTGATTTATTCTATATAAACTGATGTAACCCTATTTGCTACGTGATAATAATAGAAACAACCACTCTGCTCCCGAGGACATAGGCACACTTGTCGAACCTCGTTAAATCCTTGTGTCTGTGTGTGTGCGTGTGATTACTCTGATCTTTAGAATTCCGGTTGCTATTGCTAACAACTGTGCATAGGGGGATTAAACTTTGGGGAGATCTACACCAATAGGCCACGAGCACACCACATAAGCGGATCTGACACCACCTTCAACCCAAAACCTTAAGGCATTAGGTTTACAACCCAAAACCTTAAGGCATTAGGTTTGTGGGTCTTCCTCACTTATATGTTGCTCAACTCGCCCATTTCTACCCAATGTGGGACTTCACCTTTACACTTGAACTCCAACAATCTCCCCCTCAAGTGTGAGTCTCTTCCATATGGTAGCTCCCCCTCTAGCGGAAGCCATTTTTACCACGAGTATCCAATGATGGTGCCTTTAGAGCTTAACCATGCTCTAGTACCTTGCACCGCCGTGCTCCACCATTTCACGGCCACGGGACATGCTGCCTAGCCTCCATGTATGGACCCACCGCCAGGAAGACTTTCGATACAAGGGATCCCTATGTCCATGCCTGGATCCATCGCCAATCCATCTTACTCATCCGAGCCGGTCACCTGTTCTAACCATCGACTCTAATACCAATTGTTATGCACAGAGGGGGATTAAACTTCAGGGAGATTTGCACCAATGGGCCACAAGCACACCATATAAGCGAACCTGACACTACCTTCAACCCAAAACCTTAAGGCATTAGGTTTGTGGGTCTTCCTCACTTATATGTTGCTCAACTCGCCCATTTCTACCCAATGTAGGACTTCACCATGGTAGAAGAGTTAGAGGAAGAAGCAAAAACACTGATGATTTGCTGCTCAGCCATTATGAATTCCAAGTGCTGCGCCTGCAATGGTTATAACACTACACTTGAAGAAATAAATAAAAAGGCTTTTATGGTTAAATGTGTTCTTGACACTTTTCCTTAACATAATTAGTTGGAATTTATAAATCTGTGTAATATGAGATCATACAGTTCAAACTGCAAAGTTCATAGTTTTGCTTACTTGTGAAAGAACAATTAGAGAAATGTTTGCCAAATAGCTAGTGTGACTTTGAGGTGTTTCGTGATCCTTGGAGATTTCTTTTGCCTTGATTAGTGGCTTGCTTTTGACTTGGGAAAGCTTTCAACATATCAAAAGCTAAGTAAATGATTATTAGATACAAAAAAGCCTAATCACATGAATAATGAATCGAAACTTCATATTACACAGTAGCAGTGCAAATTGAATCCTAAAGTATTAGCAACTGACAAAAATTTCTAGAATTATCATGATAAGAATTTACTAGAAGGAAAAACTATGCCAGGCAATGTCCGTAAACAATAGACTAATCCAGAAAATAAATGTGTATCATGACTAATCTAGAAATACTTACCTTTAGAAAGTTATAAAATGTAGTAAATATTTTATAATACTTCACCAAAAAGGATGCCTATAATTGTAGATTGAGTGTGAGAAATCAATATAACTCCTACTTTTGTTAAGAGCAACACGGCCACTCACACTATTTCTCTTCAAAAAGTCACTTACTGAACCTCTTCTAATATCCATACCAATCACCAATCAACAACAATTAACCTTCTTCTATTCCTCCAAATCTAACATAAAGTCTTAAACTTCAACTTTAGAGCAATATTTCATTGAAATATTATCAAACAGATGACTATCTTATATCTAACATTGATTGAAAAATATGCAATATGTTCAAGACACTGCAGCTGTTCAATGGATATATTAGATTGTTTAGAAAATACCTCAACTTTAAGTCTTTAAATACAAACTGGTATTGATTAAAAGAGAACTTAATATGATATTGACAATTGAATCTTTTATGTTTCAACTTATTTATTGGTCAAGTGGCATTTGAATATCATCTGTATACCAGAAAATAAAGACTGCTAAAACAGACGAAAGTCGGTTAGAATTCAGCCCAATTTCTAATAAAGCTTATATTGATTGGCCTGGAAATAAAACATGAAGTGTGTGTTATAACCAATGTGTGCTTGCTTTCCATCATTCAAAACAAAGTTGAAGTCCAACATGCATAGTAGGCACTGCTAGAACATTAACTTAGCCTTAAACAACCTAGGCATTGAGAAAAGCATTGACATTAAATGAAAAAAAAAAACTTATATCTGCAAAGAACATGTTCACAACAGCATAGATTGCCATCCAGATGGCAGCAATAAAAATTAAACCAACATATATATCAATTAAAATTCACAAATTTAATAACTGAAAGTAGGTGTACTTAGATTGAAAGAGAATTTTAGATGACCAAACTGAACAGCAATTAAAAGCTCATTTGAAAAATGGAGAAAAATACCTTACTACAGACCAATATAACTTCTTGCAACAGAGAAGAATACGCAGATTCTTTACTTCAACACAACAGCGTCTCGGGTCCTACAGAGAATATCTAGACAACAAATTATGTATATTTATACTGTTTCTGGAATGTGACAGAAGAATTAAACAAAAGATGTAAATATACGGTTCATGTCTATATGTTTCTGAGAAGTTTCTAGTTTTAAGAATTTCACGGTCTTTTCTGGTCGGGTCTTACATATTCTATGAGCAACACGTCTCATGATTTCTCCAAACTTTTTTAGTGCTTTTTTTAACCCTTTTTTAAAGCTTACGCTACAAAAAAAACTTGTGATTTGTAGCGGCTTAAATTGCAGTTTCTGGTAGCTAAAAACCGCCACAAATGGTTTTTCTGGGAGCTAGAATAGCTGTCACTTTCACAGATGTCAGATACTGGTTTTTGGCAGATTTTAAATAGCCACTGGTATTGTTGCCAGAAAAGTCTCAACATTTACTGTAACCCCTCTTCTAGATTAAATTTAAATTAACTATGTCATTTACATTATACATAAAAGTTCTAATACATACTGTTAAGTTCAAAATATTTTCAATATCTTATCACTAAAATTTACAAAACACTACTACAAAATGATCTAACTTAAATATACAGAACTATTATCTGCCCAAGTTTTCCCATCCTATAGCTCTGGTAATATCAGCATCTTTTCTTCTAACTATTCTTCATTACCTGCAATTAAACTTCCCTAGAATCTAGGGACAAATATTACCAGATCAGGCATTTAATTTCTCATACAAAGAAAAACTATATCAATCAGATAAAATTCATATATATCACATAATTAAAATAAATGCAATATGATTTATACAAATACAGTTTTGACTCAAAATCATTTTGACCCTGCTCCATGGAGACTTCCCTTTTGAGTGTTTAGTAAGTAACTGGTCTACCATTACGCACTGCAATTCAGCTATCAGCCCCTACTAAACGCGAATAAACTAGACAGCATTAGGAGATCAGGATACCCAGGAAGGCCACCACGACCGCATCTCAGTCCAGATTCCGGCCACTTGTGGGATTGCCAATATCCTTCACCCCACAGACTATATAATCACAGACTATAGAGTCCTGTCTAACTTACTCTGCTCACCCAATTTTATTACTCATGACTACCGAAGTCCCGGTGTCAACAATATCTTTTTAAAATTCATGACTACCACAGTTCCGGTGTCAACATTTACCATTTCACATGACTACCGCAGACCCGGTGTCAACAATATTTCTCTTTTAAAAGTTCATGGCTATCGCAGTCCCGGTTAGCCAACATCAATCATTTCTTATTTTATATATATCAAAATCATTTCTCATTTGAAATCTTTGTGTTTCCCCCAAAAAGACTCATTCTTATGCAATATGAAAATGATCATAAGTAAATAATTAACATTAAACAATCACATAAAGAAATATAAAATTTAACAATTATCATTTTAACATTTATATTTTACTAAAATTCCAATTATGTCTTCAAAATGTAAAATTACCAAATTACCCTTATCCTTTTCTATTATTCCCGATTTTGCCCTTGATCTTTTCTCAACCTTGATCTTTTCTCAAAATTCCAAAATTATCCTTAAACTTTCTAGAGCATATGAATTTACCATTTTACCCTTATACTTTTCTATTATTTTTGAAATTGCCCTTGATCTTTTTATAAAATTCCCATTATATCCCTAAACTTTTTAGAACCTATAAAATTACCATTTTACCCCTTAATATTTTTATAATTTACTAATTTGCCCTTAAACTTTTTATAAAATTCCAAGATTACCCCTAAACTTTCTAGAACATATGTAATTACTATTTTACCCTTGAATATTTTATAATTTACTAAATTTCCCTTAAACTTTTTATAAAATTCCTAAGTTGTCCCTACATGTGAAATGGCTATTTTGCCCTTGGTCTTTGAATAAATTTTCACCTAGTACCCTTCCAAACCCACCATGGCCGAATGGCCTTCACCAAGTTTCCATCATCATTTCAAAATCAACCAAGCAAATTTTAATTCAAAAACAAACCAATCAAGCAATTTCAATCCAAAAACAAACCAATCAAGTAATTTCAATCCATCACCACATCATAAAATCAACAAAACATGGATTCAAACACATATTTCAAACTTCAAAGATCAATTATATAAAAGCCCTAAATTAATTTCCTCTTTTCATGGTTCTTGATTAAACTTTGAAATTAAACTTCAAGACATGTTTTTCTTGTTTCCAAGTTGTCTAAATTGAAATTAAATGCCAAGATCCTTACCTTAAATCCTTAGTTTGATGAAGAAAATCTTTGAATCCTCTTCTCCCTTTCTCCCTTGACTTATTGAAATTTTAGGGTTTTTCTCCCAATTTCTTCTCTTTTGGCCGAATATCTACTAAGGTGGGTGAGATTTTGGTTGGTTTCTCTCTTGAATTTGGAAGTTAAGATGAAGATTTATGGAGGGGTAGCTGCTGGCCAAACTCACAGTTTTGGGTGTCTTGGAGAGCTAAGGTTGAGAGCTTTTTCTTTTGCTTTGGTTTTTATGTTTTATAAAAAAAAAAAAATTCTCCACCCAATTGGTTTATACCTACACGTCCAGCCCTTTGGTCCTTGGACAGACAAAAGCTTGAGACTTTGCAGCTACTTGGACGGTCAAAATTTGTTCCCTAAGTGAGTTGCTAATTGTTTGGTCAACTAGTCAAAATTGTAGGCCATTTTAGAGTTTTCTAGAATGTTGTGGGACTTTTTAATTATCTTACAAACTAATTAGAATTTTAAGAAACTAACACCACCATTAAATTCCTCACTATCAAAAACCTTGGGGTAGTGTCTTAATTATCTCTTAATCAAAGTCTAATTAGCTTAATTTAATTACATTAGAAATATTGAGTTGTCAACTTTTGATTGGTTAATACTTGTATTTTTATTTTCTTAGCTAAACAATATTAATAATTATTATAAGTATGTTATAATTAATAGGAAATTCCATAGGTGTCATACAAATTGTATCTTAATTTTCTACCTTAGAATTCTATCGTACTAATTTCACAGAGTTCTAACTTTCAAAAAATTCTAATAATTCAAATTTAGCATTTTAATTTCTCAACTATATATATTTTAACTCTACATTCAATTATCTATTTAGTAGATTACAGTTTACTTCAAAATGCTACACTGGAAAATTTATCCCGGACAACTGTCTGACACAACTGTCCAGTCAACAAGCAATTCAAACAAAAACAAACATATCAAAAGACTAGGAAAAATTTTCTGAATAGAACTGTATAAATTTTATTATGAAAATATGCATATAAAGTTGTCTATAAAATACATTACATAATTCCTAATAATATTTATAGAAAAATATCTACAAACAGTAAAATAAAAATGAGGGTGTTACATTAATTTACTGGCAACTAATAACCGCCACAAAATGCATTCTTATTTATTATCAACTTACATTTTCTGGGACCAAATAACCACCACAAATTTCATTCTTAATCAATTTAAATCTCCCATTTACTGGCATCTTTTAGCCGCACAAAGTACCACACAAAAAATTTTAATTTTGCTCGTCAAAGCCGCACATAATTGTAAATTATTTCTAATCCTTCATGCATATAGAGATATTTATTTACAATTCAGGCTAAACACAATTTTAATTGAACAATAATGACTTTTATAATCAATGTTCAAGATTCCAATCACTAATAAAATTGATGAACTACATAAAAGTAAAGAAATTTGTCCACCTAACAATACATAAGAATCATGCAGATTGAAACTAAAGTTAAATATGAATTTGTGATCTAATTATATCAGTAATATAATTGTATTAAATACAAATAGAATAAGAGAAAAAAATTAGATGGATAAAATGATTTTAAGAGAACCACAAAATCATTTTTATAATAATTTAACTAAACTTCAAAAACCGGTCACCCTTCCATCCCTGATAGTCTTTTACTAACTAAATCACATTTACAAAATGAAGTCAAGGTGACGTTGATTTGATATGCTAAAACCAAAAATATTATAACTTAATTGTTATAAAGATAACACTCATCAGCATTCCCAGGACTATTACAAAAAACAAACCAATAATCAGATAAGATAGCAAGAAATACATCAGCATTGTTGAACAAAAAAAAAAAACTAATCAAAACACATACTTATCCTTGTATGTTTAGATCTAGAGTTTCATTTTGCCATATTAATGTAGAGAGTGGAACCCTTTCCAAGATCAAAGACCATTCCCTGCTGCTGGATGGAAAGAGAAGTCTGAAGACCCTACCTTGCCCAAAGATGGATAGTTTTGGATTGTGTATATTGACGGGTCTGTAACAAAATGACTCAATCTCTGAAAGAAAAACCAATCAAACATTTTTTTTTTATATTTTTTGATGGTGGGGTCTGATCTTGGCTTTATTTCACTGCTTTTTAATTTTTTGATTTATGGGTCATTCTTAATTTAAGAATTCCGGGTGTAAACCATGGAGATGCATGATGCAAAGAATGTTTTATATTACTGGTATTTTAGCCCGTGTAATACACCGACTTACTCAAATTTTTACTGTTTTATTTATATAATCAATAGAAAAAAATAAAAAATATATATATAGCACATTGAGGAATCTTTTGAGTTAAAAAAACTGATAAAAAAATATTAAAAAAAATAGTATCAAAGAAAGAAGTGAATAGAATTAGTTATAGAAATGATTAATTATGTTGTTTTTAGTCCCAAATCTTTTTCAGCTTTTCACTTTTAGTCCTTAAACAAAATTTTGAATCTATATGAGTGTGGGTAGCTACAGAAATTGATAAAAGATTAAAAAAATGAGTTAGAAAAACTGACAAAATAATATTAAAAAAATCCAAAAGATTAGCGACTATAAAATTTTTAAAAAATTTATATAGAATATCGAAAGAAATTTTAAAAAAAAGATAATTATAAAAGAAATTAGAAACTATGAAATAAAAAAAAAAGAATATATGACGATGTAACTTTAATTTTTTTTAATATTAACTTTGAAAATTGAAAAGTAAATTGAATTAAGGGTATGAAATCATTAATGAAAGAGAGAAATCTTTATAGTTAAAAAATAGAGTTAAAAAAACTGATAAAAGAAATATTAAAAAAAAAAAAAGATAACATCAGATAAAGAAGTGAATGGAGGTAGTTATAAAAATATATTGTAAATGTTAGTAGTTACAGAAATTGATAAGAGGTTATTTAGAAATTTTAATTGAGGTAGGATTTGTTGGAGAATAATTCAAATTTCAAAATAAATAAAGCTGGTGGAAATTCAAGAGGAGTTTTTTTTTTTTTAGACTTTGTTATATTTCAAATATTTAGAATATCATCTAGATTTAAATATTTTATCAATTTGTTTTAAATTATTTTAGGGATTTGCTTCTTTTATTAAAGATTAGGAAAATGATAGTATTTGAATTTGTATTACAATTGAGCTCTATATATAGAGCCAGTAATAAAAACCTAGAGTGTGTTTAGTCTAAGATCCCTTGGGCAACAGAAAACTCTCAGGTTAGTTGGTTTTAGGTTCAATGGGTGGTGTTTTTGTGTTGGGTGGGTTGAGGCGGGTGAGGGTCACTCCGAACATGGTGTCAATGAGGGTGGTGGATGACGGCGTCAGAACACTGGGTAGCACCACTTCGAACACAATGCCGATGATCTGAATCTGTGTCCAAATCAAGCTACCAAGAATTTTGATGGTGTTCTTAAGATCAGTCATGGAGTAGTTGGTGAAAGCTGTGCCTGTCCATGTTAATGTTCAGCATTGTCACAGACTCACAGCCACATTCCACTAAAGGGAGTTGCAGACTTGCAAGTGTTGAGATTTGATGAGAGTAAATGGTAAGTAATAAAAATGAAATACTGAAAGTCCTAGAATGGTGATTGGGGAAAGTTTATAGGAAATTAAAAATGAAGGGTTATCGTTGCGAGAATGGGAAAACTTGAAAATTAAGTTGCAAAGGAGAGTTGACTTTTCTACAATAGATGGTGCATGTAAGAGAAAGATATGGTGATTATCATTGCATGTGAAATAGATGATACAATACACATTAGTCATTACCAAATGTGCAAAGCTTTGTATCTCATCATTCTTAAGAAAAAATATCCTTGAGACAAGAGAAACAAACCACTTTTTTGCTTTGGAAATGACACTTGCATTGAATAAAATAATAAATAAAAAGCTTGAATATTTTTTTAGTCTTTGGAATTTAATGTTTTTTTATTTTTTGTCGTTGTAATTTTTTTTTGTTTTAGTCCTTGTAAATTATATTTGTTCTGTTTATTGTCCTTAAAGTGGTTTAGATAAAACTTTGATCAATAAAAAAACGCTTTGAACGTTTAAAAAAACGCTATTTAAACCGTTTTAAGGACGAAAAATAAAACAAACATAATTTGCAAAGACTAAAACCAAAAAAAAAATTGCAAAGACAAAAAGCAAAAAAAACACTAAATTGTAAGGACTAAAAATGTATTTAAACCTAAATAAAATAAGTTACACTAGTACAAAGATAAGACTTTTTGTAGCATAGCAAAATGCTTAAATATGTTTTTAGTTCCTATGTTTGTTTAAATATAGAAGTACTATGTTTGTTTTAGTTCTCTAAATTAAAAAGCCATTTTTTTTAATCTCTCAAAGTCGGAAAACGCTTTTTTAGTCCCTCTTTATAGTAGGTGCCAAACAGGTAATAATGAATGTGCAATTTGTGATAGTTTTTAGCTGTCAAAATTTGAAACTACATCTGTAACAGCCTCATTTTTGTTTTCCGTAATTAATTGTTTGTTTATTCTTAATCTTTTTTTGAGAATTGATAATCCCAAAATGATGATAAAATATTAAATCACATTATTGTGACTAATATTTTATATTCTATATAATTGAAAATTTTAATAATTATTCCAGATGAAAATCTGAAATAACTATTAGAACAACAATTATACGGAATTATCAATATTTGTGACAAACGGGAGAATAAGTCTCAAATAATTATAACATAATTATTTGAACTTAAAATTATGTTTTATAGGCTTAAATATAGTTAGGAAAAATTTCTTAGAAATTTTAGAGACTTTTGAGAAATTTTCACAAAATACTCTAGGCAGACTATTGATAAGTCAACTAATATAGGATTAATATCAAAACATGATGAAACTGACAAAGTCAGTTCATTTTTAAGTCACATATATAAAAAATATAATTTATGATAAAATTTGGGAATTTATAGAGATAAAACAAAATTATTGTGAATTATTGACTAAAAATACGTAACTAATTCAAATATTTTGAAAATAATTAAAGAAATATAATTTTAGGTCATAATAATTAATAATGCATATAATTTAAGTTTCCTAAAAAGTTTCCACTAAAAATAAATTTATTTGGTCAAAAAGCTAAAAAATACGAAACTTTTAAATAAAAAAAAATAGAGCCCAAAGGTAGCATAAGAATTCTGAAATAAAAATAAAATAAGACTAAAAGGAGGATGTAGAATTGACATAATAAACATGTGCTAATAACAAGAAATTAGAAACAAACTAAATGAATTTAATTACTAAGTATTAGTTACCAAGAATTAGATATAGATATTTGTGTAATTTTTTATTTAAAAATTTAAAACAAAAAATCCATATAAATATCTAACCGTCAAACTCCTTCTAAGCTAGCCTAGCAACTAACGTAGCTCGAGTCCGGATCCTACTTACACACTCTCACTCACACATGCCAATTTCTTTTAAAATAATAATAACAATAATATAAAAGTACAAAAATGACCCTATACACTGCTATATAAAGGAGCTACCCACCACAACTCTCATTTCACTCCTCTCTCTCCATTCTACACGGAGAACTCCCTTCTCTCTCTTTTCCCAACCCTTTTGCACGGTTGCTCTACTCTCATCTTCTTCACCGTTTCTTTCACCAAAACTCCATTAAAGCTTACCCCCAAAGGTTCTAAGCCTCCAAGCTTCACTTCCAACACTCCGAAGCAAAGCATCTTCCCCTTTCCCTTGCTGCTGCACGTCCAACTCTCCTAGGTAAGGGGGAGAGTGGGGCTTGATTATTGTGTTGTTTCCTACTTATTTTTATGTTCTATGTTGAATTTCTTTCATTAATTTCCTTCTTTTCTTGTCTTCTTTCAATTCTGGTTTGTATTGTTTTAAAATTTTGAAGTTCCCCTTAATTATTTCTTGTATTTGGGACTGTCATGGAATCCTGTTCTTTAGGGGAAACTCTTGCAATTTTTCCTTTTATTTTAAGCTACTAATTGATTAAATTAACAAGACAACATTAAAAATTGAAAATCGCTTTTCCTAATGGCCAGTAAGACTCACGGTCATGTGTGTGTGAGTATGAGAAGGGTATCTGTTTTTCTTCCTCTCCTTTTTAAGAAGAAATAAGCCTCTGAGAGTGGAACCTCGTCCTTGGTTCTGGAAGCCACAGCCTTTCTTTTCCTTAGTTCTGTCTATACAAGAGGGAAGAGACAAAACCGGCTAATTGACCATTTTTTTGGTCATTTTTATAAACAAAATACCTATATGGATATGTTCCTAAACTATTTACCGACATGTATTTGTTTTGATCATTGACGGATCAAAATTTCAAGTTTAATTAGTAGATTTAAGGAAAATATGACACGTGTCAAAAAAAACATGACACGTGTTATGTTCTCTTTATTTGCTGGTCAAGTAAGTTTGATTGGTTAATTGTCAAAATAGATTCATATCGATAAATAGTTTTAAGGTTAATTATGTTTTTTGTCTTTGAATTTTTTTGAGTTTTCACTTTTAGTCCTTAAACAAAATTTTGACTGGTTTTAATCCCTGAACTTTTTTTCTTTCAATGTTTTTAGTTCCTAAACTTTTTCCGTCAATGTTTTTAGTTCCTAAACTTTTTATTTGACCGGTTTTAGTCCTTAAATTTTTTTATTTGACCGATTTTAGTTCCTCAACTTTTTTATTTGATCGGTTTTAGTCCCTAAACTTTTTATTTGACCGATCAAGTTGAGGGACTAAAACCGGTCAAATAAAAAAGTTTAGGGACTAAAATCGGTCAAATAAAAAGTTTAGGAACTAAAGACATTAATGGAAAAAGTTCAGGGATTAAAAACATTAAAGGAAAAAAAGTTCAGAGACTAAAATCAGTCAAAATTTTGTTTAGGAACTAAAAATGAAAACTCAAAAAGTTCAGGAATCAAAAACATAATTAACCCATAATTTTATAATAGATGTATATTGATATTTTGTTTATAAAAATGACCCCAAAGGTCAATCACTCTTCAAAAACCACTTGCTTTTTGTTATAAAAGGGAGTAAGAGAAGTAAAAGAAGAAGTGGGTATTGGGAGTGTGTGTATTGTTACCGGTTCAAAGGAAATTCTTACTAAACTTTGTTTTTCAAATGTTTATGATTGAATCTAGGGTTAATTAAGTTTTTAGTCTCTAAATTTTTTAAAAATTATATTTTTAGTCTCTAAACTTTAGTTTGACTGGTCAAGGTTCCTAAATATTTTAAAATTTTAGTTTTTAGTCTCTAAACTTTAGTTTGACCGATCAAGGTCCCTAAATTTTTAAATATTCCATTTTTAGTCCTTAAACTTTTTAAAAATTTGATTTTTAGTTCCTGAAATCTCATTAATTCGGGGATTAAAAATTGAATTTTTAAAAAGTTTAGGGATTAAAAATCAAATTTTTAAAAAGTTTATGGACTTTGACCAATCAAAATTTTGTTCAAGGACTAAAAATCGAATTTTTAAAAAGTTTAAGGACCTTGACCAGTTAAACTAAAATTTAGAGACTAAAAATTGAATTTTGAAAAAGTTTAGGGACTAAAAATTCAGTTAATCCATAAATCTAACTTTGTTTCCATATCTAATCATGGTTAAGATCAAGGTCTCAAAGGATATAGTATTCTGTTTTAAGCTATGAAATAATAACAATAATAATAGTAATAATAACAATAATAATAAAACTGAATTAATACTATGGCCCAAATCACCACTCACGGGTTTAGAGAGAACAGCCACTGGAAAGTTTTTATTTTTCTTTTCTCGTTTTGGATACAGGAGGTATACGTGCTTGGATTTTGGGAAGATTCTACCGTGAACCAGTTTGATATATGGTTCACGGATAGACTAGTTACTTGACAATGAATAGTAGCCAAAGTGATTTAAAAAGTAATATAAAACATTTTATATTTTTTAATTAAAATGTTTGCAATGTCTATTATATCCTTACTTAATATAAGTGAAATATATTTGTGGTTAGGCACTCCTTGAGTGGTGACATCATTGGCGGATGTGCGTCTCTTCACTTTTAAAAATTACATATAAATATATTTAATGTGTATATTTTATTTTCTCTAATTTTATATATTTGAATCTTCTATTCTTAATTTTTTATTTTTTCATGTATTTATTTATTTATTTGTACTTGCACCTCCTCACTTTTTAAAATTACATATAAATATCTTTAATGTGTATATTTTGTTTTTCCTAATTTTATATATTTGAATCTCCTACCCCTAATTTTTTACTCTTTTCATTTATTTATTTATTTATTTTTATTTAAGTATTTAATTTTAAATTTTAAATTTTTGTTCCAACCAACTCAATATAATAGGATAAGATAAGATAATTATTCTCTTCTATTATAATCAGTTGTTTGTTGCGTAAATTAGATATAATAACTATCTCTTTTCCTATTTTGAATGTATATATTTTGTCCGTCTTGACTTAGGATCCTAGATTCGCCATTGGGTGACATTGCAACAACCAGCGAGCGATGACGTGCAACAAGATTTAATTGGGACTTGGGAGTATTGTTATTTGAAGGGGAAGAGAGTTAGGTCGGTTCCAATCGGCGACATTTGAAAGTGTTTCCATCGTTCCATTGTTGGATGTGAAGGCCAGTAGGCCTGTTGGTGACAGGGAAAGAGGATTTGTTGATTTTCCTGTTATGAGATTATCTTATTTCTTAACATCTACAAACAACCTTAGCCAACACAAATTCAATTCAATCTCGACATGAAAAATCCTGCTTCAATCTTTTATACTCAACCATCGCAACCAATTACACAATTAAATCGATACTAATGGGAAACCCAATTTCTTTATTTTCAAATAAACCAGAAAAATCAAAAAGAAGAAAACAGTAAACACACACATTCTTTCATCACAATGGGGAAGCTTTTCTACGACTCAAACACCGTTGTCGAACCATTCCAAGGTTCGCCTCCGACAGCACTTTTGTGGCAAGATCTAAAACCAAAACCTATGGGAACCATAGTTCTTGTTATTTCGGCGAACGCCGGTGGCGCAACGTTCACTGCCGGCTGGGAAGACATCGTTAGTCTGGAGGAGCAACAAGACTCCACGATAAAAGAGTGCTTTGGATGCCGCTGAAGGAGGAGGACGACTTGTCATCGTCGCCACCGTCTTCCGCCCTTAGATCTGTCGTGTTTCGACTCTCGCACGGTGGTGAGGTCTCTGCGGAGTTGTGAGGGAGACGTACTTGTGTCAACCCAAGTGTTTCTCAGTATTTTTTATATATTAAGGGTAAAAAGGAAAATTCATTCATTCACATAAAAAACTTTATGTAAAAAAAATTCAACAACAAAACCAATTTCCACCGTTCATTTGTTTTCCTTTAAATCTAACGGCACTAAATCACTACTGTTCATTGCCAAATAACTGGTCTATCGGTGGACCATATATCAACATTGGTTCACCGTAGAAATTGCCTGGATTTTGATGTGTGTGTTTGTGTGTGTGTGTGTGTGCGCGCTACGTTGGATATAGGGAAAACAAATGGGAGGTTTGTCTTTTTTCTTTTCTCTAGACATAAGACTTCTTACCTCTTTGGTTAATAAAAACAAAAGCAACTTTTGAGTCTAACTTTTCGGGTCTGTGTGATTCGGTGGTTGTGTTTTAGGAGTGGGTACCAAAAGGTTATCACTTTCTCTTTCATTTTCTTTTTATCAATTATTAGCTAGTTATCAATTATTAGCTAGTTACTCGTATATTGGCATGGATAGTTTTGATTTTTATGTATTTTTTTAGATGATTTATGTATATCACAACTTGCTTAAAAATCAATATTATATATACATTTGTTGTTCAACGATAATAAGAAACAAAAATATAAGTGTTTAATAAGAATGATAAAGTAAGAATATTTGACCTAGTTAATGTTGTATAAATTGTATTAAAATAGTAACTTAAAACATATTAAAAAATGTAGTCTTATAATAACAAATGCCTCTAAAAGTGTTAGAGTTATAATCCCATAGATATTTCTTATTTCATTTAAAATATTTATAAAATTTTATGAAAAATTTATGTTTAAAAATTTATATAGAAAGAATTTAACTTATGTTTAATTAAAATATTTTTGTAATTTTAAAATATGAAATGATAAAATAATCCAATTATTTTACAACTATATTGTGAATAAAAAATTATTAATTTTATAATATTTATAATTTATAAATAATACTTTAAATAATTTAAAGTCTACGAATTAATTAAATTAAATGCAAACTTTTGAAATCAAATATTACTTACTAACATGTCGTTGATTTGAGTAGAATTAAGATCAGATCCTTTAAGCAAAATCTTAGATTCGAGATTCGTGGTTAAAAGAGATTTTGCTAAAGTTTGACACATGAGAAGAAAATGTACTAAGTTAAAAAGAATAGTATTTTTGTCTAAATATTTCAATCAGCTTTTTTGTGAATGTTTTATAACGATATTATATGTCGTAACTTGTAAGCATGTGAAAAATATATTTAATAAATTTATTATAATATATTTATTATACATTTTATGTTAAAAAAAAGTTAACATTATTATAAAAATATTAATCAAGAAATTTTTCGTAACTGAAGTTATTAAACAGAGTTAAAATATTATTTTGTAATAAATATATTAACTAATTAGATTTAAATTAATTTTTAGTATAAATAGTATAACCTCATAAAATAAATATTATTTAACAAAGTATTTATTTATGAAATTATTTTATACGATTTCTAAGTAAAAATGATTTTATAGGACTTAAGAGTAAATAAAAAATTGTTGAGTCTTGAGTAAATAGATAGATTTACCATTTAAAAGTCAGAAAACAAATTATACTATATACTACATTTATAGTAAATATATAAGGACTGGAATTTAGACTAAAAAATTAAAGAGACTAAATTTAATTTTCATATGTTTCATATGAAAAAATCAGCTTATATTTTCATTTTCAAATATTACTTTTATGTAATGTTTAATATAAGTATATGTGAACTAAATTAATTTGGATTACGGCTATGAGAAGTAAATACGGTCTTCTTCATTACGTGAGAAAGAATTTATTTATTTTTTGACAGAAATTACGTGAGAACAAATTAGTTATCTATCTTCTTGAATCAGTCAAAAAAAATCTATCTTCTTGAAAATATTTTATTTTATTTAAAAAGTTAGAATTTTAGATAAAAAAAAAAAAACCAAACCATTTATAGTATGGCTGCTTATTTATCTATTTGAAAATATTTTGAGATAGCGTTTTCTATTTATTAATTTACAATAGCTTTTTGTATTTCTTTTTGTTCATATTACTTTTTTATGTACATTTATGTTTATATTTATAGAATGTCATAAGATATTTTTATTTAATTACTATTATTATATTATGTTTATGTTAAAATATCTTTAATATAAATAAAAGGTTAGAATTTTAGATAAAAAAAATCAAACCATTTACAGTATGGCTGCTTATTTATATATTTGAAAATATTTTGAGATAGCTTTTTTCTATTTATTGATTTACGATAGCTTTTTATATACTTTCTTTTTTTGTCTATATTACTTTTTCATGTACATTTCTGTTTATATTTATTAGAATCTCATAAGATATTTTTATTTAATTATTATTATTATATTATTTTTATGTTAAAATATCTTTCAAATAAATAAAAAGTTAGAATTTTAGATAAAAAAAATCAAACCATTTACAGTATGGCTGCTTATTTATCTATTTTAAAATATTTTGAGATAGCTTTTTTCTATATATTGATTTATGATAGCTTTTTATATACTTTCTTTTTGCCTATATTACTTTTTTATGTACATTTCTGTTTATATTTATTAGAATGTCATAAGATATTTTTATTTAATTATTATTATATTATTATTTTTATGTTGAAATATCCTTCATATAAATAAAAAGTTAGAATTTTAGATAAACAAATCAAATCATTTACAATATGGCTGCTTATTTATCTATTTTAAATTATTTTTAGATAGCTTTTTTCTATTTATTGATTTATGATAGCTTTTTACATACTTTCTTTTTGTCTATATTACTTTTTTATGTACATTTCTGTTTATATTTATTAGAATGTCATAAGATATTTTTATTTAATTATTATTATTATATTATTTTTATGTTAAAATATCTTTCATATAATTGGAAAAAAATTCTCTTTTTTAAATATTAGTTTCTTCCACTACGTTATCGCTCTGCTCCTATCTTAATATTTTTTAATACAAAAATCAATTGATAAATATTACTTTATTTAATTAGATGTTTTAGTAATGACTAATGGAAGGCAAAGCCTGTTGCGCTTGATTACGTGTAGTTTGATTGTATTTTTGGTGTAGTCTGATAGCTAGAACTTACGTGGAGCATTTTTATTTTTATTTTTACCAATCTGACTTTAAAAATAAATATAACAAAACTTTTCTATTTTCCTTGCACAACTTTTGATGGCTCGACTTGCTTGGGTTGACGGCTGGAGACAGAAACTACGATCATCAATGCCTTTTATCTACAGGAGCCTGGAGGCAGCAAAATAAAAATGATGAGGTTTTTTAATATAATTTTTTAATACAAAAGCTCAATTGAGGAAAATAGATGTATTGACCAATTTATCCTGATTTAATACACGTGTCAGTTAATGATAAGAGATTATTTTTGTAATTTTGCTAGCCTAAAAAATGCATAGAAAATTATTTAATACACATGTCAGTTAATGATAAGGGATTATCTTTGTAATTTTGCTAGCCTAAAAAATACTTAGAAAAAGAATTTATTTTTGTTCATGTTCAAGGATAGCAAGGTACTCTTCTGTTGATGTCTTCACTTCATTATCTTCCGTAGTTGTCCGATTCCTTCTATACAAATGACGTGGGAGGGGGTACCTGCAAAAGGCATTCTAACGCTCAAGTCAGGTTTCGGCTCATAATATTTAATGTGAATAATAAATGAGGGTCCAATCAAAAATCATCCTTTTACCTTGAGGGGTGTATCCCCTTTTTATACTCATCTTATTGGGCCTGGGTCTCTTATGGGCCCTGACCCCTTCTTAATGACCGATCCATACTAATTAAGCTTACTTAATTATCTTCTAATCTTCGGTTTACTTTGACAATAGCCATTTAATGGAATCTGTAATGTCCGAATACTATAACTAGTATTCGGCTGTAGTGGTGCCGAACACACCTATGATGGTATTCGACGATATAGCTAGTTGCTCTCAAGGGGCAAGTGTTCAGCTAGATTTAGGCCGAACACCTGTATTCGGATAGGGTATTCTTCTAATCATATAGCCGAATACCCCACCAGTATACATGCCCCCCAGCCTCAAGTAAACAATCGTGACGAAGAGGCTTTGATTCGAAACGTGTGCCTTGTTGTGTCATTTCAAATTCTACCATTATAGCTGAAAAAAGCCATTTTTGTGGAGGGATCGAAGCGTCGCGTTTTATGAATCGTTAGATCTGGGTTAATCTAACGGTTGTCAGCGTTTGAACCTTTTGGACCGTTGTGGGCTTGGGCCCTATAAATAGGGTGAGGGATGTCGTCTTTGCGTCCCTTATTTACATTCCAGCAGATTCTCCATTCTTTGCTCTCGGCCGAATACTTCCTTCTAGCTTCTTCTTTTTCGTCTTAACCAAGGTACGAGAATTCGGCTTTTTTCTTTTCCCTTTTTAGTTATCATGAGTTCATCTGGTCGTAAGCTTTCTGGGGGAACCAAGGTGGTTGATCTTCAGTCACCAACCTCGGCTAATGGGGAGTCTTTGGCTAGTGGGGAGTCTTCGGCTTCTTCGTCTTCATTTTCGTCTTGTCCCTCGATGTCCCCCTCTTCGCCTCCTGCCCGAGAGGGGGTGGGTGATAACATGGTATCCCATTCGGCTGGGAATGATAATTCCAGCCAAAAGCCGAGGCGTAAGCCTTGGGTTACACAAGGGAAACGAGTTTTCCCGCTGATTACCTTGGATAGGTACACATGGGTACACAGGGAGGTTGGGTCCTATTGGCCTCTGTATGATGATAAGCGTAGTGTATCCAACTTTGTAAATTATGTAGATATTTCTTCCATCGTTGAGGATGAGTTATGTCCTATAGCGTTTCAGTGTTGTCGACGTGAAACAAATGCCGAATTCGTTTTCATGGGAAAGGGTCAGTCTCCGAGGGACTTCTTTTTATATGTATGATTGCGTGTTCCGCGACCTACATGTAACGGTTCCTTTTGATGATTTTACTATGGGGGTGCTTCGGGTTTTGAACGTGACACCCTCTCAGTTGCATCCGAACGGGTGGGCCACGATCCAGGCATTCCGTGCCCTTTGTATTTTTAATTTTGTAGAACCTTCAGTGAGTGTATTTTTGTACTATTTTTGTACTCGGCCCAAGAGTGGTTTATGGGTATCCCTCATAAGGAAGCCGAAGAGGCCCCTATTTCAATCTTTTACTACTTCCTACAAAAACTTCAAAATCGACTTCTTTAAAGTGATAGTGAAGCCGAATATAGGGGCTAACCACTTCTATGATGGGAGTGGGAAGCCCTTATTTCCTTTTTATTGGGAGAGGACCCCTCGGCGTTATGACAAGTTTTCAAAGTCTATGATGACCAAAAGGGAACGGGAGGACCTCCTCTTTCTTGAGTCCCTCCCCCGAAAGCTTCCGGCCAGGCAGCTCGTGGCCTTATTTAATTCTTCGACTGTTTTAGCCGATATGTGTGGTAAGGTCTCGGTTCTTTCTTTTCTGTTGTTTTTGTACTTTAGTTCACATGTTTAACTGTGTTTTATGGGGTGTAGGTATTATGGCCGATGCAGGTGGTGATGTCCTTTCTTTCCGAAATGCTAGGAAGAATAAGGCTCAAGCTGCGGGGAACACGTTGGGTGCTGCCTCCGTCCCCCCTGTTGTGAAGCAACCAACACCGAGGTCGTGCCCGGTAGATACCATACCCCCTCCGGCAGGCGAGAAAAAAAATAAGGAAAAAGATCACAAGAAAAGGCACCGAAGTTGTGAGGCTTCGGAGGAGGAAAAGGCAAAGAAGTTGAAACAACAAACGTTGGACTTCTTAGCTTCGGGGTCTTTGGTTTCTATCCCTGCCTTGACTGCCGAGGGTTTCTTCTCGAAGGACTTTCGGCCAAAGAAAATGGTCAGTTCCAGTGACATCTCAGAGACTGGAAAGAATACCTTGAATAAGGCTAACGCTGCCTCCAACTGGTCGGCTTATTGTGAGTTTCAGGCAAGGGCTTCGACCATTGCCTATCATATGTTCAGGAATCTGCTGAAGGAGACCGAAAAGCTGAAGAAGAGTTTGAGGGAATCCCAAGCTTCTAACCAACAGGCTTTGGAGGCCAACATAACTTTGGCGGACAATAACGCTCGTTTGAAAGATGAGGTGAAGCACCTTTCGGTTAGGCTTAATGACCTGAACACCAAGGTTCTAATGGCCGAAAAGGATGCGAAACTTCAAGCTGAAGAGATCGAGAGTTTGAAGACGCTACTGGCTCAAGTCAAGGAGGAGAGGGACACCAAATGCTCTTCCAAGGAGCAAATTATTGGTTCGGCGCAAGATAAAATTTTTGCCGAACATGCAGCCAGGTTCCTTCAAGTTGTTGGGCAAATGTTATTCTTCTATGACGTTCGTAACCCTACTATTTTTGACATGGATAAGGACGTCTTCCATCTTCCAAGGCCAGCTGCTTCCTCTTGATGATATCCCTGAGGATGCGGTTCTTGAGAATCCTCTTCATCAGTCAGCTCCGGATGGTGATGGTGGTGTTGGGACCAATGAGGAGAACATAGAAGATGCTGCCGATGTCGTGGCCCCGAAGAATCCGGCTGAGTGAAATATTTGTAACTTGGGCAGTTAGAGCCCTTTTTTTGTTTTTGAGAGAATTTTTGTAAATGTCTTTTTGTGATTAATGAAATAGTATTTACCTTTCGGCACATGTTTCTGCATTTATACTTAGAATAATTTCACAAACTTAATTACAATTAATAACTTGGGAAGAACGGCTCCTTTTCTTTTACAATCATACTTTGGAAGAGATTCCGAGTAGTGTATGTTGGCCGAGTGGGAGTACTCGGAAGGGAACCATTTGTAGAAAAAATCCGAATGGTGCGTCCTTAGCCGAGTAGGAGTACTTGGAAGGGAAACCATTTATAGAAGAGTCTGAATGGTGTGTCCTTAGCCGAGTAGGAGTACTCGGGAGGGAAAACATTTGTAGAAAAATTCGAATGATGCGTCCTTAGCCGAGTAGGAGTACTCGGGAGGGAAACCATTTATAGAAGAGTCTGAATGGTGCGTCCTTAGCCGAGTAGGAGTACTCGGGAGGGAAAACATTTGTAGAAAAATCCGAATGGTGCGTCCTTAGCCGAGTAGGAGTACTCGGGAGGGAAACTATTTGTAGAAAAGTCCGAATGGTGCGTCCTTAACCGAGTAGGAGTACTCGGGAAGGAAACCATTTGTAGAAAATATTTAAGTGTTGTCTTTAAATATGATTGCAATAGATATTTCATTAATTTAATCAAGGTGTGCCTCGTTAAAACCTCCTCGGTAAAAACCCTTTCACGTTCTTATAGGGATAAAATGTCGAGTAAGGGAAAAGAGTACATCACCTAAATACATGACTTAACACCCAAATACATGACTTATCTGAAATAATATTTGAGGTGGTCGAATTCCATGTCCTCGGCACCACCTTTCCTGACAGTTCTTCTAACTTGTAAGCTCCATTATTAAGACTGTACTATTCTAAACGGGCCATCCCAATTGGCCGCTAGCTTCCCTTCTTGGGTGTTTCTTCGCGCGTCACCTTGCATTCTTAGAACCAAGTCTCCTTCTTTGAAATCCCTCAGTCTCAGTTTCGAGTTGAACCTTCTCGTCATTCTCTGCCTGCATGCTTCGGCATTGAGGCATGCTCGGTTGCGTACCTCATCAACTAGGTCGAGTTCGCATCTTAAGGAGTCTTCGTTTTCGGCTGCTTCAAAGTGTTGCTTCCGGAGTAAGGGTTCCCCTACTTCTACCGGAATCATTGCTTTGGTTCCATACACCATTTTGAAGGGTGTTTCTTTGATTGTTGTTTGCGGGGTGCACCGGTAAGCCCATAAAATTTTCGGTATCTCTTCTGCCCATGCGGCTTTAGCTGCACCCAATCTTTTCTTCAATTCACCCAGGATGACTTTGTTGGCGGATTCCGTTTGTCCGTTCGTTTTGTGGGTGCTCAACTGAGGTCACTTTGTGTTTTATTCCCAGGCTTTCCAAGAAGGTATTTAATTTCTTGTCTGTAAACTGCAGGCCGTTATCGGTGATAATTACACAAGGGATGCCGAAATGTGTGATTATGTTCTTCCATAAGAACCTCTGTACATTTTAGGCTGTGATGGTTGCTAAAGGTTCGGCTTCTATCCACTTTGTGAAGTAATCGACGGCTACTATCAGGAACTTGCACTACCCCTTGGCTATAAGAAAAGGTCCCAGGATGTCGGTTCCCCATACAACAAAAGGCCAGGGTGACAAAATAGTGTGTAGTTCGTCGGGCGGTTGGTGAATAAGGTTACCATGCTTTTGGCACTGGCTGCACTTCTTTACATACTTGGCATAATCGGTCTTTAGGATCGGTCAATAATAGCCTGCTCTGAGTACACGGGTGGCCATAGTTCGGCCACCCGAATGCATTCCACATATTCCTTCGTGCAGTTTTCTTATGACATATTTGACCTGGTCCTTATCGAGGCATTTGAGTAGTGGTGTGTAAAACCCCATTCTATATAACTCTCCGGCAACCAGGACGTATCTTACTGCCGTGGTTCGCAACTTTTTGGCCTTACTTTTGTCTTCCGGAAGGGTGCCTTTCTACAGGTATTGTTGGATATCGACTATCCAACTATCTTTAGATGCCGAGATTTGCATGCACTCTTCAGCAGTTACACTCGATTCTGGTAACGTCTCTTTAATGAATGTCTTAACTTTCCGGGCTTCTAAGTATTGGCCAACTTGGCAAGCTGATCAGCTCGGTCGTTGTGTTCTCGGGCCAAATGCTTTACTCGTACCTCGTCGAACTGTTGCTTTAGTTGCATGAAAATGTGGTAGTACTTTAGCAACTGTGGGTCTTTGACCTGGAAAGCACCATTAATCTGTTCGGCCGCAATTTGGGAATCGCTCCAACATTTTACTTTTCAAGCTCCCATTTCCTTAGCTAGCCTGAGCCCGGCCAGTAAGGCTTTGTACTCGGCTTGATTATTGGACGCTTTAAAACCAAATGTCACAGATCGTTCGAGGCGTATCTTGTTTGGTCCTTCTAACATGATGCTTGCTCCGCTTCATTTTTGATTGGACGAACCGTCAACGTGCACTACCCACCACTCGTCATCAAAGGTCTCAATCGGGTGTAGCTCATTGACAAAGTCTGCCAAAAATTGTGCCTTGATGGGACCTCTAGGCTCGTACTTGATGTCAAATTTTGATAGTTCTATGGACCACGCCATCATCTTTCAGGCCAGCTCGGGCTTTTTTAACACTTTCGCAATGGGACAATCGGTTCTGACAATCACCTGGTGCCCTTGGAAATACTGTCTTAAGCGTCTTGCGGCATTAACTAGTGCCAAAGCCGCTTTTTCTATTGTTTGATACCTGGTTTCGGATTCTTGTAGCACCCGGCTAATAAAATATATAGGAGCTTGACCTTCTTTATGTTCTTGTGCCAGCACTGCGCCAATGGCTTCTTGGGATACTGAGATGTATAGCATCAGATTTTTCTGGGGATCCGGTTTCATGAGTATGGGTGGAGCCGAGAGGGTTTTCTTTAGTTCTTGAAAGGCATCTTCACATTGTGGGTTCCATGAAAAGTTCTTGTTTACCTTTCATGATGGGTCTCGCCTTTTCGACTATCCTAGGTAGAAATCGAGATAGGGATGCGATTCTTCCGGCAAGCCTCTGGACCTCCTTTGGTGTTTTTGGGCTTCTCATTGAAATGACAGCCTGACACTTATCAGGATTTTCTTCTATGCCTCGGCACGTTAACATAAAACCTTGAAATTTTCCTCCCTATACACCAAAAACACACTTTTCGGGATTCAAATGCATATTGCGCTTTCTGATTTCGGTAAAGATTTCTTCTAGGTCGCTTGTGTGCACCTTGACCTTTGCAGATTTAACTACCATATCATCAACATATACCTCCAGGTTTCGTCCGAGTTGTCCTTGGAAAATTTTGTCCATCAGCCTTTGGTATGTGGCTCCGGCGTTCTTCAATCCGAAGGGCATGACTCTGTAGCAGTAGTTGGCTTATTCGGTTATGAAGGCCGTTTTGTCTTCGTCTTGTGGGTACATTCGGATCTGATTGTATCCTGAATACGCATCCAAGAAACAGAGACAAGAGTGCCCGACTGCCCTATCGACTAGTCGGTCAATGTTTGGTAGTGGATATGCATCTTTTGGACAGGCTTTGTTCATATATGTGTAGTCTATGCACATTCTCCATTTGTCGTTCGTCTTCTTTACCATGACCACATTGGCTAACCAAGTGGTATATTTGACTTCTTGGATGAAGTGGGCCCTTATCAATTTAGATACTTCTTCTTCTGTAGCTTTTCATCTTTCTTCACCCATCTTTATCTTCTTTTGAGCAACAGGCCTTGCTTCTCGACATATTGCTAATTTGTGGCAGTGAAATTTTGAGTCGATACCCGGCATGTTCAAGGCTTTCCCGGCAAATAGATCGACATTTTGCCTCACAACATTTTGGATTTGAAGCTTGTCTTTCTCTAGCAAGTTGTTGTCATAGTATGTGATCTGGGTCGCTGTCTCTCCAATCTGAAACATACCGATCTCCTCGTTTGGTTTGACCCGCTTGCCTTCATCTGCTTGGGGATCTAAGTCCAAGGTTGGAGCTAAAGGTTCGACTGCCAATATCAAATGTACCGCCCTATACTGTTCTTCTTTTAGTCGGGTAACTTTGAGACTGGCCATGTAGCACTCCCTGGCCGCCTTTTGGTCGGCATGAATTGTGATGACTGTGCCTCGGCATGATGGAAATTTCATGGCAAGGTGCGGAGTGGAGACTATGGCTCCAAGAGTGTCCAGAGATAGACGTTCGAGCAGTATATTGTATGAGGTGTTAGCGTGCACTACTATATACTTAACTCTTATAGTTTTGCACTCCTTCCCCCCATATCCGAAAGTTGTGTCCAGCTCTATACACCCCCTAGTGTTAACCCTTCCACCTGAGAATCCGACCAGGGGTTCGTCATACGTCATAAGTTTCCCCTCCGGTATATTTAGCTGCTTGAAGGTACTCCAATACAAGATGTCGACTGAACTCCTTTGATCTATCAGAGTTTTTCGGACTGTGCAGTCTATTATGTCTACACTGATGACAATTAGGTCATCTTGTATGGGATCAGACCCTTGAAAGTCGGCGTCGGTGAATGTGATGGGCAGCATTTTTAGCTTGCTTATGGCTGATGTCATGTTGACTGATCGGACTAATCGGAGATGCTTCTTCCTGTCCGATGACGTATTTCCTCCTCCTGCGAATCCTCCCGCAATTGTATTTATGACCTTCCGGGGTTTCGGTTGCTTTGTTTCGTGCCGCTCTCGGGAACTGCTTCTTGGTCTTTCGGTCTTTCAGTCATGTTCTCGGTTGTAACTGAAGTCCCTCCTGTAAGTTATGTCATCTTCTTTGTATTTTTAGAACTAGGGCCTTTCATGTCTAGGATCGCAGAGAAATCTTTGAGATGCCCCATCTTAACGAGGTCCTCGATTTTGTCTTTAAGTGCTGCGCATTCTTCAATTGAATGGCCTCTATTGCAGTGGTATTGGCTTGCTTGCTGTAGTCGGCTTTTGGGGGTGTTGGCTCTCTTTGACACTGTCAATATTTCTGTTGCTAGGGCCTGTTCGAGTACCCTGGAGCGGCTTGTGTTGAGGGAGGTGTAGGTCGTGTACCGAGAGCCACGATACTCTCATTCCTTGTGAAACTTGTCCTTACCATTTTCCTGATTATCTTTTTCATACTTTTTCCTTCCTGTGCTAGCTTCCACTCGTATTTGGCTCCTGTACTCTGACAGCTCTTCCATCTGCATGTATTTTCTTGCTCTTCGGCGGAGGTCGTCCATGTCGAGTGCTGGTTTTTTACAGAGACTGTTGACGAAAGCCCCCCGCTTAAGGGCCGTCACGAGATGATGCAGGGTTACGGCTGGATCGAGGTTTTGGATGTTCAAGGCAATTTTGCCGAACCTTTCCATGAACGTTCTAAGGGATTCCCTCTTTTCTTGTCGAATATTCACCAGTGCGATTGAAGTCAAGTGATGAGGTCTGCTTGTTGCAAACTGATTGCTGAATCTATTCGCCAGTGTTTCAAAACTGTCGATGGAACTGGGTGGGAGCCGTGTGAACCAGTTTAGAGCTTGTCCCTTCAGGGATGTGGGGAATACTCTGCATAGAATGGCATCTTCAGCTGTGTAAAGGCTAACTTGGGTGACGTAGACGTCTATGTGCTCATCCAGGTCAGTACTACCATCATATCAGTCCAGGCTGAGGCTTTTCCAATTTGGGGGAAGAGGGGTTTCCATGATTCCGAGCATGAAAGGATGCCTGCAGGGGTGTGACTGAGTATTGGCCGTAAAGGTCGAAGGCCGATTGGTTGCTTCATGGATACTAAGATTGGCCGCAGACTCGCCCTCATGTTACTTGTCTTCTGCCTGATCCTCGAGTTTCCAGGATCGGTTTTGATTTCTCAGATCAACATTCTCCTGTCGAAGGGCCGATATCTCTTGCGTATGTTGCCTTCTCATCACCGATACATCGGCTCTTAGCTGTCTTAATTCCGATGACAAATTCATCTGATCTTCCACTTGCTCCACGTTTTCGCCGACGAGGTGCTACCCTTGTACATGTTGTTGCCTGGCCTATGTCGATGGTTCAGGTATGTCCATGTGTGCGTGACTTTGGGTGGTAACCATTCCTTGAGGGGCTATGGGGTAAGTTTTACCGGGCTCCACGGTGGGCGCCAAAATGTTCCTGTTCAAGGGTAACGAGGTACTCTTCTGTTGACGTCTTCACTTCAGTATCTTCCATAGCTGTATGATTCCTTCTATACGAATGACATGGGAGGGGGTACCTGCAAAAGGCACTCCAACGCTCAAGTCAGGTTTCGGCTCAGAGCATTTAATGAGAGTAATAAATGAGGGTCCAATAAAAAATCATCCCTTTACCTTGAGGGGTGTATCCCCTTTTTATACTCATCTTATTCAGCCTAAGTCTCTTATGGGCCCTGACCCCTTCTTAATGACCGATTCATACTAATTAAGGTTACTTAATTATCTTATAATCTTCGATTTGCTTTGACAATAGCCACTTAATAGAATTTGTAATGTCCGACTACTATAACTAGTATTTGGCTGTAGTGGTGCCGAACACACCTATGATGGTATTCGGCAATATTGCTAATTGCTCGTAAGGGGCAAGTGTTCGGCTAGATTTAGGCCGAACACCTGTATTCGGATGAGGTATTTGGCTAATCATATAGCCGAATACCCCACCGGTATAATTTTTTTTACCAATCTAACTTTAAAAATAAATATAACAAAACTTTTGTATTTTCCTTACACAACTTTTGATGCCTCAACTTGCTTGGGTTGACGGCTGGAGACAGAATCTACCATCATCAATGCCTTTTATCTACTGGAGGCAGCAAAATAAAAATGATGAGATTTTTTAATAATTTTTTAATACAAAAGCTCAATTGAGGAAAATAGATGCATTGACCAATTTATCCTAATTTAATACACGTGTCAGTTAATGATAAGGGATTATCTTTGTAATTTTGCTAACCTAAAAAATGCATAGAAAATGATTTAATACATGTGTCAGTTAATGATAAAGGGTTATCTTTGTAATTTTGCTAGCCTAAAAAATGCATAGAAAAAGAACTAGCTTAAAAAATGCAAAGAAAGAAATAGAAGACGGAGGCTATGGTGGGAAAGGAAACAAGTTTCCCATCCTGTGAAACTTTTATTTCTACGGTTAGATTTCATTATGTTGAATCTATGGTTCAGGTCTTTTTTCTTTTTTCTTTTGTATTTTTCTCTTTTTATCTAATTCTTCCCAGTTTGTCCTTGAACAACCCCTTTTCTCTGTCCATCTCTCTTCACCAGTTCACCTTCTTCCTCTTCACCTCCATCCCCAACGATGGACCACATCACCGTCGACCTTCATCAACTGATTTCCTTTCTCCAATCCATGTAGTCCATTATGTTGGTTTTAAATTGTTCAAAAATATAAAAACACTTGATATTTTTAAAGAAAAACAAAACTGAAACGCAAAGCATTACTCAGTAAGTGAATCCACACATCCATACATTCAAATAACAAAACATGTTGAATGAAGATCAGTCAGTACACAGTTCAAATTTTATACCAATAAATCTGTTTGACAACTCTAATTCGCCCAACCAAACGCCCCAAACGACGTCACAAACACTGCGTGGTTCATCGCATTGAAAGCATAGCCATCGTTGTCGTCCATTCCCAAGGACGTTGCGCCTTCAATTTGATGGTAGAAAGGTGAGAATGAGATAAAAATTTCACTAGAACACACATCGACAACTAATTTTTTGGTGCCTCCGGCGGCTTCGACTCGGGGCTGTGACTCCACAAAGGTTACGGTTACATCAGCACCAGTGCGGTGCAGGACATGAATCATAATAACGACTTCCATTTCCTTGGTGCACTGATGGGACCAGAACCTTCTTCGGAGAGTTTCGAAGAACCAGAACCTTAATAAAGTCATGGCGAGTTTTACGGCAGCAGTGGGGTCTAACCCCATCGCTTTTCTCCCTCCAGCGGTGAGAGGGTTTGACTACGCATGGAGCGCGGCGACGGCGACGACTGTGAAGAACAGAGGAAAACTCCATATCCATACTGTGATTGAGTCCAGATCAGAGCTTGCATTTCGATCTAAAAGAATCTTGAGATTTGATTTTTTTTTCTTGAATCTGCAATTTTGTTTTCCAAATTGGTGGTTCTTTAGAAGAGGCAATGGTTTTGTGTTTGGAAGTAGAGGAGATTGCTGCAGAGCGACGACAAAAGTTAAGAGAGAGAGTGAGAATGGAAAATTAGGAAGAATATGATAAAAAGAGAAAAATACAAAAGAAAAAAGAAAAAATATCTGAACCATAGATTCAAACATAATGAAATCTAACCGTAGAAATAAAAGTTTCGCACGATGGGAAACTTGTTTTCTTTCCTACCATAGCCTCCGTCATCAATTAAAGGGAAGTTTTCAAATGAAGTGTGTATGTGGGGGTAAGGGATACAGTGAGGGTGAGAGACTGGAAACAAAAGTTTTTGAAACTAAATGCAATTCTCAAGATGACTTAGATTAATATGAAGAAAATAAAATGAATTTGAAGTTTGTGTATCAGTTCGGGTAGGAAGAGAAAAGAGGGTCTGGAGTTTAAATTTCATTAGACTTTGAAGCAATTTACTATATTATTTTTATAAATCTGATTTTTGGTAAATTAAGTGAAGTTAAACTTCCTTTAATTGGCCTGGGATGAATTCGGTTTTGAGAATAAAAAGAATTTAAATTTGATTCTACTAAGTTTGATTGTTTTTTTTTAACTTGTTTTAAATTAAATAAAACTTTGTTAATTGGCCAAAGGTGGTTCGGTCTTAGGAACAAAAGAAATTAAGGTGTTGGTTTTATCTTAAGACATTTTATGTTATCCAAAGCAATTACCTTCAAAATTTACTCTACACTTTTGAACTTTCATTACCCTAGAACTTAATTAAGAGAAGTTAGTGGTAATGGGATAGCTAGGAAATAAACTTAAAATCTGAACCTTTTGGTTCTTTAGTAGATACGGCTTTATGGCCATAATTATGAGGATTTGTTATATTAAAAGTTTTCGAAGTTTCATTAAGAAAAAAGTTAAAAAAAAAGTGGTGCTTTCACTACAATGGGTCTCGGGTTGATGAAGAGAAAAGAGAACGAATAATTCTTTTTACTATATCAAATAGTTAATTAGTGAAAATTTAATCTAACTAGTTTTGTGATTCAGTCAAGTTAAAATAAAAATAAATAACTGTTGAGTTTAGGGAGTAGTTGAAATCGGTGTTTTTTTTACGTTGACTACTTTTTCTAAGTTAGTAATAGAAAAATGATCATATAATCATGTGTTTTTACTTTTACCAATTTCTAAAGAAAAAAAATGATAAAACTAGCTTTTCTTTAAAATAAATTAAGTTTTTAAATTAATGGAATAAAATCCAAAGTATGCTATGTGGTCACAGTTATATTTGACCTTTCACATCAGAAAAATGATTTTCTTATCATTAATTTATAAACTTAGTCTATGGAAAATTCTGAATATGTTCTATGGCTGCAGTCTAATATGATCTTCCACACTAGAAAGGAATTTTCTAATATTAAAATCTATTTATTTTTGTACAAGAAATGTTTTATAAGAAGTTAGGAAGCTAATTCTTTTTAACAATTTAAGTTGATAAATTAGACAAGAGAAAAGATAAAACAAATAAATTTAAGCTTTTGATAAATTTTAATAGAAGCATAGATTAGTTAAACATTAGCTAGTTATTAAATTAATCATTAGTGAAATTAAAAATTAAGTATCTAATGTCTTGCTTAAGTATTTTGTGATATTATATAAATCCTTATATTAGATACTTAATATATGATATGATGAGTACTCTGATAACGTTGTTTATCTGTTTGTAAGGCAGATGTGCTGATATACTATGTTGGTGCTCAAAGAAGCTAAGACCAGAGATATCTCTGAATTGTATGATTGTTATGTTTTGTTGTATCTCTAAGCTATGATGATGAACATCTGCTTGTTGAGGTAGAGATATGTTTTAGAACGACCCGTGAAAGATGAATAAGCCTCTGCGGATGTATTCCGAGAGTACGTTTAGTTACGTGACTTGGGGTAACCAAGTTAGGTGGAAGGCCTGATGGGAGATGGAATGGGAAGTTACGGTTTGGTATGCCATGAGTTGATATGTGTGACCTTGGCTAAGGTCTAAGGGGTGGAAGGCATCGAGTGTGTGACGTTCTAATGGGTAGGTCAGCCCCCTACGTTCTGGAACTGATAATGCCAGCTCGTACACCTTGGTAAGCGTAAAGATAACTTCATGATGACGCGGAGGGTATACCTCGTGATGTAACGGGGATGTGACCCCGTGGGGAGATTGTCCCATGATTTGAGTATGCATACTGATATGGTTATTGATATTGAACGACACCGGGAATGGTGTCAGACACCGGGAATGGTGTCAAACACCGGGATTGAGTGGAGCTGCACAGGTATGAGACTGTGGCAGTAGTTGAGGTATACTTACTCTTCATCACTTCTCGAAGGTGGTATTGTGATTATACTCCCCATCACTTCCCGAAGGTGGTATTGTGATAAGTGATTGATCAATCATGGAGTATGGATCCATATTGCGTTTAGAAGGTTGAGTTGTTATGACAAGATAAACATTAGGTTCCCCCGCTATTATATTAATTGACAGTAGTTTATACCGTTAGTAATACATATATATATTAGAATCAAGCCTCACTCCTCTTTGTTTCTTTTATGTGCATGTACTTGTTGTTTGGACACGTGAAGATGATGGTCGTACAGTGATCAAATATCTCTACCGATGCAGATATTTCAGAGGTCATAGAAAATGACGTGATGATGCAAAATACGAAGGCTAGTTTTATATACTCGTTCATTTGGGTTAGGGTAGATATTGTGTACTGCTCTAACTATGATTAATTGATATATGGGTTGGGAATAACTAGTACTTGATTTCCTTGTATTTGTTAAACTATGTGTTTATTTTGGTATCATGAATTGACGTTTATTTAAAAGAATATCATAGTTCTTTATATAATATTTTATGTATTCCAAATATGCTTAATGAACGTTTAATTTAATTACGAAAAATTTACTCTCATTTTTATAATAACTAAAACAAATAAAACGTTAGTGTGGGTTGTGTCTAATGTAATAGGGTGTTACAACAACAAATTGCGAAAAAACAAAAAAAAAACATGATTGATTTCTGGGAGTTTAAAACCGCCACAAACTACTAAAATTGATTTTGCGATTTTGTAATTTAATTTTTTTGCAATTTGTGGTGATTTTAAACTCCCAGAAATCGTACTTTAAAATTACAAAATCAAATTTTGGCGGCTAAAAGCTGCCACAAATTGCAAATATGTTATTCCCTGTTTGACACCTACTATGAAGGGGACTAAAAAAAGCATTTCTCGACTTCGAGAGACTAAAAAAAGCATTTCTTTACTTTAAAGGACTAAAAAAAGTGACTTTTAATTTGAGGGACAAAAAAGATGATCCATATTTGAAAGACTAAAAACATATTTAAGCCCATAAAAATATGAAGCAGGGAGGCGAGTTCGTACATGTTCAATTGAGTGCGGGTTTTGGCGTAATTTTTTTTAAACTCACACCCACTTGAGTTAACCCATCTTAATTGATTTTTTATTTATTTATTTTCTTACACTTAGTGCATGTTTGGATTATAGTTTGCAAACTTAAGTTTGAGTCAAACTTAAGTTTGCAAATTGAGTTTGCAAAAGTATCCAAAGTCTTGCTTTTCTAAAACTAAGTTTCCAGGCAAAATTTTAGTCTCAAACATACTTTTGATGAGTAACCAAACATGAGTCCAAACTCATTTTACTCTCTAACATACTTTTAGATCCTCCTACTAGAAATCCAAACACACCCTTATTTTTACCCGCCTGTTTACATGCGTTTGACTTCAAGTAGTTTGGGTTTCGGGTGGGCTTGGATTATGTGATCACCTCTAGGGGTGAACAACATTCCTCTCCTCTTCTAAGCAATGTATAATATATTCCACTATTTCAAATTCAATTACAAATTATACAAAAGTTGTGTGTGGAAGTCATCATTGACTCACTCACTCACTCACACGCAACACAACTTCAACAACGCTCTCAGATGCAGCACCATCAAGTATAAGAGCACCTTGATGTTCTCGCCAAAATCAGTCACAAAACTAGCATTTCCAAGCCAAGGTAATCACAAACTCGCAATCTCTATTCGCCTCAGTTCCTCAAAGTCTCGTGCGTAATAATAACCCTTGCATGTGTTTCAAGGGAGTCATGCATCGCAACGATGATTACCATTGCGTCATTCACGTGTTAATATTAATATTCATAGAGAGGACGCATGAATTGCTCCTCCGATGGTGTGCATCGTGCAAGGACTTGTGGCCAAATATTTCTAGTGTTGGTCACATTTCCGCTAATGATTCGTCACTCACCATTGCTAGGTATTGTGCATTGTAAAATTCCATTTCATTTTATATTTTTTTAGCATCCCATTCTCAGCTTCTAATCTCCTTATTCTCTTCTCTTGTTGCATCGACACTGTCCTACCTCTCTAGTCATGTGGATCATCAGCCCATTGAAAAAATACGGTGAACGAGATAAAGAACAACAACTATGGAGAACAAGACGAAGAACAACAACTATGGAGAGCGATATCTACAAAATCATGGAGAAGAACAGCTGCAAGCGACACCTTCCATGTCTCAAGAAGGAAGTGAAGACAATGTTTTTGGAGATGGTTTCTCTCAAGAAGCCGACATTTAGTTTTTGGAAGTGAGAAAATTGATTACACGTCTTCTTTTTGGGGGATAAAACTCTAAATCACATTTCTTCAAACAAAAAATCTACATCATGTTCCTTTTTTTTTTTTTTGATGAATCGTCATGTTCCATGTTGGTACAACCAAATATAAGGCAAACAAAAATGACAAGAAGGATCTGATTAAAAACAAAATAAAAATTAAGGACCCAATTAAAAAAATTATTAGTATAGGAACCTAATTAAAAATTAGGAAATAGTTCAGAGACCTACTCAATAGTTCAACCTTAAAATACATTATCAAAAATTTGATAATGTCATTTAATTATTGATTGTCATATATAATAAAATATTTTATTTTTATAATAATCACTTTAAAAGTCATATCTAATTAGTTGATAGTGTAAATTTACTAACAATATATGAAAATTAAAAAATTATATCTATGATGATTTTTGAGACCTTGCTTAAGGGACCGAATCCAATACCACTCGGACCAACAACTTATTGGTATATTTTTAACACCTTGCTTAATACATTTTATGAGTTTTATTAAATAAAAAGACTTATATAATTTAATAAATTTTGTATAAACTTAATTTAATCATAAATTATAAAAACATTCATTTAGTAATGTAAATAATTAACACTTTTTTTTGTTGACCGTGGTATTGGTACGGATTATTCATCGCCGAAAGTAATAACTAAACTTCGTCAGGGACCGTGAGCGCACACCAAGGTGAATATTCCTCTCCCAACATGATTTATTCCCAAGGACGGATGTAGGGGGGGCAAGCATGGGTTGTAGCCCCCCCCCCCCCCCCCCCCCCCCCACTCCCTCTTTTCTAAAACTTACTAATATATATGTATTATATAATTATAATAATATATATTCAAAAAAATATTGGATTTCCTTTTTAAAAATATATCCGGGATTGTGAATGATTTGCCTCATATTTTTAAAAGTTATCTATTAAATTTATCATTTAAAAATTATCTTTTAAATTATAATTATCTTTTAAAACATATTATTATCTTTTAAAATATTATATAATTATACGCTCAGCCCAGCTTTGCCTATTAATTGGTGCTGCAATTTCTTCTTGACGCAATTTCTTCTTCACGCAATTGTGCTGCTGCCGGTTAATTATTATTGTAATTTCTTCACGCACCCTTACTTTGCCAATTGCCGCACCCCTTGCACGCTAACGCTCTTAGCCTTGTGCTCATTGTTTTGCTGCGATTTTTTCATGTAAGTTATAATTTACAAAGTTTAAGTTTTTTTTTTAATTTTCAGATTTCATAATATACTTACTCTTTTTTTTCTTTCCTTCTTAGATTTTGACTAAATTTGTCCGATATCCATCATTGTGAGTGTCTATCTCTAATCTTTGTTTTAAAGAAGAATAAGGTAAGAGTAACTTTTTTCCTAATTCCCCGTGCCCACTATTTATTTTCATTAAGATTATAAAAAAATAGATTTAAGATAAATATATTAATTAATGAATCTCTTTAGTTTAGTTTAGACATTATTTTACATTTGTTAATTTTATATTTAGAATTCATGATTTGTTGTTGTTGTGTGGTCTTGTAGATGAATTTGTTTAGTATTTAGAAATTAGAACATATTATTTTTTACATGCTTTTAGAATGTATATGGTGTTTAGTTTAGACTTGTTTTAAGTATTTTATTAAATTGATTTTTTGTGATTTATTGTAGAGAGCACATTGGGAAAATCTACTCTTCATGCATATTTTAAGAGACAAGCTAATGAAGCTGAAGCTCCTCAATCTCAAGCTCCTGAACAACAATTTAAAGTTCCTAGCATAGAAGAAGTTGATATCTCTTTATTAGAGAAAGATCCAGGAAAACGTTGTTCTATTTGGCAATATCCTATTGATCAACGTGACCAGATTCGTAGAGCTTACATAAAAGCTGGACCATATCAACCTACAAATATAAAGTTTCCAGCTTCTACTATTGGAAATATTCATCAACACTTTCAACCTTCTTGGTTTAAAAAGTTCCCCAGTTGGTTAGAATATTCACCTCACAAAGATGCTGCATTTTGTTTACCTTGCTACTTATTCAATAACAATCATGGTGATCGAAATGATGGAAGGAATGTTTTTGCTAAAGTGGGGTTTAAAAATTGGAAAAAAGTCAATGATGGAAAGAATTGTGCATTTCTATGTCATGAAAGAGTTGGCACTAATTCATTGCATAAAAGATGTATGAAATTTTGTGATGATTTAATTGATCAATCTCAACATATTGAGAAAATATTTGATAGGCAAAGTGCTGAAATTATTGTCAATAACTGCTTAAGGTTAAAGACTTCCATTGATGTGATAAGATGGCTCACATTTCAAGCATGTGCTTTTAGAGGTAATGATGAAAGTCTTCACTCATTGAATAGAGGGAATTTTATTGAGCTAATAAAGCTTTTGTCTTCTTACAACTCTAATGTTGCTAATGTTGTCCTTGAAAATGCTCCTAGAAATGCTCAATATATCTCACCTAATATTCAGAAAGAAATATTGTATATTTTTGCTAGAAGGGTACGTGTTGCAATACATGAAGAAATCGGTGACTCTAAGTTTTGTCTTATTATTAATGAAGCACGAGATGAATCAAAAAGAGAACAAATGGCTATAGTTTTGAGATTTGTGGATAGATATGGGTATGTTCAAGAGAGATTTTTTGATCTTATTCATGTTGCTGACACTTCTTCTTTAACTTTAAAGAAAGAAATTTCAAGTGTTCTTTCTCGTCATTGTCTTGATATTCAAAATCTTCGTGGTCAATGGTATGATGGAGCTAGCAACATGCGTGGTGAATGGAATGGGTTACAGGCTTTGTTTTTGAAAGATTGTTATTATGCATATTATATTCATTATCTTGCTCATCGGCTACAACTTGCTTTAGTTGCTGCTGCTAGAGAAGTTAGTCATGTTCATCAATTTTTTTCAAATTTAACATTGATTGTGAATGTTGTGACTGCTTCTCCTAAGAGACATGACCAATTACAGGCTGCTCAAGTGAATATCATTACAAATTTGATTGCTAGTGATGATATTGAAAAAGGTAGCGGATTTAATCAAATAGGCACCTTACAAAGAGCTACAGATACTCGATGGAGATCTCACTTAAAGTCAATTCGAAGCCTATTATTCATGTTTGATGCTACTTGTGAAGTTCTTCAAAAGGCTACAGAAGAAGGTAGTTATTCCCTTCGCGGTGATGCTAATAGTGCTTATGATATTCTCACATCTTGAGTTTATTTTTCTATTGCATCTTATGAGAGACATCTTAGCAACTACCCATGAGCTTTGTCATGCTTTGCAATGTAAGAATCAAGATATATTGAATGCAATGTCTTTGGTTTCCACTACTAAAAGTTTGATTCAAAGAATGAGGGAATCAGGTTGGGAAAGTTTTATCAAGGAAGTCATATCATTTTGCAAGAAGCATGAAATTAATGTTCTTGATATGACTACCTTGTATGTTCCTAGAAGAGGTCAAGCTCGCAAAAATGTTGATCATATTACAGTTGAGCATTATTATCGTATTAATTTGTTCATTGCTACACTTGATACTCAATTACATGAGCTTAATAGTAGATTTTGTGACAACAAGGTGGAATTGCTTACTTTGAGCTCAGCTTTAGATCCAAAAGATCTTTACAAATCACTTAATATGGAGAAAATTTATGAATTGGCAACAAAGTTTTATCCGGATGATTTCACTGAACAAGAGAAGTTGTATCTTAAAATACAAGCTCAACATTATGAACTTGATGTTCCTTTTCATTATGAATTGAGAAATCTATCAACAATTTCTGAGCTATGTCAAGGATTGGTGAAAACAAGAAAACATTTGACTTATCCTCTGATTGATCGTCTACTTCGTTTGGTATTGACTCTTCCTATTTCAATTGCTACACCTGAGAGATCATTTTTAGCTATGAAGATTGTAAAAAATAGGCTAAGAAATAAGATGGAAGATGAATTTTTAGCTGATTGTTTGATTACATACATTGAAAGAAGGATTGCTAAAAAATTTGATACAGATTCTATTACTGATGAATTTTATGATATGAAGGAACAACGTGCACGACTTAAATAAGAGGTACAATACATTTAAACTGTTAGTTTATTATAATTTAATTTTTATTTAATATTTATTATTAATTTTTTTAGCCCCCCTTTGATTGAGTTCTGGATCTGTTCTTGTTTATTTCATACCCAAAGTGACATCACCAAGATTCGAACCCTGGACCTCTTGGTTAAGAGACACAAGTCGCTACCACTTGTGCCAACCAATGTTGGTCAAATAAATAATTAACACTTGAGAAAGTTTATAACATTTATCATACATTTCATATTATTTAAGCCAAAATTATTATAAAAAGTTTCAATTAATAGATATATACGAAAAAATTGCAATTAGTACATTTTTATTTAGTAATATTTAATTAGTAATGTTTATATATTTAAATATATTGTAAGTTAGTAATTAGTAATATTTATTTATTTAGATATATATAGATATATATCATAACTTAAACATTCAATTTACAATTAGTAATGTTTATTTATTTATAAATTAATTATTAATTATTTACAAAAAATATTAGGAGGTGTGTTCAATTAAGATTTCAAAGGATTTTAAAAGCCTTTTCTTTTTATAAAAAAGTCTTGTGGCATTCAATCAAGACTATTAAGATTTTTTAAGGAGTGCAATATAAAAATCTGTTGATATTCAATTAAGATTTTTTTACAACTTATAAAAAGTCTTTTGGTATTCAAAAATATAAAAATTTCGATGGATTTTTTTTAGATGAATTCTTTTTTTAATCTGCAAATGTTATCAATTAATAAGTTATGTTGGTTGGGAATTCGAACCCATGACATCCTTATCATCTTAACCCTTGTCCCCCTCCCCCAACAACTAGACCACCTTATGACTCCATAGATTTTCGATGGATTTCGTTGAATTTTTTAGTAGAAATATAAATACCACTCACATCAAACAATCTCATCCAAACCTTTGAGATTTTCCTAAAATTTCTTTCTTTCTTTTTCTGCCGGTTGCTAGGCTTTTTCTTTTTTCCATCACACATAATCCCTTCTCTTATTGTTGAAGGCAATGTAAACATTCATAACTTTCTTCACAAAGAATGTCATTATGATGAATTTTCAATTGAATCAGTCGATGAATCTTCATATTCAGTATTACCAATTAACGAAGACCACAATTTTGAACCTATTGTTCAGACCCAAGAGCAAGAACAAGAAGATGTTGATGCATGGACGACTAATATAACTTTAGATATGTGAAGAAACACTATATAGGAAGACATGAAGTTAGAATCAATTAACTATTAAAAGATTGAAAATTTTGTATTGGTTTTACTTTTCTTTATCTAAACCTTATGAATGTTTTCTAAAAATTCATGGAATCCTTTAAAATCTTGTAAAATACATATAGTCCTTTCAAATATTCTAAAATCCTTTCAAATCTTATGAATACATATGTTATAAATCCATTAATATCCAAACTATAGCCTTTAAAAAAAAATATATCCAAACTATAAAATCTTAATTATAAAAGTCTTTTAAACAAATCTTAAAAGTCATTACATTCCTACAAAGCCTTTTAAATTAAAATCCACAATTTTTTTATGTCAAAATAGTCTTTTAAAATCCTAATCCGATACACTCCTTAATATGAAAAAGAAAACTCCAAATTTATGCAAAATACAAATTGATTTTGATTTTCTATTATGTGATTAAATCCAAATTAATTAGGTAAAACTTAAATTAATTTATAATAAGAACTTCAATTAATTTTTAGTTGGGTAAGAGACATAAAAACAAAATGTCATTAATATCCTTTCTTTGAGTGAAAAAGTTTTTTTTTTTTTTTGTCTCTTAACAACTTTATAAATAGATATTGATTGATAGTATTAGGTAAAAAAGCTTAATTTAATTAATAATAGGATCTTCAATTAATTCATAGTTAGCTAAGAAGATAAAAGCAAAATGTCATCAATATCTTTGTTTTGGGTGAGAAAATTTTCTCTCTTACAATAACATGCACGAGTGGATTGTTGTACTAATTGATATAAATTTGTAATAATATATATAATTATAAATTATATATAAATATGTATAAATATATTAAATATATAAGATGAAATGAATTTTAAATTTTTCAAAAATAAGATAAATTGTCAATTCGTTTAATACATGTTCAAGTATGTTAATTGAATTTTATTTAGAAAATAAATTATATAATTATATAATAATATAATTTTATTGTGCTGAATATCATGAAAATGAAAACAAATCATAAACATAATAAACATTTGAAAATGAAATTTGAAAGGAAAAAAACATAAATGTTGTAGGCAAATTTAAGATTTTGATTTAAATGTAATTAAAGTGTAGTGTGTGTGAACTTTTCCAATTACCTCATTTCCATTTCCAACTAATTGTTTTCATTAATTCTTATTATTAATATTAATATGAATATGAGTAAAAAATATATTGATATGAATAAGTTATCCCGAATAAGTTATATATAAATAAAAAGGGAAATCATTGAGTCAATTTTACATGGGATAAAATTGGCAGAAGATTAACAAAATCTTCATAGAAGACAAAAGTTTTATGAATATTTCTTTTTTTATTTTACTATTTTACTTAAGAGTGGCCTATGCTAAAAAAATATATTTTTTTCGAGAGGGACACATTAAATATAAAAATATATATAATATATAATTTTATCTTAAAACATTAAAATCACAAATATTTATCATATATTAAATCTTACAAATATTAATTAATACACCTTTTAAAATATTAAGAACCTTTTAATATTATTCTATATTATCTGGTATACTTAAAATGTAAAGGAATTCATATACAATTAAAATTAAAAAAATGTATACATATTTCACTCGGATATAGAAATTATTTGATATCAATAATTATGTGGAGTTGACCGGGAATTACATCAAAATATGTTATGTTAAAAAAATAAATTTGAAATGAAAAAATGTAAAACAAATGTTGTAGGCGGGATATAAGATTTTGATTTGCAATGCTATTAATTAAAGGGTAGTATGCGTGAACTTTCCCCATTACTCAATTTCCAAGTAAATTATTTTTATTAATTCTTATTAATTAATATTAAAATGAATAAATTATTCTTTCATATAATTGAATAAGTTATATATAAATAAAAATAGAAATCATTAAGTCAATTTTACTTTGGATAAAATTGACAAAAGATTAACAAATTTTTTATAGGAGTAAAAAGTTTTATGAATATTTCTTTTTATTTTACTTAAGAGTGACTAATGTTAAAAAAATTATTTTTTTTCTCATGAGGGACACATCAAATTTGAAAATATATAATATATAATTTTATTTTAGAATATTAAAATTAAAGATACTGATCATATATTAAATCTTTTAAAATATTATTCATTATGCCTTTTATAATATTAAGAACCTTTTAATATTAATGTATATTATCCAATCTACTTAAAACGTAAAGAAATTCATATCATTGTAATATTACATCTAATTTCTTCTTAACTACTACATTCTCATTGCATAATGCCCATGTCCTTTATAATACTTTTTAGCAAAATAAAGAATTCACGTGATTTAAATTATTAGTTTTCTAGGCATGCTATAGGTAATAGTAACTTTTTTTCTTCTCTATTTGGTATAAGAAAGGAATGATGAATATAATATAATATAGTAATATAATATTATAAAATATTATTATTGTATAGAAGAAATTATGTATATTTTATATTACAGTGTCAAATTTTATAAAATTGAATGTATGGTCTATATATTATCATAAAGATTTTTTTTACAACTAATTTTTATTCTTATTAATTAGAAAGATTTACATTTTATCCTTATTAATTATAATTTATCTTTGTTGAAATAAAATATGTAAAGATCTTTCTAATATAAAAATATTATAATTTCTAAATCTTTTTTCTTTTCTCGGGACACATCAAATTTGAAAAATATAAAATATATAAATTTATTTCAGTGAAATTTTTATTTTTGTTGGAAATTTAAAGTATTTAATACCATAATTAAATAACAGTTGCTAAGCATTTGAAGTTCAAATTTACCATTATTTTAAATTTAAATTTACCATTAATCAAGAAGTTGAACTCATTTAATTTTGTTTTTAATCAAGACGTTGAAGTTTATTTTGCAAATGAGATATTATATTAAAAATTATAAATTGATTTTATTTTAAAATTTTAGTTCAACTTTGAATGCATTTCATTTAAAAAATTAAATATATTCAAATTCATTTTTCAATCCACATGAAATGTAAATCTTATAAATAAAAATTTATTAAATTCTTTCAAAATTACCGAGACTGTGAAATAGACATGGAAAAATCCAAATGAGTTTACGGAAATTAGTCACCCACTGTAAAAACACGTGACCTTCATAAACCGGTTACACGACTAACTTAGCAGCAATGGAGATATGGATTATGATTCTGTATCCGATCTATTTTATTATTGCATACAAAATGGAGTCCATATTTAAATAGAACCTAATAAATGCATTTAGATATTAAAACTGGTCCATCAATTGGATTTTTTGCACAGTCCTATCCACAATCAATTACAAATACTCAAGTTCGGTTAACATGCCCAAAGAGAAGCAAAGCGATGAACAACACCCACCATCAATCACATCCTAAAACTGAAAAAGAAAAAAAGGTAACATTAGAAATGTCGTCTTGATGCAATAATGAGAGACAAAAGAAAAGGAGAAAAAAAAAAAAGCCAGAGAAAAAAGGGATGAGAGGAAGCTTATAAAAAGGATGGAAAACTTGAATTTGAAATATTTCTAATTACGCAATTTAAATTAATTTTCGATTTTGAGTCTCAGAATATTATCTCAGAATTGTTTTTGGAAAAATCAATTTAAATATTAAATTATCATGGATTTGAAAGTTTTTAAATATATAATATCCTGTATAATTATTATGTTAATATACAATGATATGAAACTTTTTAAATATATAATTTCTACTTACTATATTAATTTAATAGCCGCGCACACACTTTAATGTAATTTCTATAATTCAAATTATTTTAAACCAAATGGACATTAATTATCCTTCCCTATTTTTTTAAAAAAATATTAAATTGTCATGGATTTGAAACTTTTTAAATATATAATATATATCCAGTATAATTATTAAATTGGGAAAATTAATTAAAATTGATTTATGAAAAAATCAATTAATTTTTATTTAAATTATTTTATGGGATAATAAATTAAAATTGAAAAATGGAAAGATAATTAATTTTTTAATTTCAGATGATTCTTTTTTATTAGGCTAATAGAAGAGTGCTTCGGAATGCATTGCACCAGAAATTAACATGTGACAAAAGTTTCTCGAAAAGTGAGTGGAAAATGTATAGTATATGGATATAGATAGATAGATATAGATATAGATAAATATAGAATAGAATAGAATATAAGATATAGATATAGATATAAATAGATATAGATTATTATTATTATATTTTAGGAAACTTACAATAACTTTATAAACATATAGATATATAAATACATAGATATATATATATATATATACATTTGTCAAATAAAATATAGATACATTTGTAAAAGTAAAAGAATATAACAAAAAGTTCACACAAAAAAATAAAAAAGTATTTTTTCAAGGTAATTCCACTTTACCCTTAGTTAAAGAATAATAAATTAATAATTAATATTAAGAATAAAGGAACAAAAAAAAGAAAAAAGAAAAGATGAGTGAAGAACATTCCTCTTCTCTTCTGTCCTCTCCTCCTCTAAGCAAGGTATAATTTTCCTATTTCAAATTCGATTACTACACATTAACATTACACAATCTGCTAGTGGAAGTAATCGTTGATTCACTCACTCACTTACACACACTCGGCGCAACTTCATTCAACAACACCAGTGCTCTCCGATGAAGCAGCACCAGCAAGCAGAAGAGCACCTCGACGTCCTCACCAAAACCGGCCACAAAACCGGCGTCTCCAAGCGAAGGTAAACAATCAATCTCAAACTCGCAATCGCAAATTCCCCTCACTTCCTCAAACTCACGTGCGTGCGCACGTGCGTATCAACAACGCTTGCGTGTGTGTGTTCAGGGGACACGTGCATCGCGATGGCGACTACCACAGCACGCAGGAACTGCTCCTCCAGCGCCGCCTCCTGCAAGGACTCCTGGCCCGATCTCTGGGACATCTCCAGCGCCGGCCACATTTCCGCCGGCGATTCCTCGCTCACCTCTGCCAGGTATTGTTTCGGCATTTTTGAAATTGCCATTCCGTTTTGTGTTTTGGTTTTTCTTTTTCAGATTGTTTCGTGTTTTGATAATTTGGATGGGAGATGGTGAAGATAGAAATTGATTGTTGCTGTTTTAACTTTTTCCTGCATAGATTTCGGAGAATAGAAAACGAAGTGAAAATAGAAAATGTTTTTGTTTTTTTTTTTCAAACCAAATTAGTCCTAATGTTGCGAGGACTAGTCAATTTGGTGGTTGATGTGATGAAAAAATTGGATTAGTTGTTTGGTCTTTAAGTGCTGTAATTTAGTTCCGGATGTTTAGTGTGATTGAATTTGTGATTTGGCTATAGCATACGTGTGTTCAATTGAAGCAACTCTTTATTGCTTTCGCGTCTTTTATGTGATTTGAAATACAAACGTGGATATCAGGTGACAATCCAAACACATGGATTATGAAAGAAGCAAATTTAGTTTGACTTTTGACAAGCATGGTCCCTGACATGCACTAGTGTTAGGACCAAATTGAGTGTGGGTTGCTACTAGATTTGTTTATTTAGTAGTATTTTATAGATCAAATTGACTGGTGGTGCCATTTTAGGAAACAAATTGATGTTTTTAGTAATGTCAAGGATCGAATTGATTGTTGGTGCCAATTATAGGGGACCAAATTGATGTTTTGCTCCAAATTGACTTGTTTGGCTTAAATTTTTTCAGAAGAAATATATTTTTTTTTTTTTCAAAAGCTTGTTTGAGAAGTTAGATTAAAATATTTTGTTAAAATATAAATTGATTCAAATGCGCAGGGCTTTAAGTAAGTGTTGATTACATTTGATATCCATTTTGTTTCAGAAATTACACATATCTCCTTTAATTTGATATTTACAAGGGGAAATAGGGTAGGAGTGTTGCATAAGGTATTGGAAGAAGGGTGTAGGGGTTAAGAACTTAAGTAAGGATTATGAGTGTAGTTTTTTAAACATGAGGTGTTTGGGGTGTTTTTAATGAGATCTAAACTTATGGGAGGTCAGTGTAATTACTCTCTTTATTTTTAAATAGGAAAGTACAATTATTCAGAATGTTAGCAGAAAGAGATTGCATCACTAATCAAGTCTGTAGTGTTGTTGTGTGCTTGATTTTTCAGGAGGGAGCTTGAAGAAGAGTTGGGTATAACCCTTCCCAAGGATGCATTTGAATTGATATTTGTTTTCCTCCAAGAGTGGTCGGTAGTGTGGTGTATTTCTGCATTTTGTCAAAATATTAAGGGCATGCTTTTTATTTTTATTTTTATTTAATATGTTTTAATTATTTTTATAATTATAATTGCATAAATGCTACCACATTGCTTTTAATCTGTTTTCTATTTCCAAAGTTTCCTTTTTTTACCGTTTACTTCACACAAATTTGAAAATTGAATGTAAACAAGGTGGCATTTTTATGATTATATAAATAATGAAAACATATGAACTGAAAATTAAAAGTGAAAAAAACAAAGTAAACACCTCTAATTTTTCTTTCAAGCTATGTTAAGGGTTTGTTTAGACTATGGGGTGTTGAAGGAGACTGCCAAGTTGATTTGTGTTTCTTTTTCATTTTATTGTGTGCTCAGGGATTTTTGTCTTCAACTAATGCAGTTCTCTCCTTTTTTATCTGTGGACTAGCTGATGTTAACTTTAAATATGGAATGCAGTGTCATAAATGATGGAAAATACATAAATAACGAACATAATGATGTGTATCTGGTAACAACTCTTGATCCAATACCTCTGGAAGCCTTTGCACTTCAGGTGAGGATATGTCAGTTGTTTTCAAATTGGACTTATTGGATCTCATTGAGAAACATAATACATCATCTTTATTCGATTATGGAGCTAGCCTTTATGGCTTTTCAATATTTGACAAATTTAGCTTGTTTTACAAGTGCTAGAACACCGTATGAATGTATAACATTTGTGATCATTGTATATTATTTCATGCTTTAATTTAAATTGAAGTTTATGTTTGGTAATTAGTGATTTGAGGCTTATTATTGAATTTAAATATTGAGAAGTTGAGTGTTTTTGGTCATTTCCTCTTGGTCCTTATTCTTGGTCTACATCAATTTATGTTTTTTAATACTGTCTCGGTGAGCATATTTAGGGTAATCTGTAAATTGTTGATTATAGTTCTTTTGTTTTGAGTGTTTCTTTTAAATAAATTCTTACGCTCATGGGAATTACTTTTAAATATATGGTGGCAGGAATGCTTGGCTTAATATAAGTAAACTTCATGAAATTCTAGTCCAAATGCATTAGTTATAACATCAATAACATAAATGTCTAATATCATTTGTTGGAGTTCAAACAATTTTGACATGTCAAGAAGAATTATGCAATAGATCATTCAGAGACATGCGATTTCACTGATTATATTTATGTTTCACTTCTATTTATGTTTTTTTTTTTATCTGTTATATTCATTGAATTCCGTTAGATGCAATGGTTCATTATAATTCGCTGGGTAGTAGTAGTCGGCAAGACAAGACAATAATGGGTTGACAGTATGTAATATCTATTTCCAGGAGCGATTGTAGACAAATGATTGTTATTTGATGTGCTAATCTAATTCCATTCCTTTCATGCCTGTCCTTTATTTCTTCTAGGTGCATGCATGATTTGTATTATAAACTTTCCTGATCTTTTGTGATGGGATCTTTTTACATTGGCACGAAACAGAGGTTTCTGCTGTTAAATATATCTCTTATGAAGAGTATAAAAGGTTACTGTCCAAAGAAGATTCAGACTATGTCCCTTATGATGTTAATGGACAATATGGTCAACTCTTTGATATAATTGAAAAGAGGTATGTTATTTTTTAAATTACGGTCAACTCTTTGATATAATCAAAGAGGTATGGTATTATTTATGTTTTGAATAATAAAAAATTCTTATATGTGAAGCAAAACCTCTATCATTTTGAAATAACTCATGTAAAAAATATCATTATTCTGGTTTGGTTCCATCCATATGAAGGTGTCAGTTAGGAGTGTGTAACATGTGTTGTGCAAGTGCCGGTGTTGGAAATGTGTTTGACACTTGGACTTGGACACCTCATGCAAGAGCAGTGTCCATACTTCATAGCTTAGAAGCTGGCGTGGTAGGGTGAGGCACATGCTTAGATGTTGGTTTGACAAGGTGAAGAATGCCCATTACAAGTATGGATATTTCTCTCCAAATATACCAAAAACAGCAAAGACCATACATGTACACAAAATTCTGACATTGTCATCTCTTTTGAATTCTTTTAAATATACCTAGAAAACTTCCTCCAAAGTGAACTGCAAACCAAATATTCATCAAACACACCAACCATCTCATGCCAAATGAAAAATTGCCACCCAATATGTAGGAATAAGTCTGTCATTGTTTCCATTCCAAACTGAAACTGTATAAGTTTCCTTTTTAAGCGTAGATTCCCTACAATCACATGGCCGTCTTAAAACTCAACATTCTTTAACTCTTCATATACTTTATGACTATGTATTATCTGATGGACAACTACATGCATGTTTGGATTAAAGTTTACAGGCTTAAGTTTGCAAATTGAGTTTGTAAAAGTATCCCAAGTCTTACTTCTCCCAAACTCAGTTTCAAGGCAAAAATTTATTCTCAAACATACTTTTGAGGAGTAACCAAACATAACTCCAAAATGATTTTACTTTCAAACGTACTTTTGGATCCTCCCACTGGAAATCCAAACATGCTCTACATGATATTTAAAACAGATATTTGTTATTATATACTTATATACTTATTTTGGTAATCATTACATTTACATATTTGTTGAAGGTACAAGGAAAATACTGTAGCACATAGTTTGACTCTACAGAAGCAAATAAGTCGTTATGCTCCTATTTCCCTCAGTGCTGAGGTTGTTGTAATTTTAATTTTTATTTGTTTTTGGTTTTTATATTTTCTTGAACTGGATCTATCTACTGTTTAGCTTTTATTTTTATTCCCTTAGTGCATACCGTTAAAGTATGTTATTTCTATCATATCACATCCCTCCTTGAATGTGAATGCATCTTATTTTATGTTTAAAACTAAATTGCTTGACATAATGAGGCCTTAATATATGGAAAAAGAGTAACTGTAATGTCTTTATATGGTGTTATAAATACTTGCATGTTTTGGTGTAGGTTATTCTGTCAGCTAGTGTTTTTCTGTGATTTCTGATTTTTTGGCATGGGATCCAATCCTGTGACTGAGAATGAACATTGAATTTGATCTCACAAAAATTATCGTATAAATTTGACAGTTAACCAAATGGAGATTGAACCTGGCACTTAATCTTTGAGCTGAATAAAAAACCTGTTACTCTGCAATTTTTTTCTCATGGTAAAGAATATCCTGAGACTTATCTTTCTCAAACTATTTACAAAACATATAATTTTAATTGGCTTCTGTTTTTTCTTGGCAACGTGATCTTGATCCTGAATGGTAAGGGGAATTCTGCATCACATTGTGCATAGAAAGCCTCATAACAAAGCATTAGCAGGAAATGGGTATAGTATCAATCATCAAATATTTTATTGATTTATAGGCAAAACAAAAAATGGAATATATTAACATTTCATGTATTTGCAAGGAGATATATGATACTAGCAAATAATTCTATGTTGCTTTTACATCAGTGTGATTAACTATGAAGGTTTTGGATGATTTTTTTGTTGCAAATAAATTAATTAGAAGTGTAATTTTTGAACATTGAAGGTTATGATATGATATCATTATTGGTTGAGTTTATTATTCCTTAGACTATCAATAACATATTTTTCCTAAAATTTGTGGTCCACTTTTAACCTTATAATAAGTTTAATGTTTCATTATGGCAATTGACAGGGCTTACAAATTCAGACAAAGAGGCTCTGGTTTTTGTTGTCAAGGCTGCAACTGTTATGGATGAAATTTTTCATCTGCAGGTTGTGTTTAAAATCCATTTATAGCTGTGTTTGTATGAATTTGTTTGTGTACCTTTCCTGTATTTATTTTATGCTATATGTTTAGTATGCATGCTCATATGAAGATACGAAATTTAATGGTAAATTTTACTTTTAAACTTTTATCCATGCAAATAATTTTTCATATGCATGTAGTTATGTGTCTTGTAGCATGCTTGATACCTCTTCAGATACATCTTCTCTTTGCGCTAGTTGTTACTATGAAATAATGGCATACTTGTTTCTTTGGGATGTTGTTTTTTTCCGTTGATTGATTCAAAAGGAAAACAATCAATTTTAGAAAGGAGTTTTAAACCTTGTCTTAATTACAAGGTTATTATGTAATGATGAATGGCCGAACTAATATGGAATTGTATCGATTCTAAGGTTTTTGATTCCATTCTTGTTGATGGTCCTTTGTTGGTAGGACATGGTGAAAGGTATCATTGTAAACCTTATATAGGGTTATTACATGTTTTGATCTTGAAATAGAGTAACATCTCACTTCTTCCACTAGAAAAAGATTAAGTCAAACAATAAACAATATCTTGAATTAACAAGCTGTATCTTCAATATATATGCTTTTCCAAACATTTGTTCTCTAGTAAAAAGCATAATTAACATTGAATATATAAGAGCAACATTAACTATCTTGCTTGCTTTTATTGTTAGGGAATGGTACCCAAAGAAGATTGCACTGTTGGAGAAGTGTACTCGCAGTCAGCTAGAGGAACATTTCATATTTAAGCAATGATTCCTTACCATAGAAAATGGGACCAATTTGTACGACATTGGGGAAATCGAAAGAATCAAAATTAGAAAAGTGAAAAGGCAAACCGATAGAATGCAAAATCAATCATATGAACAAAATCAACCAAAAAATACAAACACAAAATTAAAAAATACAAGATTACAATTGATTCCAAGGAAAATCAACAAAAAAAATACAATTAATTCTTTCAAAATCAACAAAAAATTGATAGAAGGGGAGAACTATTACTGACAATTGTGGTATATAACCTGGTATGTAACCATGGCTTTTAAACAGGGTAGAGAGGTGGAAAGGTGAGAGCACTTGAGCTAGAAATGAGTGAGTGAGCAAATGGTGTCTCAAAGGTGACAAAAGCAAGTATAGCCATGCTCCATGCTCTAAACAGAATTAAATATCAATCATATTGAGGTGCTGTCAAGGAACTTGCTAACAAGAAAATATTAATAATTTGTTCATACATTATTATTCTGTGCCAAATTAGTTGGGTTATTCAACATTGTTTTAGACGATGTCCACTCCTTGAGTGGTTAGTTAGATCCAAACACTAAAACCTAGAAAAGTCCTCGTAAAAGGCATGTTGTACCAAATTAAGGAGTGTGTATTAGTGTTGGTGAGGAAGTGTAAAGCTTGAAGAGGCCTTTATTGAAAGAATACTCATGTTTAACATGCAGAGGTTTCATGTTGCTATGTTATAGGTCCGAAGAGGCTGATTTGAGAATACTCAGTGTATTCACAAAAATGAAATATTTATACTTTTTTTTTTAAATTTTCTTAATTTGACTTACTCTTGCTTTGATATTTTTATCTATGATTGATTATATAATTATACGAGGAATGCTAACGACACTCTCTCTATAACTCTCTTTCTAACACTAGTTTAACGATTAGTTGAAATTTATTGAAAATCACCAATTTTTTTTATTGAGTAGATAAAATGTGACTTTTATATTGTTAGAGTGGAATATGGTGGATAAGGAATGCACTGTAGTATCTGTTATAAAAAAAAATCCACTGTAATATCATTTTGTTGTTCAAATGCATATTAAAATAAAAATTTCAATAAATGAGAATAATATTATTATTGTTTGGTGACAAATTTTAATTTTATTTTGATAAATAATTTATTGACTATCAAATGAAAAGGAAGTTAAAAAAATAGATATAAAAGAATTACATGGCTAAAAATAAAGGAATGAAGATAAAAAATTTATGGGTTGCCTTGTAATGTATTGTGTATGTGCAAGTTAATGAGAAGAGAAGCAAGGTGAGAGGTAGATGTTTATTGATTCTAAAACTTTGTAAAATGATTTCAAGTGTGGTTTCAAGGGTTTAATTACCTTAGTATTAAGATGAAAGCTTTGATTCCTGGAAATTAAAAATTTCCCATGTATTAAACATCTCCTTAAGTTTTCCATACTTTGCCAACATCTTAGTTTTCTGTGGAAAAGGTTTGTCACGATCATGTTTATTATTTTTCCTATCCAATGTTTATTTACAAAACAGAAGCAGTTAAGAATTTGATACCACATTTAAGTGCAAATTCTAATGCCAAAAGGAGTGGGTTGCTAGATTATATTAATGTTGAAAGGAGCAAACTATCATTTTATATGATATTTCTTGTATCATAAATATAGTCTTTTACAATTTTATTAAAAAGTTGCATTTTTTTTAGTAAAAAACTGAATATTTTATAATCTAACTCATTGATATTCTTTCCCCCATAACTATATTCTTTTATTTTTTTTAAAGTTTTAAACAAGTAATATGAAATATTCAACCATCTAAGCTGAAGACTACGAAATTAGCAAGATCAGACCAACAACTAAGAAGCAGCAGTAAAAAGAGCATCCATCTTTCACTTGCAAGATTGCACTATAATCAAAACATTTTCAAATAAATGTTCAACTTGGAGCAAACAAGGACTAAAGAACAGGGTTACTTCTAATTAATTACAAGAAAACATAATTGTCAACCATTATCCAACGATCCAACACAAAATCCAATTTCTGATATGCATAAAATTGGATGATCCCACACAATCATAAATATAATCCAATACATTCTAGTTTTACAAAAATAGTTCACTCTAGGAAAATCAGATAACAGGACATTATTAACATCAAAAGCAATAAAATATCTTTTGCTTATAAAAAATAAAAACAGAAAAACATCAACAAATCACAGGTTTAGTTGGACCAATTACAAATGTTACAGAGGGAATTTGTAGAGTTTGGTTTAGAAGATTCAATAGAAACCTTCCACAAAAGTGATAACAGGATTAAAATGGATACAAAAGATGTGACCAATTGAGTAAATTGGAGCCATCACAATCAGCAAATATTACGTGACCACCACCTCAGCTACCGTCTGTATTCATTAGCAAATAAAACCATATTGTCATCTCTAGTCAACATTTCAAAGTCAATATTATCAATAAGAATAGTGCAACACTATATTAATCCATAACAAGTTTCAGATTCTAGCTGAGATAGCTATCAACATCATCAAATCAAGTTCCATTTGAGTTTGTAAACAAAGTATTTGATGCAATTTCTAATTTTCTTTTAAAAAAGGATAATAAATTAGAAAGCTAGATTCCATCATTTTCCTTCCTTAAATAATCCATCACACCAAAATATACAATTTACTCCACTCAGTATCTACCAGTCAACACCAAAGAACTAATATCATGTGAAAAGTAAGACTAAGTATATGCCATAAACAGTAAATCAGAAAATAAAATAAAGTCAAACCATGAAATTCCAGCCTTTGAAGGCATCTTAGTCGTGTTACTTTGCTATCCTTTGGGCAATTGATTTATCCCATCTACTCAATAAGCTTAATAGTTCACTCAAACATTGTTGTGCTTACTTGTTTTTCCTATATATAAATGTTCCAAGTTGGAAAACAAATACCTGAAACTTTAATTTGAAAAATTATAAAAGGGTTAAATATATAAATAGAATATTTTTTTAGTCTTTAATAAATAAATCATCTGATGTTTGAAACATTATTGTACGGTCTTATTCAAATTTTCACTCCTTATATATAGTCAATAGAAAGAAATTTGAAACAAAAACAAAGGAATGTATAGAACATCTATTTTTTTAAAAAAGAGATAATTATAATAGAAATTAAAAACTATAAAATTTTAAAGAAAAAATAAGGAAGATGTAACGATGTAACTTCAATTTTTTTAATATTAACTTTGAAAATTAAAAAGTAAATTGAATTAAGAATTTGAAATTATTGACTATATTTTAGGAAGATTGATAAGAGAAATTTTAGAAAGAGATATTCATTTATATATATAAGAAGATAAATGATTAAAAGAGATTTTTTTTTTTTAAAAAAGAGAGTGAACATTGCTATATTTGAAAAGACAACTCTTGATTCACAATTTAATAAATAGCTTTTTAGTTATTAACATGAAATTACTATTCATTCCATTAAATCAATTTTATTTTATTTAAATTTCAAATAAAATTAAACCTCACAATCCAAATTCCAAAGTACCTCGGTGACACTGCAAAATGGTTTGAACCAAATAATATATGGGTAGATAATAATTAACGTGCCCAGTATATTTGAATTTCTTGGGGCTTCCGCCATAATTATCACATAAAATAAAATAAAAATAAAAATGACATGCCGAAGTAGAAATAGAAATAAAATGGTCATGTAAAACTCATCTATACATGTAGTAATATTAACAGACTATACTTTCTCAAAATATATAATTGAAGCGTTTTTACCTTCTGCTGGACGATTCCTACTCATGCAACAGGTCATTTGTCAGTTCATTGTTTATCTGGATGGCAGGAATGTGAGCAATCTTAGAACAGTGTTTCCCTTTCAGACTTTGATACCTTGCTTCTAGTAAAGGACACTCACTTATCTTCAGGAAAAAGAAAAACTGAAAGGATTCAAAAATTAAATTACAAACATTTATGCCACATGGTCTTGATCCTATTATTACAATCTCTTATAATTATTTTTATCAAAGACTCGTTAAAATTCTCAAATTTCTGTACATGTTACACATATCCTTGAAAACGCTAATGAATGTTATTGTTTTATAAAGTGAAAGATGTTCCTTTAAGCAATCATAATTGCACAACATGTGCTCATTCTTTACATACTCTTTTGCAAGTCATTGGATAACGATGTGTTCCCATGATTAACTTTTTTGAGCAGTCCTTATTATTCTGCTCATATGCTCACATGTGTGCACAAGTCATTTCCCTTAGGTTAAATTTCCCATGTCTGAAGTCACCTAAGACATTATTTCTTCGTAGAAACTATGATTTTAAGATATTATAAAACTAATTCTGTTTATATTGTATTGTGTTCCCTAGGTACCTGTTGATGTAGCTCCGACCTTTCCCATTGCCAACAAAATATTGCAATGAAGGCAAGAGAACCAATGTGCAAAAATTTCCATGCTATCATCTTTTCGCCAGCCAAGAAAAATTTATTCAATCGATACATCTTCTCTTTGCGCTAGTTGTTACTATGAAATAATGGCATACTTGTTTCTTTGGGATGTTTGTTGTTCTGTTGATTGATTCAAAAGGAAAACAAACAATTTTAGAAAAAAGTTTTAAACCTTGTCTTAATTACAAGGTTATTATGTAATGATGAATGACCGAACTAATATGGAATTGTATCGATTCTAAGATTTTTGATTCCATATGGTCCTTTGTTGGTAGGACATGGTGAAAGCTATCATTGTAAACCATATATAGGGTTATTCCATGTTTTGATCTTGAAATAGAGTAGCATCTCACTTCTTCCACCAGAAAAAGATTAAGTTAAACAATAAACAATATCTTGAATTAATAAGCTTTATCTTCAATATATATGCTTTTCCATTTCAAATTTTGTTATCTAGTAAAAAGCATAATTGACATTGAATATATAAGAGCAACATTAACTATCTTGCTTGCTTTTATTGTTAGGGAATGGTACCCAAAGAAGATTGCACTGTTGGAGAAGTGTGCTCTGACAGTCAGCTAGAGGAACGTTTCATATTTAAGCAATGATTCCTTATCATAGAAACGGGACCAATTTGTACGACATTGGGGAAATCCAAAGAATCAAAATTAGAAAAATGAAATGGCAAACTGATAGAATGCAAAATCAACCATATGAACAAAATCAACCAAAAATACAAGCACAAAAAATTCAAAAATACATGATTACGATTGATTCCAAGAAAAATCAACAAAAAAAATACAATTAATTCTTGTGAAATCAACAAAAAATTCACAAAAGGGGAGAACTATTACTGACAATTGTGGTATATAGCCCGATATGTAACCATGGCTTTTAAACAGTGTAGAGAGGTGGAAGGGTGAGAGCACTTGAGCTAGAAATGAGTGATTGAGCAAATGGTGTCTCAAAGGTGACGAAAGCAAGTATAGCCATGCTCCATGCTCTAAACAAAATAATTAAATATCAATCATATTGAGTCGCTGTTAAGGAACTTGCTAACAAGAAAATATGAATAATTTGTTCATACATTATTATTCTGTGCCAAATTAGTTGGGTTATTCAACATTGTTTTAGACGGTGTCCACTCCTTAAGTGGTTAGTTAGATCCAAACACTAAAACCTAGAAAAGTCCTCATAAAAGGCATGTTGTACCAAATTAAGGAGTGTGTATTAGTGTTGGTGAGGAAGTGTAAAACTTGTAGAGGCCTTTATTGAAAGAATACTTGTGTTTAACATGCAGAGGTTTCATGTTGCTATGTTATAGGTTTGAAGAGGCTGATTTGAGAATACTCAGTGTATTCACAGAAATGAAATATTTATACATTTGTTTATTTTCTTAATTTGACTTACTCTTGCTTTGATATTTTTATCTACGGTTGATTATATAATTTTATGAGAAATGCTAACGACACTCTCTATCTAACACTAGCTTAACAATTAGTTGAAATTTATTGAAAGTCACCGATTTTTTTGATTGAGTAGATGAAATGTGACTTTTATATTGTTAGAGTTGAATATGGTGGATAAGGAATACAACGTAGTATCCATTATATATAAAAAAAGGAATCCACTGTAATATCATTTTGTTGTTCAAATGCAAATTAAAATGAAAAATTAATTAAATGAGAATAATATTATTACTGTTTGGTGACAAATTTTAATTTTATTTTGATAAATAATTTATTGACTATCAAATGAAAAGGAAGTTAAAAAAACAGATATAAAAGAATTACATGGCTAAAAATAAAAGAATGAAAATAAAAAATGTATGGGTTGCCTTGTAATGTATTGTGTATGTGCAAGTTAATGAGAAGAGAAGCAAGGTGAGAGGTAGATTTTATTGATTCTAAAACTTTTTTAAATGATTTCAAGTGTGGTTTTGAGGGTTTAATTACCTTTGTATTAAGATGAAAGCTTTGATTCCTGGAAATTAAAAATTTCCCATGTATTAAACGTCTCCTTAAGTTTTCCATACCTTGCAAACGTCTTAGTTTTCTGTGGAAAAGGTTTGTCACGATCAGGTCTATTATTTTTCCTATCCAATGTTTATTTACAAAATAGAAGTAGTTAAGAATTTGATACCACATTTAAGTGCAGATTCTAATGCCAAAAGGAGTGGGTTGCTAGATTATATTAATGTTGAAAGGAGCAAACTATCATTTTATATGATGTTTCTTGTATCACAAATATATGCTTTGTTACAATTTTATTAAAAAGTTGTTTTTTTTTTGTGACAAACTGAATATTTTATTAAAAATTTCCCATGTATTAAACGTCTCCTTAAGTTTTCCATACCTTGCCAACGTCTTAGTGTTCTGTGGAAAGGTTTGTGACAATAAGGTCTATTATTCTAAGTGCATATTCTTATATTAATGTTGAAAGGAGCAAACTATCATTTTATATGATATTTATTGTACCATAAATATATGCTTTGTTACAATTTTATTTAAAAAGTTGCTTTTTTTTTTTAGTGAAAAACTGAATATTTTATAATCTAACTCGTTGATATTCTTTACCCCATAACTATATTCTTTTATTTTTTTAAGTTTTAAACAAATAATATAAAATATTCAACCATGTAAGCTGAAGATTACGGAATTAGCAAGATCAGACCAACAACTCAAAAACAGCAGTAAAAAGAGCATCCATCTTTCACATGCAAGCTTGCACTATAATCAAAACATTTTCAAATAAATGTTCAACTTGGAGCAAACAAGTACCAAAGAACAAGGTTACTTATAATTTATTACAAGAAAACATAACTGTCAATCATTAACCAACGATCCAACACAAAATCCAATTTCTTATATGCATAAAATTGGATGATCCCACACCATCCTAAATATAATCCAATACATTCTAGTTTTACAAAGATAGTTCACTTCAGGAAAACCAGATAACAAGACATTATTAACATCAAAAGCAATAAAATATCTTTTGCTTATAAATAACAAAAACAAAAAAAAATCAACATACCAAAGGTTTAGTTGGACCAATTACAAATGTTACAGAGGGAATTTGTAGAGTTTGGTTCAGAAGATTCAATAGAAACCTTCCACAAAAGTGACAACAATATTGAAATGGATACAAAAGATGTGACCAATAGAGTAAATTGGAGCCATCACAGTCAGCAAATATTACATGGCCACCACCTCAGCTACCATCTGTATTCATTAGGAAATAAAACCATATTGTCATCTCTAGTCAACATTTCAAAATCAATATTATCAATAAGAATAGAGCAACACTGTTTTAATCCATAACAAGTTTCAGATTATAGCAGAGATAGCTATCAACATCATCAAATCAAGTTCCATTTGGGTTTGTAAACAAAGTATTTGATGCAATTTCTAATTTTCTTTTTAAAAAAGGATAATAAATTAGAAAGCTAGATTCCATCATTTTCCTTCCTTAAATAATCCATCACACCAAAATATACAATTTACTTACACCACTCAGTATCTACCGGTCAACACCAAAGAACTAATTTCATGTGAAAAAGTAAGACTAAGTATATGCCATAAACAGTAAATCAGAAATAAAATCAAGTAAAACCATGAAATTCCAGCCTTTGAAGGCATCTTAGTCGTGTTACTTTGCTATCCTTTGGGCAATTGATTTATGCCATCTACTCAATAAGCTTAATAGTTCACTCAAACATTGTTGTGCTTTCTTGTTTTTCCTATATATATATATAAATGTTCCATGTTGGAAAATAAATACCTGAAACTTTAATTTGAAAAATTATAAAAGGGTTAAATATATAAATATAAATATTTTTTTTAGTCTTTAATAAATAAATCATCTGATTTTGATCCCTCATTTTCTAAAATACGTGAATTGCAGTCCCTATTATTTACAAAAAAATTGTCTCCTTTTATACACTCTCTCATTTATAGAAATAGGGATCACAGACACATTTTTATAAACTAGTGAATGCACGAGCTTATTCAAATTTTCACTTCCTTATTTATATAGTCAATAGAAAGAAATTTGAAACAAAAACAAAGGATTATATACCACATCCATTTTTTTAAAAAAAAGAGATAATTATAATAGAAATTAAAAACTATAAAATTTTAAAGAAAAAAAATAAGAGAAGATGTAACGATGTAACTTTAATTTTTTTAATATTAAATTTGAAAATAAAAATGACATCATGGAGTAGAAATAAAAATAAAATGGTCACGTTAAACTCATTTGTACATGTAGTAACATGAACACTATACTTTCTAAAAATAATTGAAGCCTTCTTACCTTATAGACGATTCCTACTGATGCAACAGGTCATATTATCACTTCATCATTTATCTTGATGGCAGGAATGTGAGCAATCTTAGACCAGTGTTTCCCTTTCCGACTTTGATACCTTGCTTCTAGTAAAGGACAGTCACTTATCTTCAGTAATTCAAGAGAGGATGGAAGCTGATCTTCTGGCAACGACTCAAGGCTTTTACAATCCCAAATGTCAAGCTTTGTGAGAGACGTGAGATGTTGAAGCCCTTTTCCTTCCAAACACTTCAAACCATTAATACTCCGTAGGTACAGATGCTGGAGAGAAGTGGGCAGTGACGACTCTTTCAGCAGGGTGTTAACAACATCTTCCTCCCCAGAACCCCGAATGATAAGATAAGACAGAGAAGTGAGGCGTTGGAATAGGAAACCTAACTCATGTTTAGACATACATGATAGCATTCCAACTTCAACATCAAGTGATTGTAAACTGGAAGGAAAACACCTTGGGGACAATGATGTTACCTTTGGAAGCCCTAGAAGGAATAACCGTTGAAGGGCAGGGAGATCAATCAGTTCTGGAAGTGACCTAAGATTCTTACAATCACTGACTTCAAGATTAACTAATTTGAGAGCAGCCGTTCCACCTTGAGTAGTAATTGCTTCCATGCTGGGACAATCCCAAATATCCAGAAATTGTAGGGAAGGGAAACAATCTAATGGAAAGGACGCCAGGGTATGACAGCTTCTCCCAATGGTCAGAGATTCAAGTGATGTGTATCTGTGCCATGATTCGGAAGACAGAAATTCTAAGTTCCCACAGTCGTAAATCTCAAGTGATTGCAATGACGTTGGCAAACCATCAGCTGGGAAGGAAATCAAAGTGGAGATATCTTCAAGAATCAACCTTTGAAGACAATTGGCAGCTAGTATCATTCTTGGCAAAGATGACAAGCTGTCACACTTTCCAATGCGTAGTATCCTATAAGAAAAGTCGTCAAGTAAGGAGAACAAGCCTTCTCCCCCTTCACTAATATGTACTGATTCAATTGATGTGTTCCAGTGCAGATCACATGATTTTGCCTCTAGCTGGTTGCACTCTGATATACTAACCGCTGTCAATGAAGGTAGATGGTTGGGCAGGTTTCCTCTCAACTTGGGGCACTTCCATATACTCAAACGCTTAAGGAAAGGAAAAGGAAATTTGATGCCTTCACCTTCAAATGGTAGCCACTCCTCCCACTCTGACATCTCTCCAAACTGGATACTCTCCAACAAAGGAAATGGCTGAAATGAAAGGGAACCTCCACTGTTGCAATAGAATTCGTCACCAACTGTCTTGACCATTTTCATCCTTTTAATCACAAGCTCCTTAAGAGAAGGTAATTGTCCAAATGATGGAAGTGAAAAGCAATAGTTGCAATCACTGATGCAAAGGACTGTAACATTAGAATATGAAGAGTCACCCAGCCATTTTGGAAAGCATGTGCCACTGTAGTATCTGATGCCGAGCTTCTTTAAATTTGTTGATGGTAGCAGGTTCTCAAGTACATCTTTCTCAATTGGTGAATCTTCTCGGTCATTGTCCCATTCCAGCATAAGCTCCTCAATGAGCTCTTTTTTCTTTAAGTCAGCTCGAAATGCATCCATGGGATCAACAACATTTTGTAGCTTCAAAATGGAAAGCATGCCTTGCAAGTAAGGAAATTTTCTTAATTCTCCGATAGTTACTCCATCTTCTCTGCCTACAACAAAAGAAGTCAACACACGGAGATCTTGTAGCTTGCATATTTGTGCAGGCATTGCCAACAAATTCGTGTCTCTAATATCAAGGTGGCGTAAATTGATCAAATTTCCTATCTGTTCAGGCAGCTGAGTAAGAAATTTACAATTTGATAATTTCAATGTCTGCAAATTGTAAAGCCTAAAGGTTGCATCGGGCAACCTTTTGATTGAAGTATAGGAAAGGTCAAGATACCGCAAAAGAACCAAATTGCTTATTGAATCAGGCAGCTCATTGATATTTTTGTATGAAGACAATGTCAATGTTCGCAAATATCTTAGTTTTGGCAGCCAATCATGCGACACCTTTTTGGTTACATAACTTTCAGAGGGTCCATATTTAGATAGTGGTAAATAGGTTCGCAAAAACTTTAGCTCATAAAAACCCTCAAATGTTTTAGAGACACCATAAGTTCTTCTAGGAAATGCTAGATGGCGAACAGTTCCTTGGATTTCACCACCTTCAAAGTAGGAAGAACTTTTTCCAGATACAAGTCTAGATAAATCATAGATGAGGTCATGCATTCGAAACTTATCCTCCACTTGAGTCTTGTCTTTTTCAATTAAAGATCTAGATAATAATTCATTAAAGTAGTCATCACCTGCTGATTCCATTGCTTTCTCTGCGTGGATTTGTTGAAGAAAGCCTTCAGCCATCCATAACAGAATCAATTCCTTCCTATCCAACAAATGTTGTTTGGGAAAAATTGAGCAATAAGCAAAACATCTTTTCAAATGTGCTGGGAGATGAAGATAACTTATGCGTAAAGCTGGTAAAACCTCTTCATGTGCCCATAAGTTGTTGTTCAGAATTCTATTCCATTCCTTTGCATCAACATTTGATCGCAAAAGACCTCCCAACGTTTTAGCAGCTAGAGGTAGGCCATTGCATTTTCTTGCAATTTTCCTACCAATTTCTTCTAGGATTGGATATTTGTTGTAACCTTCATTTCCAAATGCATGTTCAGCAAGTATACACCAACAATTTTCATCTGTTAGATGTTTCAGCTCATAAATGGGAAATGTATGTGTCATTTGTGCAACTTTCTGTTGTCTGGTTGTCACAATAATTTTACTTCCCTTTTTCCCACTGCTGAGAGGTGCTATTAGGTGATGCCAATCATTATACTTCTCATTCCAAAGGTCATCGAGCACAAGCAAAAACTTTTTATCTTTCAAGCTGTTCTTCAACTCAACACGAAGAGCATCAAAATTAGTACCATTACAATTTTTAGAAGTGACAGATTCAACAAGTGTCTTTGTTACCCTAAACACATCAAAATCATCAGATACCCATGCCCAAGTTGTCAAATCAAAATGTTTCTTCACTGCACTATCATTATAAAGGCATTGAGCTAAGGTTGTTTTTCCCAGACCTCCCATGCCCAATATTGTTAGCACTTCTATATTATTCTTCTTCTCATCTTCATCAGAGAGAAGCATGCTCAGTAGCTTCTCTTTGTCATCCTCCCTTGCAACAACAACAGATTCAACCAATGAATCTGTAACTGTTCTGTGAGAGACTTTCCTAGAAACACTTTGCAAACCAAGAATATCTTTCTGTTTCACAAAATGTTCTAGCCTTCCAGATATTGCTTCAAGCTTTGAATTCATACTCCTATAGAATTTTTTAACACGAGAAGAAAGTAATGATCTGACCTTGGTAGTAAATGTTTTAGATTCTCCCTCCGCCTTGCATCTCAAAGCATCTGTGTTGATTTCATCCAACAAATCTTCTGCATCTAAGACAGCATCTTTCAACTCATCCAGCCATTCCTTCACAGCACGGTCAGTGATCTGCTTCTCCTCAGCATCATTGAGCACAGCATTAAGTGCCAACAGCTTTATCTTCAACTCATCCAACACAGAAACATTCAGCTTTCTGCTGGAAAAGAAATCTCGAAACTCTGTTGAAGCTATCCTTTTTATTAAGAACTCCACAGAAGCAGAGATGAGTGCCTCTCCCACCATAGCAAGGGCCATTTCTTCTCTTGTTTTAGCAAATTGTATGAATACTCTGAAACTAATTTAGCTACAATGTTGAATGTGATACAGACTTGTGGTAGTGAGAAATTATTGTGTTAGAATGCTTTTTAAGTCAAGTCAATGTTTGTTTTCACATTGTAAATGCGTGATCCTTTTTCTTTTTTATTATTTTTTTCTTAAAAAAGAATTGATTGACCGACAGTATGACATCATTGTATATTGGTAGTGAAGTGAAGTGCTTGCCTATTCGTTATTTACTCAAAACATACTTTCAAATAAAATATCTCCAAAAAACATTTTCGTTATCAAATTTTCTATAAAATAATATGAGCTAATTAAGGTCGCAGTTATCTTGATTATAATACTACAATTTATTGTTAATCCCGATCGATCAAGTATGTGATCTATGTTATCCTTTTTATCAATAAAACTTTTTTTCCCTTGATCTAATACCAGAAATAAAAAAGAAAATAATTTCTCTTTCCTCCTATATTCGTTATTTCTTTTCCCCTTCATTATAAATATCGTTAAGGTTAAATTTCAGCGGATGCCTCGATAATGCTAATATTTTTGTTTGTTTTTGGTTGAGTGGACTATCTCGAAAAATACAAAAGTTGAAAGCGACTTTTCGAGAACATTGATTGCAATTTGCAAACAATATGTTCTTTCCTTGAAAGTGACCATCCAACCACCCATTCTGCATTTAAATACTGTTGGGAAAATCTTATCCCATTCCAAACAAAACAGGATGCCTCCCACTAAAATAGTAATGCTCTTTATTGGATTACACCAAGAGAATTGGCGGTATATGACTATCAAAATTCAAGTATTAATATAGACGAAATTCAAAAAATGTTCAGACATAATGCTTGGATTTAGCACAAGTTAGTTCTACAGTTTTGTAGATTTAGGAATTTTAAATAGACAAATATCATAGGGTAAAATTATGTCATTAGAAGCTTCAATTTATTTGTCTAGTTAGTTACTCCATATAATATTCTCAATTCTAAGCCTTCTTAAGTACTAAATAATTGCAGTAAAAGAAAAAGGATAAATTATATTTTTGGTCCCTCATTTTATCTAAATTTCTATTTTTAGTCCCTCATAATTTTTTTTTTGTGTTTTTAGTTCCTCAAAAATTTTTTTTTTTTGTTTTTAGTTCCTGACATTAATTTTAACTGTTAAATGATGTTGTGACGAGCATAATTTGTGCTTGAAAATTTTCTGTTTAAATTTCTAGCGACCTTTAACTACTGTAAATTTTCTGGCAAACTAAAACTATCAAAAATGTTAAAAAAAATCAAAATCTCAAACACCAGATTTTCTGAAATCACAATAAATGTTACAAAAATAAATATTTCTAACTGCCAAAAAATTTGTAACAGTTAAAAGTCACTAGAAACTTAATTAGAAAATTTTTACACACAGGATTTATATCTTTCATGTCATCACTTAACAGTTGAAATTAATATTAGGAACTAAAAATAGAACAAAATAATTTATGGGGACTAAAAATATAACAGAACAATTTAAAAATTATGAAGGATTAAAAATAAAAATTAAGATAAAATGAGAAAAAAACAAATTTTACCAAAAAAAAAAGTACTAAATAATTAAGATCAACGTTTTGAGTAGTACTGGAAACGCGTGAACCTTTTGTTTTCTGCATAAATGTTGTGACTGACAAGTAGTACGATTGGGCATGGACTAGTTACATCTAGGAATTAATTTTCTTCTTCTTCACTGATTAAGTAAAAAGTATCCGTCGGTGCAGTTATTTATTTATTTTTATTCTGCGTCGGTGCAGTTATTTATATATGCATTTTCATAGATACAAACATTGAATCAAATATCAGGAAAAAAAATTCAATGAAATTTTCAAAATGAAATAAAAACATAGCAAAAAAAAATGGAGATTTAGAGGGAAAGTAATTTATTTAAATATGTAAATTGTCATCAAGTCTTTCTTACTAAAAAGTTAGACTTATTAAATACATGGTTAATAAAAGATATTTAAGTAGTTGAAGTGGTTATAAATAATTAAGTGAAAATACAAATAAATAAGAGTACTTTTGAATTAAAATATTTTTTAGCATTTCATGTCATGTTTATAAAATACGTAAATTTAAATTATTATAATTTCATATTTAAATTTAAATTTAAATATTTTATTAATTTTGGATTTTATTTATTTATTCACTTTGTAAGATCCGGTTTAAATAAGTAGTTAATAATAGCGGACTAAAAGATTAGACTAATTAAAAACATGGTTTATAAATGATATTTAAGTCATTGAGGTTATTTATAATTAAGTGGAAATATAAATAAATAAGAGTACATTTAAATTTAAATAATTTTTAGCATTTTATATGATATTTAAAAAGGTAATTTTAATTATAATTGTTTATATATTTTTTAATTTTCTTAGGATTATTTTACACATTTTTCCTTTTATTTATTTACTTATTTATTTTGTAAGATTTTTTTATATATAAGTAAATTATTAATTATACCTGACTAAAATGTTAGACTTATTAAAAACATAATTAATAAAAGATATTTAAGTATTCGAAGTTATAAATAATTCGCTTAAAAAATACACTAATTTCACCATATATGATTCATTTAAAAACATTATATTGGACATATTTTATGACAAATTGTATATTCTCGTCAACATTTTTGGTCTATTTTTAACAATTACAAATAATAAACTTGTATTATGGTCTATTTTTAGTCTCTTAGAGGATAAATTGTAATTTTGATCTCTCTTTAATTTTTATCTGTAATTTTTGTCTTTTTATTTTTTCTGTGATCTTAGTTCTCCTATTTTAGAAAATTCATATTTTTGGTTCAATTCTCAATTTTGCATACATTTATTTATTTATTGCGGATCAAGAATTAAATTGTGACCAAAATTGCAATCAAGAATTGAAATAAAAGTGTGTAATTTGGTAAAACTAGCTTATAAGCTAGCTGAAGCTAATAAGCTAACTGAAAAGTTGAAAACTTACAAGCTAGATTTATTGAATTGAAAGTGTATAGTAAAATTAGTTTAAAAGTTAAAATGAATTGAAAGTCTTTCCCTTCAAATAAAAATTTTCATTTTTTAGTTCATCAAATTTTGATAGAAGGACTAAAAAGAACATTTTATAAGTTTGAGAGACTAAAAAAATGCAAATTTTTATTTGGAGGAAGTTGTGGGAACAAAATCATAAATAAACCCAACTTTTTTATTGTTTGACATTCAACTCATCCAACACAGAAACATTCAGCTTTCTGCTGGAAAAAAAATCTCGAAACTCTGTTGAAGCTATCCTTTTTATTAAGAACTCCACAGAAGCAGAGATGAGTGCCTCTCCCACCATAGCAAGGGGCCATTTCTTCTCTTGTTTTAGCAAATTTTATGAATACTCCAAAACTAATTTAGCTAAAATGTTGAATGTGATACAGACTTGTGGTGGTGAAAAATTATTGTGTTAGAATGCTTTTTTAAGTCAGGTCAATGTTTTGTTTTCACATTCAATAGTACTGTAAATGCGTGATCCTTTTGATTTTTTTATTATTTTTTTAAAAAAAAAAGAATTGACTGACCGACAGTATGGCATCATTGTATATTGGTAGTGAAGTGCTTGCCAATTCGTTATTTACTCAAAAAATATTTTCAAATAAAATATCTCCGAAAAACATTTTCGTCATCAATTTTTCTATAAAATAATATGAACTAATTAAGGTCGCAATTATCTTGATTATAATACTACAATTTATTGTTAATCCCGATCGATCAAGTATGTGATCTATGTTATCCTTTTTATCAATAAAACTTTTTTTCCTTGATCTAATATCAGAAATAAAAAGAAAATAATTCGTCTTTCCTCCTATATTCGTTATTTCCTTTCCTCTTTCATATAAAATGATTAAGGTTAATTTTCTGCATATGTCTCAGTAATGCTAATATTTTTGTTTGTTTTTAGTTGAGTGAACTACCTCGAAAAAATACAAAAGTTGAAATGGACATTTCAAAAACATTTTGCAAACACCACACTGTATTCTTTCCTTGAAAGTGCCAACCACCCACTTTGCATTTCAACTTTTTTAAAGTTTTCATACATATTCGTGATTTCTATCATATATATTTACTAACAAAGAAAAGAAGGTCTCTATAGACCACGTGTCAGTATTTTAGATCAAGTTTTCTTACACAAAGGTAGACCATTTTGGTCATTCTATATGCATAGAAATATTATTATATTTTTATTGTTTATTATCTGCCTATAACGCTTTTTTGCTGCTGTACGTATGTCATTTAGTTCTACTATTCTATGTTCCTTTTTATTTATAACATTGTTTTATATGTACATAATTTATAATCTGTAATTTTTAAATATATAATATTATCTATGGTCCTATATATAAGAAATTAATATCTAATTCATCAAGACCAATAAAAATAATTAGATTGGTTAATTTGTCATAAATTTTAATTTTATTCCAAGACTACTTATGATATTAAATGGTTTAAAAGGTGTTTATTTTTTAAAAATAATTTTTTCAACCAATGAATATACCTTGTTTTGCTGATAGCTTAATAAATGCATCCACTTTCATAGAAAAATGAGTGTCTATCATTAATAGACCTCATCATTAATTAGGGGTAAAAAGAAAATTTAGCAATAAATATACTTAAAAGTAGTCCTATGTTTCTTATAAGTAAGACCAAGAAAAGTTGTCTTTTGTTTCTTATATATAGGACCGGAGGTAGTAATAAAATTATATGATCATTGCCTATAAGATATTTAAATTTTACTTGAAGTATTAATATAGGGTTAACTAAGTTTTTAGTTCCTAAACTTTTTTAAAATTTGATTTTTAGTTTTTGAACAAAAGTTAGACTGATCAAGGTCCATTAACTTTTTTTCTGTTAAAGTTTTAGTCTTTGAACAAAAATTTAACCGGTCAAGATTTCTAAACTTTTTAAAAATTTAGTTTTTAATCCATGAACAAAAGTTTGAACCCCATTATTTTTATTTATTTAATGGGGTTTCAAATGAACTAAAAATCAAATTTTTAAAAAGTTTAAGGACCTTGACCAATCTAACTTTTGTTCAAGGACTAAAAATCATAACGGAAAAAAGTTGAGAGATCTTGACCTATCAAGCTTTTGTTCAAGGACTAAAAATTGAATTTCAAAAAATTTTAGGGACAAAATACTTATTTAACCCTTTAATATATTAACATGTTCAATATTGCTATTAAAATATGTTATTATTTTTATTACGTGAATGATAAATTTACACTAATACATTTTAGTCATAATTTGATTAATTAAATTTATTTTTAATGTAAAATTGTAAAAAATTATTTGTCATAATATACATAAAAGTTATGTTAATTAATATTTAAATTATAAGATTGGAATTTTTAATATTAAACAATTTAAACTTAATTAGTTAATATATTTATTAAAAATACTATTTTGACTTTATTTTTAACATCTTCGTGTATAAAGTTTTTATTTTTTAATATTTATGATAGTGTTGAAAAATTTTACGTAAATACATGATGAATATATTAAAATTTAATTTATTAAATATAATTTTATTTGATAAATAGTTTTAAATTGTTTGTTCAATAACGTCATAAATAAAATATTATCTAAACTCTTCATGTATGTTTCATAAATACACCTCAAGAATAAAAAAATTTAAATTCCTAATATTGAAAGTAAAGTTCATATGAAGTTAAAATTCATTTCTATTTCAATTAGACATCATTAGATAGATAACATAATAACATTATTTAAGATATAGTATTTTATTAAAATTTTAATGTTTTAAGAATATTTTTAAATTCAAGCACATGTGTTTTTTACTATTTAAATTTTTTAATATTTACATTTTTTATGAAACTAATGTATATATAAATTAATAAAATTAATCGAACATAATTTATTTGAGAAATAGAATTAATAATGTTTTAACTTTATTTTATTAAAGTAATAAAAATGTCTTTTGATAGTATTTAAGATTTTAATGACCCATACAATTAAATTATTATTTGTTTTTATATTTGCATATAAGATTTTTTTTAAATATATGTATTTTACTTTTGAAAAATAATTTTTAGATATATCAGACATTACCAAAAAAAAACTCTTTACCAAAAAGACATCATTTCCACATAACGTTTTTAATAATTTTAATTTATTTATTGATTTATTAAATATATTTTCATTGAAAATTATTTTAAGTTATTTTTCACTAACATCTAAAATAAAATATTTTTTAATTGTTTCATGCATTGCATAAATACACCTCAACAATATTATTCATTTTTTTAATTGTAGGAGATTTAAATGTTAAATGAAAATATAATACTTTTACATACATTGAGGAAGAAAGTTTTAAAGATAAAATTTTCACTGTTTAATAAGGTATCTCCAATCTTTGAGTTATTAGGTAAGCTTGAAAAACTTTATGGAAACACATGGTAAATATATTAAAATTTAATTTATTAAATATAATTTTATTAAAAAATGGATTTAATTTATTTATTCAATAACATCACTAAAAAATTTATTCTAAACTCTTCATGTATTTCACAAGTTACCTCGACAATAAGAAATCTTAGATTCCTAACATTAAAACTAAAGTTGCTGTCAAAAAATATATATATATATGTATCAGTGAGATTTTAAAATATTATTATACTAACAACTTAAAAAGTTAAGCCTATGACGTGCTGATGGACCTAAGGTACTTAAAAGGGCTTTGTTATTAAGCAATAAGCACTTAATTTTTAAGCAGGCTTAAGGCACTTTCCTAAGTAGCCTTACTGCAAACACGTCCTGTTACTTGAGAAAGTATGTTATTAACCTTTATCATATTTATATGAATAATTCTAATTTTTCCAATAAAATTTTCCTACTAATCCTCTTATTTCTTTTGGAAATATTGAATACCTTTTATATTTTCAAGTTAAATTTATTTATTTATTTATTTGTTATTTTCTTTATAAAGTTACTCTATTTATATTGTTATCATGCACTAGCGTTGTAGCTTGTATCATTTTCCCTTTATTTTTATTGCATGGTCATATCACTTTTGTCTTAGTAATTAACGTTCTTCCACAAATATTTAATATATATGATTTTAATTCCTTGTTACTCTGTAACAAAAACAATCCCTTCTAACTTTTTTTTTTTGGGTTACATAATCCCTTCTTACATTAATTGTTACACTTAAGTCCTTTTACTATTTTTTTTAAATTTCTAAAATTCTTCTTTTCTACTCAAAATGTTTAGAAATGAAATATATTAAATTATTTTAAACCATTTTCTTCCTAACTATCCAAATCATTATGTTTTTTCCTCAGAATAAAAAATTCTAAAAAATTCTACTCTTGAAATGCTAAATTTACATCCTATGTCATCCTCCAAACTTTATCTAATTTTCACTAAACCTTTTCATTTATGAACTTTTAAAAATATTTCATATTTTAAATCTATTATAAAACCACACATATTTCAATATAAAATAAAAAATTATGAATTTTATGTAAAAATATTGATTGTGGAAATAAATTTTTGTTTGATATTTCAAAACTTCAATAATTTGATTTACTATAAAAAAAAAATTGAGCAACAAAAATTACACATTATTTAAACCAGAGAGATAAATAGTGCAAATAAAGAGTTTATTTTATCTATCTCAATTTAACAAAATTTGTCTTATGTTTCAAATTATCATTGCACGTTGTGTCTTTCCACCGGTTATCACGCATAATGTTTAAGTCCGGTGTACTTCATTATGTATAACTCTTCAATTAATCCATTATATCATTAAATATTTTCAAGAATTAAATGACAAAACAGATAATAAACTTCAACCATGAGAAGAAAAATCCAATTTGAAGTTTATTTTTCTCTTATCTGTCTAATTTTCATTCTCTTTTTAATAAAAATAAATAAAATTATCCATATACACGTTCAGCTTTTATTGTGACAAGGAAAGGTTTCTGTATAGTCGTAGCTAATTGAATTTGAGTTTGAATATAAAAACTTATTTTCCATAAAACATAATCACAGAGGGACCCACAATCTACGAAAAAGTAAAGAAGCATTCAAACTTCCACAACCGGAGCATTCGTGGCAACTGACAAGATAAAGAGTGCGTTGATAGGATTTATTTATATTAATATTTAATTTAAGATTTAAATATATTTTTTATTTTTATAAATATATTTTGTTAGTTTCTATATAAGTTATTTTTTTTTATTTTTTTTATTTTATAAATTATTTTTTTGTTCTGTCAACGTGACACTTTTGATAATACAACACATTTTTTTTTCTTTTTTAAATGAATAGAACGAATAGAATGATATTGCAATTGTGTGAATTCCTATTAGATGTATCTATAAAAATGTTCTACATGGATAGTAAATATAAATTAAATTCATTTTATAATCATTATTAGTTACATATATTTGAATAGTACTGGTTAATTACGTGGTTAACTATAAGAACGTGGTTAAATCATCTCAATAGCTTGTTAATTCAATGGTTTCATATCCCTTATGTAGTATTTCCTCCATTTTATAACAAGTATCATCCTAATTTTTTTAACATAGATCAATAAGACAAGGTTGGTTCTGACATTTTGTGAGCCTAGGACAAAACGATAAATAAGAATCCTTATATATAAACATTCTAAAATATAAACATATGTTAAATACAATAAACACATGTTTTTATTAAAAATTATATATTTTATTAAATTAAATGAATAACAGTTTTAAAAAATCTTAAAAAATTGTATCACATTTTTATTCAAATTAGCTCTACAGTATTAGCATTCATCAACAAAATATCATGTATTTTTTTCTCTTTATTATTTTACTTTTTTATTTTTAACTTGTATTTTAGTTTGTGTATTGAACAAGATAAACATTTTTTTATATAATTATAATTATAATTATAATAAATATATTTTAAAAATATAAATTGTATTTTAGATTTATAATAAATAATTTAATTTTTAATATAAGGTTATGTTTAAATTAAAAAGAATAGGCAATAAGAAGATTATGTGTATGTGTGCATGTGTATAAAGAGATATATCTTTTGCCTAATTGCAGAGGAGGTGTGTGAAAATGCACTTTCAAAGAAAATGAGAGAAAGTATTGAAAATATATAATTGTGAGAGTGATGGATTTTAATTTATGGGCTTAAATAACTTTATAGTACCTATAAAATAGAGGTGTTTTGGTTTTAGAACCTAAGCTTTATTTTTTTTTATTTTGGTACCTGACAAATTTTTATTTTTGAAATACAAACCTACCATAAGGGAATCTCTGTAAATTAATGTCGTGGCTAACGAAGCGTTACATCATCAAGTCCACATCATTAAAAATTTCTAACTCGGCAGCCAAGTCATCCATGACAAGTACCCTTTTCAAAAAATGTTAGGTACCCAAATCAAAACACTTCTATTTTATATATTCGTACAAAATAGTTATTTAAGTCTAAAATAATAATAATAATAAGTTAATTACCGTCGTCATTGCACCACATGAATTCTTCACTCCATTCTTCTTTTGTTTACTCTCGTCGTCATTGCCAGCTGATTCTAGCCTTTTACTCATGTGGTTTGTGAAGGAGATATATACGCGTTAGATGCCCTCTGCACAAAATTTTGAGAAGAGAGTTTTTATTCAAAGTGCATTGTTCTTCTGTTGTGACAAACCGACAATGAATTACCATATTATGTGCACCTTAACTCACCTCACTTAATGTTTCTCTCCTATGTTGTATTCCTTCATTCCAATTCATGCAAATTTTACACCCTTTGAGATCGATTTTGTCTCCCTCTACTTCCACCATGTCGACACTCTCTGCGATGTCGTTTCGTACTTGCTTGCCAAAATTGAATGCTTCCAACTGCTAAACCATGGGATTCCGTTATAGCTCATGGTCGTTGCGGCCAAGGCTACTGCCAGAATCTTTCAAGTGCCTCCAGCGAATAGAGTATCGGCTACAGGGTAGCCGAAGAAGCCTTGGGTGTTTGAAGAGTATCATGCTGAGGAAGAGAAGAAGAAGGGAGTGAAAATTTCGTGTGGTGTAATCACGACAATTTTTTTTTTGTTATTTTAGGCTTAAATAACTTTTTGGTACCTATAAAATAGGGGACTTTTGATTTTGGTACCTAAACTTTACAAAAAAAAATTTCATTTTGGTACCGGACAAATTTTTATTTTTGAAAAAGATATTTGTCATAAAAATTACTTAGTTGTTGAGTCAGCAATTTTTAAATGACCTTAACTTGATGATGTGGCCTTTGTTAGCTACGTCATCAATTAATAGAAATTCTCTAACGGCAGGTACCTATTTCAAAAATAAAAATTTGTCCGGTACCAAAAAAAAATAAAGATTAGGTACCAAAACTAAAAAATTTATAGATACTAAAAACTTATTTAAGCCTAATTTATAATATAAGAATAAATTCTTTTATAATTAGATTTTTAGTTTGTGTTTCTTGTATTGTTGAAAAATAAAATCTGAGTCTATTTATTATCACATGCCCATTACATGTTTATATGTCATAGAGCTAGAGATTTTTATTTTTTATTTTTATGAATGCAACCTTAGGATAAAAAACAACAACCAAGAAAGTGTACTTCATAATCACATGTCACATTTTAATTTAGATATAAAAAATGAGTCATGATAGATGATAATGATTTCAATGTTTCATAAAAATAACATAAAATAATATAATTTTTTCTATCACATTACTATATATTTTTTATTTTTATTTTTTAGAGCCCTTTTCAACTATCGACCCTGGGCCATCGCCCCTTTAGCCTAGGGGGCTGGCCCTACAAGAAGAGCTAATAAGTAGATGAAAGAGTATAGTAATTTTACAAAACTAACTATGTTTAATCTTCTTTTATAAAAAAAGATACAACACAACAACATTATAAAAATATTATTAAGGATATAAATGAAAAAAAAAATACTACCTCTGGTCCTTCTTATGTGGTCCAAATTAATTGTGTAGCTTGGCTTTTTATAAGATCCAATCTAAAATGTCCTCTGCATTAATTATTTTTTCATAGAAATAAATACCTTTCATTAAAGTCAGTTCTAGAATAACGTGATAGTGAAATAAACATAATAAATTACTGTTAGTTTTGTTCACAAGGATATTTTGAGAAAAAAAATATTAATTTTAGACAAATTTAACGCTCTCAATAAACTAACCAAATTCCTTAATCCTAATGAATTAATTAATTGGACTTATAATAAAGAATAAAGATAGTAATTAATATTATATTAAAAAATTAAAGTGATACTTATTTTAATTTTTTTTCCTTTTTTTAACATAACACTTATTATGAGACGGAAAAAGTATACCGTTGTGTTAGTCTTTTGTGGTGGAAGGGAGTTATATGTGGACACTAACATATGTCATATGGAACAATTAATGTTATGTAGACACTAACATTTGAAGTTTGAACAATGTAGAGGTAGATGTTGAACAATTAATGTTATATGGGCACTAACATTTTTCTACATTGAGTTCCGGATAGCCAAGCCTTCCCATTGAATTAGTCTTCCGTCCATAATGGACCGCTCATGATGTTGTGATTGTGCCAAACGAGAAGGACAGGGATGAGATTCTTCATTGTAGGAAAAAAAAAACTTAAAATGATCAAGTGTTGTGATTTTATGGTTTATTATTTTAAAAACATATACTTTACATTAAAAAATATATATATTGACAGTGTAAAACAATTTTACGTTGTCATCTGATCACAAATTAATTATTACATATGATAAGTTTATTGACTTTTATAATGATCATCTTAACAGTTATACCAACTATATTTTTTTTGTTATTTGATCGCGTAAAAGTTTTTACTTTAACAATGCATAATCATTAAACTCTAAAACTATGTTATATTAATAAAATTTATTGAAAGGTTAAAACCTCTCACATTTTAAGGTTGTCACACTCCAATTCATTTGATTTAATTTTGTTGTATCTTTATTTCAAAGAAAAATAACAATCTTAATATACTCATTTTCAAGTTTTCATTATCATGATAAGGAAAAGATGTACAGTTTTACACATAAAATTTGTCTATGATGGGCAAGCGATTATCAGAGAGACAGAGACAAGTAAAGCTAGACAAAAAAAAAAAAAACTACTCCCTCTATTTCTAAACTATTGATGTTTTAGCTTCTTCTTTTTGTTTCTAAACTCTTGATATTTTTTTTAAACATTTTAAGGCTCATTAGTTATTTTTTTTCACATATATCCTTATTTAACATGACCTAGATTTTCACAACTTCTTCCATCATAGATATTAAATGAGGGTATTTCAGACTAAATGTACTCCCTCCGGTCCTTTTTATAAGAAACAATTAACTAAATCATCAAGACCAATAAAAATAGTTAAGTTAGTTAGTTATAATTAATAATGTCATAAATTTTAATTGTATTCCAAAAGTACCCCTTAAATTGATTGGTTTAAGTAGTTGTTACATTAATGACATTGCACCTCCACCAATAAGTGTAACTTGTATTGTTAATAGACCAATAAATGCATGAGAAATGAGTAGGTGTCTCATTAATGGATTTCACAAGATGAAGGTAAAAAAGAAAACTAACAATTAATACATCTTAAAGTGGGTCTATGTTTCTTATAATTAGGACCAAAAAAGAATATCATTTTGTTTCTTATAAAAAGGACTGGAGGGAGTATTATTTGTGAATTGTATTAAATGTTTCTTAAGCTATTTGTATTAACCTTAAACATCAAATGTTTCTTAAATGTTTCACAACTTTGTGATAATTGTACGGCATATTATTGTACTTATTATAAATAAAAAAATATTTTGAATCAATAAAAAAAATGGAATTTCACATTTATTTAAATATTTATTGAATATAGACAGCTTTTTCTATATACTATATATCATTTAATTAAATTATTATGGTAAGAATTTTATAATAATTATTTTAAAAATTATATCTAAGATTATTTCGAATTATTTAACAATGCAAAAATATTTACATATTGACAGTTAATTTATTAAAATTAAACTCCTATTTATCTCCTTACATATATAAACATATAAGTCTATTTGTGTTCTCATTACTCTCCTCTCATGAAGTGGTGGTGTACTTCATTCTCCTAACATGCAACTGGTATATCTTCTTCTGCTTTTAATATCAATCAAACAATTTAAATGTAACTGAATATCATAAACCAATTTTAAATGTTCTTATATATATATATATATATATATATATATATCACTACAAGAAAACATGCGATTAGAGTCGGGCAAAAGCTGAATCTAAAAGCAAAAAACGGACGCTACATATGGTTTAGCATAGGACATGTGTTGGATATGACAAGGACTATAAAACCCTCAAAGCTAAAATGTTTGCGTCGGTTAATGTGATCAACACTACTTAGAGTCGGCTTAACCGCCTCTAAAATCGCAGCTAATGGAGTTCGCAGCTAACCATTTTCTAATGTTAAATTAAATTTGTTTTCTTAAGTGTCGGCCTGGCAGACTCTTTAATGTTTATTTTTATTAAGAGTCGGATTATCCTGTTTAGTGTCGGCCAAGCTGACTCTATGTTGTTTTTTTTAATTATTTATTCTTTGTTAGAGTCAGCTTAGCTGACTCTATGTTTTTTCCTTTTTGTAAAAGCTAGGTGTTACTGTAGCATTGTGGAAACCTTCAGTGACAGGCAGAAAACAAATAACTTTAGCAGCAAAAATTTATATCAGAAAAAAGCTGGAAGTTCTCTTTGCAGTTCTATAAAAAAAATCATGTTCCATTAGTCTATATAACCGGCAGTACCAAAACTGATTATAAAATAGAAATGCACGAAAATTAGGAATTGAGAATCAAGAATGCAAATTATATAGAGTAAGAGTTCTCAAGACAACAGGATTTTAATGCAGATTATTATTTTAGAATTAGCGAAAGTCTAGTCCTAATAAACTCATTCAGAGAAAGTATATAAACTTGACCTATCTATCATAAGATTCATAACATATAGGTGTTCTATAATAATATTCCAACTCTACAATGAAATATTTTATACCTAATACCAAATATATCAACTTAAAGCCACATTATTTACTTCCTCAAAATTTATACTCACGTATTGGACTTGTATGCAATTCAAAAGGGACGGAAAAAGTGACGCTCAGGTGTGTCTAAGCCCCCCCAAAATGTTACAAAGAGCAAATATTAACTAATTAAGGAAATCCAAAATATTCTACAAATAAATTGTATAAAATATTGCTAAATGCATAGATGTATTTGACAGTTACCCAAGAATTGCATTAGTCTTATAAATATTTCATTACCAGAGGGGAGTCAGGGGACCTTGAGGAGGTGGCACATCTAGAGTAACAGAACTGCCACAGCAGAGAGCAACTTTCTTCAATTCTTAGCATATATACTGAGAAGAAAAAAGGAATATAGATGTATGAACTGTTAAGTAATAGTGAGCAAATATTGATTCAAACAACCAAAAGAAACTTTGCTAATTAGTTGTCAAACATTCTTTAGGAAAGGAATAAATGAATCTTTTAAGGAAAATTGGACAGAGCCAAAGCAATTTGAACTAGGTAGCCAATATAAACACATTATGCTTGCTCATTTTTCCAATGCCAGGACACTAATGTAAAAAACAAATGAAAAGTTATGCGTGGACTAGAAAATTGACCATAAAACTTATACCTGTTCTAAATAGAGAGAAAATGATTTGTTTCTTATGGTGAATGTGAATTGTGGCATGACTGCAATATTGTTGTAGTTTATAAATGTTTGTCCCATGAGATTAGGAAGCATCTCACACGACTTTCACTGAAGAGTATTGAAAAAGAAAAAGATTTCAGTCCTTAATTGGAAAATGTATCTCATACCAAGACCACCCTCACAATAACATAGCCCTGTAATTCAAATTTAATATTGCAAGTCAGGTCTATGGAAATGGAAGAAGTGAACTACAACTAAGAATGGCAGTGGTGCAAGTTGGCAATCACAACACATTGATGCTGTGAAAATCGAAGCAATAGGAGAGAGATTCAATGAATAATTTACATCCTGGACAAAGTAGCTACATGTAATAACTTCCTGATATTATGGAGTCTTGAAAAACTTTAATCTCTACATACATGGTATTCAACAATATTATACTCAACTATAAAAGTTACAGCCACCCCTTGAAGGCACAAATGCGTCCCCATTTCTTCAAGCCCTTTGACCCAAGTAACCATTTGTGCACCAAAATTGCTGCAGTACATCTATAAAAAGTGGGGGGGGGGGGGGGGGGGGGGACACTGAATCCATGGTCATATCCTATTTACGGGCTCCTCAAACTAGTACAAGACTAAAAGTTAAGCTACCTTCTTTTTAGCTGAAAAATAAAATAAAACTAAGCTAAGTTACCTTCTCACACATAAGAGGATAAGCACAATGAACATGAGCAGTGGATGTAGAACCTGCAAGAATATGTGAGAAAAAGGAAATTCATTTAGCTTACTTGTGAACAATTAACGATATACTGCTCAATATAAAAGTGCTTGTGGCAAGGATCCATCTTTTGAAAAGCAAGCTGAAGTAATTTATTTGGAAAATAATTTAAAAAAACCACATAATAAAAGAGAACTTAAAAATCAAACAACTAATTCAATAACAAATTTTAAAAAATGGAACTGAGTCACCTACATATAAACAATCTATTTCCAGCCAATAATTGATCTTACTGCAATGAATAATTAAGACAATATTGTGATCCAAATGCATTCTTTGTTCAGAGGAAATAATCATGTAAGACTTGATATACTTACTGAAGCCAAACACTGCCAAGATAAGCATCATATTGCCAACAGTGATAAGACTGAATTCTAGAGTTGACAGAGATTATGGGTCGGTGGACAACTCACTCACACAACATTTAGGAGTTTGGTTGAGATTTTTTTTGTTTCCTTTTATTGGCTCTTAATATAATCAGTTTAATGCAAAATCTTATTGGCTCTTTATTGTTTCCTTTTAAAATTTGTATTTTATGCTAATTTTATATGTTGTATTATAGTTGTGCTGTGTTTCTTGTAAATCCCTGGTCATATTCGTAATTTTATTTCATTTCTGTAAAAACTTAATGGAACTAATTTGTGACCAAGGTTTTTAAGATTCCCATTCTTCCATCCACAAAAATTGAGTCAAGTAAATAATTAGAAATTTACCTGGAATTGCAAGCACTCTCCAGTTGACAAAAAGGCCCAACAGATAAGCCAGCATAATGCCAATTGTAACCGAGCTGAGCCAGAAAAATATTAGTAATTGTTAAATAACCCCTTAGTAATGCCCTTTCCCTAAAATCGAATAGGAAGAAAATAGGAGAAAAGAGAGTTAAAAGACATCGAAAAATAACGTTCAAGTTAGGGAGATTCATAAACGCACAAAAAAATCTGACTAGGGTTTCAAGAACATCAGTAGAGTTTGAAGAACTTGAGTGACAATAGATAATCGAGAATGGGCTTGGTGCGAGTAAGGGTCAAGTGTGTCTGAGTGAGGGTCGAAAACAAACTGAGAAAGGGGTTCGTCAGTGAGAGAAAGGAGCTTGCTGTGAGAGAAAAGGCTTGGTCGTGACTCGTGAGAGAAATGGGCTTTATCAGTGTGAGAAAGGGGGGAAATTGAATTTAGGGATTAGGTTAATTTTACCCAAAATGAAAGGGCGGAACGAAAACGCGGGGTCTGAAAATTTTTATTGCCCTCAGCGTCGGCTAATCCAACGCTATTATTAATTAAAAAGATAAAAATATTTTAATCCAACACTAATCCGACACTTAAATAAAAATATTTTAAAAATAAAAATAAATTAATAATTAGCGTAGGCTTATACGACACACGTGATAAAATAATTTTAAGAAATAAAAAAAATTAATAAGTGGCATCGGCTTATTCGAGGCAAATATAAATTTTTCATAAAATCAATAGAAAATGATTAAAATTTTCTTTAGTGTCAGATAAGAGTCGGCTAAGCCGACTCTAATTGCGTCCAGCTCACATTTGGAGGATAATCACTAGCATTCTTGTAGTATATATATATATATATACACACTAGTGTGTGCACCCGCGCCTTGCACAGTGATATATTTGTTTTGATGTGTATAAAAAAAATATAATTATACGTATAAGTTATCATTCTTGAACAATTATATTGGCACCAAAAAATTTTCATGTTAGTTGAAATTAACTACCTTTACCTAAGAAACTTACTGATGCAGAATATGTTGTTATAAATTTTTTTGAAGGATTAAATTATTAAAATATAGAATATTACTAATTTTTAGATAAATTTAAAAGATAGATAAAAACAAATGGAGGAAGTATATATTTATTATGGAACCAGTTACAAATCATTGATTATTTTTTAGATCATGTAAAGCTTAAGGATAACATAAAAGATATTTTTTTATTAACATTTCAAACATGTAATGATTAAAATTATGTATTTATTGTGAATATATAAGAAGTATTTATATGCATTGTTTTAAAGTGTTTTGAGAGATTAAATTATTCAAAATATAGAAGGACTACTAATTTTTAGAAAATGAATTTAAAAATTCATTGGATTAAAAATATAAAATTGTAATTTTAAAACTATATCATGTTGGTCCTGCTGGCCCGTGCTACACACAGTATACAATAAAAAATAATACCACAGTTTTAGTTTAATTTCCTTACCCTACAATTGAATTTGTATACTAATAAATTTAAGTATAGACATCAATTTAAAAAAGAAATTTTAAATTTTTTCCATGTAAAGAAAATGTTCAATGATTTAGTTATTTGAAAAGATAATAAATAACAAATAAATAATATTTTGCTTAAATAATGATTTTAGACATTAATTTTGGATGAAGAAGATAATAACGAATACATTAATTTTATTTTATTTTTTGTTATGTAACTAAATATAAATTAATTAGATAAAAGAAAATTTAAATTTATTAGGATAAAAATCTTTAGTAAATTATAAGATATTATGCAAGAGAATAAAACATTCTGATTTAAGTGTAAATTTCTTTGTAATCTCATTAAAAATGTTCATCCCCGTTTATTATATTTTATTTATATTTTTTTAAATTTTAGATAGGATAAAACATTCAATAAATCAATTAAGTTAATATGGAAGAAAACATTCATTTATATTAAAATTAAATTTTTATAACAAAGAACTAAAAATGTTGACGTCATTTTAAGTAAATTATTCAACCTGCATGAGTTAAGTGGAACTTTTCCTATTTGTTTTCATAAAAAATGTTAGCTCTCGTGGGTATATAAATTCCATATTTTAATAAATTTAGATATAGTTATTTATGTACAAAAAGAAAATTTAAATCTCCTTTAGGTAAAAAAAAAAAACTTCAATAAATTATCTAAATAAAAAAATGAAAAATGAATCAAAGAAATTATGTAAAAAAAAATCAAGTCTAACATATAAGTGCCAATTTTTTTTTATTATTCTTACTACAATAGTTCCTCAATTGTTAGCCAAGTGTTCCTTACGCAAGGAGTAAAGTAACATTATTATTATATATAGTGAAAAAAAATATTTATCAATAAATTGTTAAAAAAACGTTAAAATTGAGGGTGAACATTTTTTAAAGGAATATAATAAAAATGAGAAATGCTATAGGCTTCGATTTTAAAATGCCGAATAATCCTCCGAATCAATAATAATTTGACACCTGTCTACCAACTTTAATGTAAAATATTAATTTAATTTAACATTTTAAAATTTGCTTTATTTCCAAATTTACCCCTTATTTTCTTACACCACCACAAGACACCTCTTCATTTGCCCACAGGTTGACACGCACAGCTTGGCTGAGGTAGAAGACGACGTTGCTCTGACAGATGGCATAGATTTGGAAGCTATGTGGCCGTCGACGCAGGCGAAGTTGTGGCAGCCGAGGAGGAGAATATGGGCTCAAAGGCCTTGAAGCCGAAGTTGTACCAGCTGATGCAAGAGTATTTAATGCTATTGTTTTTTATAAGCTTTATAATATGATAGCAAGGACTGATAGAGACTTGATACAAAATTGTACAGACTAGATAATCAATAAAAAAAACCATGTGTTGGTGAGGAAAGTGTTAATGTTATTGTTCTTGATAAGCTGCAGCTTGAGTTTTTCTTTAATCAAATCAAGTAAATGAGTCTTGATCTGTGACTTGTGAATAAAATATTATATAAGATAGTTGAGTCTTGAAGCATGAGTCGTGCCCAAATTGGATCAACCACCATAGTACAAGAAATGATCCACAGTAATGTGCTGCTTCTATAATGCAATACAAACAAATGAAAATCATACCACAGAGTTGATTTATATCCCTTGTTCACCAAATACCACCACATCTGGTCCTCCAATATTGGTTGTCACACTCGAAGAAGCCAAGGCGGCTATTCAAATACAAAGCAGAGATTTCGAATGATTCCAAAATATGAATAGTAAACAGCTTCCAAAACTCAATTGGCAAAATAATAGCACCAGTATCACAAAATTCCCTCACTGAGATGAGTATGATAAACAGCTGCATGATTCCAAACATGAATAATTCCTTTACTTCCAAGTTAATGTCTTAGCTGAAACTGTGCATTCAACTACTAGAACATAGCTACTGTTATTACATTCTACAGTATCACCAATTAGTACCATTCTACAATATATAACAATGCTATGGTTATTGCATTTCTTGCTCCTTTTTTTTCTCACACAAAATAGCTGCTGTGAAATCCACAATAATAAGATTCAGACATTACAAATCATTTAACCACAACAGTAACATAAACATTTAATGTAATCAAGAATAAATCAGTAACCAGAAGAATAGTAGGAACAAGCATCAATTGGATTCATATTCATAATTTTCTCCCACTATTACAATTGGTTCCAAATGATTTTAAAATACAGCCCCAAAGAAAGCATGACCAAGGCACCTATCAAACCAACTTTTCAACACCTGGGCATCACATGTGAATAATTGAACGACACATTACCGCCCTGTACAGAGGATAGTAAAGAAAATCCAAATAACACTGAGAACAAAGATTATTATTCCTCATCCTTGCAATTCCAAAAGTTGTTATCAACAAATTACATTGCAAATTTGCAATTAATTCCAAGTAGGAAAATGCTCGTGAGAGAGAATGAATCAGAACTTGGTCCTTCAATTCATTATGTGGACAGAGACACCATTTGTAGCCAAGAAATTGATTTGGTCCTATCTAATGGTATTTTAAGTGGATAAACATTACTATTGTAAGAGATGACTTATTGTCATCATCCTCCCTAACTTCGCTCCCTTGTTGTGGTGAGATCCAAAGTCCCTTCTCCAAAGGGGTGAGATAAAATTGGGTTATTGAGATTCTGGTAACTGTTGATGCTTTGTCATCGTTTCCTCATTCTATGTGCAGCGTCTGCAAAATCTGGAGACTCAAACAATGCCTTTATGTTCCGCTATATCCCCACCGCGGTGGTGCTCAAGGAGGAGGATGGGCAAGAACAAAACTTCAACAGTAACTTTACAAAGGAATGGTATGGAAATGGAACGATGCTTTTGGGTGGTGTCTCACTGCCTCTTACTGCGTCGCGCGTGGTCGCGTTGGACGAGGGGTAAGTTTGGAAACGGGAAAATATTTAAAAGGTTAAATAAAATAAAAAGTGACTTGACAAGTGTTAACTTCTGATTGGTTCGACTATTTTTTCGGCTAATGTTGTCGCAGGAATTGGCATTTCCCAATAAAAATTGGAGCAAGTTTTAATGTCCAATTTGAATTAGCTTCACGAATCATTGAACAACCAAACAGGAATTGACTAATGACAAATCAAAATTTATTCATCGATATAAGATAATGAGGTAAAAACATAAGCAAAAGAAAAAGAAAGAAAATTCAAATTCTAAAACTTGGAATAGAGCTATAGCAAATAGCATTGCACCTGTAATAAATTACACCCTTGGAATAGCATTAAGTAAACAGTACATGATCAATCTTTATCAAGAAAAAACAACAATACAACAATGGTATAAGGGTAGGGGAACTTGCATTGGGATCTGTTTCAATCATTTACATGCCTTTTGGCCCTGCATTTTCGTTTGGCTAGCTGCTAGAAACATTGCATGCAATGGGCTATAGCTAATTCGGTGAAGAATGGCCTAGTTGTAGAATTGAATTCCCATTTGTGTTCTAAATTCAAGATCACGATAATTTGGAATTGTTGGCTCAAGAACTTATCCTCTAATCTCCCATCTGTGTGTTTTCAAGTACAGTGGCTTTCCTCATTTAACAGGGAGATAAAAAAGACTTCTCTATTCAGCATTCCTCATGTTGTGTATCAAATTAACTAAAAAAAATTTCACATCATTGCAAACAATAACAAATTGCATATATTCATCCCATATCATTTGTTCTGTACTTCATTTTTTGTAACTATGATCGAACTTCAAGATTGATTGATTGAACCACATAATCTTTGTATTGATGTCTAGTCTTCTTGCCATGAATTCAAGCCAAAAATACCAGCCCAAAGATCGCCAACTCCCACAACCATAAAAAATGCACTTCAAATACTAAATATAATAAGCAAAATCGATGAAAATTCAGTGTCATTATGCTTCTAATTCAAGCATTGAGTCATGCACCGGAAAATTAGCTAATCAATCAAAATGAATTCCTAAATAACATATATATGCCCTACAACATTTGAACTTTTGGTTCTTCCCCCTTTATTTTTAACAGGAAAATAAATTTGACACCAATTTACTAATCGTGGGACATGTGTATGCTAAAACGTGGATAAATAAGCATGTTAACCTAAACATTTTATAGTTTGGTGGCAAAAAATAGAAATCTAACACATTTCAATGGCTAGATAGAGGTCTAAAGGTCTGATGCTTCAAAATTAAAGACAAAAAATCTAAATATGCAAAGCTCACTATGGCTTTTATTCCCTGATTTAGTCCTACCATTTATTAATTTGAAAAATAGCAGAGCATTATATTAGGGCTTTCTATTAATTGGTCAAGTCCTAAATGAAGAGAAGATTATCTCATCAAGGTCTAACCAAATCTAAGAAGCATCACCACACCAAAACGCACTGCAAGACATATTTGCTGTTAGAATTATTCGATGGCATATTTAAAAGTCATTATAAAAAAAATTGTACAATGAGAAACCAAAAAAGACAAAAAGGTATACTAATCCTTCAAACCAAACTATGAAGTAGTGTAAACCACAACCTCCATAAGATCTAGCAATGTAATATGCTCCTTAATACTTACATAGGGATCACCATAGCCCTTTTAATCTTTTTTATTTTCAATGATCAAGTGTAATTCCTCAAGGCTAATTTATCATATCTGAAAAACAAAAATTAATTTTCAGGTTCATGAATTTCACTCTAACCTCAATCAATTGAGTAATAGTATGGTGAACAAAGTACACCCAATTAGGCTTTCAACACTGACAGACAATGTAATAAAAAGAAACAACCACTAGTGAGTGTTGATACATTGTTGTCTTTGATTATTAAAGGACCAATAGAATCATTTTTGCTTAGATATTATTACATTTCTTTGATTCTAAAACTAAAAACATGTGCAACTTACATTCAATCTTCAAGAACAAAAGAGATGACTTAGAAGTTTCAAACATAATTTTTTCCTTTCATCAATAATAATAATAATGGAGAGATAATTTAAGTGTAATGTTAACATGGAATCGTGCATATCAGCATGCCATTGCTAGTAGAGAATAGTCAAAGAAAAAAGAAAAGTGGGAGTATTAAATCGGGTAAACCATGGAAAAGTAATTACATCATGAATTGAATTCATTTAATGGTAAAATAGATTACACCATGTATTTATAAAGAATAGGCAGATTTATCCTAACCTCTTTTCCTTTTAATGCTTCAATTAGCCAACAGCCTTTAGTTAGTAAAGGATGCTACATAAAGTATGGAGCATGTGAGACAAACGATATAAAAATATGAAAAGAGATATGTTTCCATCATTTCCCTCAACTACCTTTTTATTTTTTTTGGGTATTATCCTTATTTGACCCTATCTTGATAAAGAGGTATATTACTGGAGTATCTGTTACTGTTACTGTTTGTTAATTTAAGTGTAATGTTAACATGGAATTTTGTTCTTTTTATTTGTCTTTGTTCTTAGAGGGGTTAATGGGCACTTTCTATCAACTTGATTGAGGTTGGGTAAAATGATATATGGTCTTTTCTTTTAAATTTCCCCTTCCATCTTTTCTCTGGCAAATCCATCTCCAACATTTCTACCTCTCCTCCATCATATACACAATAGGAGAATGAAATTTGAAATATCTAATGCTTATTAATAAATTTCAGTGTAAAATATATGTCATAATGAGAAAAAAAAAAAGTAATAGGAAGTATCATCATGCCTGTGCATCAATCATATATGTCTGAGAAGAGAGCCATCCCCAATTGAAGCATAGCCTTATTTGCTCTTTGGGGTTCGACCACATTTCCTCTTGTAGGCCTTTCATATTAACTGTTCCAATTGCTTTTTTTGCCCTCCACCTTTCTTCTGAAATTTCAATACAAAAAATAAAATTTATGAATCACCAAAAATGAGGTAGATGAAAAAACCACACCTTTGATATTAATTTTCTCTCTCATCCTTTTTCAGTCTTCCTATTTATCTTTGTTTCGTTTTCTTGCTGGAAAACCTCTTCTGTCAACTGGAAATTGAAATCGCTCTCACTATCAGCGATCTTGTTCTACGCCAAAGCTGCTCTGAGTCTTCTAACTGAAACGTTACTTTGCATTTCTCTAGGTGATAGTGTCGTTTGAGAATGTGGTGAGTCTCGATGTCTTCCTATGGTTTGCTTTTAATCTGCAACCTGCATTTGTTGAGATGTGAGTTGCGGTGCTAGATTTCGAATGCGTTTGAGAATGTGGTGAGACAGAACGAAAGGAGGAAAGAATAAGCATGAAAGTGGAGAGAGAGAGTGAGTAAGGTGTAAAAAGGAAAATAGGAAGAGGGAGAGAGATAGAGAGAGTAAAGAAAAAGCTATTTTGAATTATTTGTTTTGGATAGTCAAAAGGTTACAGACAAATACTTAATTATAGTTTATTGAAATTAAAAAAATATTTAATGTTAAGTTGTTTCCAATTCAGTCATTAATTGTGGTGTAGAAGGGATGTGATAAGTTCTACATGTGTACTTTGAACTGATATAAATAGAAAGGTTTCTAGAAAGTTCTCAAGCTAACTTTGATTGTAGTGATGCCACGTGTAAAAATTTCCTTTATATGGGTATGATATATATATATATATATATACTAGGAGAGATCAAATTATACCAGCGTAACTTAAATAACTATTACACCATTCAATAACTTTCAACTGGATGATGTTTTCTTAAAACCCACCGTTGGATTGAAAGTTCCTTTCACATAGATCATGTATATAAAATTTCAAATTAATAAAAAATTATTTGTTACCTCATTCATATAGATTAAAATCGACGTAATATAAACTTTTCAAAATATAATAAAATATGGATCATTTGATTACCTTCTTATTGTTGTTTAATTTTGACAAAATTTTACACAAATAATCTTGTTTGGATCGATAAAAACTTCATTCTATATCAAGTTATTAAAATGGTGTAACTCTTTTAGAGTTACATTGGTGTAATTTGATCTCTCCTCTCTCTCTCTCTCTCTATATATATATATGCTCTCATTGCTCCATTCTCCACTTTCTCACATTCACTCTCTCATTTGAATACTCTCCTATCATAAAGTGGTGTAGTTCACTCTCCTAACGTGCATTTGTTTCTTCTACTTTTCCTAAAATTTCTCTTATCAATTTCTATAACTACCCACATTCACAATATTTCTATAACTATCTTCATTCATTTCTTTATCTGATGCTATCTTCTTTTTTTAATATTTGTTTTGTCTATTTTTCTAACTCTATTTTTTAATTCCAAAGATTTCTCTCTTTCATAAATAATTTCAAATCCTTAATTCAATTTACTTTTCAATTTTCAAAGTTAATATTAAAAAAATTAAAGATAAATCATTACATCTTCTCTTATCTTGTTTTCTTAAAAAAAATTTATAGTTTCTAATTTCTTTTATAATTATCTTTTTTTAAGAATTTCTTTTGATGTGCTATCTAATCCTTTTTTATTTTTTCAAATTTATTTCTATTGACTATATAAGTAAGATAGTGAAAATTTGAATAAACCCATGCATTATATATATATATATATATATATATATATATATATATATATATATATATATATATTCAAAATTTAAATACGTTTCTAACATACATATGATATATTTACACTTTTAATATCAACTGGATTACTTAACTTAGCATTTTATCTTTTTTCAATCTATCATTTTTAATATCTTTATATCTAACTTAAATTTCAATATTTTTTACATATTAACGACCTTCAAAAGTGATATTTACATATTAAATTTGACCCATGCAATGCACGAACAAAAATACTAATTTTATATTTATTTACTTGTTTTAAAAATGAAATATAGTCACTTTTAATATTGACAATAATGTGAACATCGAATAACGCATATCGTTAGAGAGTAGCATGTTTTAAACCAATGTGGGATAACCTTTGTTGAAAGATTAATTCAAATTTTCAATTTCAAATCTTTAGAACATTATTTAATTAGGTTTAAAGTTATTATCTAATCTTTAGAATGATGTTTAAGTTTAAATATATTATCTTTAACTTATGAATTTGTTTCTTCTTTGAAAATTAGAATGTAAGGTGTATAGATAAAGTTGGATTTATTATCTTTTTAGTCCTTAAACTTTTTAAGATTTCTATTCTTATTCCTTGAACTTGTTTATGGCTAGTCAATGTCCCTTAACTATTTTTTTCCTTACTTTTAGTCTCTTGAGGATGGAAAAAAAGTTCAAGGACGAAAACTAGTAAAAAATCACTAATTGGCAATGTGAAAGTCAAGTAGCTAGTCCTGTTGGTGATGGCTAATAGCGGTGCAAGATTTGGAATTTTAGTTGAACAATAAATTGTTGGGACAAAAATTGAAATTTCCAATTTAAAAATCTTTAGGGTGCGGTTCAGAACCTCTTGTTATGCTTTTAGTTCCTTCTGAAGACTCTCTCCTTGTCTTATTGGTCTTTTCTTCATCAACGATCTTTTTCTTGAAAGACTAAATGTATGGTTTCTCTTCTTTGACTTTTAGAGGCTTTTTTTTTTTTTTTTCTGAAGTATTCTTAGAAAACATATGATCTTACTTGAACTTTCTTTTACCAAGATGAAAAATATTTTTCACAAAATAGTTTATGACTGCACAGTTTTTCACAAAGTAGCTTCTTAATAAAAATTCTGTGTAGTTTCTTCTAGAAGACTTTTGTAATTTTTTTTTTGTAATTCATATTCTTTTCATAATCATATTTTTGTTTGGTTTCCTTTGTTCTTTCTAGTCATTACTTTTACTAGAAGATTGTAAAGATAACCATTTTTGTACCAGAGTGTTTCACCTTGCTAATCCCTTTGCTTATGAATTGGTAGTTGTTACTTTTAGTGACAACTCTTCTTCATTTTTCTTTTATAGTTATATAGAGGGGAGATTTCCCTCTCTTCTAATACCACCTTTCTAGATCAACTTCTCTGTTCCTTTCATCATGATAGAATCCTGCATAAGAAGAATATCTAGGTATCCATTCTTTTTGGGTCCCTTAAAAGGTTCCTAAAGCAACGCTTAGAGGCTTTGTGGTCCTTTTTGTTACAATAGGTACACTTCTCAGTCTTTTTTCTGGGAGGTTCAAACATGCAGGAATATCAGAGTATCCTAAACCAATTTTATCGTAAGGACTCCTTGAACTGCCTAATAACATATCCAATGTTTTAGAACTACTAGCAAATTTGGACAGATCAAGAGTTAATTGCTCATTTTTTCTTTCAACACACTAGTTTTCTTTCAGATGATTTTATTTCAGAATGTTCTACATTAGTTTATTTATGCAAATTAGAATAATGTAAAACATAATTAGCATTCATAAGCATATTAATTTGAGTTTTTAACAATTCATTTTCTTTTCTAGTTTTTGAAAGTTGATTCTTGAGAGAAATACATTTTTGACTAAAAGCATGTGAATCAGATAATAATTTTTCAAATGCATACTCAAGTTCCTTGTAATCACTACTACTAGGGAGTTTAGAAGAACTTACCTGATTTCCTAATGCTTCTGATCCATTTTCCATGAGGCAGAAGTTAACCTGGACTTCTTTTGATGATGATTCTTTAGTGTCATCCCATGAAGCCATCGCTGCCTTTTTCTTGCCTTGTCCCTTCAATAAGCCAAGCTATTTGACACCCTCTCTATTTTTTCTATGCTTGGATTCTAAAAACTCTATGGCAGAGGCACCTATTTATAGTGTGTCAGGTGTGGACTTGGGCTTTCCCAAAAGATAGATAGAGATAGATTAAGATTAGATTTATCTGAGATATATCTCAAATCTATCTTAGATTCACTTTAGAATCTTTTATTTGAAAAGTTGTTTGTTTTAGGAAATATCCTTTTTAGATTTATTTCAAAGATAATATTTTCTTCCTAAATAAAACAAGCTCATATTTTCTTAGAAGTAGATATATGTTGTCACAAAAACTTCACAATTTTGAAATCTTATTGGTCCATTTAATTATGGAAAGATTGCTTTTGAAAAACGGGACAAAATCTACAAATTTGGGGTATCGGACTCGTGGGACTCGAGTTTAGCCACTGCTGGACCCGAGTATGCTATGGAAGAATTGAGTACTAGTTTGGGTTGTTGGGACTCGAGTCCCAAATGTCAAACTTGAGTTTGCAAGCCCACCAGGCCAAAATTCTAGTTTTCAAGGTTCCTAACCTAGTTTAGTGTGGGAGGCTTTGTTTAATGGGTTTCTTAGTGACCTAGATTGATTATTAGAGCCCTAGATACTTGGAGAGTTTACAAGACATACCTAGGACTCAGACTCTTGCTCTTCAATCTTGGTCTTGAACCTTGACTTGACTGCTTCTTTCTTCTATTATTGGATTTGGCTTGTTGATAGTGCTTTAACTTGTTGGCTTTGTCTTCATCAAAACTCAATGGTTGAACGTCATCTTTAATGCTAGGAAGTTTGATAGCTCAGGGAGTCATGTTGTCAGTCATCTCTTTAATGCTTAAAAAATCAACCACTAAGGGACACCATGAAGGTCACATCCCATGCATCAAACCATGAGTTCCATCTTCATTTTTTTCTTAGTTCATGACATGTTCTTAGTGTGTTCATCCAAACATTCAATAAAACACATGCATAATCCTTTATATACACAAAACTAACAAAATCAGGTTAATCAAAATATGGGCAGCAACTAAAATTTTACAAAATAACAATAACATGTTGAGTCATAAGAAGAATTAGGACCCTCAATAATTTTGATTTAATGAAAATAAATATTAAGTTTAAAAGTTGTGTCTGAAAATGTTAACAGGCGATGTGTTGTATCTGTGTCTGTAGCGACGAACTATAGCAAACAGACGCTGAGTATGATAGCATTTAAGGCAAAGTTAATGCATTGTCATTTTTTATCTTATGTGCAAGGAATATTTGAACATTCTTCCTAGGATTTGTCGAAGTGCAAGGGAAGTGAATAAAAGTCAAGTTTTAAAGTTTCCCTCCACCTTAAAAGATGCACCCAGCTGTAATTAGTACTTGTCTGAGTAGAAGCAATTTGACAACTAAAGTAGAGATATGGAGTGCCCTTCAAGGTCGATAAGTAGACTGCTTTATCAACTTTGAGTGATTAGTCGGTGACAAACATTTAATGCTCCAACGAACACCCAGCTTCAGACTAAGACCAGACTCAAGAAAGGAAGTCTTTTAGAGACAATAGTTACTTCCTCAACAAGTTTAAAAATACCAGAAGTTTTGAAGTGCTCAAGTGACGAAGTAACGGACGAAAAATGCAAGCAATCTTTCAAGCATTCAAATTCTCTGTGTTCATATTTTCTAAGTTGTAAAAGCTCTACATCCTGAGAGAAAAAGACTATGAGCTAAACCTCTACATCCGTCTGTAAGATGACATCATAGTCTGTGTGCACCCAACCTTAAACAAATCTGTTGATTTATTTTAGAGCCAGAAATGGCTTGGTAGCAAAAAATACTTGGGTTTTTAGCTTGGAGAGGCTAGTGTAAAAACTACTTGGGTAGAGCCAGAAGTGGCAATGAACAATACTTGTAACTTTGTGAAAAGTTAGTAGAATTTGGCGGGTTGCCAAGAACTTGACGTAGTCTTAAGGTTGAGACGAACGCATATAAAAATCTCTGTGTGTTTATCTCTTTTTCTTTTCATCTGTTGTTTGATCTTATAAGAGTTGTGATTCTATGTTTACGAAAACTGCGTCTATATTATGCTCTAAAACATCGTCTGTCTTTTTGCTTTGAAAAACCTGTGTTTTATTAACTCCTACAAATGATAAGTTTTACAAAAATATTTGCGAAAATTTTTAAATCACAATTCAACCCTCCTTTTTTGTGATTTTTGCCTTTACACAACAACAACATGAAATCACACAAGAACATGGAATGGAAAAGTCTTGGGAGCTAAGACTCATCTCTCCTCCACCATAGAAACAACAATCAGTAAAAGAAAAACACCCCACTCGCCCCATACACCTTTCATGTGAAGAACCAAAGGGAAATGGTTGGCTTTCTTCTCTTCTCCTCCTCCTAGAGCCTCCTCCACCAAATCTCTCAAGTTCTCACCCTTTCACAATTTCTAGAGTATTATTTTTGTGTTGTGAAACATGAATGGAGAGACTTTTATTTATAAAGAGAGTAGAAGTCTCTAGAATCTTAAAGGCTGAAGTGTAGGCTTAGAATAGGTGGCAAGGTGAACTAATATGGTACGTTAGCTTGTTGGTTAAGGATTTTAGCTAGTGTGTAGGCAAGCCCTTAAGTGTGTAAGTGTGGGAGATGGTTTTGTCTAGCATGCATGAGAAACAAATCTGTCCAAATCTCTCCCCTTTCTCTATTTCACATCTCTCACTCTCACACACATTAACATGTCTTCGTTTTTTTGTTTGCATTATGATTTGGGTTATTTTGGGTTAGTTTAGGATAAGTTGGTATAGAAAAGGCCAAAAAATATAGGTCCAAAAGGGAATTAGGTTCTGTTTTGTTTTTATTGGGTCAAAAATACCAATAGCCCCAATTTTGATGCTAACCACACCTACTTTATGGGGCTTGCTATTCTCACCCCTAAAATGTTATTCTCACCCCAATCTTTTCAAATTAAAGCAAAAAAAAAAAAAAAACTATCCTTCCCTGTCTCCTACAGTTTCTAAACCCCTCCTCTTCCCCCGCCTCCCCCATGACCCACCCCTCCCTCTTCTTCTCACCCCTGACACACTCCACCCTTTTCCTCTCTTTTCCTCAACTTTCTTCTCTCCTTCTCACCCACCAAGCTATCTGTCTTCCCCTAAACCTCCATCTTTCTCTTCTGTGTATTTGGTATTTTTTTTCATTTTTTTTCATTCAACGGAATTATGATTCCATTGTTGTTAAATAACAGAATCACGATTCCGTTGTTTTCTCATTCGTAGATCTCAGCAATGTTTTCGCTGTGCAATTTTATTTATCTTTTCAAATTTTTTAAAAAAATCTATTTTTTTCAATTTTTAAAAGAATTTTTTTATGTTTACAATATATGTTTTAATTTAAATATATTATTTACATAATATGTAAATGTTGTTTTAAATTTAATTAATTTATTTTATAATTTTTAAAAAACTAATTATATTTTTATTTTTATTTTACATCATATGTTTGTTCAAATTTAAATTTACAAGTTTTATATAATTGTTATTGATTTTTATTTACAAGTATTAATTATTTTTTTGCAATTGATTTTTTTAATGTTTATTACTTTATTTTATTTTTTTGCAGATTACTTATGGCTCGCATGAAGTTCGTTTTGTACGATCGTCGACAAGACCCCCCCACATTGGAGGAAGGGGTTGATGTTGGTGAGCTTGCCCAGCCATCCAAGGGTTGATGCATGACAACATCTGCATGTCGTCGGGCCAACGATGAGCGACTACATGCACTACAACAACAATAGCAGCAACAGGCACAACATGCTGAGGATGAGTAGCATGAACCACAAATGCCATAGGTTGAGGCTGAGGCTAAGGCAAAGGTGCAACAAGTTGACCTAGAGGTACCACAAGCTGACCTAGAGGTACCACAGATCCCGTTTGCAGACCGAATCATTGGACTGCCATTTGCTGGAGATCCTATGGATTTGCCACTACTTAGGTCCTAGAAGGACCACATCGTTGGCCATGTTTGGATCTGTCAGGCCCGAACCAAGTTGAAGTTGGTTAGCCACAGTAGGAAGGTGATTCCTTACCCTACCTAGCTGTAGGTGAAGGCGTATGTGGACCAGTCATGTCTTAAGGTCCTTTGTGAGGCATGATAAACTGGTGCGAATAAAGGCATGGTGAATGCCTTTCTTGAGAGGTGGTATCAAGAGACATGCTCCTTCCATTTGCCAGTCGGAGAGATGACCATCACCCTTGATGATGTGTCTTGTCTACTACACTTGCCTATCACAGGCACATTGATTGCCCAGTCGACAACCCTTGACAGGGAGGTTCCTGAGGTCTGAGCTAGGCCTTTTGTCTAATGAGGAGGTAGATGTTGCGATGAGAGCAGGACCCAAGGTACGTCTCACTTTGCTGGAGGAACTGTATGAGGGGTACGTTGCTTCTGGGTCATATGTATGGGCTGTGAGGGCATATTTGTTGCACTTGGTCTGCAGTACGATATTCACTGACAAGAGCTCGACGCATTTGCACATTGCCTACCTCCAGTACCTCAGCGATCTGTCTACTTATGACCAGCACACTTGGGGAGTAGCTGCATTGGCTTACCTTTACGACCATCTCTCCTATGTGAACTTACGAGAAAGCAAGCAGTTTAGAGGTTATATGATGCTACTGATGATAAGGATTTTTTAACTTTTGTTTACATATTTGTTTGCTTGTTTGTTAATATTATTTTATATTTGTTCCTAAAAATATATTCTTTGTTTTACATGCATTGGTGTTTGAGCACCTGCCATCTGTTGGCACTGGGGAGAAATTATCTTATGACCACAAGCTTTCGGTTACTGCTAGATGGAAGCCGATGAGGGGTATCGGCAAGGCTAAGGGGACCGGGGAGTTATTAGATTAGTTGATGGATGATATCATCTGGTCCCCATATGAGACACATAAGCAGGTTAAACCTCTTGCAAACCAGACATACTATTCTGGCCATATCAGGTGCGGGATGAACATGCGACCTTATCTTCCAGATAAGGTTTCGAGGCAGTTCAGGTATGTACAGGGGATTCCTCAGTCGCCACCTCCTCGTGCTCTCTTTAAGAAATGTAGTGAAGTGTGGGCCAAGTGGGAGCAGCATCTGGTGCAGTTGGGCGAGCCTGTGCCATGTGAGGCTCTATAGGCCTGCACTTCTGACTACCTGGCGTGGTATAGTATCAACATTCACATCCATTTATGATTCTGCTAGAGGAGGGAGAGGCACCATGGAGTCTAATACGTATCCCTCACTTTGTATGATAGCCTCAACCTCAGCTTCAGCCTGGCACCCCTTTGCCAGAGTATGTACTGGTGCAAATTTCCCGTGTGAGGTAATACAAACAATTTTGCCATAATTTTGTTTTAATTTTTATTGAAAAAAAATACTAATTGTAATTCCCGTTTATATAGGATCGGTACCAGATGATTGTTGCATTTATGGAGAGATTATTGCACACCAAAGCGATACTAGAGGGCACACATGACCATGAGCTCATGCAATGGGCATTGGTGATTGCACATGAAGGCCCAGTAGGTATTACATGATTGCTGGCACCCCTCTGCCAGAGTATGTACCTAGTGTAGATTAACCGTGTGAGGTAATACAAATAGTTTGGCCATAATTTTGTTTTAATTTTTATTGAAAAAAATTACTAATTATAATTCCTGTTTATGTAGGATCGGTACCAGATGATTGTTGCGATTATGGAGAGATTGTTGCACACCAAAGCGGTACTAGAGGGCACACATGACCATGAGGTCATGCAACGGGCATTGCTGATCGCACAAGAAGGCCCAGTAGGTACTAGATGATTGCTGGCACCCCTCTGCCAGAGTATGTACCTGGTGCAGATTACCCGTGTGAGGTAATACAAACAATTTTGCCATAATTTTGTTTTAATTTTTATTGAAAAAATTACTAATTGTAATTCCCGTTTATGTAGGATCGGTACCAGATGATTGCTGCGATTATGTAGAGATTGTTGAACACCAAAGCGGTACTAGAGGGTACACATGACTATGAACTCATGCAACGGGCATTGATGATCGAATAGGAAGGCCTAGTAGGTGGGTGCAGCTCCCACGGATGGACATAGAGGAGGAGGGTCGGGGGCGGTGGTCGTTGTAGAGGCGGTTATTTTTTATGTATTTATTGTTATTTTGTATCTAACTTGTTATTATTTAACTGTTTATGTTGTGAGTAAACTACATTTTTTTCTTTATAAACTAGTTAAACAACACACGCCTAGTAATGTAATAAAGAATGATTTCTCTATTAAAATCATGGAACAAACAACAACAACAACAACAACAAGCGACATAATTCCACTTCTACAGATATTTCATAAAAAAAAAAGGAACCAACAAAATAATACTTTTACATAGATTTCATAAAATAAAAACTTTTACTACATAGATTTATTTTCATTAGAGGTAGTTGTCGCCATTGTTTCATGCATAAGAGCAATAATCTCTTCGGCAGATCTTGGTTTACGGACCATGGCAAGGATTTCTTCAGGAGATCTGCCAAATGTTGCATATAATTCAATCGGTCCTTTCGAACGAAATTCACAAAAGATGAAAAATAGCTTACCCACATCATTGTCTTCATACAGTCGTACTCAAAACAACCATCACCTACATATACAGGTTGACAGTAATAAATGTCAAGTAACATTCTGTTGCCTTCGATGGCATCCTTAACTACTTTTTTTAAAGCAGCAAGCTACATGTCCTCATTTAGTCTAATGAATTTAGGACCATGAGGACATTGAAACATTACCCCCTCATAAGTTGATATCAGGTCACCATCGTAATACACAATAGCAAGGAATCCCTCCATTTTTCAACATCAATCAATGCGCATTAACTGGTCACGTCTCGGTCGAAAAATTAAAATATCAACCAAAATAATACCTTTTAAATAACATTTAAAAAAAAAAAAGAAACATAACACAACGGAATCATGATTTCGTTTTGGCTAACACAACGGAATCATGATTCTGTTGTGTTATCTGCGGGTAAAAAAAATATACAAGCTGAAACATGATTCCACTATACATGTCGCACAACATAATCATGTTTCCGTGGGAAGGCAATTTCAGATAAAAAAACCATCCACATGGGTGGTGAGAATAGAAATCCCCACTTTATTTACTACCCATTACGTAGTTATGTAGCCGCCCACTCTCACTGTTTGTACTCTCTTTTTTGTTACATAAAATCCCCATTTTGGTAGATTTTGTTTTTGTTACTTAAGGCCCAAATCAAACTATCCTATCATTTTATTTTTTCTGAAGGGAACCAATCATTTTATTACTAAGTCCAATAACATATAAACACACATATGGTCCAAAAATATAATTCATGAATAAATATATTCATACATAAATAACCAACAATTTAAATAAATTCAATCACATAGCTAATAAACATCAACATTTCAAACAAATAAATTAAAACACACAAATCACCATAACATAAACTTCAAGGTCAATAATCTAATAAAAACCAAATAAACTAGCAACCATCAAAACTAAAATGCATAAGGAATTAACCACATGCGTTTTATTTTTTTATCTTAAGAAATTATTATTTTTTATTTTTTAAAAAATACCAAAATAATTAAATATCTTAAAATACATAAAGAAATATAAAAAAAATCCTATTAGATGAAAATGGGGTCATTACATTATCTAAGTGGTTGGACTATGGGATTGACTAGAGACTAGGCATTACAAATGTGTTTATGTCGAAGTTGTGGAGAATCCTCTCAACCTTGAAAATTTCCTAGAGCAATGTTCATCGAAATATCAAAATTGATTGTAATCCTCAGGTTGCAGTCCATTTAATTTTGAAAGGTTTCCATGAATCGCATCCGTATGGTTGTACAGTTTGTGGTATCCAATGGTGGATTGAGGGAAGTTGGCAAGTACAAAATAATTTTAGATAGAGCAATCTCATAGATGTCTGGCTTGCAAATTTTGGCCTTTCCTAAGCATTTGGGTTAACCTAGAGCCGTCAATTAGGCTCAACTCACATGGCTTGGCTCTAGTCCACTAGGCTTGGGCCAAATAAGCCCATGGGGTAAAAAAAACCCACATAAAGAAAAACCAGACCACAAGGCCAAAAAGCCTACAAAGCTCTATAGGCTACAATCAACAAATGGGCCTTAATATTTTAAGAAATAAATTTATTGTTAAAAATTTGACTTAGCCTGTTTCATAGATTAACCTATTTTTTTATAAATAAATTATTAGACTAAGACAAAGAAAACCCTTACAATTCTCATGATATAAAATAAAAAATAATTCTAAAACAAATAACATAGTTATATGTAAATCTTTACAGTTTTTATAACGTGTGAGAGTTGAAAAGTTGTGATCATTGTGTGAATTTCAAAACTTGAATTTTTTTGTTAATTAAATACAAAATACACATCAAATAAAATAAGAAATATTTTAACGATAGAAAAAGGGTAAGCAATATTTTAATTATCAACTATCAAACAAGCAATAAAAGAAAAGTGACATTTGAAATAAAATATGTGTTGAATAAAATGGCTTATCTCTAAGAGGGGTGAATTGGAGAGGAAAATCCTTCTTTGAAAAACCTTTAGTTTCAAAAACTTTTTTTGAAAATTGTTTTTGATTGATGCAAATCATGGTATTATTTACATTGATTGTGGATATGAGATGCTTTGTATAATGGCTACTTAACTCTTAGATTTAGTTCTAAATAGAAATTAATTGAATTGTTAAGATCAATTAAGATAAAGATACAAAGAGCCCAATACAAGAATGTAAAAAGATAAGGGTAGAGAAAAGATTACCCAATGATTTTTATAATGGTTCAATCACAACCTATGATCTACATCGAGTTGATCCAAACAACCTGAGTTTGGATTTACACTAATCAAATCAATGATTACAAGAAAACTGACATGTAATATGCAACCCGCATATGCAACTATTCTTTAAACATACAAGAATATACCAACACTTTGTACAAACCTAATACACAATCTAAAAACCTTGAGAAACCTTCTCAAGAACAAACCTAGAATGCAAAGAATAGGAAAGAATTCACCTGATAAGTGAAAGATACGAAAATGATGCACTTATCCTTAGCACTCCAACTATTCCTCATGATCACCTATGCAAGATTAATTAATTCTTCAAGTTAAGAATTTAGTTTTTGCAAGCAATGAATCTTCAGAGTGATGACACACATAAGCTCTAAGAAAACTCTATAATTTCTAAGTGAATTTTGTAAAATGAGTGTCACACAAAAGAGAGTTTTGAAACTTTGTTTTCATAGAGCTCAAAACAAAGATAATCGATTGTTCATTAAGGATAATCGATTATTTTGTCGGTGTCTCACCTGGGTATCACAAAGATCAATATAATCGATTATATAACCCCATAATTGATTAACTGTGCAAGCCATAAATTTGCTTCAGCGCCAAATAGTCGATTATCTAAGTGGATAGTTGATTATTTACGAATCTTGTTCAAATCTCAGCAAACAGGGCCTCGTGATATAGATTAATATGTTCTAATGATCGATTATTTTGTTCTTGGATTAAAACTTATGATTTTTCCAAAGAATTTTCGCCCAGTTTTAAACCTTAGTTAATTCTAATCATGGATCTTACTTAGAAATCATTATATAAAGAACAAGTTAAGATGCATTCTAGCATATATGCATGGTTCACACACATTCATGCAAATTAAAAACAATTAAATCAAGCAAACCTATAAGTTAGAGTTCACACTATAAATACATAAACTATTATAAATGTTCAACTCTTCAAGCTTTGTAGATGTCTTCAACTTGTAGGCAACAAGACATGAGAATATATATTTTTTTCATATTTTATTCTATTGTATTTTTAATCTCTTCCTTTTCCCATTTATATTCCATGTTTGTTATATGCAAAATTTTATTGGAGTGAAATTGACATAATAGGAGAATATAATTGGGGTAAGTACTAGTAGCTCTAGTCCCTATTTAACAGTGATGATAGAGAGAAAAAATAATGAGTCTTATAATAATGTTCCAATTACATTATAATTTATTGCCGTAAAAGTTAGTTAAGCCTTTATTTTTTTATTGCCTTAAAAAACACAAGGAAATATTCAAGTTTAAAGCTAATAAAATTTATATTATTTTAAGAGAGAATAAAAATATGTCAAAAGTAGAAGAAAAATCTTACCCCAAAACAAAAGCTAGGGTCTTTTGTGCTCATCTCTTTTTTGAGGTTTCTCCATCATCAGTAGCAAAGCCTTATGATCATATATTTCAACCAACTAAGATGAAAAATAATACTCCCTCTGGTCCTTTTATAAGGCACTTTGGACAAAATCACACAAATCAATAAAAGTAGTTAATTCACTTGATTTTTTTTTTTAAAAAATGTTACTAATGTACCAATTTTATCCTTATTAATAATCATTAATTTGATATGGGTGGTGTAAAAATATTAAAGTCTAAGAGTATTATGCACCCACAAATACTTGGAGTATTTAATAAGGGAAACTAGTGGGAAAAAAATTAAATGTTTCATAGGAATTGTAAAATGCCTTATAAAAAGGACCATCAATTCCTTCTAAACTATGTCTTATAAAAAGGAGCAGAGGGAGTAGCTTCTTGGAATTTCATCCTCCAGGGAAGATTAATCAAACACTGACCTATTCTCACCCCAATACTACCATTCTTCCATGTAATACTATCACCTTGAAAACATAAATGAGATTACCTTCTTGAAGAACATTCTTGAATCTATCCATGTCTATATGCATGTGGCTAAGATGCTCAACCTTCAACCCTCTCATTTTGAGAAAGTGTACAATTAAAGTCACCAATAATTGGCCACTGAGCTCCTAAAATAGACCCTGCAATATCCTCTATTCTGTCTTCTAGCTACTTGTGGTGCTCTATAAACTGCAGTAAGAAACCAACAACATTGGGACTTTTGCCACTGCACCTTCATATGAACAAACTGAGGAGAATGACCGGATGCTTCCTGAATAAAGCTACCTTCGAGACTAATCCTTCGAATAATTCCACTAGCCGTCTTGCCACTTTATGTGTCTTCATTAGAATAATGAAGGACGCATGGGATTGATGCACCGCATCCTTAACTAAGGCACAAAAACCTTTACTTGTCGTACCCTGACTATTAGAATATACAATTAGTAAGAAATTAGTTACACAAGTTTAGTCTAAAAACTCTATAAATAGGACTACTAGCTTGTAATTCATTTTACATCTTTTAATCAATATGAAATCTCTTGAGAATTATTCTCTGTATTTGGCTTATGCCTATGATCTACATTCCTTTCATCCTCTGATTACCAACACTGACAATTCCTTCTTATGACATTCATGAGGAAATGTTTAAAATTGATGGCACTTCAGTGCCTGTGAGCCCCTTTGACACATCAGCATTGCTAATTAACTACATGAGTTGCATTCATATCTCTACAACATGAGAAGATTGCTTCAAACAACCTGCATCCTCACGCCCTCTGACTTTTTGAATGAAAGCTCGAGCTTCATGGTCAACATGTACATGGACAAAAGGTAAACTTTGGGTTTCGTCTTGGCACGCATAATTTTTGCAACAACCTTACTTCATGCAAGGAATTTTTATCTGGCTTTTTACTCTCTCTAATCTTACAGCCTACTTCTTACTCCTTCAATCCTTTCCCAGCTTGCTCCTTGAATTTTATAATAGGAGAAAAATTCTCTTTAAACAATTGTTTACCTCTTTTTCGAACTTCAAACTTCCTTCAGCCTTGGGGATTCTTCCCACCAATTGAATTCCTCACACACGACACACGATACTGGAATCATCTCATTAACGCATGGATTATTATGCTTCTTTGTTTTTCATATAATGTCATGAGTCTTCTTCAAGGATGGTTGGGTCAGGGTAAGGGCCTTCTGAGGAAGGTGCTGTTGGTTTTGTTCTGATTTTTCATGTTGGTTGGTTGGTTTGTACTGCTAGGTATCAAAGGTTTTGTGCTGCTTTGTACCACTGGTTTATGTATCTTTTGGGTTTGAATTCATCACATCTTGTGACTCAATTTCAAACCCTCTTTTTATTAATAATATTTCTTTGCCTTCCAAAAAAAAAAAAAAAATTATGCTTCTTTTGGACCTTCGAAATTGGCTTCTCAAGCACTGCCCTACTGCCTAATTATTTCGACACCCATAATAGTGTGTTAATAGTTAAATTATGCTTATTTTATTTGTAAAATATTCTTGTATTATAATAATTTGTTTAAGAATTTTTATTTTCAAGGGATTGGGGATAAAAAGAAATAGTGCCTCTGTAAATAATAAAATTGGGATAAAACTAATCTTTTGATTATATGAGATTGATGTTTTGATAACTCATAGTTCCTGACAGTTTTTAAAATATTTGTTTTCAAAGTCTTTTTGCCTGTTCAAATTAATCAAAAGTCTATAAAAATTTTCTTTTCAAAGTTCTTTATTTAAATCAAGTTTATAATTTCAATTAATGAATTACAATCTCGATGGTTTAAATAGTAAAGTTGATATTGCTAAGCATTGAGACAAGTCCTCGTGGGAACAATACCCTATTTACCCTTGCTACTTGTAAACACCTAATTTTGTCCAAATAAACTAAAAAAAAAACATTGAAAAAATGAAAAAACTTTATACAAAAAATAAAAAAACACATAAAAAAGAAAAAAGAAAATACATGAGTCTGAAAAAAAAAGGGAAAAAAAAATAAAAGAGTAAAACCAAACAAAATTCGAAAAAAGAAGTTCATACAAAGCAAAAAATAAGAAGAAAAAGAAAAGAATGATTTGTAAAGGTTCGTGTAGGCACAAGGCGTTTCAAATAAAAACAAAAGAAGGCTCTATACAATCTAGGTCGAAATGCAAATTAAAACATAAAAATAAAAAAGAAAAAGAAAAAGAAAAGAGAGGATCACAATCAAGCTATTTTCCTTTTCATTATGCTTCTACATAATTTGTCCTATTCCAGCATGCCTCAACCACTACCTCCTTTCGTCATTCAAACCTCTCTTCCTCAGCTAATATCTCATTCTTTCATTCTATGGATATACACACATGTCAACCCCACCATCTGCACACACGGATTCAACACATTCACAACACATAACAACTTTCCGAATCTCACTCTTGCCATTCACCATCCTCCTCTCATCTAGCTAGCTCTCACACACAGCCCATCCATAATCTCCCGCACAGAGCCGTGAAATTTTTTACCTTAATTTGAACCACCATGAGAGTATCACACTAACTCTAAACACAAACAACTGAACCCACACAATTTCTCTTGTTTATTTTCGAAACCATCACAATCCAAACTCTAAGCTACTTTGATGACACAAGTGGACACGTACTTGGAACAACCCATTATCTCCATCACTGCAAATAGTATAACCCTCCTTGCTCCTTAGCAGCTCCAATTATCCTCTCCGTGGATAGATCATGGAAAACACAATGAGAGGGAAATAATGTTACTGCACATTCCAAATCTTGAGTAAGTTTGTGTGGAGATAAGATTATTGGATAGTTTAGGGACATGGTGAAGAGAAGGATGAAAGTGGATGTTACCACATCCAACAACCGGGGTAAGTGACCTGCTAGCAATGATAATGTGATGTTTTCCTAGAATATGTTGAAAAACTAGAGGAATAACATGTCATATAGTTAGTAGCACTAGAGTCAATAATTGAAAGATCCTTAGACATAGTACCCAAAACATTAAAGGATAAGATCTTAGAATTCATACTAGGCATAACAAAAGACTAAGTGTCATATGGCTCACTAAAGATTCCATGAGGGTCCTTAATTGTTCCAATTCAACTTTACTAAGAGCAGGTGCCTCCTCATTGGATGGAAGTGCTGGTTGATAACCACTTGTAACCTCCGAATCAGATATAGTTTGATAAGCCTACATCTGTCTGAGAGGCCTTTATAGCCCCCTTGAGCAATTATGAACTTTGTCCTCTTCATGAAGTTTAAAGTAGGGCTCCATAGTGTGGTCAACCCTTCTACATTCCTACAATGAGTTCAAAACCAATCCTCCCAGTTGGCTTTTGTTGGAGGCTTCTTGATTCTAAAGGAGGTGCTAGTTTTTGAGCCTTTTTAGAAGCCAAGGCTGCACCCTCAATGGCCCTTGCATTCAACATAAATTTTTTGCAGTTCTCTATTCAAATGATATATAAAATGTTTGATAGTGAGGGAAACTTCTCTTCCTAGAATCTCAGCCAGAATTGGGTCATATTTAGAATCCAGTCTGGAGAGGAATTTGAAGACTTGGGATCTCTCGGTAGACTAAGTGAATGTGGTAGAGTCCTTAGTATTGGAGAGTCTGTTGGCATGGTCTGTCGTCATCACAAATCCTTGTATAGCCTTAAAGAGTCTCTTTGAGCTTGGTTTGGCTGATTTGCTCTATAGTTTAGTAGTACAATATAACAGTAAAGTTGACCACTGTCTTTTACTTCCATTCAGCTCAAGTATGTAATTATTAGATAGCATGTGTTGATGACAGTTATTGATATGTCAAATAGAAAACCTAGAATGACTTGAACAACCCAATGACCCATGCAGCCCAAAATACAAACAAGTCAACACAAATTACAAGCTCAAATACGTCGAAACAAGGTCCTAATTGGATTACAAACCCAATTACGCCTAAATAAGGTCCTAATTGAAGTCCTCTTCAATTTGGATTAATTGGACCAACTTGGATTCTTCTTCTTCCATAGTTTGCTTGAGATTAAACATGTGACTAGATATAAACCCTTACGTTGTGTGGCTTCTTGATCTCTTCAAAATAATTAAAATTTATATTATAAAATGTAGAAAATGTCAAACTTCATTATCATGCATATTTGCTTCATGATTAAATATAGGAAATATCTATATACTATACATGTAAATATTCATCCTCTCTTCCAATCTTGATACTTCTTACACAATAATATAAAAAAAAATTACAAACCTGGAAGAGAAAACATTCAAAACGATAACGTTCATATTACAAAAAGAAAATAAAATTTACATTATAAAATGTCAAGCTCCACTATCATGCATACTTGCTTCAGGATTCAATATCAGCAATATCTGTATACTATACATGTAAATATTCATCATCTCTTCCAATCTTCATACTTCTTATGGATATGAAACAATATAGGAAAACAAATTATGAACCTGAAAGAGAAAACATTTGAAAAGATAACATGAGCCTCCAGAGTTTGCATTCAGATATAACTCTGAATAATTTGTGCTTCATTATTAATATAAAACTTTTCTCCTGGAGAGAGAGAGAAGGAAAAAACACTATCTTTAGAAAGAGAACACAAGTTCATGTATAGTATGAAAGAGAAATGCAAAAGTCTAGTCTTTGTAGGCTATTTAGCCTTTTCAAGTTGCTCTTACCATTAAGTTCCAAAAGAAATATATGCTAGAGCATTACATGGGTTAGTTTAATTGTGATATCTTTAAAATTATAACTGTGTCAATTAGATTAGTTTATTTTAGAGAAAACTAACTTAAAATGCATGAACCTGTACCTCGGGGAAAGAGGACAAGCTATTGGATCACAAAGGATATCTAGTTTTAAAAGCAAAAAAATATAAATTGTACTGGGAAGAAAAATTCTCTCAAAAGTTGAGGCGAATCAAGTAAAGCGTGATACTTATTTCCCAAGAGCTTATGCAGTCTGATTATGAGCTCTAGAGAAAACTAACTTAAAATGCATGAACCCGTACCTTGGGGGAAAAAAAGACAAGTTATTGGATCGCATAGGAGATCTCGTTTTTAAAAGCAAAAAATATAAAAAGTACTGGTAAGAAAAATTCTCTCAAAATTGAGGAGAATCAAGTAAAGTACCATGCTTATTTCCCGAGAGCTTATGCAGTCTGATTATGAGCTCTTCTTCGTCCAAAGAAATGTTTCATCTATGGATGGCTGACATATAGTTAAACCATTGGTGTTTGCAAGTCTCACCACATCGTTTTAAGCCTATACACAGAAAACAAAATAAAATGAAAAATCAGAAAAACAATAAAAATAATTTCAAATGAAATGATAATTAAGTTCATGCTTTCAGTTAATGCATTATGTACCAGGTTTTTTGAAAATGTCTCTTCGGTTTCCTTCACCATGAACTTGAACACAGTTCACAAGGATTTAGTCTGAAGACCAAGCCTTTTCTCCTTCATAACAGGTCTTCGTTCCATTGTGGGTTCCTCTGTTTCTGTCTGATTACAAAGGAACCAAAATGATTATTTGTTTGAAGAATAAAATATATTGAATAAAATCTAAACAAAGTGATTATTATGAATAATGAAGAATGTAACAGTTGAGGCTGAGTCTTGAATGACAATAAAAGGCATTGATGAATATTAAACAGGAGACAAAATTTGAAAACTTAACATATGAATCTCACATTAATGAATAGAGAAGTGACATCTTCAACAAGTTGAAGATGCACACATGGCAACTAAAAGAGAATATTAGAGGAGCTGAGATGTCAAAGGAATAATCAACCTTAAGAGCTTAGGTGGCATTTCAAGTGCTAGCGTCTCAGCTTTTTATATATTATAATAGATAGATAAATAGAAAAATAGATTTTCTTTTCCTTATATGAGCATATGTTGGAAAGAGTGCACATCTTTTCCTCAAGTCTATCCAATGCTCAGAATCAACCCACACAAGTTTACCTTTCACTTTAGCTTGACTGGTCTCAGACTTTTCCTAATCTGTAGGACAGATAATTAAGCATCTTTCCTTCTTTTTTTCTGGACGCAATGGTGCTGCTATCTACCAGTTGCTAAAGGTGAAAAGTGTATTCCCTGTGCTTCTGGCCTCTCCAAAAATTATTGCTTATTGGCCAAATTATAGAAATAATTAAAACTGTTACCATCAAAGTTTTTGAGCCCTGCCCCTTCGTCCACCTAAAACAATAAAAACAGAAAAATCATATAAAATATTTCTTTTCATTATTAAAATTGTCATGCAAGTAACAAAAAAGGGGAGAGAAATCTGCCTTTCAAAGGAAAGACATTTGATACTATCAAATTATTTGTTTGAGCACCCACTTCTTCATGCACAAGTTTACATAGTGCAAGTAAAAGTGCCCCGAAGATGTAGGAGTTGGAGCATGTAAAAGTGCAAGTACAGCAACAGATGCAAACATATCAAATTGAAATGAAGCCAAAATGGAAATTTAGCTACTCACAGTGGCCCAGTTGCAGCAGCAGCTTGGGTTGATACTATCAAACAAAGCACACATCTTGCCAAAGAAACAATGAACAAAATCTAAATTTCGAAGAAGAGCAAGCAAGGGATGGTTGGTGATGATATGAACTACATATAACACTTTTATAGACATCCATTGGCGGACAATGTAGTAAAATTTGGCTCCAAAAGTTCAAATTCAAATTAGTATGAACATCAGAGCCCGCGGTACACTTACAGAAAAAAATACAACTTATTGCAGTATATTGCCATTGCATGTATGGCAGACTGCAGAAGCAGCTAGCCAGTAAGCAACCACATTGGAAGTTAGTGTATCCCTCGACAAGCACAAGTTACCACATTAGAGTGACATTTGAGTTGGTACTTGAAAATTATTGCAAGATATTCTATATTTGAACATAGTAAATAAGTATCACATTGAAAACATGCAAATAATTTAATATTTTTCAACAATTAAAAGTATTTAATGAGGTGTACCTATTTTTGGAATTAGATTGTTCTACTTTTGAAATTCAGTTCTGAGAGCTTTGTTCCCAATTTAATGTGACCGGTTACAGAATCTTAAAGAATTCTGTTTTTATGACTCTCTTTTGCATTCTTGCTGTTGGATTTTATTAATAGTATTATTTATTATTAATAACTAAGAGAAATCTGAGTGTTTCTTGAGTGGTAGCTCTTGACATGTATATTTTCCTTTGTTTGTGGCAGTTGGTTGAGAGGGCGCAAGCTTTATTGAAAAGTTTGCTGGATGTTGCTGTTGAAAGTTTTTTGAGACTCATTTAAAGGGGCTTATGGTTTAGCATTTTACAATGGGACCCTTCTTTTTAGGAATAAATAATTGTGGATGGGATCATGATTCTTTTCAATCTTTTCTTCTATTTTGACCTTAATGAAAGGAATAAAATGAACTTCTATAGTAATGCTTCAAATTCTAGCACCCACTGAACCTATCAGCAGTGTAAAGAATATGATTCGTGTTGTGTAATTCTGATTCTTTTACTTAACAGACTATAGATACACAAGCAGGTATCTCTAAGAAATCCTTTGATTAAGAAAAATATGTGGCTGTGCAGGAGTCAAAGTCTCCAGTGGCAGCCAAAATTTCCCAAAGCTCTGTAGAATATCCAACTTGCAGTAAATTGGCCTCTGAGAAGGATGAGCAGCCACAGTTGAAATTACTATCAATGAAAGAACTGCCAGAGCTATCAAAGTTTAGCATCTTTGATGATGTAAACACTATGTAGTATAGGTGAGGAAAGCAGTATGATGCAACAAAATTCAGTCAAGGCAACAAATCTATCTAATGACGATGACATTTTTCCCAATGCAGACAGTAGGCATAACAAACAACAGCATAATGAAGAGAATAATATATCATTGTTGAATAGGATTCATGAAGCTCAAAGCAATTCTAATGCTGCCAGACAGGTTGAACATTCGGATCAGAAGGGTGATTTCTGTGATGATTTGGTTAATGCAATCAAAAGAATTGACTCTCAGATTTTGGCTTTCCAACATTGTTCAAATTTAAGTCATTCCACTAAGAACAGTGCAGGTCATCATACTACACATGAGGCAGCAAATTCAGACAGACCTGTAATACAGAGAAACGATGGGGCTTCAGGAGGTATGTTGAGTAGTGGAAAGTCCCTCTTGGAAGGACATAGATTGATGAATCAGAAGACATGTAAAGCAAGTTGTAAAGGTGAAAATTCGATTTCAGCAAATGCATTTGTGGAACCCTTTTGTGTTGTAAATGGATCATTGAGTCAGAGTTAGATGCTAAATCAGAATCATTGGCTTCATAATAGTGTAGAATCTGCAAAGAGCATTGATGTACACCAAAGCAGATTGATACCGACATGGTATCAGAAGGAGAATGGTTGAGAAGTCCCAATAGGATTCAAAATTCAGTACAAAACATAGCTATGATAAATACAGCTACGCCACTGAATAGGTTAGTTAGCGGTGATGCCTATTTTGGGAGTGAAGCTAGTGAGTGTATTCAAGGTTTGAGGTTCCCTTTGAATCAAGATGAGCATACTAAGAAGCATTCCATGTTAGTAAGTAAAACAAATAGGGAAAGTTTGGTCACAAAAAATCTAGTGGCTTGGTCAAAGGCTGATCAGAATCAGAAGGAAATGAGTTTTGAATCTTCCTATGCACAGAAGTTAGCATGAAGAAAGGTCATTATTGCAAGGAGAGAAAAGCCACCACCTCATCAGATGGTAATGAAACCAACTCTATTGGACCAGAGATGCAGTGAAATTAAAGTCAATTCCCATCAACACAGACTCTCCAGTTTTGGACAGAAGAAGAACTCATAATGCTGGTCATCTTGAACCATGGATGACAAGGGTTATACAACAAGATCATAAACTGGAGGAGTCAAGCTCAAACTCTGACTCTTCTTGCTAGAGTTCTCGGCAAGGCAGTGCCAATAGTAGTAGTGACTCTGGGGACTACTCCTTGCCAGATGGAACACAGTGTCCCTCATTAGGAACGATGGTGGATGCAGCATATGAGGGCAGTTAAGAAGAGAGTAACAATTCACATCTGGAAAAGGATTATGGCCCTTCTTATAGATTTGGCAGTTTCAAATCTTATAGACATCACCGTGAAAGAAATCCTATGGAAACAATTGGAAGGCTAAGGAGGCTGAAAAATAAGTTGGGAATAATCTTTCACCACCACCACCATCATATGTATGCATGCACCATTATACTGGATATGCTTGTTATTTTGGGTACTCAGCACTATAGCAGTGTCTTTTCCTTCTTTGTTTATTTGAAATTTTTGTTTTAAAACTAAAAGTTTTGGTGTACTATTAGAACCTGGCTTTAGACACGTATAGGTTTCCATACAATACATTAAAAACAAAAACAATACATAATTGACATATAAAAAATATAATTTGTTCACATACTGCCAATCCTCCTCTCTTTTCATCTTTTTCAGCTTTGCTTTTTCACACGGATCTCTTTTTTTTTATTGAAAACCTCTCCCCTTGTTTTTGGATTCTTCCAGCAATTTGAAAATCATTTGTCAATCAATTTGGTAACAAATTTCCTTTATACAAAACACATTGTCACTTAATTTAAAGCAATTACAACAATTATTTTCAATATTAGGTACAGAACAAATATAATCATTAAAAGGGGAAAAATAGACTGACCAAACCTTTTGGCCATAGAATATCCGGTTTTTCAACCTCCTTTCTATTTTTATTCCTATTCCGCTTAACGGGGGTGTGATTCCAGAAATCAAGACCCCCTTGAACGCTCTGATTTTGCAATTCTGTATTTTGAATGCGTGAGGGAACTCTGATTCTGCGTGAGAGAACTCTTGGCTTCGAGAGGAGCAAAAAACCTGATTTGCAACGCTATGATTCCGGGGTTCTGTAGTGGCATTGAGTGTTCTGATTTCGTAGTTCTGTGATTTCCTGATTGTTTGCGAGGGAACGCTGCAGGGTTCTGTGATTTCGTGATTGTCCCATGGGTGAGTTCACAAGGAGCGTTGAAAAACCCCATACCCCATTGAAAGAAGAAAGAGCGTGAATCCATGGGTGTGTTTCAGAAACGTGATTTGCATCTGGAGTGAATGTTGCGAGCTATTGGTGTGTTTCAAAAACATGAATTACATCTGGAGTGTGAATTGTCCCATGGGTGTATTTCAGAAATGTCAATTGCATATGGAGTGAAGGTTGGTGTGTTTGGGTGTGCGTGAATTGCATCTGGAGTGAAGGCTTGAGCATAACATTGAGGGGAAAAGTGACACGTACGTAACCAATTAGTCTGATGTGGCAAAAAGTAGTAGAGTGATGTGGCACAACTGTTTACCTCAGAAATTATATATTATAAATAGATAATGACACATTTTATGCACAGTACTTTAAAGTATGATTTGTATGGGCTATTGTTATTTTATGGAATTTCAATATCATGCTCTTTCCACAATTGCTGGTGGGTTTGTTCGTTAGTATATATGAATTCTGTTGGAGAAAAAAATATAAATTTTGAACTTCAAATTATTTTAAATTATTTATACATTTTTTTATTTTTTAAATTGACTTCCTCTACTTTGATATTTTTATCATGATTGAGTAGATAATTATATTGTTTATCCTTTGCTTGTTTTTTAGTACATAAAATGTGACTTATATATTGCTAGAGTGGAGTATGTTGGATAAGAAATACACCTTAGTATCATTTTTTTTGTTCAAATATTGATTAAAATAAAAAAATTGAATAAATGAAAATAATAAAGTAATGGTATAATATTATTGTTTGTTGACAAATTTTAATTTTATTTTGATAAATAATTTACTGATTAAATGAAAAGGAAGTTAAAAAAAAAAAAACATAATTACATGGCTAATGTTAAAAGAATGAAGATACAAAATTTATGGGTTGCCTTTAAAACATTTAGGTAAGTATTGTGTATGTGGGAGTGAATGAGAAGAGAAGCAAGGTGAGAGGTAGATGTTTATCATTTCTAAAACTTTAAAATGATTTCAAGTGGTGGATTTGCGAGTTTAGTTACACTTTGTATTGTGTTAAAAGTTCTAATTTTAAGTTTGGCTTAAATATTCAACTTGTAGCAAATAAGGACAAAATAGCAGGGTTAATTTACAATTTATTGCAAGAAAACATAGCTATAAAAATACCGATCATCATCCAACGATCCAATGCAAAATCCAATTACTGATATGCATAAAATTGGATGGTCCCACACCATAATAAATATAATCCAATACATGCTGGTTTTGCAAAGATAGTTCACTATAGGAAAACCAGCTAACAGGACATATATCAGCAAACCACGCCAATAAAACATCTTTTGCTTATTAAAAAAAATCAACAAACCACAGGTTTTGTTGGACCAATTACAAATGTTATAGAGGAAATTTCTAGTGTTTGGTTCAGATGATTCAATAGAAACCTTCCACTAGTGAAGAAAAAAAAGCGACTACATGATTGAAATGGATACAAGAGATGTGACCGATAGAGTAAACTGGAGCCATCACAGTCAACAAGTATTAAGTGTCCACCACCTCAGCTACCATCTGTATTCAATAACAAATAAAACCATATTGTTATCTCTAGTCAACATCTCAAAATCAATATTCCAATAAGAATAGTGCAACACTGTATTATCCCATAACAAGTTTTAGATTCTAGCAGAGATAACAATAATTTCATCAAATCAAATCCCATTTGAGTTTGTAAACAAAGTTAGTATTTGATGGAATTTTTTATTTATTTATTTTTAATTAAATGGATAATAGATTAGAAAGCTGGATTCCATCATTTTCCTTCCTTAGCATTAATTTACTTCAATAATCCATCACACCAAAATTTACCCTTTACTTTTACCACTCAGTATCTACTAGTAAACACCAAAGAATTAATGTGAAATGCAAGACTAAGTATATGCCATAAAAACTAAATCAGAAATAAAATCAAGAAAAACCATGCATGTAATTCCAACCTTTGAAGGCATCTTAGTCCTGTTAACTTGCCATCCTTTGCGCAATTGATTTATGCAATCTACTCAATAAGGTTAAGAGTTTACTCAAACACTATTGTGCTTACTTGGTTTTCCTATTTGTCAATTGGACTTTATATCATCTGAAGCTTACATGTCTCACCATGTTCTTTAGCAATACCTAGGAAATTTCTAATCAACCATATGATATAAAGTCCATTTAACAAATGAAAACAAATTTAAAGAAAATATAAAATGGTTCTTATACTCCACTTTACACAAAACAATATAAATTAAGAAACCACCTTACTTTAAGACAATATAAAGCATCAACCTTTATATGAATAGAAGTTTTAATTTTTTTTTTTTGACAGAAAATATTTATTTAAACATGTTTCAAGTTGGAAAATAAATCCCTGAAACTTTGAAAAATTATAAAAGGGTTAAATATAAAAATATTAATGTTTAGTGTTTCAAAAATAACTCATGTAATTTTATTCCCTCAGTTTTTTAAATATGTGAATTGTAGTCCCCATTTTTCACAAAAATCGTCTCCTTTTATTCTCTAATTTAAAGAAATAGGAACCAGACGACACATTTCCATAAATAAAAGGTTAAAAAGAGATTTTTTTTAAAAAGACTATAAGTAAACATTACCTTAGTTAAAGAGACAAAGAATATATTTAACCCATTATAAAATGTGACTTTACATTCCAACTTGTGGACAATTTTTCACAATTCACTGAATTTAATAATTGGCTTTTCTGTATTATTCACTCCATTAAACCCATTTTAGTCTATTTAAAAGTCAAATAAAATTTAGCCCCACGATACAAAGTACTATAGTGACACCACAAAATGGTTTGAAACAAATAGTATATGGGTGGATAATAATTTACACTGTCATGCATAAGTGTGTGTGACTTGTATATTTTAATTTCTTCGGGCCGCCACAATGATAACAAAAAAAAAAAAAAAAAATGACATCATGGAGTAGAAATAAAAATAAAATGGTCACGTTAAACTCATTTGTACATGTAGTAAAATTAACACTATACTTTCTAAAAATAATTGAAGCCTTCTTACCTTATAGACGATTCCTACTTATGCAACAAGTCATATTATCACTTCATTTATCTTGATGGCAGGAATGTGAGCAATCTTAGACCAGTGTTTCCCTTTCCGACTTTGATACCTTGCTTCTAGTAAAGGACAGCCTCTTATCTTCAGTAATTCAAGAGAGCATGGCAGCTGATCTTCTGGCAAGGACTCAAGGCTTTTACAATCCCAAATATCAAGCTCTGTGAGAGAAGTAAGATATGGAAAGGACTCCAGGGAACGACAGCTTGTACTAATTGACAGATATTCAAGTGATGTGTATCTGTGCCATGATTCGGAAGACAGAAATTCTAAGTTCCCACAGTCGTAAATTCTAAGTGATTGCAATGACGTTGGCAAACCATCAGCTGGGAAGGAAATCAAAGTGGAGATATTGTGAATAGTCAAATCTTGAAGACAATTGGCAGCTAGTATCATTCTTGGCAAATATGATAAGCTGTCACACTTTCCAATGGATAGTTTCCTATAAGAAAAGTCGTCAAGCAAGGAAAACAAGCCTTCTCCCCCTTCACTAATTTTTACTAACTCAATTGATGTGTTCCAGTGCAGATCGCATGATTTTGCCTATAGCTGGTTGCACTCTGATATACTAACATCTGTCAATGAAGGTAGATGGTTGGGCAGGTTTCCTCTCAACTTTGGGCACTCTGATAAACTCAAACGCTTAAGGCAAGGAAAAGGAAATTTGAGGCCTTCACCTTCAAATGGTAGCCACTCCTCCCACTCTGACATCTCTCTAAATTGGATGCTCTCCAACAATGGAAAGGGTTGAAATGAAAGGGAACCTCCATTGTTGCAGTAGAATTTGTCATCAATTGTCTAGACCATTTTCATCCTTTTAATCACAAGCTCCTTAACACTACTACATATATAGTTTTAGGCTACATTTTATTACTTACATTTCTAAAAATGTTACTATACTTCTAATAAAATCTATTTTGTAACATTTATTAATTTACATTTGTGAAAATGTTACCAATGCTTTATTTTGCAACATTGATCAATTACATTTTTAAAAATGTTACTAATATTTTTAATAAAATTCATTTTGCAACATTTGTTAAACTAGATGTTGCTATCTTTTTCCTTACCAAAACATATGGAATCACCTTACCAAAAAAAAGCATGTTACTATCTTTTTATATATTTAATTTAATTTGTTTTAAATTCTTTTTTAATAAATAAAAAAAAAAAAGACGAGATGGCAACATTTTACACACTAGCCTTCTATCTAACTATGTTATAACAGTGCTCTCTTCATTTTACTTCAAATCCTCTCAAGACCTTACATTGTCGCTCTTCACGTTGTAAGAGTTTGTAACGACGGTGCCATCGAACACTTGTTTCCTCTCCCAACGATTCTCTTCTCAGGTTCAAATCTTCCATTTTTTTTCCTTTTTATCTTTATCTCTCATTAGATCCTTTCTCCCTTGCCTTGAAATCCTATTATGTGATCGTGTATGCTCGCCAGTGGTAGTAAAATAAAACAACCTTTCACTTTTGAAACCCTGGTGTTTGTGAAAATGCTTTAATGAGGAAATAGTTAGATAGATAGCATTTTATATTTCTATTGTTGATTGTTGAAGATTGTGAACTCTGTTTCTCAGTTACATGCCAATGGAAGAATCGATTCAAGCCAGATGCTGCAGATTGCATGGTTCAATTAGTAAGCATAGAACACTATTTCCTTGCTTTGATTTTCATTTTCTTTGGTTGTTTATAGTGAGCGAGTCGCGGGAGAGAGCAAGAGTTCCATGAGCCAAGAGAGAGAGTGAGATGGGTTCCTTTAAACTTTTAATTTATTGGTGATAAGAGAAACTGCACAAAATGTGTTCGATAAAAGTTGTTCTAGATAGAAAGTGTGCAACAGCAGGCATGGCCGTGACAAGGTAGATTGGCACATTAACTTACATATAGAATATTATTTTCATTCGAAGTGTAGATTGGCAAATTAAAAACAATTGCTTATCAGGTAGTTCTTTTATTTTTTTTAATTTTTGGGGGCTTATTATGCCTTTTCCCTTACTGTTTTAGAGTTTATATCATATAAACTTGTTGTAGAGGATAATGATACTTTTTTATGAAAATCCTATATAATTACCACATCTTTTGTATAGTTATGATGGTATTTTGATTTATCCTATTTTTTATGTAAGCACAACATAAAAAATTTCTTTTTCACAGCCTGACTTTAATTGCAATTTTATCTCCTAAGTTCCTAACAAATATCTGCTTATATAATTGTTGGTGATTACAGGGACATGAACCACTTTTATCTGTCAATGGATTCCACCAGTTACACATCCTCATATTCTTCTTAGCTTTCATGTGTTTTATAGTGCTATCACAATGCTTCTTGGAAGGATAAGGGTCTGTTTATACTTCTTTGGAAACGTGAGTCTAGAAGATTTATATATTCTTGTTCATGGGTTAGATCTTTAGGTGATGCGCCTTAAATTGATTTAATTTCAAGCTTAAACTGTCACGACCCATCCTAGGATAGTGATCAGCGCACAGGCTATATATTCTTTAGCCTGGCTAGCCTGAACACCAAAAATAAATAAAGACAAATAAAGGGAACTACAAAAAAAAATCCGGCAGAGTCTCCCCTAAAAACAGGACAAACCAAAAATATAGAACCACCTATGAAATCATATATACATATATTCAGATCCAACAGTCAAATATCAAGGCCTCACATAACAACATAGGCCCTTGACATGGATATATCCAAATATAACATCTAGTAATGATAATATAACTCATAATCAGCGTAGTTCTCAAAACAACATAATTACGTCAACATGTTTATATAGCAGTATCACCTATAACTCAAAATAAAGGGATTTTTCTCTATATCTATTTCTGCCCCTATTTCTATAGCTGCAATATACTATATACTGGAGTCACCAAAATACTCTCCATCATATGCAATGGAGGCCTACCAAAAGATGAACAAAATTCCTAGGGAGATCAGCAAATCCTAGGAAGTCTGCTACTCAATCAACTATGAATCTGAGAGAAAAAGGAAAAAATGGGGTAAGTCACAAGGACTTAGTGAGAGCATAAAAAAATACAAAGTGGACAAGAAGGAGAAAACAATCATAGCATGAGTTTTTACATCCAAAAATAATTTAAATGACATTTAAATTAAAGTGAAATAAATACGGCTCATTTTAATAAAAATTATATTTACTTCCTTGCTAACTCATAAGAATTAAAAATCAAAAATCATAATCAAGAATAACAAACTTTATATGAACTTTAATTCTACTAGACCACATTATCTCTTCGTTGTGGCAAACATAAATTATAAAACTACGGCACTCAGCTCGTAGACTGCATTATCTCTTCGTTGCAGCAAACGATAACTAAAGAAACTATGGATATTCAATCCATATGTTACATTATCTCTTCGTTGTAGCAAATGGTCATCATTCACCAAAACTCACAATGAGAACTAAATTTCCACATTTAAATTATATCATCAAACTATAAAAAATTATAAAGAATTAAATCCAACCAAGTAAAATAAACATTATACTTATTTTTCTTTCTCAAATATTCATAGGAACTAATATCACTAAGAAAACGTATTTTTAAAATATACTTGCTTCTCCTAAAAATACCACTAGGTAAATTTAGCTACTTACACCAAAGAGAACCCAATCAATGTCTTCCAATGCTGTGGGGAGGAGCAACCACCGTATTTTCCAAGGAATCTAGACATAAATAGTAGGGGAATGAAAGATTAGATAAAATCCCCAAATTATAATGCCTAGGGTTTTGAGGAAACTAGAATAATTCTAATATTTAAATTTCCAATACCTTTCACACATAACCCATTACTAATCTATGCCAAAAAATAATTATCTAACTTTGTTGTTCATGGTTTTACCTCAATAGCTTCAAATAGGGAATTTCAAGGAGATGGGTATTATTTCCTTTAACTTCAATCACCTTCCCAAGCTTGAGCACCACAAAAGTGTAGGAAACTTGATGGAGCAATGGAGGAAATTAGTGGAGAAAATAAGAGAAAAATAAATTGATGAAGACAGAGGAAGCTGCATGAGAGGTTTAGGGGGGGGGGGGGGTTTCTATTTTGAAAAGAAAGAATTAGGAAGTGGGGGGCTCTCGGGTGGGGTTTAAAACAAAACAGGGGAGGGTTTTTTTTTTAAGTTAAACGGTGCATTTCATTCTTCCCCTCTTAAAAGAATTCGTCCTTGAATTTAATCTATGACTAACCTTGAGTCTCAAACAAGTGAGGATACTTCTCACGCATAACAGTTTCTGGCTCCCAAGTCATCTCCTCACCAGCTGCTCCTCGCCAAACCACTTTCACTGACACAATATCCTTAGAACGTAAACGCTTCACGCGTTTATCTACTATAGCCACTGGTTGTTCTATATAGCTTAGATTTTCATCAAGTTGCACCGACTGATGCTGAATAATGTGTGATGGATCATGAATGTACTTTCGAAGCATAGACACATGGAAAAATGGGTGAACTCCAGAGAGATCAGGTGGGAGGGCTAAGCGATAAGCCACTTGCCCCACCCTCTCTAGAATTTCAAAAGGACCAATAAACCTAGGACTAAGCTTACCCTTCCTGCCAAAACGTAAGATGCCTTTCATTGGAGACACATGTAAAAATACATGTTCTCCTACACTAAACTCCAAAGGTCGACGTCTTCGATCTGAATAAGACTTCTGTCTACTCTAAGCAGTCACCAAGTGATCTTGGATTATCTTGACCTTCTCAACAGCTTCTTGAATTATTTCTGGACCTACCAGTCTAGACTCTCCAGTTTCAAACCAACCAATCGGTGATCTACAACGCCTTCCATACAAGGCCTCAAAAGGTGCCATCTGAATACTAAACTGATAACTATTCTTATAAGCAAACTCTACCAAAGGCAAGTATTGATCCCAACTACCTCCAAAATCAAACATGCAAGCACACAACATATCTTCTAGGATTTGTATTGTTCTCTCGGATTGCCCATCAGTCTGAGGGTGAAAAGTAGTACTCAAATCCAATCTAGTCCCTAAACCTTTCTGAAAAGATCTCCAAAATTGAGCTGTGAACTGAGGTCCTCTATCTAATATTATAGACAACGACACTCCATGTAAGGATACTATTTTCTCTATATAAAGCTTAGCATAATGAGCTGCTGAGTAGGTAGTTTTCACAGGCAAAAAATGTGCTGACTTGGTCAACTGATCTACAATCACCCAAGCTGAGTCATAACCCTTTGAGGTTTTAGGAAACCCTGTCACAAAATCCATAGTGATCCTCTCCCATTTACATTCAGGTATATCAATCCTTTGAAACAACCCTGCGGGCTTTTGATGCTCTGCCTTAACTTGCTGGCATACTAGACATTTAGATACAAATTCAGCTACATCCTTTTTCATCCCTTCCCACCAATAAAACTCCTTATACATTTTAGTAGAACCCGGATGAATGGTATATAAGGAATGATGGGCTTCCTCCAAGACCTTCTTCCTTAAGTCTCCTACATTAGGAACACATAAGCGAGTGCCAAAGTGTAAGACACCCACCGAATCAACCACAAAATCAGAAACCTTGCCTGCTTGAATCTCCTCCAAAACCTTCTTCAAATGAGGGTCTTCACCTTGAGTTGCTTTAATGGTATCCACTAAAGTGGAATGAGCATGAACATGAGCTAAAAGTGATTCGGTGCCTGTGATCTCAAACTTCACTCCACTGGTTACAAGGTCTTGAAACTCTTTCACTATAGGTCTCCTAACTTCAACTATGTGAGCCAAGCTACCCATAGACTTCCGACTCAAAGCATCAGCAACTACATTTGCTTTACCCGGATGATACAAGATTCACTACTACAAAAAAGACATTTAACATCGGTTCTGGAAGACATACGACATCGGTTCCAGAACCGATGTTGTATGAGACGATGTTAAAAGTAAGGCACTTTTTACATCGGTTATAGAATCGATGTAGAAAGTCCATTTTTACATCGGTTCTAATTAGAACCGATGTCGAAAGCGGCGCGTGTTTTAAAAAAAATGTGACATTCTACATCGGTTCTAATTATAACCGATGTAGAAATAGAAAGTGCACTTTCTACATCGGTTATAACTAGAACCGATGTAGAATGTCACATTTCTTTTTAAAAAACCGTCTTTCTACATCAGTTCTAAATAGAACCGATGTTGAAAGTCATTTTTAAAAAAAAACATATATATATATGGCATTTTTATCTGTACACTACTCAAATTGGGATTAAAAATAATGTTAGGACCACGATTCTAATATAAACTCTCTTTTATAAGCTCTTCAATTTTACTCTTATTATATTAATTTTTATCATAAAGGTGAATAAAATAAAGTTATATGTAAAAGTGAATAATATGAATATGTAAAGTCATCATATAAGCTCTTCAATTTTACTCTTATTATATTAATGTACAATTCCATCACTCGTTGCTTATAAATATGAATAAAATAAATTGTACGTAAAGAAGTAAAGCATGAATAATGAATTACACGAGAAGCAAAATATAGGAAATGGTCATGTTCACAAGCCTCAAAGCATCTCTTAATGAATTGTAATTATTACAATTGACATAAGGATTTTATATATATATATATATTACATTATGTAATAATTGATTGTGACAATTACCTTTTCAAATCAATTGTATTTATATGAAAGTCCATACAAATAACACTATTTTAATGTCCTAAGCAAGTGTATGGAGTAAAAGATTATGTTGTGGTCAAGGAAGTAAGACAGTAATACCCGTGTAGTGCAGGGAGGCACACAATCCAGCTTATGTACTTGTGCTATTTTCTATGTGAAAAGCTGCGAGGAGATACAAAACAAACTTTAAAAAACACTCTATGTAATATATTATTTATTAATATAAATCCTATTAAATAATATAGAAATGACTATAATAGACAATTCATTATACTATTAAGTAAATGATACTTCGATCTGCACCATCTAATGATGAAGTCGTGTTTACATTTTATTATCTAGGATACAAATAAGTACCAATGAGAGAAAAGACAAGTAGTTAGGTTGCAATATAACAAGATATAACACGGCCAAAATGATAATTAGATAAATAAGTGGATGATTCCCAGAAGAAAAAAAATCAGTAGATGAATCTCAAGCTTCCTCTTTGTTGAATAAATTGAATGGATAAAAAAGAATATGCAAAATCTGCATTTTGATAGTGCAACTCACTTGAAACATTGGAAATTCAGGTGAAATATATGTCCATATGAATTGATTACCGCCCAAGACGTGATTAGCAGCCATATGATCCACAACACTCTCTAATTCCATTGGGAGTCTCGGATGGCCCATTCTGAATCGGACAACCTTAGCAGAATATATAGGGAAGCCATGCTGAAAACATGCTGACAAAGTAAACATAGATTATTTGTCAGATGATTAAGCAAATGTTCATGATCCTTGACACACCTATTTTCATATTAACTTGATACACAGAGTTTAATTTAGTTACCAGGCTAACCTTGGAATGGATGGACATTAATCTCCGTAACAAGACATAATTTTGAAACAAGCTTATAAACTAAAGTCTTAGGAACATAAGGATTGCTTTCCCCTTTGCTTGACCAGTATGATGCTTTATATTCAGTTCTATCCCGAGGCTCCAACGTATGTAGAATGCTTTCTTTAGAGTTTGTGACAATCAATGTCTTACTCTTGCATCATAAGCCATGACTCATGAGGCAGTTCAAGTTAAGCATAAAACAATGGAATAAAAGAATAAAGCATAGTGATAGTCAAATGGAAGGAGAAACAGAGAACTAACTCAAGAAATTTCTTCCCAAGTAAAATTTGAGAAATTTCCAGCATACAAAAAAAATCAGTCAAGTAAAGCAAACAATACAAAATCCATCAAAAATTACCACCATGATGTCAAAATTATGTCACATACCCTGCTACAAGTCAAGGCTGAAACACTAAATAATATGTTAAGGAAGAAAATACCATCATAAAATTAAAATATGAATTCCAAAGGCATAAGCACTAAGCAGCTTAGCCATGCAAGCATTTATTATTTTAGAATATAATACACAATATGCAACTTGAAGTCCTTTGCCTAAGTGTCTACTGAAACTTTCAGTATAAATTGATCAAGGCCAATACCAACTCTGGTCTATCATCAGCAATGCACCTAAAATTGCATAACTTTCAAGCCCACCATACTATAGTACTATAGCCATATTTAACATGACAATTTTCTTTAGTTTGGGGCTATTTCATTACTAAAATTTACCAAGAGCAATTTAACAACTATATGAGGTTTCACAAAATCAAACTTGTCAAGAACCAATCATTAAGAGCCATATTTGCTAATATGGCTTGAAGTTTTGTTCCAACAGCCAAAATTATCTACAACCAATCAAACAGCTTATAATTGTAAATCCCAACCAATTTGAGAATTTCATATACCGAGAAAAGAATGCTTACAACAACAGGAATTAAGGATGCCCAAAGTGCAGTACGCCATCCTGGAAATTATATTAATTGAATTTAGTTGAATTTTCAACTACAAAATTGACAAATTCCATATAGGACACCCCAGACAACATAGTTGCTTACCATTAACATTGTTGAGGAGGTAAACTACAAATGCTGCCCAGAGGACAGGACTGTCAACAACATAGTCAGCACACATTGCAAATATACAAGGAAAAACCTTACTTAATACTAATATAATGCTGCATATACATTTTGCAGTTGTTAGTGTTTACCTGACTCCCACAACCACCTTGAAGTCATCTTCTAATTATCTTTTGATATAACTTTGGAAATTAAATTTACTTCTAGGAGCCCGGTGGACCTATTCAAGTATACATAATTCACTGTCAATGTAGAAGAAAGGCAAATCCACAATAAAAAGAACATTAGTTACTACATAAGAAGTGTTGACTCACAGTAATAAACCCATTGCCCAAAGTCTGGTAATCAATTTTATTTACAGACCTATAAAACTGCCTAAAGAAGCAGCGCTGAAATTGGAAAATAAAAGTTATGTTACATCATTACTTTAAATAAGCATGAGAAATAGAATGTATAGAACATTTGAGCTTTGACATTCAAAATTTGCTAAAATGGGCCAATTTGATTTTCTAAATCATTGCTCAATTTATACTCAAATTAATGCCACTAAATTACCACCTTTTCTGTTTCTTTAATAAATATTACATGTCTCTAATGGTAGGTTCATCCATGAAGATAATAGATGGATTGGCATCAAGTTAAACTACTCACAGTATCCTGCTATGTGAGCAAACGTTTCTTGCTTTTTAAGGTACCCAGAAATAGTGATTTGCCCTTGAATATAACCTGTCATTTTCCTTCCAGATAACACATCCATTAGAGTTGTTTTACCAGCCCCACTTACACCCATTAGAGCTGTCAGAACTCCTGGTCTAAAAGCTCCATTAACATCCTTCAACAGTTCAAGTTGATCTTCAAGAATGCCTTGGCTCTTCATTTCCTGCTAACATAGAGAGAAATCATGATCTATTTCCAGGAATCTACAGGTACAGGGGTTTTTTTTATTTTAATTATCAATCCCACCAAAAGTTACTGCTCAGGTTGGATGTCTTCTTTTCTCCTAAGCTCATAAGCAACGAAGACCTTTGTACCTTTACCATGTTGAAGATAGCTAGCTCACTGTGATGTATGACCAACTTATCAGATCAGGCTTCTCAAGTTAGGAATATATTTTTACAAATTCTAATGCACATTTCCAAATTCCAATATACAAAATAAAAAAAGAAGAAATTGCTATTTTAAGAGTAAATGCGCTAGTGTGGTTTTGCAAGAAATTCCATCAAAATGCAGATTGAGATAGATTTATCAAATCAATGCTTCTAGATGCTACTAAGTTACAAAGAACGTATAATTTCATGGATTTTCTAGATAGTAAAATGATGGATCATATAAAAGGGCTTAATTCATTCAACTACTAGGCTTAGACAATGTTCCCCAAACAAAAAGGAGGGTAGAGGTTAGACAAAATTGCATAACATAAACATATTTCAAACAGAACCTCATCAAAGACACCAACTGGACTGTCCCCATCAAAGTGGGAATCTTACAAGTTGCTTTCCTCCACCATCGCTTCGGCTTCTAGTAACGGACTCCTTGTCGATTATGGTGGATTTCACTGTGATTTGTTCAGCGTTTTAGAAATTCAATTGAAATAGAAGAAACAATTTAGGGAGAGAAAGAGAAAGAGAGACATTACGAGATACTTTGAGCTGGTTGAGGAGGAGATGCGAACAGACATGGGGGCGGCGCAGTTGGCGACGGTGTCGCACACTACGTCGACAATGACTGCGAGATGTAGATCCAGATCTAGATCTGCCACCTCTATAGGCGCCTCACACCCACGCCTCTTCGAGATTCGGCTCCAGATCTGTCTTCGCCATGGTGCAGAGAGGTCGAAGACACAAAACATGGAGTCGTTACAGTCGTGCATAGAGATGGAGGCGGTGAAGATGAGATCAGCCCCCATCATTCGCTACAAACACAAAACTAGATAGTGAGAATCGGAGAAAAGAGAGAAGAGGAGAGAGCAACCTTATAGCGACGAAGAAGGTGAAGGCGCAGTGAGTTAGGGTTTCCCAAACGGCGATGGAAGAGTGGGCGGCGAGACAAGGTTGTGTTAGGTCATGACGACTTGGTGTGAAGCAACAGAGTACGAGCAATGAGAGAGGAGTTTGGAAATGCAATTTTAAAACAACACATACTACATCGGGTTCATAATAAACCGATGTTGTATATTTCATTTTATTTACAAAAATGCCACCACGTCTTATTTCTACATCGGTTCTCAATATAACCGATGTTGTATTGTTCATTTTATTTACATACATGCCACCGCGTCTTATTTCTACATCGGTTTTCAATATGACCGATGTTGTATAGTTCATTTTATTTACGAACATGCCACCGCATCTTATTTCTACATCGGTTCTCAGTATAATCGATGTTGTATAACTCGTTTTAATTTCAAAAATGCCACCGCATCCTATACTACATCAGTTCTTAACTAACCGATGTTGTAGTGCTGATGTTAAATGGTAATTTTGTAGTAGTGATTGTGCAGTCATAGTCTTTCAAAAGCTCCATCCACCTCCTTTCAAAAGCTCCAGTCATAGTCTTCTTCTTTTTCAACCATGTGACTTTGTTTTTAATTTTGACGTCTTTCTTTTAGTTTAGTCCTTTGTTTTCTTGAGGACAAGCAAGACTTTAAGTTTGGGGTGTTTTGATAATTGCCATAAGAGCATTATTTCAATAACCATAATTGAGGCAATTATCTTAATATTTCAATTCTTTTAAACTTGTTTTGTCTTGTCAATAATCAATTTGCAAATAAAATTAGATTCTCATTAGGATAGTTTACTTGGTAAAATTTCATCTAATTAGGTTTATTTTTAATGTAGAAGCAAGAGGATAAAGGTAGAGATGATGATGGAGCCAAAGAAAAAAAATCAAAAGTGAAGAATGATCAATGCTTAAGCATGCCCTGTCTGGCACTTAAGCATGGATTCCAGTAGCTGTCAAGTTTGAAGACAAAGTCACGCTTAAGCAAGCTCTCATTAACGCTTAAGCGTGGATTCCAAAAGAGGACCAAGCTTCAGAGTTGGTCACACTTAAGCATACCCTAATTCGCACTTAAGCACGATATGTCTAGAGCCCAAATCTCCATTAGAACACTCACACTTAAGTGAGCTGTCTGTGGCGCTTAAGCGTGAGTGCGCCACATGTTTTTTTTTGAATGGCTAGTGATAGGTCCTATTTAAGGCAAAGATCCCATTATTTGACCTAACTTAGATCAAAAAACATTCCCCTTGGAGGGGGTGCCAGCTGTGAAGCTTCTTCCATGGCTCTTCCTTCAAGATTTTGCATTCCGTCTTCATTTTTAGAGCTTCTAGTGTCTATGTGTAGCTAAATCCCCCTAGTGTTTAGGGTTGGATTTAATGTTACTGAACCTCTTGTATTTACTTTGATATTTTAATATATATTCAGTTCTTCAATCTTTTATTTCACTCTCTTGCTCTATTTTCTTATTGTGGATTGATCAACAACATACATGTGGGATCTTACTCATTGGAAAATGTTGCTAAAAACCTAGACCTAGAGTGAAGTAACTAAGGGTTTTGCACTCGGAATGGTGTATAAATCTTTATTCATCTTGTTAGTCCATGTGCTTAATGCAACTCTCATTATTGAACTAACTAAGGGATTAGGGGTTAATAATGAGAGTTAGCCTCTAACCACTAAGGAATTAGGGTTTTAGTGACATTTATGGTTGATGAATGATTGATGATCTTGAATAGTATTAATTATGTTGTATGCAAGTAAGGAGAGGTAACATGAAATCCAACCCCGGGCATGTTCTTATTATATTAGTTGATAACCTTGTTTATTGCATGCTTAGTGTTTGTTAAAAACCCCAAAAAGAATTTAATCCATTTTAATTTTTAATTTAGTGTTTATCTTTATTCTCATTTTATCAAAAATCATCATTGCACATTTACTTTCCAATTCCTTAGCCTTTGTTGATAAATTGTGAGCAAATTGCTTGATATTACGCAAGTCCCTTGGGAGACGACTTAAAATACTCATTGTTACTTGCACAATTGGTACACTTGTCAAATGGTTTTCCAGTCTAATATCCAGCCATAGTGTACCTAAAGTTGAAGTCATCTGTATATGTTTTCATCCACGTATGATAGCTTGCTTATATGCTATGCATTAGATATGTAAATAATGTCAGAGTTTGCATCAACCAACTTAAATATAGTTGGCTATTATTGTATGATAAAAATAGTATAGTCTTGTCTATCTAGACTAAAGGTACATAGGAAAAAGAAAAACTAAAAGGATCTGAAAATTAAATTACAAACATTTATGCCACATGGTCTTGGTCCTATTATTACAATATCTTTTAATTAGTTTTATCAAAGACTCATTAAATATTTTCTCAAATTTTTGTACATGGTACATGTCTCCCTAAAAATGTTAATCAATGTTAGTGTTTTATAAAGTGAAAGATGTTCCTTTAAGCAATCATAATTGCACAACATGCGCTCATTCTTTACATACTCTTTTGCAAGTCACTGGATAATGATGTATTCCCATTGTTAACTTTTTTTTAGCAGTCCTTATTCTACTCATATGCTCACATGTGTGCACAACTCATTTCCCTAGGTTAAATTTCTTTGAAGTCTCCTAAGACATTGTTTCTTCACAGAAACTATGATTTTAAAATATTACAAAATTAATTCTATACATATTGTATTGTGTACCCTAGGTACCTGTTGATGTAGCTCCAACCTTTCCCATTACTAACAAAATATTGCAATGAAGACATGAGAACCAATGTGCAAAAATTTCCATGATGTCATTTCGTCAGTGAGGAAAAATTTATTAAATTGATACATCTTCTCTTTGCGCTAATTGTTTCTATGAAATAATGGCATACATGTGTTCTTTGGGATGTTGTTTTCTGTTGATTTATTTAAAAGGAAAACAACCAGTCTTTGAAAGGAGTTTTAAACCTTGTCTTAATTACAAGGTTATTATGTAATGATGAATGACTGAACTGATATTGAATCGTATCGATTCAAAGGTTTTTTATTCCAATCTTGTTGATGGTCCTTTGTTGGTAGGACATGGTGAAAGACTGAAAGGTATCACATTGTAAACCTTATATAGGGTTATTACATGGTTTGATCTTGAAATAGAGCAACATCTCACTCCTTCCACCAGAAAAAGAAATTAAGTCAAACAATAAACAATAGAATTAATAAGCTTTATCTTCAATATATATGCTTTTCTAATTCAAATTTTGTTCTCTAGTAAAAAGCATAATTGACATTGAATATATAAGAGCAACATTAACTCTCTTGCTTAACTTGCTTTTATTGTTAGGGAATGGTACCCAAAGAAGATTGCACTGTTGGAGAAGTGTGCTCTGGCAGCTAGAACGTTTTGTAGTTAAGCAATGATTCCTTAACATAGAAAATGAGACCAATTTACACGACATTGGGCAAATCCAGAGAATCACAATTAGAAAAGTGAAAAGGCAAACTGATAGACTGCAAAATCAACCAAAAAATAGAAGCACAAAAAATTCAAAAATACAACTAAGATTACAATTGATTCCAAGAAAATCAACAAAAAATACAATTAATTCTTGCAAAATCAACAAAAAAAAATTGACAGAAGGGGAGAACTATTACAGACAATTGTGGTATGTAATGGGTTTGGATACTCTCATGTGACATTTTTGTCATGTGAGATCTTAGCCTTTAATTAAAAGTAAGAGAAAGAAAATTTAAATAATGAAAAAAAGAAAGACACGAGGTTTGGATGGTATAGATTTTCACGAGAGAATTCAAGAAAAAATCTCACATGAGATGATCCATTCCCAATATGTAACCATGACTTTTGAACAGAGTACATAGGCTGAAGGGTGAGAGCACTCGAGCTAGAAATGAGTGGGTGAGCAAGTGTTGTCTCAAAGGTAACAAAAGCAAGTATACCCATGCTGCATGCTCTAAATATAATTAAATATCAATCATATTGAGGTGCTGTTAAGGAACTTGCTAACAAGAAACTAAGAACAATTTGTTCATACATTATTATTCTATGCCAAATTAGTTGGGTTATTCAACATTGTTTTATATGGTGTGTCCACTCCTTGAGTGATTAGTTAGATCCAAACACTAAAACCTAGAAAAGTCCTTGTAAAAGGCATGTACCAAATTGAGTGTGCATTAGTGTTGGTGAGGAAGTGTAAAGTTTGTAGAGGCCTCTATTGAAAGAATACTCGTGTTTAACATGCAAAGGTTTCACTGTGTTATAGGTCTGGAGAGGTTGATTTGAGAATACTCAGTGTATTCACAAAAATAAAATATTTATACATTTATTTTACTTTCTTAATTGGACTTACTCTTGCTTTGATATTTTTATCTACGATTGATTATATAATTATACAAGGAATGCTAGTGACAATCTCTCTGAAACTCTCCTTCTAACACTTGCTTAACAATTGGTTGAATTTATTGAAAATCACCAATTCATTGGTTGAAAATTATTGTATATCACCAACTTTTTTCTTGAATAGATAAAATGTGACTTTTATATTGTTTGAGTGGAATATGGTAGATAAGGAATACATTGTAGTATCCGTTATATTATATATATATATATATATATATATATATATATATATATATATATATATATATATAAAAGGAATCCACTGTAGTATCATTTTTGTTGTTCAAATGCAACTTAAAATGAAAAATTGAATAAATGAGAATAATATTATTATTATTGTTTGCTGACAAATCTTAATTTTATTTTGGTAAATAATTTATTGACTATCGAATGAAAAGGAAGTTAAAAAATAGATATAAAAGAATTACATGGCAAAAAATAAAAGAATGAACATAAAAAAATGTATGGGTTGCCTTGTAATGTATTGTGTATGTGCAAGTTAATGGGAAGAGAAGCAAGGTGAGAGGTAGATGTTTATTGATTCTAAAACTTTTAAATGATTTCAAGTGTGGTTTTGAGGGTTTAATTACGTTTTGTATTAAGATGAAAGCTCTGATTCCTGGAAATTAAAAATTTCCCATGTATTAAACGTCTCCTTAACAAGGTGTTTGGTAAAGAAGAAATTTTTAGATTCCCAGGAATGTTAGGTTCGGAATGTTAGTGTTCCATGTTTGGTTTCTATTCTAAAAAAATAAGATTCCTGGGAAAGGATGTTTCCTTGGAATGTTTTTTAATGAGTTCCCATGAAAACTTTCCTAACTAGGGGGAAAGTTTTAATGATATGAAAAAACTACATTACCCCTTTTTTAAGTACAAAATATCCTCACCTAGGGTTCATCTTTATCTATAAGCTTATCTCCATTGTTGAACGTTGCACTTATCTACGTGATTCTATCTTTCTTTAATTTTGAAATTTTATTAATTTTAAAATTTGTAATTTTTTATCTTTATCTTTTTTTTAAACATAGATCCCCAACTACCCCTCATTATTTATTATTTCATCTTTTGTATTATTATATTATAATATTATAATTCAACCTCTAATATGATAGTAAGCCATAAAATATTTCAACCAAGTAAAACAATGTCATAATTAAATTAAATAATTAATATTTGTAAAAAAATTGAAATTAGTTTTGTTCTTTTTTCTGTTGCAAATGTTTTTTCATTTATAAATTTATTTAAATCTTGTAATTAAATTAGGTAAGGGTCATATTTGTAATAAAATTTGAGTGAAAAATATTTAATGAACTTATTTTAATAAAGGATATATTTGTAAAAAAAATCCTATATATACCCAAGAAAGTTCTACTGTAACCAAACATAGAAAACTTTAATTCCCAAGAAACATATTATGACTAACCAAACATATTTTAACCATTCTCATGAATCATGATTATCAGGAATTAACTTTCCCGAGAATCATGATTCTCGGGTATGAAAAAACTTTTTCCCTACCAAATGCCCCCTAAGTTTTCCATACTTTGCCAACATCTTAGTTTCCCGTGGAAAAGGTTTGTCACGATCATGCCTATTATTTTTCATATCCAATGATTATTTACAAAACATAAGCAGTTAAGAATTTGATACCTCATTTAAGTGTAAATTCTAATGCTAAAAGGAGTGGGTTGCTAGATTATATTAATGTTGAAAGGAGCTATAAACTATCATTATATATGATATTTCTTGCATCATAAATATATGCTTTTTTACAATTTTATTAAAAAGTTGTTTTTTTGTTTTTTAGTCAAAAATCAAATATTTTAAATCTAACTCATTGATATTCTTTCCCCATAACTATATTCTTTTATTTTTTTTAAGTTTTAACCAAATAATATGAAATATCCAACCATGTAAGTTGAAGACAGAATTAGCAAGATCAGACCAAAAACCCAAAAGCTAAAAAGAGAATCCGTCTTTCACTTGCAAGCTTGCACTGTAATCAAAACATTTTCAAATAAATATTCAACTTGGAGCAAACAAGGACCAAAGAACAGGGTTAACTTATTATTTATTACAAGAAAACATAGCTATCAATCATTATCCAATGATCCAACACAAAATCCAATTTCTGATATGCATAAAATTGGATGATCCCACACCATCAAGAATATAATCCAATACATTTTAGTTTTACAAAGATGGTTCACTCTAGGAAAACCAGATAACAAGACATTAACATCAAAAGCAATAAAATATCTTTTGCTTATCAAAAACAAAACAAAAAAACTTCAACAAACCACAAGTTTAGTTGGACCAATTACAAATGTTACAGAGGGAATTTGTAGAGTTTGGTTCAGATGATTCAATAGAAACCTTCCACAAAAGTGACAACAGGATTGAAATGGATACAAAATATGTGACCAATAGAGTAAATTGGAGCCATCACAGTCAGCAAATATTACGTGGCCACCACCTTAGCTACCATCTATATTCATTAGGAAATAAAACCATATTGTCATCTCTAGTCAACATTTCAAAATCAATATTATCAATAAGAATAGTGCAACACTATAGTAATCCATTACAAGTTTCATATTCTAGTAGAGATAGCTATCAACATCATCAAATCAAGTTCCATTTAAGTTTGTAAATAGAGTATTTGATGGAATTTCTATTTTTCTTTTAAAAAAGGGATAATAGATTAGAAAGCTAAATTCCATCATTTTCCTCCCTTAAATAATCCATCACACCAAAATATACAATTTACTTACACCACTTAGTATCTACTGGTCAACACCAAAGAACTAATATCCTGTGAAAAGCAAGACTAAGTATATGCCATAAATAGTAAATCAGAAATAAAATCAAGTCAAACCATGAAATTCCAGCCTTTGAGGGCATCTTAGTCGTGTTACTTTGCTATCCTTTGGGAAATTTATTTATGCCATCTATTCCATAAGCTTAATAGTTCACTCAAACATTGTTGTGCTTACTTGTTTTTCCTATATTTAAATGTTCCAAGTTGGAAAACAAATACCTGAAACTTTAATTTGAAAAATTATAAAAGGGTTAAATATATAAATATAAATATTTATTTTTAGTCTTTACAAATAAATCATCTGATTTTGATCCTCATTTAATAAAATACATGAATTGTAGTCCCTACTTTTCACAAAAAATTAATTGTCTCCTTTTACATACTCTCTCATTTATAGAAATAGGGATTACACAACAAATTTTTATAAATAAAGGATTAAAAGAGATGATTTTTCTTTAAAAAGAGAGTGAACATTGCCATATTTGAAAAGACAACTCTTAATGTGGTCTGCTTCTAATTCTGGCTCTCTTTCACTCAAGGAAGCCTTTCTCTTCACAAATCCGCCAGGTCTAGTTATTCCTTGGGCTAAGTTTATTTGGACCAATTTCATCCCCCCATCAAAATCTTTCCTCATTTGGAGAATTTTGCATAACAGAATGCCCACAAATGAGGGTCTCTGTAAGCGTGGCTGCATAGTTGTTTCAATGTGCAATCTTTGCAAAAAAGCTGTTGAATCCACTGACCACTTATTCTTGCACTGCAGTTATGCGTCTCAGTTATGGTCTTGGCTCCAATCTCTTCTTAATCAGCAAATTAACACCAACTCTTTGCTGGATGTCTTATCAATTCTTAGGAAATCCTGGAGTTCCCAAATCAGAGACATAATAATAGCTGGTATAACTTATATTGTTTCTACCATTTGGTACTGTCGGAATCAAGCCAGGTTCCACAACAGGTCCATCAATCTTACAAAAGCAACAAATTTGGTGTTGGCTCAAGTTCACTTGGCAGGAGAGATTAGCAATGGTACCATGTTCTCTGATATCAATGAATTTAAAATCTTGAAAAGTTTTAAATTAGATGTGCGTCCTGGGAAGGCCCCTGTTGTCATCCAAGTTGATTGGCATCCGCCTAAGTGTAGTTGGGTTAAATGCAACACTGATGGGGCTGCAAACGGTGCGCCTGGAGCTGCTGCTTGTGGGGGTATATTCAGAGATAGTAGTGCTGCTATTATGGGCTGTTTCTCTGTCAACCTTGGTATCAGCTTTGCTCTTAATGCTGAACTAATTGGTGCTATGACAGCAATTGAACTTGCCAACCAGAAAGGTTGGCTTAATCTTTGGTTAGAATGTGATTCTCTGCTTGTTATAAAGGCTTTCAAATCTCCTAGCCTAGTTCCTTGGAGAATTAGAAATAGGTGATTAAACTGTATAGACATCACTAGTAGGATGAACTTTAGATACTCCCATATATACCGTGAAGGCAACTTTTGTGCAGATAGACTGGCTTCTCATGGTCTTAGGATACAGGGTTTTTTTGGTGGGATCTTCTCCCGAGTTGTATCCGGGTAGATTTCTTTCGGAATAGATTGGTCTTCCAAACTTCAGGTTCAAATGATTGCTCTCATGGGTTTGGTGGATGCCCCCCATGTTTTGTAACTCTTTACTTTCTTTATTTTATGAATTCATAGTGTGTGGCTTAGGCTTTTATTATTTGCAGTGCCAACCTAGTTGGGATTGCAATTAGTATTGGTTCCTTTGCTCACATTTTCAGCCAAAAAAAAAAAAAAAACATGAAATTACTTTTCATTCCATTAAATCAATTTTATTTTATTTAAATTTCAAATAAAATTAAACCTCACAATCCAAAGTACCTCGGTGACACTGCAAAATGGTTTGAACCAAATATATATGGGTGGATATATAATAATTAATGTGACTAGTATATTTTAATTTCTTGGGGCTTCCCCACAATGATCACATATAATAAAATAAAAATAAAAATGACATCATCGAGTAGAAATAGAAAAATAAAATAAAAAGAAATAGAAATAAAATGACCACGTTAAACTCATCTATACATGTAGTAATATTAACACACTAAACTTTCTCAAAATATATAATTGAAGCGTTTTTACCTTCTGCTGGATGATTCCTACTCATGCAACAGGTCATATTGTCTGTCACTTCATTGTTTAAGTCGATGGCAGGAATGTGAGCAATCTTAGACCAGTATTTCCCTTTCCAACTTTGATACCTTGCTTCTAGTAAAGGACAGCTTCTTATCCACAGTAATTCAAGAGAGGATGGAAGCTGATCTTCTGGCAAGGACTCAAGCCCGTTTCCTTCCAACAACTTTAAATCACCAAAATTCCGTAGGTGCAGAGACTTGAGAGATGTGAGATGTTGAAGCCCTTTTCCTTCCAAACACTTCAAACCATTAATACCCGATAGATCGAGATGCTGGAGAGAAGTGGGCAGTGACGGCTCTTTCAGCATCTTCCTCCCCAGAACCCCGAATGAAAAGAATAGACAGAGAAGTGAGGCGTTGGAATAGGAAACCTAACTCATGTTTAGACATACATGATAGCATTCCAACATTAACAGCAAGTGATTGTAAACTCGAAGGAAAACACCTTGGGGACAATGATGTTAGCTCTGGAAGCCCATAAAGGAATAACCGTTGAAGGGCAGGGAGATCAATCAGTTCTGGAAGTGATCTAAGATTTTTGCGATCCCAGACTTGAAGATGAACTAATTTGAGAGCAGCCGTTCCACCTTGAGTAGTAATTGCTTCCATGCTGGGACAATCCTCGATAGAAAGAACTTGTAGGGAAGGGAAACAATCTAATGGAAAGGATGCCAGGGAATGACAGCTTGTCCAAATGGACAGAGATTCAAGTGATGTGTATCTGTGCCATGATTCGGAAGACAGAAATTCTAAGTTCCCACAGTTGTGAATGTAAAGTGATTGCAATGACGTTGGCAAACCATCAGCTGGGATGGGAATCAAAGTGGAGATATTTCTAAGAGTCAACGTTTGTAGACAATTGGAAAGTGCCTTTTACATCATGGGTCGGGTCGGCTTGAATAGCGCCTTCTACGTCACCGCCGCCACGGTAGGACTTTCGAGCGTCGCCGATGCCTTGGAGCAGGGCTCCATTGTTGGCTCCACCGGCGAGTTGCTGGAGTGGTACATGCAAGCTGTCGTCGCCGGCACTGCTGCCTCTGGTATACTAATTACTTGCTACTATTGCTTCACTTTTTAATTTTTTTTTTCATTTTGGGTTTCGCTATATATAGGTTCAGACTTTTAACTAATCGTGTTATTGTTTGCGTTACGCTATGAGAGTGGGGATGTCATATTTATTACTTATTATTAGGGTTTGGGCATTCCTAACACATTCTCTTCTCTAGGGATATATGAACAGATAGATGTACTGATACCTTCCCTAAACCCAGGGATTTTAGCATGTGTTCAAGGGATTCGATCTCTAAGTCCATGTGTACGGAAGAATGTCTATTTGGAAAAATCAACCCTTTAAACGAATTTCAATATCTTTGGCTTTCTGTCAGAGGATATTCTGGCTTCATCCAATTCCTGCAAACTTGGAAGAATTTTAAAATTACCGTTTAGAATAATCATGGTAATCTTGGGTTCTTGAGCAATTTTTTTTTCTTTTGGGGTGAATATTCTTAGGCATTTTTATATGGGAATCTCATGGTTAGGCAATATAAACCAATTAAGTAGAGTTAATTTTGATATGGGTTATCCATTTCATGGTTATAGTTTTTTGTACCTTAAATCTGAAGCACATTAATGTACTGGTTTTAGGTTCATAAGCAAAGTATTTTGTAAGAAGTCTTTGATATATTCCTTTGTTTATCGAACTTCGGGTGGTGGATAAATTTTTCACTCTTTTCATTATGGATGTTTGAACTTCAGGAGTGCTTGTTTCTGCCCTGAGGATATTTACAAAAGCTGTTTACCCACAAGATGCCTCTGACCTGCAAAAGAGTGCAAATCTCTACTTCTCTGTATCAATTGTGATTGTGTTCGTATGCACGGTTTTCTACAACATGGTGCACAAACTTCCTGTTATGAAGTACTACAATGAACTTAAGGTTGAGGCAGTCACTGCAAATGAAGACAATGGTCCCCTGACTGGAGCTGTCTGGAGGTCAACTATATGGAATATTGTCGGAAGAATCAAGTGGTATGGGTTTGGCATTGTGCTCATTTATGTTGGGACTCTGGCAATATTTCCTGGTTACATTACAGAGGATGTGCACTCTCAAATTCTTAAGGATTGGTATCCAATTCTCCTAATTGCCGGCTATAATGTGTTTGATCTTGTTGGCAAGTGTCTGACCGCAGTTTACCTCTTACAGAATGCAAAAATTGCAATAGGTGGTTGCATAGCAAGATTGTTGTTTTTCTCTCTCTTCTTAGGGTGCTTGCATGGTCCCAAATTCTTCCGGACTGAAATTCCTGTGACGATACTGACTTGCCTGTTAGGGCTTACTAATGGCTACCTAACCAGTGTGTTGATGATTCTGATTCCAAAGATTGTAAAGTTGCAGCATGCAGAGACTGCAGGGATTGTGACTGTATTATTCTTAGTTTTTGATCTGGCTGCTGGGTCTGTTATAGCTTGGTTTTGGGTCATCTGACCAAGCAATTTGTGTTTACTTGGAGACTCTGATACGTGTCTTGTGGCTTCACTCAATCAGAATTCAAAACTGGGATGAATTTCCTTAATTTGTTTCCTGAAAATGTGAAAATTTGTAAGCTTATCTGTTGATATAATAATAATGCTATTTGTGAATTCTAATGAGCAATTGTCGTTGAACTGTCTAGGAGCTATTATTTTGTTCTTCCTTAACCGTAGGATCACCTTTACAGGCACGTTGCTTGTTGGGTCCCTTAATCTCAGTCGTGCTTTGAACCTTTGATAATAGATTAATAGACAAAGTATAGCCGGGGCAGGCAATATCCGTTTGGAACTTTAAGTTTCTATTCTTTCGTTTGCAACAAATATAAGTACTTTCTACAAAATAATTTATATTTAATAAGTGTATTAATTTTAATTTAATATACTAATTAGTGTAAACAAATTTAAATTTAATATACTAATTAAATTCAAAATTAGTTTCCAGAGGTGGATTGAAGCTTGGTGGGTGTCAATCAGTATTACTAAAGTCTATAGAAAACAATTACACATATACTGACTCAAACATATCTTATGAACAGAATCTAAGCTGGGAGAAACAATTTCATTCTCTACTCTCTAGGTAGTAGTCTGGTGAGAATCTTTCACTTTTATCCGCTAGGAACGCTCCTCTTTTCCATTTTCCTGTACCCCAATCTTAGTTGACAGAGCAAAAATCAACAAGTCAACAGGTAAGAAGAATGGGAGTGGGACTACATTCATACATTAGAGGGACAACAAATATTTTTTGCAGAATATACCAGGAGGAGAGTGGAGTTATATATCTTAAAACAATATCAAATGTCACATGATAAAAAAAGGTTGTGAGGATATTTGCAGAAAAGAAAACAGGATAGCTGGCACCATTAAATTAGCACATGAATGATGAGAAAAGAAAAGGTTTCTTTGACTTGCAGCATAAACAAAATAGCACGTGTTAAAAGAAAATAAAAAGCATTCCTCAGCATCTTTAATTTAATTGTAAAGCCAAATGAAGAATGATCTCCACACCTGTACCCACTTGATCATTATCTGATACCAAGTTACCAACTATGAAAAACAGAATTAAGGTAGGTGGAAAATATACATTTTGACTTTTGATTCTGGACCATAATCATTGCACTTTTATTTTTTCACAATGAACGTCATTATAGTAATATTTGATTTACTTATACAAGGCTAATATGATGAGTTGATGGAGATAAGGAAGAGGGCACTTGAAACCAAAATAAATATATGCTAAGAAAGACGTTGAGGCCATACCATAGATGAAGAAATATTCTAATATGGTCTTTTCACACACTTGAGTTGAGACAGAAGAAGTATAGAAAGGACGCATGTGTTTGAACTGTTCATGAGACAGATAGATGAACATTGAGTCCTCAAATTATAGACATGAGTCTACATGCAAATATACCATCTATTTGTAAAAGTCTTGATCAAGGTGAGTAGGGAAGTCAGCAGTTAGAAAAAATACTGAAGCACAAGCAGGATGGGACAGAGAGGTGAAGGTAGAAGTTAAGAAAGGTGTTATTAGCTTGATTCCCTTGTAAACGAAAGATTAAGGTATATGTAGAATCATTCTACTCGTACTTGAGAAAATAAGGTTCCATAGTTCTCTTTGCTGAAGCACATAAGTATTCCTACCATACCAGTAAGCCAAAGTTGACAATGCTTACAACCTCAGTATTCTTGCCACTTTACTAGTTACTACGATGTAGAGCATTTGTGAGGATCAAACCTTGCCACTTTAAAATATCTTTAAAATATTGTTATTTTATCCATATAATTTTTTAAAACTTAATATGTATTTTTTTCTTGGTACGTCAAACTTTATACAAATGTATTAATACAAAATATAGACGTAAATGCTTAGTTGGTTATATAGAAACATAACTAAAAATTAAAAATACTTTATTATAATGAATTTACTATGCATCTTTTTTTAGAATTTAAATCTATTCTTTTTATAATGAATCCAGCTACTCTAAACTTTTTTTTTTTTTACTGCAGCTAAACTAATCTAAACTTTTATAACTACAATTTCAATTCAAATTTATATTTAAATTATTTTAGATATCAGTTATATTTTAATTATTTTCTAAATAAGATATAATATTTTATCCACACTGACCAGTGCAATGCACAAGTTAATTACCACACTAGTTCGCAATCATTTGTTAGACTTAAATTTACATTATTAATAAATAAATTGTATGGTGTCACATGTTTATATAGTGATGGATGTGATAAAGAAGATCGAATATATAAACATCTTACAATAAATATGTAATTTCTATAGTTCTTTTAAAAAAAATTGTCTGTTAAGTCTTTCTCAATTTATTTTTTTCATTTTAGTTTTCTGACATCAAAATTCTCTATGAAGTAATGATCTGGCTAGCAAAAATTAAAAAATAAGGTTAATTTTATCTAAATAATAAAAATTAAAGTAAAAGTTCTTCAAATACAAGAATACCACATATTAAAAAATGTCCTTTCTAATGAGGTGCTCATTTCATTTCTTTTCTTTTTTATGATGAAAAGGGGCTAAAAGCCCATGAGGTGCTTATTTCTTGCGTGTCTTTCTTACAACCATGCAGTTGTCGAGTTTACACTACAGCCGCCAATGGTTTAGAACTTCAGATTCATGATTGGTTCATTTTGCATGTTAAACTAGTTCTGACTTTACGAGGTTTCTGGTTACAAGTAATACGCCATATGATATGATATACGTAGATGAAAAAATCACAGAACTCTGGTTACGTGCTTGATTTTACGTTTAAGAATTGATTCTGAATTCATAATTAATTTTAGATAAATTTTGATATGTTTTGTTTTACGTTAAAGGAATTTAAAATTGATTCTGAATCTAAAATTGATTCTAAATAGAAGTAGAATAGCGTTTGATCCAAAATTTTATACTGAATTTTACTCCTAACTTGATTTTATAAGAAAAAATATTCAAACATAAATTATATCACTTCAAAATTAATTTTAACCAAAATTAATTTTCCAAAATTAATTATATTCAAAATCAATTTTAATAACACTTATCCAAACATGCACTTAATCGCAGTTGTCAATTCGCGTTGGACCAGCTTTGACTTTACGAGGTCTCTTAAGTCTTAATTCGCATTGTAGTAGTAGTTCTTAGAGAGTAGGAAAAGAAATATATATATATATATATATATATATATATATATATATATATATATATATATATATATATATATATATATATATATATATATATATATAAGACTCTTTATTGAACCAATTATATATTCATGTATTTTTATAACAAATTTATGAATTTTCATATTTTTTAATTATGGTTTTCAAAAATTAAATTGAAGTGAACTAAAGCAATCAGTACGTTTTTTTTATCGAGTTAATTTATTTCGAATATATTAAAAAATTAAATTGAATTAGTTAAGTTTTTTTTGTCAAGATCGAACGGATGCTACCATTGTAGGGTACCGTAGTGATAAGTGAAGGGACATATAGACGACGAATTTAAGGTAGGTGGCTGTAGGAATTGTGGGCTCTCTTTCGTTTGTCACAATAAAAGACGATTAATGGAATTGAGGATGTGTTTTATTTAACGTTAGATTTAAATATTATTTTTATTGAAAATTAAAAATTCACTTCAATAATTTAAGTTAATTTTTATTATTTAGATTACCAAAATAAAACTCTAATTGATAGAAAAATAATGTGAAAAACACTTAAAATAATGCATATTAGATTCTATCTATAAATAAATTTAATATATTATTTTGTGGTTGGCTTAAATAGTACAAACTCAATTATTCTTTTATTACAGACAAAAAAAATATTCAAATTATCTCCTACGTAGGATACTTGTGTGTGTTGTGTGTGTGTGTGTGGAGGCACTTAAAATAATGCATATTAGATGAACATTGAGTCCTCAAATTATAGACATGAGTTATACCAATCTATTTGTAAAAGTCTTGATCAAGGTGAGTAGGGAAGTCAGCAGTTAGAAAAAATACTGAAACACGAGCAGGATGGGACAGAGAGGTGAAGGTAGAAGTTTTTTTTAGAAAAGGCTTGCAGACAGCAGAGCCTAGATCATATTAATAAAAAATAAAAATAAAAAGAAACAGAAACAGACATGGGAGACCAAACCAAACCCATGAAGGCAAATCAAAAAACAAACCTATAAGAAGGTAGTTCTGTTCTATTTCTATTAAATTCCTCCAAACAAAATGAAGGAACTGTATCAGACCAAAAAGGAGACTTAATAACTATACCATAGTTAGCTAATGAATCTGCACAAGTATTTCCTTGTCTATATATATATGAGAGATCCTGAAAGGCCAAGTATTTTCAAGGTGAAGGTAGAAGTTAAGAAAGGTGTTATTAGCTTGATTCCCTTGTAAACCAAAGATTAAGGTATATGTAGAATCATTCTACTCGTACTTGAGAAAATAAGGTTCCATAGTTCTATCCTCTCATGCATTGGTTAGAGCAAATTTCAACATTTCAAAACATTTTTCTTTGCTGAAGCACATAAGTATTCCTACCATACCAGTAAGCCAAAGTTGACAATGCTTACAACCTCAGTATTCTTGTCACTTTACTAGTTACTACGATGTAGAGCATTTGTGAGGATCAAACCTTGCCACCGTTAAAATATGAGTTGAATAGTGATATACCGACGGTGTAAAACTATTTTACACAGTCATCCAATCACAAATTACCGTTGGTATGACTTTTAAGATAATTTTTTAAAAGTCAACAAACTTATTATACATGGTGGGTTGTGATTGGATGACAGTGTAAAACTTTTTACACTGTCAGTGTATAATCCTTTTTCTCTTAAGATATTGTTATTTTATCCATATAATTTTTTAAAACTTAATATGTATTTTTTTCTTGGTACGTCAAACTTTATACAAATGTATTAATACAAATTATAGAGGTAAATGCTAAATTGGTTATATAGTAACGTAACTAAAAATTAAAACATACTTTATTATAATGAATTTGGTATGCATCTTTTTTTAGAATTTAAATCTATTCTTTTTATAATGAATCCAGCTAATCTAAACTTTTTTTTTTTTTACTGCAGCTAAACTAATCTAAACTTTTATAACTTCAATTTCAATTCAAATTTATATTTAAATTATTTTAGATATCAGTTATATTTTAATTATTTTCTAAATAAAATATATAAACATCTTACAATAAATATGTAATTTCTAATTATTTGAATACGAAACAAATACTTTTTATTCAATTCTACGTGATTAGTGTACAATTTCACATGGATGAAAGGGAAATGATATGATATCATGAACTTGGATTTGGATCCTCTGGAGGGCATTCCTCTCCAACCGTTCATCATGTCTTCTATCTCTCTCTAATTCTTTTTTCTCTCTCCATTATTTACCTAGCTACTTTTTCATTATTCTTTAATTACTTTCATATTTTTATTTTTGTACTGGAGGAGAGAATCCAAATTTCATAACCTTCTAATTAAAGGGGTTCAACAATTAGTGATAATATATGGTTTTTGATATCTCGGTCTTGGATGCCAAAGCCATCCCCATTTTGATAAAGGGTATGGGCCACACGAGCTGCATTTATAGCTTGAGAAAGAAATGGCTCCACCGAACCAAATCGAGTACTGGAAGTGGAACAGTGCCCATTTATTTTTTTTCCATGCTTCGCATATCATGTCTTGGATGTGCTTTCTTGCTTTTTGCTCTGAAGCATCCATGTGATTCATATAACATAGGATTGACGAAGCAGCATCACCCCTTTCTCTTTCAGCCTGTTAAGTTCATATATATATATATATATATATATATATATATATATATATATATATATATATATATATATATATATATATATTATTCTACATTAACTAACATTCTATATTTTAAAGGAAACAATTAACAAAAATATATGAGGCAGCAAAATTAAATTACCACTGTGGTCCCTAAATCATTGCACCGTCTAATTACAAGAGATACGTTGTAGACCAAATCTTCATATGTGTCTAGAAAATCATCTATTGCATCCGTCTCTTGATACATTTGTTAGAAATCATGGTTCAGAGGTGGAGAAAAAAGAGAAAAGGATAAAAGTGAAAACTGGATTTACTCAAATGAGAAAAATCAAGTTCACATGAGTACATTGTGACTTATATAGCCAATCCTAATAGTACTAATATCCTATATCTCTAATATCCCCCCACAAGCTGGAAGTGCAAATTAGCATTTCTAGCTTGGAATGAGTAATACAATCCAAAATAGAGGAAATACAATGCAACTAAGTAATGAAAAATACAAGAAAAATATAAGCTGTAATCACATTGACTAAACAAGAAAAATATAAGCTGTAATGAAAGTGGCAACGGCTGAGGTGCATGACTCCTAGAAGTCTTCGACCTACTTCTGGGTCCCTTCGAACTTCTTCTAGCATCTTCACAACACTCACTCCAACAGAATCAATAATCCCAATATTGGGAACAACTATAAAATGCAAAATTAGGCAAGCAAAGCTTAACCATGAAGAGTAAACCACTCAAGACAGAAGCTGAAACCAGAATCCCAATGCTTAACCACCATAAATGGCAGAAGCTAAAACTATCAAAGGCACAAGGCAAAAGCTTAACCACCAAGCAGAAACTATACCTCAAAGTTTAACCACTTGGCAAAAGCACAAATCAATGAAAAAATGCTTAACCATCAAGAGCAGAAGCTAAACATGCTTAACCACTCAAGACATAAGCAAAACATCTCAATAAAGCAAAACAACAAACACTTGGTGTGCATGCTTTCAACACACTAAACCACTAACAGTTTCAGTGGCAACATGCAAGAAATTACACAAAACTTATCTCCAAAGTCAAGCTGAATAACAACAAAATCATCAATGGAGCAAATCATCGAACAACTGATGTGCAAGAGAGAGAAACAAATCGAGCAAAAAAAAAACCATTGAATAGTAAAGAGACCTTTGAGCTGAATCTTCTTCCACCAAGATCTCCAACACAATGAACAGATAAAAAACAACTTGTGAGCAAAAATAGCACATCATCAAACCAAAATCTGGTCTCGCACAACACCACACATCATCTCAGAACAGAATCACAATATCGCGTCGGCATCAATGGTGGATGCCATTGCAAAACAAACACAACGAAAGGAATCTTTGATTGCAAAAGTGAGGGAGAAGAAATCAAGATTCATAGAAATTGAAATGTAGTTGAGAGAGAGCGAGGCACATCGAGACAAATTTGAAATTGAAACTTCAATTTGACGAAGATGTTGTAGCAGTGAAGAAAGAACGAAAAAGAAATGAACGAAAGCTCTGAAAAATGAGAATGAGGGTTATGTGATTTTGAGAATTTGGATAAAGGGGGATTCTACGGTGGGAAAGTATCACATCTTTCCCACCATGAGAAAGTATTTTTTTTCTATTTTCATATATTTTTTTTTCCTTTTTTCCCCTCTATTTCCCAATATGACCCTGATTACCATCCCCAAATGAAACATAACCACTGTTTTGTGTTGAGCCCTACCGTTGCCGGCTCCTCACCCAGATCTTCTCCCTGGAGTTACATTTTATAGAACCGAGATTTTGGTTTTAACTTCCATTTGTGTTTCCATGGCATTCAGCTAGCTTCTGCAATTATTTGGGTTCATGTCCTTTACCTCAAACTACTGTAGGACGGTGGATTTGATTCGAAGGATAATGATACTGCATCAGATCCAACTTTGAAGCCCAGGGATTCAGGGTACTACGATCGGGATGGGAAGGAACCTGACAATATGAGGAAGTCGCGAAGGTGGTGTCGTCGCCGCAACAGTAATAGAAGCGGAGAAATTGATTGTACCAGTCTTAGGATGACGGTGGTGCCGCGGCGGCGGCGGCGAAGAAGGCGAAAACCTCTGATTACGACTAGATTTTCCCTAAGCCCGTGGTGATTTATGAAGGAACGAGGATTTGAACGAAAATTATGGGTGATTTGGGTCATGTAACACTCGATCTACTCTGATTTTATTGCTATGTTAAGATTACCGTACATAGATGCTTTTATTGGGATTAGTCTTCTGTTTTTGGCTGATTATTTTTGTGATGTGGGGTTTCTGGTGGTTCTCGGTTGGCAGTGGTGTGATGTGTTGGTTGAGGTTTTCTATGGTTTATTGTGGGGTGGTGGTTCTCTGTAAGTGGTGTTGATGTTCTGGTTATATGAATTTCATGGGAAATGGTTTATAGATGATGGGGTGAATATTGGAAGATGGTAATAGAGTCTGTGGTTGCCGCCGGCATGAAGGAGGGGGCTGTCGGAGGCAACGACACCGCTGTAGTTCATGACAGGGATAAACATGGAGGGGTAAAATGGAAATTGAGGGGAGAAAAGAAAATAAAAAATGGAAAAAGAAAAAGAAATCTTAACCACTCATTTTTTAATTAAGTATATCTAACGGTTATATTTTCTTTCCCACGGTGGGAAAGATGTGATACTTTCCCACCGTAGAATCCCCCTTGGATAAAAGAGAATCGAAATCAGAAAAGAGGAACCAACAGCTTTGGGTTTTGATTTTTCCGAGAAAATGAAAAAGAAGGTAAATGAAATATAAAAGAAAAAGAAAGAACGGAGAAGCAGCAGAAAAAATATCTATGGTGGAAGGTATAGCTCTGATACCATGTTAGAAATCATGTTTCAGAGGTGGAGAAAAGAGAGAAAAGGATAAAAGTGAAAACTGTATTTACTCAAATGAGAAAAATCAAGTTCACATGAGTACATTATGACTTATATAGTCAATCCTAATAGTACTAATATCCTATATCTCTAATAACATTGTAGCAAAATACGAATGGAGTAAAATTACTGGCCCCAAAGATGAAATCCAAGCATTGCTTAAATATTCTTGCAACGATGGAATGTATCCCTTGTTGTACCACTTTGCCTCCACGTATAACGCTTTGCAAAAGTCTATCCACTGTAAAATTAAGACGGGGAAAGTTATATATCATAATTAACAATTGTTAAATATTTTAATCCTTTTTATGGTTTTTACATTGATTTGTGTTTGAAAAAACAGAGAGAACTGGTTAATAATAGCATTTTTAATTGTACCGCTTTCTTTAGGTAAGCTAACACCAAGTGAAAGTTATTTTCTCCGCCAATTTCATAAGCAATCTGTAACTTGTTTAAGTGCACGGACGCAAATTCTCTTGTACGCTGGAAGTTCTTCAAGTTCTTTGTCGTCCCATCTGTGCATATGACACATTGAAATTCTTCTGATTAATAACCAGTAGTAACATATAATATAAATTAACAAGCCTAAATTGCTATATATATATATATATATGTTGGAAGCTCTACATATTAATTAATAAACAAACCTCTCATACGCCAACGTGAACGGCTTCAACTGTTCAAATGAGGCGTGTATATCATAAACATCATCAATGATTAGTACGAAAATAATAACTTTGGTGAGCCATTTTCTGAGGGATTTGTATTTGGGATCAGAGGCAACTCCTGCTGCACACATGAAGCTTTCAACCAACCTATTCCTTGCAAAGCTCAACTCTTTTTTTATGCCAAGATTCTCCCACCACCTAAATGACAAATTAAAAGTATATATAGCAGCCTTAATTATTATAATTTTTGTAACATATATATATGTACATACCTGGATAACTCCTTGACCTCGAATTGAAGTGTGGCCTGAATGGTGTTAAAGTTTAATTTAGCCAACTCAAGTAAAACGGGGTCCATGTGTTTCTCCTTGTTGTATTGCTCCACGTGCCATTTGACGTCAAACCACGGAACTCTCCAATGGGATGGAAGCTCCAAGGCATGGACCATTTTTTCAACAACCTGCAGGATGGAGAGTTGGTTGATGTTGATGGAACTGGAACTGGGACTGGGAGAGAAAGCATCCTTGAGAGAATTTATGGCCTCATCCAATATCTTCTCTCCTTCTAAGCCCAAATGTGAGGCCTCAAGAAGCTCCACAACATCTTTAGCATCGCCAACATATGAGCTTTTCCTCATCACTTTACCCTTTTCATCTATAAAGTTGCTTAGTTTATCTGAGTTTAAGAAATAATTAATCAAAGTTAGTTAACATGCAGGATGTGCAGTAATAACCAAATTCAAATATATATATATATATGTGCAACATAGTAAGTCTGAAATTGTTAATTACCGGGCAAAAGTGGATATCCATGCTGTCTTAGAAGCCTGAAGCATAGTGCAGATACATGCAAATTTGGTTCTACACTAGGATTTACCTTGCTGTTTTTGACATAAACAAGTATAGATTCGAGAAAGTCATTGATTTCTTTTTGAAAGTGGTTGGCAAGGCCCAGCTTTTGAATCCAATCAACCAACTCTAGTTTTTGCAAAAAGCCTGCCTCTTGAACAAAAAGACCCTTTACTACCATCACCCGCTCGTGTAACTCCATAACAAATTCTTCCTTCGGCGTAGAAATCAAGCAACAAAGTATAAATAAATTAAACCGAAAGATCAAAACCACGTTGACTTTCTTTTATTTAGGGTAAAATATGTTTAGTTTCTTAAAAATATTTTTAAAAATTAATTTTAATTCCTATAAAAATTTAATGTAAAAACAAGTGTTTTAGTTAAAATGTAAGGGCTAAATATTTATTAAATTTTTATAGGGATTAATTAAGACTAAATTATAGGGAGTATGTTTTATCCTTTTATTTATTATCTTTGTCATGAAATATCTTAATTAATTAGGTTTGGAATGAAAGTGTAATGGACATGGCTGAAATTCTTCATTCAACTTCATTCATTGAACTCAAAGGGTTATTTTAGCACTTGAATCTCTCCTACAAGTTATTACAAATCTAATTAACTAATTTATGTGAATTTTGATAAGTTAAAAAATGTATTTATAATTACCATAATATTGTAATTGTATTTTGGAAGTTACTTTTTTCTGTGAGAAAATATTTAAATTGTTTTTTATTTTTAAAAGTATTCGATTATCATATATTTTTTTAAAATATATTTTTAATTAACTGTTTAAAAAAAGTTGAAACAAGTAGGCCTTAATGTCAACAAAATAAAGCAAGAATCTATTATCCGTGCAATTCCTAAACAACTTTTGATGTCATACTGGAAGAAGCTAAATAACTTTTGTCTTCCTATAATTATAATATAGGGTTAACTAAGTTTTTAATCCCTAAACTTTTTCAAAATTCGATTTTTAATTCCTAAACTTTAGTTTGCTAGTCAAGAGCCCTAAATTTTTTAAAAATTTGATTTTTAGTTCCTGAACAAAATTCTGATAAGTCAAAGTCCTTAAACTTTTTAAAAATTTGGTTTTTAGTTGCTAAGCTTTTTAAAAATTTGGTTTTTAGTCGCTAAGCTTTTTAAAAATTTGGTTTTTAGTCCCTAAATTTTTTAAAAATTTAGTTTTAGTCCCTGAATTAATGAGATTTCAGGAACTAAAAACCGAATTTTTAAAAAGTTTAGGGACCTTACTGGTCAAACTAAAGTTTAGGGACTAAAAACCGAATTTTGAAAAATTTTAGGGACTAAAAACTTAGGAGGCGTTTGTTTCACAGAATCTCATTGGATTCCCGAGAATGTGAAGATGGGAATATATATTCTCATGTTTGTTAGAAGGTAATCAAAAAATATTCACAAGCATAATTCATTCCCAGGAATCCATATTATATATGTTTTCCCATCTTCCTATTCCCATGTAAAAGGATCTCATATTTCCATGGGAATGTTTAAAATAATTTCTCACTTCCCTCTTATTCTACCTCATTTATTTATTTATTTAATATTTTTGTTTTAAATTAAAATAAATTTAAAAACATTTCCAGGAATTAGAAGTATTTACCAAACACGTTTGATAGGAATAACATTTCCAGTAATAGAATTTCCAGGAATATGATTCCCAGGAATATAATAAAATTCGTGAAACAAACGCCCTCTTAATTAACCCTATAATATATAGTTATTTTCGTTTTAGTTCTTTTAAAAAAAATTGCCTGTTAAGTCTTTATCAATTCTTTTTTTATCATTTCAGTTTCCTGACATCAAAATTCTCTATGAAGTAATGATCGATGTGGCTAGCAAAAATTTAAAATATAAGGTTAATGTTACTAAATAATAAAAATTAAAGCAAAAGTTCTTCAAATACAAGAATACCACATATTAAAAGTTTATAATTTTATGGAAACTAAATTAATGATGTGAGCAATTAAAATAAAACAAAAAAAAATGTGGTTTTAATTCCTATAATTTTGGTCAAACACGTAGTCAAGGTCCATGTATTTTCATAATGTTTAATTTGGTCTTTAAATTTTATAAAACGTGTGAATTTAGTCTCTCATAACTATAAAGAACATGATAAACTCTTAGGGGGCATTTGGTAGAAAAGAAATTTTTAGATTCCCAGGAATGTTAGGTTGGGAATGTTAGTTTCCCATGTTTGGTTTCTATTTTAAAAAAATAAGATTCCTGGGAAAGGATGTTTCCCGGGAATGTTTTTTAATCAGTTTCCCATGAAAACTTTCCCACAGGGGGAGGTGAGAATCTAACTTTCCCGACTAGGGGAAAAGTTTTAATAATATGAAAAGACTACATTACCCCTTTTTTTAAGTATAAAATATCCTCACATAGGGTTCATGTTATCTATAAGCTTATCTCCATTGTTGAACGTTGCACTTATCCACGTGATTTTATCTTTCTTTAATTTTGAAAAAAAATATTTATTTTAAAATTTGTAATTTTTTATCTTTATCTTTTTTTTAAACATAGATCCCAACTACTTTATTATCTAAGTTTATCTCATTATTTATTATTTCATCTTTTGTATTATTATATTATAATATTATAATTCAGCCTCAAATATGATAGTAATTCATAATAATATTATTATATTAATGAAGTTATTTTAATAAAGGGTATATTTGTAAAAATTTCTTATATACCCAAGAAAGTTCTACTGTAACCAAACATATGAAACTTTAATTCCCAGGAAACATACTATGACCAACCAAACATATTTTAACCATTCCCAGGAACCATGATTCCCAGGAATTGACTTTCCCAGGAATCATCATTCCCAGGTATGAAAAACTTCTCCCCTACCAAACGCCCCCTTAGAGAAGAATGATTAAATTTACATGTTTTTTTAAAATTTGAGAACCAAATTTATTGATATAAAAGTATAAGAATCTTAACCACATTTGACGGATAGTATAAGAACTAATAACACATTTTTCCAAAAAAAAATAATAATAAAAACACATGCATTTTTTAAAAGATGAAAATAAAAATGACCATATATTAAAGGAATAACAAAATATTTAAATCTATTGATATAAATCGAATAAGTAAATGAAACAAAAAATATGGATAGGTGTATAAATATCTCACATCATATTTACTGGCAAGTGACTGCAGAAAGTCGTATTTCCAAATGTTGGGTTTATAATTGGCAGATCTTCGTATGCTCTCTGCGACTGAAATAACATTTTGAGAGGATACATTCATGTCTGATTGAGTCATTGTTTCTCTCTTGTACTATATATGTGCTAGCCTCTTCATACTCTTCTTGCCCAAATTCACTCCCTTTATATAGGCCACACATACGTAAAGCAGTTGAGTCATGACTTGAGTCACGACATATTGGCCAAATAATGTAAACGTATAGTATTAATGAAAAACGAGGCTATTTATTGTCTTGTCGCGATATTTTTAGCAGTATCAGAGATGGGACCATGATTTTATTTTTTTAATAAATGACCATTATTCTGTGAGCCACACATTTAACATTTTAGTATCCTGTCATTTATCTTACTCTCGTTCTAGATTGCAACCATTTTATAGAATTTTTTATTTATTTTTTATTTTACCAAGCAACCATTTTATGATAAGAAAATATTGCAACCATTTTTAACATTAATCATGGAGCAAAAAATTTTATCTTGTCCAATTTTTTCGTTTTTAGTAAATTAAACGGACCTTAACCGTCATTGACGATGAATCATAAATATAAGTTTTCAGTCTATTTATTTTAGTTTTATATTTGAAATATTTTTATTTAAAAAATGTACGTTTAATTTTTTTCAAAAATGTATTTATTTCAGTTTTAAAAAATCAAAAGATTTTTTAATTATTTTGAAAAGTTGTTGTTAAGTAATTTCTGAAAAAAGTTATAATTACAATCAACTTTTAAGATAAAAATTTATGATTATAAACGAACAAAGTTAGTTTATATTTTCTATAGAAAGTTTAAAAAATAAATTTCACTTTGTACAAAACTTAAACAATTGGATCCTTAATTTAAAATATTTATTAGTGTAGATGGGAGATAGTCGTTTTAATATTCTATTCATTTTTTTAAAGTTGTTCCTAATTATCTATACAACTAGAAGTTTATTTTAATTACTATTTTTTATTATACCTTTATCTTTACTTAAATGTTTATACATTTATTATAAATAAGAGATAAATAATAGTCATGTTAGAAAGTTGAAAAAATAATAATATAACGAATTCTTATAATGTGAATTTGTATCTAACTCAATCCTATAAAACTAGCTTATAAGATGATGCCCCACTTATATACTTTACCCCCTTCCCCTCACGCCCAACACTTTTTGGTATGTATGATATGGTAGGTGACCTGTTTAACAGGTTTAGAATATACTCTAATATCATCTTAGAATTTTGGGTGAGCTTAACTCAACATTACAAAATTGGCTTATAAGGTAAAGGTTGTTCCCCATTTATATACTTTATCTTGACACTATTTTTATCCGATGTGAGACTTGAATTTTTTTTCAATATGAATAACATTTTTTTAATTTATGTGTTATTTTTTAAAATGAATACATAAAAAATTGAGGAGGTATTTTCCTTATAGAGTAAATTCAAGTTCGATCTATCTCTAAATATGCAAGATTGGATTGAGTAATAACTAATAACCCAATTGACAAGACAAAAATTCTTAAACCAGAGACATAATAAGCTCTTATACAAAGTAAAAATTGTAGCGACTCTTGCATAACATGTTCAATTTTTTTCAAAAGAGTGATTGTTATGTTAATCTTTTGAGAATTTTATCTAAACAATCAAAAGTGTTATCACCTTTGAATTAATGAAAACTTAACAAAGAAAGAGTCTTTTTTTATTTTTAAAGAGTAACCGCGCGATCAATGACAAAAATCTTTGAAAAAAGAGACGTTTTAATTTTTAAATGACAAGTTTATAAATTTTCAATTAAAAAAATGTGTAAAATAATAATATTGTGTCAACAAAATAACTTTTAAATGGCAAGTTTATATATCTTGATTTTGTTTTTTTATATAGAAAAAGCTTTTTAACTAACAAATATGTTTAAAAGTTTTATAATATATACCTTTTAACAAAAACCTTGAAAATTGTTTTAACACTTTTTTTCTAAATGGGAAATGAGCTTAATTTCCATATACAGTTAAAAATATATATATTGTCAATTAATTAGTAATTACTCTACTTTTAAAATAGCTGTTACAAAAATCAACAATCTTATCATATATTATAATCTATAATTGAATTATAAAGTAAAAAAAATCTTCATACTATCAATGTAATTAAATTCTTATAAAATTTTAAAATATGTATTATATAAAAAATAAATTTTTAACTAAATAAACGCACAAAAAATCCGAAGAAAAATAAAAGCCGAAGCAAAAAAAAAAAAAAGGCACAAAAAATGTACTTTCTAACGAGGTGCTCATTTCTTGCGTGTCTTTATTACAACCATGCAGTTGTCGAGTTTACACTAAAGCCGCCAATGGTTTGGAACTTCAGATTCATGAATCATGATTGGTTCATTTTGCATGTTAGACAAGTAATACATCATATGATATACGTAGATGAAAAAATCACTGAACTCTTAAATCGCAGTTGTCAATTCGCTTTGGCCTTCAACTTTACGAGGTCTCTCGATTTGCATTGGAGTGGTCCATATTATAATAAAATCTCGTTAGATTCTTTTTTTTATTCTTATAAAATCTCGTTAGAATAATACAGTATTTGTATTGGATCGATTTTTTATTTTAATCTTACTTTTGTTTTTTTAGAAAATATTAAATAAATAATAAGATTATAAATTAAAATATCAAACATTTCATTTATATGTCATTATATAACTAATAATAGCATAAGTTTTTAAATATATATTATATCAAAAATAAATTTATACAACTCGATAATTTTATTTATGCATCTTAACTCAAATAGTTAGAAAAAACTATCCATAATTAATTTTTTTTTATAAATAGGTACAAGTTATGTGATAATTTTACAAATATATATGAAATAAAAATATAAACATGGGTGATATTATCAAATTATGAATATAATTAAATTAAAACTATTTTGCTGAAAATAGGTACAAGTATCCTCTACATTTAATTGCATAAGACAAAAAAAGAAAAGATTGCTGAAAATAAAACTATAATTAAATTAAGGACATTTTGGAGATGATACATTAAATAGAAAAAAGTTAGTTAAATTTTATTTATGTTTTAGTTCATCATACATAGATTTTTTTTCTTATATTTCAGTCCAAAAAAGTATCTTCTATCATAAATATATTTTTATCACTTTTTTTTCTCTCTCTCACTAAGTATCAATTAGCATTTAGGTATATTCAAATATATTTTCCCTTGTCAACTAGCATTCTCTCACCTATCAAACACCTCTATTTTATTTTCATCTCACCAATATTATTTCTATCTGCAGTTCCAAACACAGCATTAGTCGTGTTGGTGTTGGTTTTGCTTTTTTTGCATTAGGCAACATTTATATGTGTAGCTGTAGACAAAAATGTTGTAGTACACTAGTACTCACGTACTGCTAGTGCATGTATCTAGCACGTGAACAGGGGTGAACGTACGTTGTCCGTTGGGGTGACCTTGGTCATTTGATTTTTTTTATATAAAATTATATATTTTAATATTACAGTAATTATTTTTATTTTGGGGTTAGATATGTCGTTAAAATATCATTTCTTTCTTCTCTTTTATAATTTTTATTGTGAAGATAATTATATTTTTTTTCTTTTTAGACAAAATATTCAAATACTATTTATTTTTCTTTTCAATAGTATTTTTTTATCATCTATTATTTCTATTTTAAAGACTATAAATAATTACATTTACAAGACTTTATTAACATTCTCTTTATATGAATTTGATTATAAATAATTTGATAATTAAAAGTTACAGTATTTATTAACATTTGCAATAGAATAAATTTAATTACAAACACTATATAAGATATTGACAAATTGAGGTTTGAGACACACTAACAAATATTTTCTCTTTCCAATCACTTTTTTGTATAGTTTTTTTTCTTCCTTTTCTCCTCTTGTCTTTGTTTATTTGGTCATTGATTGAATTTTGTAATTTTGGGTCTTTAAAAAATGTTTAATTTGTTTTTTGTTTCAATATATTTTCTCTTAATATTATAATAAATTATTGATATAATTAGTATTTTAGAACATATGAATATTTCTCATCGGTGCTCATAAATTTAGCTTGTTTGTTCTTCGCTAATTTCAAATCCCTGACCAATTTATTCTGAATCAATCTGACTTGTTGAAGTTGATTTTTCTTTAAATCGAGATTCTTTTTTTTTACCATTTTATGAATATTTATTTGGAATTGAAATGTTTGCTATAGTTTCACATCTAGCAGTGACCTACATTCTCGGTATATTAAAGAGGTTTACATGAACCATTATTTCTCTCAGCCACAATTTGTCTAAAACATTGCAATTATCTCAATCTGAGATTAGATAAAACTTTTCCCCAAGTTATTAAGAGCATTCAGCATTCTTGAAAAGTTTGTACTTATCTGCCAAAGGATCATTCATTGGATTAACTTTTCATATAGCTCATGCAAAACTAAAAGTGGACCATTATTCTCAGCTTAAATATGAACATAGACTTCCTAGTTTGTATTATCTATTACATGGCTTGGTCTGAATAGGGTGCAGTATTGCAAAGAATTGAAGTGTTATGAAACATATTATATATTGTTTTTCTGTCCAACAGTGTCACCACCAAATTTTGATAAACTTGTTTGTAGTAACCGTAGGATTGATATATGATATGTTGTAGCACTCATGGTCTGGTATGATAATTGTACCAAAGTTGACTTCCATACAAAGATATCAACTTGCACCCAATGCATGTGCAAATTTCAGTTCTCCTAAAGTGTCTACTCATTTGATAGTTAGTAGTCTCATTTTGTCATTTTATTTCATTTGTATCCCAAATTTGATTTCATTCATTCTCCTAAAGTACCTATTCATTTTGCCAATGATCCATCTCTATGTATCGCCTATTCTAGTAGGCATATGTGGGTTGAACAACTTTATTTAATGTCAAATGATTTTTAAATGAAATCTAACAATGTAATAACTAATTTAGATAATATGATCTAATCTGTGCTCTCTGCTGCTATCCTGTTACAGCCTAGAACAATGAATGTTTCGGGTAATGGTTCTCCTATTTGGTGCTCTGCCTAATCCAAAATTGCAAACTTCAATGCTTTCTATATAGTTAGTGACTTTGTTTATTTAGTTAAGGTCTTAGATCTATGCCATTGTTATCAATGACCTATTGCACTTGTCTCACTCCCAACTTTAATACAATTGGTCTGTTTTGGATAGTACCCTTTTGGGTCAGCACTGCTGCAAGGTTAGTCTTTGATGCTAGTTGTGTTGCTTATGATCTATTATTAAAAAAAGTATGTTTTTGATTCTTGAAGAGTAACCATCATCAAAAAATGTGTTTTCTATTCTAACCACTAAGAAAAAAAATTAATAAGTAACTCTATCACCAAAAAAACAAATATTTTATTTTATAATTAGTTGTTCATATTTAATTTATTATTTCTTTTTATTTCAGGTGACTTAGAGTTGCTAAGAGGTTTAAAATGTTCTTCTTAGTCTAACCATCATATTGAAGATCATGCAGCAAAGTCATGAGGAAGCATTTGAACCTTGGTAGTGCTTGATAATAGAGTAGTTGATTCTTTTTTGTATATATAAATTTGATGATTTTATTGGAATTTTTAGTACCCACATAAGAGGAGGAATATTAACAGTAACATTTAGAATTTTTTTCTTCGAATGATTGATGTAATAAGCATACATTTGATTAATTTATATATTATTTATTTTGGTAATTCATTTATTTTGGTTTATATGTTGGTTTTTAATTGAAATTTTGTTAGAGTTAATTTTGAACCATTTGTGTTATTGTTATTTTGAATTATTTGAAAATGTCTGTATTCAAAATTGGATATTTCATTTTTTTTCAATTCAAAATGAGTCCATTTTGACTATATATATATATATATATATATATATATATATATATATATATATATATATATATATATATATATATATATAAGCATTTGTGGATTGATATATATAACAGTTTATAAATTTATAGAGAAAATAGTTAAAAAAATGTCTAATATTATATTTGAATTATTAAATATTATCTAATATTAAAATTATTTTTTAAAATTTATCAATATTAATGTAAAAATTATCAATATTGGTATTTTTAATTATTAAATATTTAAAATTATTATTAAATATTCTCTAACATCAAATTATTTTTAAATTTTTAAATATTTAAGATTTAAGATTATTTTTTAATTATTAAATGTTTAAAAAATAGCCAATATTTATTTTCGGTAAATTTTAATATTTAAATATCATTTTTTAAATATATATTTAAAAATAAAATTTTGCATGTGGAGGAAATTGAATTGCCCCATCCAAACTAAGAATTTGAAATTCCAGAAATTTGAATTAATTTATCCAAACAAATCATTTGAAAAATGAAAGAAATCTAAATAAGAGCAATTCAAATCTCTAGCATTTGAAATTCCTTGGAATTTTGAAATTCCTCATCCAAACACAAGGTTAGTTAAATGTTGAATGTGATACAGACTTGTGGGTAGTGAGAAATTATTGTGTTAGAATGCTTTTAAGTCAAGTCAATGTTTTGTTTTCACATTCAGTAGTACTGTAAACATGCGAACCTTTTGATTTTTGTTATTTATTTCATAAATGTTTGCTGACCGACAGTATGGCATCATTGTATTGGTAGTGAAGTGCATTTTCATTATCAATTTTTCTTTAAAATAAAATAAACTAATTTAGGTTGCAATTATCTTGATTATAATACTACAATTTATTGTTAACTCCATCCATCAGGTATGTCATCAATGTTATACTTTTTATCCTTGTTCTAAATACCAGAAATAAAAAGAAAATAACTCTTCAATCCTCCTATATTCGTTATTTGCTTTCCTCTTCCATGTAAAATGGTTAACGTGTTAATCTTTTGCAGATGCCTCAATAATGCTAATATTTTTGTTTGCTTTTGGTTGAGTGGACTACCCTGGTGAAATACAAAAGTTGAAAACACATTGATTGCAAACTTTGTATTCTTTCCTTAAAAGTGGCCATCCAACCACCCACTTTGCATTTAAACTTTTTTAAAGTTGTCATACATGCATCTTCGTGATTTCTATAATATTTGTTGGAAAAATCTTATCCCATTCCAAACAAAAAAGGATGTGTCCCGCTAAAATAGTAATGCTCTTTATTATTGCATTGCATCAAGAGAATTGGCATTATATGACAATATAAAAATTAGAGTCATATATACAAAATTCAAAAAATGTTCAGACATGCTGCTTAAATTTATGAAAAGTTAATTCTACAGTTTATGTAGATTGATGAATTTTAAAATAGACAAATATAATAACCAAGGTAAAATTATCTCATTAGAAGCTTCAATTTATTAGTCTAGTTAGGTACTCCGTATCATATTCTCAATTTTCATAAGCCTTCTTAAGTACTAAATAATTAAGATCAACGTTACATACAACTCATGATCAATGTATATATAAGTAAATAGTGGAACATGATGTTGACAACTGATAAAAAAGTTGTGGCTTTGGGCTTCTATGTTCCTGATCTTGCTTGTCCATTATTCAGAATGTAAAAGTGCAACTTCAAAGGCACTTCAGGGGAAAATAAGGAGTTTCAAAGAAGGTTCAACATGAAAACAAAGTTAAATCGACATTCACATGTTAGATGTTCACATGGTTAATTCATTCTCAGTGTTCATAAATACCTCAACAATGCAATGTTATTTGCTTGTCTCACTTGGAACTATACCTTTCAGAGACAAAAATATTATGGTAAAATAGTTTGTCAAATAAAATATTATGCTAAATAGTTTATTGCCGCGGACAAATGTTCTAATCTAATGCAATTATATTAATTAAAATAATGAACATCTTTATTTTGGATTAATAGTATTGACACAGCATGTGTGTCATGCAAAGAAAATATTATCGTGGATATGATGTGAACTTTTAGAGTGGGGAAAAAAAAAAGATGCATAAGAAGCATCCATTCACACCTCAAATTCATTGTTACATTGGAATTTTTTTATTTTTGAATCCTGTGTTCAAGAAGTTGACAAAGATGCAACCTCATTGCCATCCCAAATAATCATCACATAGTGCAAATAGAAAGTAAAAGTAGATAACTTCCTAGCATCTTAAGAAGGAATCCCATAAAATAAGTATACAGTAGTTCATACAAATAGCTTCTTCAATCTAGGGGAATTCCTTAATTAAATTTTTTCACGAAAACACATCATAGGATCAAGAAAACCAATGAGTTTTAAAATATGAGCTTATGCCCATAAAGTTTGAGTTTAGATAGAGTTTTCTTCTTTCTTTATTGCTGGATAACATAATTGAAATAGAATGATCGGAGACATCAGAGCAAAGTATTATTTATCCAAATCTTGATTCCTACCTTAATTGTAGCTCTAGCAGTTGTACTTTTTGTGCAAAACACAATTGAAACACCAAGTAGACACCAATGGAGAAAAGAAGCAAAAAGCCTTTCTTTCAATTCTACTGCCACTATGAAAAAATTGGTCTGCTGCACAGTTTGTGTCCCTCCCACAAAACCTGACTAGCACCTCATATAGGCTTCATGTAGCTGATAACAAACCTACAAGGTTTTAGGATCACAGGGTTTGAAAATGTCGCAATTTAATACAGCTTGATAGACAAATTTTGAGTTTCTCAAATCTCAATAATCAGAGGATAAATTTGAAGGTTCTGACCTGTTGAGAAAAAAAAACACTCCAAAGGGGGCAAACCTCAACATTACATTCTGGTTCTTTCTCAGGATATGACAGATGCTTAAATGCCTTTCATTTGAGTCTTTATATCTCTAATTATTTCTCCATCACCTGCAGCTCAGGACTTCTTTTGCTACATTTTAGCACATGTGAGTGTTGTGGAGTAATCATTTTCATATTAGTCAAAATTAACGATTACATATACTTAACCAACACCAAATGCCTCCCAGTCAACAACAAAGCACCATGCAACATGGACGTTACTTGAACAATTGTTCTTTGCTATATTTTTCTTCTCCCTAATTTAGCATAAAGACTACATAAAATTAGGCAACCAACATACAAAGCATTAGTGCAACACGGATAATGATTCAATGCTTGAAACAAATATGAGAATAAAAAAAGGGTGTTGCATTCCTGTACATATATCTATACTACTAAATTTTGTATATACCAACATGTTATCCTGCAGTCCACCAAACACATATATTTAATTATCTAATACTCCTACACGACATATAAAGGAACACATGTTGGACAACATATATAACCATTGTTTCCATGTAAATGGCGCTGAACACTGTTCATATATCCAAATTAAATCACTCAATTTGATCAAACTCAATCAAGTGTGTAGTGTCACAAAAGTCATTGTCTTGATCAGTACTATGGTTTACTTGTGTAACGTTGTAGTTTTCCTAATTGTATGTTTAAGTGTTTGTTTAATAATGCAAGAGGAAATTAAATTTAAAAATTTATAATATGTATAAAAGAGTTAATAAATAGATTGTTTTGTTATGTGCTAGTGTTGTTGATAATATTTCATGTATAGTTGGGCTTAGAGGGTAAGGTTATTGTTGGGACTTTTACGTGAGTTCCGTGAGTTGTAGGAAAGAAAAAAATAGGAGAAGGGGGGGTCCTTAGAGGAAAGGTGGGGGCAAATAGCAAAATTTCATGCAAATCTCAAATATTAAATGTGCCAAGCTTCACGTTTCTTCCATTCTTCTTCCTTCCTCCCGAAGTCTCTTCTTTCCCTTGCATGGAAGTTTGATTCTTACATCCTGTTGAAGCTTGATTTCTTCTTTCTTTTCTAGAGTCTCCTTAGTTGATTTCAAGTTGGTAAGTTCAATTCCTTTCCATTCTTGATCTCTTAGTTTCTTCCTCAACTCCTACCAAGAACATGAGAGATAGGTTTCATGTGGAATCTTGGTTGGTGGGTGAAAATATGATTGAAGCTTATTTTGGGATTGATTTAGGTGTCCTCTAGTTGATTTCATAGCCAAAGTTGAGTAGAGATCATTCTTGAATCACCAAGTCTCCTCCCTAGCTTCTTCTTCAAGGTTTTGAGTCAAGAATTCTAGGTAAGGGAAGTTTTAATATGATTGAATGCTTTGTTTGTATATTCTATGTTTGGAATGTTGTTTTTGAGTGTGGAATGATGTATATATGTTATGGTTGATGTAAAATTCGAATTGGAATGAATTTGGTAGCCATTGAAGAGTTTTGAGCATGTTTTCGAGTTTCTAAAACCCTATTTCGCTTAAGAACAAAGTGGTTCTCGCTTAAGCGAAACAGGGGACAAAGAACATTTTTGGTCTGGAAGCTGTCCTAGCTTAAGCGCCAGAATTCCTAGCTTAAGCGAGGCCTAGCTTAAGCAAGGAAAATGCTAGCTTAAGCGAGGAACCCTGGAAGTGAGTAATTAATTTCAGAATTTCTAGCTTAAGCGAGAGTAAGGTGGCGCTTAAGCGAGAATTCATTTTCTACACAATAAAATGGCTTTCAAATTTATTTTAAATTGAATTATGTCTATGGTATGGGTGTGAATGAAAGATATCCATCTAGAACTATGTTAAGAAATTCACATTTTGTTAAAGTTGGTGTTGTGTTGTGAGTAAGGATTCAAGGTGTGAGAATACCTTACTTGAGCTTATTGAATTGCTGGATCGGTACATAAGCATGATTTGAGAAAAATGGTGAATTTATAACATAGAGGGAACATGTGGAAATCAAAAATTGTTTGCATAGGTAGGCACATAAGTTGAGGGTGCTAGGTAGGTCCTCAACCTAGTGCTGGAGGTTTTCGTGGTGGCCAACGGTGGGCCTATAGAATAGCCAAGTGGGCGAATTCCTATAGATGTAAGGTTTTGCAAGCCTTACAAAGGTAAGCCAATACCCACACTTGTCTATATTCGATTACATTCACACTTCCTCCATAGAGTAGCTCAAGGGACTCCTTGAATGGTCAAAGGTGAGACTATGGTAGGGGATGGGGCCTATGAGGACCGCCCAAAAGTTGTAGAAATCTCCATGGAGTTGAGTCAGCATGACATTACATAATGGAATTGTATATGAAATTAAGTTATAAATTGATATATGTGCTATTGAATGATGTTATCTAGTTTACTATTATTGATTGATTCTGGTTTTCCTTTAAGTAAATCTTATACTCTTGTATATCTATGATTTTTTTATAAATAAGCTTACCCTTGCATTTTGTGTTTGTATTTGTGTTGTATTACTGCAATGATCGTGTGGTTGGCACGGGAGTAGATAGTGGTGATGTTGTAGGTTCTCAGGCCGCTCATGGCAGAAGTGGATGTAGATCTTGAAGATGGGATGGGATCCCTCTTTTTGGTTATGTTCTTGTATATATGTACATAGTATGGGGACCAACTTAGGACTTATGTATAAATACGTAGGTTGTGGTGAATGTCCTATACAATAGGACTATTTTGGTATTGTACGTACATATATATATATATATATATATATATATATATATGTATATATATATATATATTTAAGTTTTGTAAAACTAGACTTAATACTTTTATGATGTGATGATGTACATTATATGTAGGAAATTAGGTACATATAGATGTGTTAAATGTGAAACAATTTCTATGAAGTTTCATATGCTAATATTTAACAAAGTATTTTAGTATAACAAACATGTAACGAAGATGGCTCGTTACAACCTGTATTAGACCAAACCCCTGCAGTCTGCACCTCGAACTGTATAATTATCAATGAATCCTCTCAACCATGCATCCTAATAATCAAATTTCCACCTCCATCATTAGTATTACTACTGCTACATATGTGATTACCATTTGCAGTACATAAATACCACCACCTTTTTATCCAGTTTGAAATATTGCACCTTGCTCTCCACCACCCTATAAGCATGAAGATGAATTTAAGAACGAACTTCACAGTCAATAACTGAATCCCTTTTCCTTTTTTCCTAATCTAGTTCCACGAACATATCTTCAGCACCCCCGTTGCTATATGCTCTGCCAGATTAGTTACATTTTGTTTGTGTTGGCCATAAACAATGTCCATAATATGTTCAATTCTCATCTCAAACATCACCACAAATGGCTTCCTAGGCATTACAACAAACACCTTCTCATCCCAAATACTGCCATACAGATACACACAAAAAAAATGTTGCACAATCATCATAAAACCAAACACTGAATACAAACTCACAACCACTCACCAAACATTGAATTAAGTCAACTACAAAATTGACCATTTGTATTGCTCGTTCAGATTTCCTCTTACACCATGTGTGAAAAAAATTTAATCTAATTTAAAAAGACATAACACAAAATTTCTTAAAGCCATTTATCTAGATTCAGTTTAATCCATACATGTTGAACAAACATTGTTGCACCGATAAACATCACCACTTTCAGTTAATTTACTTAATTATAATCCCATATGCTAAACTTCATCATATCTCCAAAACTCCCATCCTTGTTGCACTGTACAACAACCTTAATCAACCATTGCAACCGCAACCAAACACACCCATATGCCAACCCTTAATCGCTCGTCCAATTCTTCACAAGGGTCATGTCTATCAATGGTGCATGCATGGTTAAGGTTGTGCCAATGGGAGTGGTTAGCAATTTCAAATAGATACACAAATTAAAATAAAACTAGATATTGACCCGCACGTTGTGCGGGTTTATAAAAAAAAGTATATGATATTTATTTTTGATAAGCAATAAATGTATATGATAAAATTTAAAGATATTAGAAATACTTAAAAAAAGAAAATGTTACATTAAATATTAGTTTAAAATACTAGGGGATTTTATCTCAGTTGGTTGAGTAAGGTGCATGAGTTGTTGTAAACTCCCTAGTGTTCGATTCTTACGAATAAAAAAGAAATATTAGCTTAAAATTAAATCACTGTAAAGTATTTGTTGAATTTATATGTAAGAAAACATACATTTGTCAAAATTATATTATTTATATTAATTATGCAAATTATTTTAAATTAATAATTGTATATGATAGAATTTGGAGATATTAGAAATATTAGAAAAAAGAATTATTACATTCAATTGTAAACATAAATAATTGTAAAATATTAATTTATGTAAAAAGCTTATATTTGTAAATTAATGTTTGTCAAAAAATTTATTTAAAAATTAAAATATTTGTAAAATATACAAAGAAAATTTAATTACAATTGCCAAAATACTAAGATCGTTAGAATATTGTGGATGAGGTGATTATGAGTGCACTTAATGTGGTTGTTGAACACGAGGAGAAAAACATTAGCATTAAAATTTATTAGAAAATTTGATTATAAACTTTGTTTGGGAAAAAGTATTATTTTAGATTATTAATGTAGAAAATAAATTGTCAATGACAAACTTTGGTGGTGTGGTATTTTTATATTTATAGAGCAGAAAATATAATAAAAAAAAATTAAACATGATATATTAAATAATTTTGTGAATGATGTATAAAATTTAGAAAGAAATTTTTACCTTTTCATCCATTAGTATAATTTCCAATAAGATTGGACCTTGGTCATTTTTTATTGTAAAAAGGTTTCATAATAGAACTATCGAAATTTGAGAAAGCAATTCTCATGATTTGTTTTGAGGTCATGGGTTCTTTTCAAAACAAAGGAGAAGGTGGAGTAAAATTTTTATTTACAGAACACCTTACTAACTACCAATTCAATACAAATTTAAATAAGAGAAAAAGGGCTATGCACTGACAATGTAAAATAATTTTACACTGTCATCCAATCACAACCCACCATGTATGGTAAGTTTGGTGACTTTTACAAAATTATCTTAAAAGTCGTATCAACAGTGATTTGTGATTGGATGACAATGTAAAATTGTTTTATACTGTCAGTGCATCACCCTTAATCTCTTTAAATAATTACTAACCCTACACGCAATATTAAATATTACTATCTCAATTCTTACATTACTATATAAATATTGAAAAAAATATTTTATTACTATTAGCTATAAATTTTCTCTTATTTTCAAATATGTAACACCTTATAGACCAATTCAATTGTTATAGAAAGCTGGATTCCAAGTTTTAGTATAAAATTATTCTTTTATGATATTTATATTTAATTATATTTACATACCATTTATTATTTTTTAATAACTGATGTTTATTAACTGAATTTTTTTCAATAACTAATTTTTTTTACATTATTATTAGATTCTATTTTATTTTATTTTTATAAACTCCTTGATATTTTCAACTCATGGTATATTAGTGGCTATTAATGATAAATTTAAATAATTTTAAATATATATTTATAGATTACAAATAAATTATTAATGTAAAATATATATAAATTGTAGGTGCAGTTGTCAGCTGTAAGGGTAAAACACAATTATCATCATTGTATATAAATTTGTGGTACTTTCATTAAAATTCCTTCTTAAACTGCAAGGCAACGAACATTGTACTTAGAACCTCATGTTGTATATAAGTTCATGGGATTGATGAAGTAAAAGGGCCAAGTTAATTTAATCATAGCAAGCGCTTGTGAATGTTACATGAATATTACAGTTTCCTTGCTGGTATCTAATTATCTCACATATATAATTACTCAAACAGTAACCGTATTCAGTGGATTTTAAAACACCAAATACAATTACTATTACTATCACATTGAAGAAGTTACTAAGCTGGTATCATCTGTGCGTACAAAAACTTTAGAAACCTTTGGCGAGGTGCTATGGTTGGGGCATTTTGAATGTCTCTTCTTCAGTAGTAGTGCTGCGCTTTGTGTAGGCTTTAACAGCAAACAGATTCACACAATTCTCACTCTCAGCCTTTCTCTTCAGTGATGTTGTTGCTTCTTTATTAGAATTTGTGTTCCTCAATTGGCTGAATTCACTCAAATGTTTTTGCAAAGCAACATAGTTCTTGGACACACGGTTCAGAGTCTCAGTTAACGACTTATTCTCACTGCAAAAAATTGACACACTCCTTTCAGACTCTGCATTATCTATAACAGATCGACCTTCGAAAAATTGAAATGAATCAGAAAGGTGAAAGGAGCAAGAAAGATGAATTTTTGAATTAAAGGAAAGAATCTTTTGGTGCTTTGGATCTGAGAGGGATGCATTTCAAGGTCTGTTGTTGGTGTTTGATAAAGATCCACCGTTGCTTCTGGTTGAAACCATGCTTCTTTTTTCCTTCTTTCTTCTTGCTGTTATTGTTTGGTGTTGGGAGCCTGTACGTTTGGGAGTCAGAAAAAACATTAACGTTAGGGGATGTGCAGTTACTTTCTTATGAGCGATTACAGAATTAAATGAAAACTGTTTTGGATAATAATAAGCGTAACAGCTAGCATAAGGGGAATAATACTAAGTGCAGTTACCATAAAAATTAAAGGTAACAACATTCCTCTTCTGATCATCATAGAAATATTAAGTGCAGTTACCATAGAAATGACACCTAAGCAATTATATTGATGTGGCAAAGATTAGTAAAGTGACATGGCAACGTATGGTTGCGTAGTTAAGAAATTATATATTATAGATAGATGGCAATATCACAATTCTAGTAATACAGGGAAATGCAGCAAAAAAAACTTAAAAACTTCAATTTAAGAAGAGTTAATTATACATTTTGTATACATTTATGAATTCCTAAAACTGGACACCTCATACCTCATTTGTGACTTTGTGTTTTCACTGTTCATGACACCTCAATTGTAAACCTGCTAATTAACCTATAAAACTTGAAATTAACTCATTTATATAATAAGCTTAAAATTAAGTTTAAACTTACTTATCTATTAAAATAAAGGCTAAAATAACTTACTCTTTTGCTCTATCATCTTATTTTTTAATTTCAGTTTAATCTCTTAATTTTAAAAAGTTCCACTTTGACCTCTTAAAATATCTTTATTAGACCCAAATTGATTATTTGATTAGCTTCTTATATTAACAGTGTTAATTTCACCTGACATGCCAAACCTTCATATGATGTGACATCTTATAGTTTGACACGAATCACCAAATTAATATAGTAATCTGACAGAAAAAGAGCTTAATCTAATAGAGAGACACTTTAAGAGATTAAAATAATTCTTTTTTAAATATAAGGAATTGAAATGAAAAAAAAAAGACCAAAAACAAAAAAATATTTTAATTTAAATTTTAACTTAAGGATAAACTTTCTCTATAAATACTACTTATAGGAGAAAAAATAAGAATTTTTTTCTATAAGTTAAAATTAATTTATGTATGAGTTAAAAATAATGTTTTTTTAAAAAACTAATTAATATAAAAAAGCTTCTCCAAATCAGCTTTTGCAAAAGTAAATTTTAACTTATAATTTTCTTTTTTTTTCGCTTATATAAATGTTTATGGAGAAATTTATTCAAATATATAAGGCTTTAAGTTGCAATAATGATACTCTCACTACTGTTGATGGGTTTTCTATATTTGCGAATATATGCCTCAATAATGCAATATTGTTAACTTATATTAAGTAGTCCCACTGGGAACAATAGCATACAAAAAGAAATGTACTATGGGTTGTTGTGCCAATTTTTTAATGAAAAAGAAAAAATTCAACAATCACGTACGTAAGAATTTCTTTCCATAATTTTTTTAGTATGTAAGTCATAATTTCAATACAATATGAAAAGGCGAGCTCGAAACATAAGGTTTAAGCGTAATACTTATTATATAGGAACCAATTACGTATGAGTATATGAACAAATTGAGAGGAGCTCAATACTTAAAGTTTAAGTGTAATTTGTAAAATAATGAAATGATGCTTAAATTTGATTGATTGATTGATTTATTTAAATAAGTTAAATTTAAAACTTAGACTTAATTATTAGAAGAAAAAAAATGAAAATTGAGTTTATTTTATTTAACTTAATTTTTCTTTATTTATCATCAAATATATTTTTGAAGTGTTTTTTAAAGTTTTGTTGTAAAATATTCAATGGATGTTTTCATGTTAGAAAATGAGATAAAAGTAAAAATAGAAAATAAATAAAATAGTTTTTGGACATAATTATGTAGCGATACTTTTTTAAGTTAATATTATAATTTACTAAATATATCTATTTCATGTAAAATTAACTACTATAATACCATTATTGTTGTTGTTCTTGTTATACACAAGTTATTCACGAGTTCTAATATTAAACCTGCTAAGGCATAAAGCTTGAGATTACCTCATTTTCATAATAAGTTTAAACTTAAGCTTAAATTTATTTATCTATTTAAACACATGAACTTGATTGAAGTTGAGTTTGAATTGTTTAGCTCATATATATCCCAACTCCTTAATTATGGTTATAAGCTTATTTTTATTACCTTTATATGAGAGATTTAGAAACATTCAGAAACACATTTCTCAGCAATAATCCATTTCCAAAGTAGAACCAAATTAACATATTTAAGTTGCAATGACCTGCTATTGATGTGTTTTTCTTTTATGTTTGCGAATACCTCAATATATAATGCAGTAGTGATTACTGATTAGTTCTATTAATGTAGTCCGACTGGGAGCGATTGCTTACAAAAAGGAAAGTGCTATCGACAAAGAGGGTAGTTGTTGTGCCAATTTTTTAAATGAAAAAAAAATGATCAATTACGTAAAAATTTCTTTCCGTAAATTTTTTAGTATGCAAGTTATAATTTCAATGCAATATCAAGAACAACTTGCTTCACACTCTGAGCTCACCTTGTTAATTTATGCTCTACAAAGAAATATAGAAGCGTTCAAATTCCCACGCCTATAGCATATATCTTATCACACTTGATCACAATTATTCATTTTTAAACTCTTCAATAGTGTATCAACAAGTCATTGATCCAAGTGGAACTGGACTTGGTTCCCTTAAGCAAGGTCTCGGGTTTGAACCTTGTTGATTAAAAAAAACGTGGTTGGAAGGGAAGACCTAACTAAAGGTGGTCAGCTAGGTTCTCTGGCGGAGATTAGATTAGTCATCACAAAAACTGGTGGATAATCCGCACTAATGTCATGGTGACAAAAAAAAAACTCTTCAATAGTGTTTTGTCTTCCGAATTAATAATTCATTTTGATTGATAAATTTAATATTCAATTTTATCAGTATATAACAAAAAAATAATACCACAAAATCCTGGCAATTTACTATAATTTCATCAATTATATTAGACTTCTCAATCCAAAACAACCAAGATATTTAATTAAAGAAAAATAATAAATACAAATATAAAAATATTCTTATGTGTGACAAAAGTTTGTTTTTGAGTCTAGCTTTTTTAATAAATTTTATGTGAATCTCTATATTATTGACAAGGTTCCTCGGTGGGAAAAAAGTTTCAACTTTTGCACAAACTTCTAATTACAAAAGAATATTTTTCTTACTTTCCTGGCTGCTAACATATTTTTCTTCCACAATTTTTTTTTATTTCTTCTTACATATTTATGCAATTCATTTTGTACTAAATGGCATAACTAGGTTTTATAATCATTAGTTACATATACGTGCATATTATTGGTTAATTATGTGGTTTAGATCTAATGCTAAACCTTATGAGGATGGATTTGATCATGTTTTAAACTGACGGTTACAGTTATAACTTATAACAGATGTGTTACAATTACCAAAGTCGGGAAAAAAATAAGGGTAGATGTGGCTAAAATGGTTGCAATTGGGATTGGAGAGACATCACAAACTGCATAATTGTGGCTTTAACAACAATTTGAAACACTGGTTCTGTTCACACAACTATGGATGGCGACAACATAATTCTTTGATGATCTTTCTGAGTTAGGCAGTTTCTTAAAATAAATTTCCATTTCTGCTATAGAGCAACGAAAGAGGAGAAATGAGGAATGCTAACTTGCTACTTGCAGGATTTGTAATGGTGATAAAAGATGACAGTTACAAAATTTACATTGTCAAACATTCAAAAGCAGAAAAGTTATAGAAACTTCTCCTCTATATGAGGTGGTAAAAAGAATTGAAAAGTGTTTGTTTAGTATAGTTTTTGATAAAATTCAACAAATGCAATAATAAATGACAAGTGTATATTTTAATCAGAAAGAGTCTTATGTTAGAGAGAAAGGCTGCTTGAATAAACAATTAGTTTGCTATATATGCTCTTGTGAACTTTTCCATACTAATCAGGGTGGAGTGCTCAGCCAAATATTCAACACTTTAATTTTACACTTGGATTACAAGCACCTGTTACTTGCTCAAGATACTTGTCAGTTAACCTTGCTAGTCAACCATTTACGAATTGAAAACAAATTTCGTTAAATACAGTGGATGAGGGAATTAAGAAACTAGTCATCTGTGATCACTTAAGATATATAAATGGTCATTTACCTTCTCTCTCTTTTTTTTTTTTTTTTTTTTTCTGACCTCCCTCATTGCTGTCCCAAATAATAGTCACATAGTGCATATATAATGTAAAAGTAGATGAATTTCCTGCATCTTAAGAAGGAATCCCACAAAATAAGTATACAGCAATTCCTACAATAAAAACTTACTAGAACCACATATAGGCTTCGTATAGCATCCCATAAAGGAATCCCACAAAGTTCGTCTCCCTCCAATAAAAACTGACTAGCACCTCATAGAAGCTTCACATGGCTGACAACAAATCTACAAGGTTATAGGATCACAGGGTTTCAAAATGTTGCAATTTATTAGATCATGACAAATTACCAAATTGTATTACGGTATTGCCTACTCTTTCTAGTATCATCAGGGTTATTTTCGGATGACAAGTTACCTACAATTTTTTAGGATCTCAGGGTTATAAAATGTTTTAAATTAATCTTTCTAGTATTATCATCTACCTACTCTTGTATCACCAAATTGAGTAACTGGTATGTAAACTATAAACTATATTATTTTTATACATATATTTTTTTATTGAGCCTTATATTAGTTTCTTATTTCTCGCATTGTGGCCTCAAAGCTCTACATCTAATATGCCCTGTGAAACCGATCAGCATGTTCTTTCAAACCGAGAACCTTGTTAAGGTCAGCACGTAACATGTATATTTTATCACCAATCATCAACTGCAGGCTGAATATAGCATTGCCTATTTGGAAATGGAAAGAGCCTAAACCGCATATAAACATTAGGCCCTGAAGGTTTTTATTTCAAAAGCTTAACCCAATATATGCACAGCACGCATCGCAATGGAGCAAATTTCAATTTCTAGCTCAACATGAATTTATTCTCTCGAGTATCAATAATTTTATGCAATTTGAAGTTTTATGACTAAATATTATTATAAATGTAAATAAATTTTAATTGGGTGGGAAAAAATCTCCAGCCTCAGTTACTTTTAATACTCCCTCTGTTTATTAAAATAATTGTCGTCTTATATTTTTTTAAACAGTCCAAGAAAAAATAAATGAATGAAAGAGAATAGCAATTTTATAAAAGTAACCTTGTCATCATTAATTCATTTATTGTTTTTGTCGTCCATCATTAATATTATAAAGGATATAAGTAAAAAAAAACAAATATTACATTGAAATGCTAAAATGACAATAATTTTAAATCTTATTTTTTTATGCGATAATTATTACGGGACAGGGGAGTAAGAGATATATGAAATTTCAATAATTATTATTAGGACTCTTTAACGATTAGCCTTTTTTAAGGTGGACTAATTAAAACACAAAATTAACTACCCAAGCATTGTTATTTCAATATGAAGACTTTAGGCAATTCTACACGAAAATCTATGCTTGCCTTATTATAAAACATTCAAATTATTTATTGTTGTTTACTAATTCATTTCTTCTTATTAAAAGTTTTGATTCATGATATACCATGAACGTTAATTATAAAAATTCAACTAAATTTATATGTTTTAATTAATGGTATTAAAGATATATTAAGAATTCAATACGAAATTAAATTTGTCTGAAAGTTGACAATTCAATTCAAAATAAAATATGACAGGAATCAAAATTGTATTTGATTAATTTTTTCTTTTACTCTTTTATTATTGATTTTTTAATTAATGATTAATTTTGAAAATAATATTTTTTACTTTATTTTTATCTCTTAATTTTTTTTTCTTTTAATTTGACAAATTTATAGTTTTTTAATTTATTCTTTTACCATTTATAATATTCTTTTAATTTATATTAGTATTTTTATTTAAAAATATTCGTTGAAGACTAATAGGAAGCTATGCTGCAAAAGAGGATATGTAGCTTTCGAAATCAATTTAATACAATATGCGAAATCATACCCCAAACAAATTTTCATGAGAAATCATACCCCAAAAGCCCAAACATATTATGTTATTGTTATGTGTAGTGCAGTACATATGACGTTTATTTGTAGGACTTAGAGGGATTATATATGCAAGAACAAATTGCTTCCACCACATAAAAGTTTTTTATGGTCTTTGTCCATATCATGACATTCAAAATGGTGTTGAAGGATTTTGGTTTTCATTAATGGTTTCATGCTTTCATGGAAGAAATGTTTTCAATTATTCAGAAATTTCCAATGTAGTAGAATAAATTCCTCTTATTTAATAAAAAAATATTTAATTTATAATATTATTGTCTTGTATATATATATGTATATATATGTTCTATAGGAACGTGCTCCTAAGGCTGTTCAATCATAAAAAAAAATTAAAAAAAAAATTAAGCACTCTAAAATATCAAACTAAGCTGAAATCAAACAATAAAAAAAAATTACACAAAAAACAACATATGAAAAAGAGTAAACACTACAACACCTTTTTTTTACTCAAACACTACAACACCTAAAGCTTCAATCTAACCAATCACACTTTGCATCCATGTGTCAATTAAAGAATGAAACCTCACTATATACAATATATAAAAATTGAAAAAAAAATGTTGAAAATAAAAAGCTCACCTGAGCAGTAGAAAATTAATCTATTAAAAGACTTGTAACAAAATTTCATTGGAATGAATAAATAGATATAGATGGTGGAATATGAATGGTGACCAACCATTTTGCTTCTTCTCATAGAGAAGAGAAAACTCCAGAAGATAATTGCTAATGGTAGGGAAAGGAAAAATACTATATCCTCTCGCATGTCTGATGGGGAACAATACTGGCTGCAAGGCTACAAAACAAAACATAAAAAGGATTGAATGTGAATGATGATGAAAAATGAAGAGTACAAATTCAACAAAATAAAAAACAAATTCAAATAACCCAAATTTGGGAAAAGAGGCCAAAACTCTAAAATCTAAATACTTGAACTTGAGTGAAGAAGAAAATGTGACAACCCTACAACAAAACAAATGAAAACAAAATTTGTAAACAACCAAACATGAAACCATCATTTAGAAGGTGTCTAAAAAATAAAAGAGCAAATTCAAATTAATGTAAAATTGGGGAAAAGAGGTTAGAATAATAGAAACAAAATACCTAAACTTTGGTGAAGAAAAGTTGCCAAATCCTTCCAATAAATTGTATAAAACAACGATTGAAAACAGATATTAAAATCAGCATTCAAAACCCTTGATAAATCTTCAAATAGATGGAGAAGAAAATAGAATGTTTATACCCGCAGCTTCAGATTATTGATGAGCAATAATAGTTGACAAAAAAATGAAAGGTGGAACAGAGATAGCTCTTGCTCTTGCAACGTTAGAATAGGAGAATAGTCAATAGAGTTAGAGAATTGTTTTTAGATAGTGAGAGAAGCACTTCATCTGTAGAGGCTTTAAGATTTAGGAGAAAAAGTGTTTTCTTATTGTTTTGAAATTTGAAAGGTCTCTTAATGTTACACTTGAATTCGGAAAAGGGTTTTTAATATAGAGATAACATTTAACCACCTACCCCATTTAAACTGAGATTACTCCAGCTATCCACCTACCCCATTTTAATATAAAAGTATTATGTTTATTTCATACTTGTTTAATTTTTAAAATTAAAAAATTGATTAATAAAAATTACTTATATTAAATTAAATAAATTTACTTATATTGATTAATTCAAATATTTATTAGGATTTTATAATTAATTTTATATTAATAATTAATTCAAATAATTCAAATACTTAGCATCATGGTTTTAAATTGCGGTAGCGGTTGCGGGCATTGTGGCTGCTGCGATGCGGATTGCGACTATTGCGGTGAGAAATTATTATATGTTTGCACTGAATGTAAAAAAAAATTTTACAATTATTCTAATTATTGACATATCTTTTATTTATAACATAACATAATGTTGGTGATTTTGGCAAGTGTACCAAATCGTGCAAGTAACAAAGTGATAAGTCAGGTATCGTCTCCACAAGGACTTGTAAGATAACTGAGTAATTAAGAGTATATTTTATAGACTACGAGTATTGAGAAATTTAGTAACCAAATGTAAATGACAAGTGCATAAAAATAAAAGAGAAAAGTAAAGAATTTTTAGTTTTGGAATTTTTACGAACACTTGGAATGCGTAGAAATTTGGTTTAAATAAATTAAAATAAAATGCCGGGATTTAACTTTGTTGGACTTCCTAACATGCAATCCCTACTCACTCCTATTCAATTAAATTTTAGTTATCATGAACCCACAAAATCATTCAAACCTTAATTCCTTAAGCAAAAGTCCACTATCAATCCTTAAATTAGTATAACCAAGGTATTTGCATTAAAAAAAAGGGTTTAGCGATGACTAATCCTCTTTACCCTATCCCTAGGCATAAAGAAAATTAGTTGCCTTCTTCAGTTCGCAATCCAAAAGAATTTCCCAATTACCAATGGAATTAAAGAATCATGCAATTGGTTGATCAGGCCAAACACAAGCATTAAGCACAGAAGAAGAACAATAACAATACTCAATTAAATAAAGAGAAAAGTGGTAATTACATGAAAATAGGTCCAATTACATTAAACCCCAACAAATAGAGAACTTAGCTACGCATAGCCATGGGAGAGAAGTAATATAGAAGGAGAAAGAATGGGAGATAAAGCCAAACGCATTAAGCCCACGTCTCAGATCTCTTGTTTCTTTCACGTACAAAGTTTCGGAACCCTAGGCTAGACTAGAAAAACCCTATTTAAAGCTATGGGCCAATTAGGGTTCCAGCCCAAAAGAAAACAAAGCAGAAAAAATAAAGATTGTTCTCGTAGAGTTCGATGCATGGCCGCTCGAATTTTTACACACAAAGTTGCACAGGCTGTGCAATTTGCTGACTTTAGAATTTCAGCAAATTTCAGAATTTGCACAGGTGCTTAGCTTGGTTGCACAGGCGTATTCCAAGGCTTCCCACAAGCTTCTTTTGTTTCCGCAAGACCTTCAAGGCTCTAAACTTCAACCAAATTGATCCTTCACGCATCAATCACTCTTGGGACATTTCCCAACTTGCTCCATGCTTCGAGAAAGTTCCTAAAATCTTAAGAAAACAACCAAAAATCAAGTGTAAAAAGGATAAAATTAAAATCCTAACTAAACTAAACTTCTATTAAAAACTTAACTAAAATGAAGATAAACAAAGCTCAAAAACATGAAAGATATCAAATAATTGCCCCTAAACTACTACAAAATGTAGGAATATAAGGCAATTATCACATAACTTTTCATTCATTTTAAGATTTGTATCCCTAACATCTCATATAGCCAAACTCATTCAACCATTGACTCTCAGCAGTTCAAAATAGAAGATTGAAATCTAAATTTAATTTCATTTTGACAAAAAAAAGTGGAATAGAACAGTGTTAAGGCTCCATTGCGACTCCAATGCGGTTTCACTGCGGCTATGTTGTGACATTTCATGTGATTGAAATCACACCACAATTGCGGACTAATGCTGTTGCAGACACTAGCGCAACAGCAACATTGCGGCCGCAATGGCTGTTGCGGCTGCTATTTAAAACCATGCTTAGCATAAGTATATATTAATAATTTTGGATTGACTTATTAATAATAATAATTAATATAATTAAAATTACGTTACGTTTTGTATTAATATTGTAATTAACTCCTAAATTATATTAAATAGTAAACTGTAATTAATTTTGTATTTTGAATCCACATTTAATTAATCGTAATTCAAATGTTTAAAGAAATAATTAGAATAAAAATAATATAATTATAATAAAAATAAAAATTTATTAATATTATTAGTATGAAATGGTCACAAAAAAGAAAGAATAATTAGTGTTACGTTCTATAAAAAAAAAAATAGTGTTACGTTACTTTAAGTAATAATTTCTAATTATGTAAAAAAAAAAATTCTAATTGAATCAAGCATTCCCTCGTAATTATAAGTATACGTCAATGATAGATTAGTTATGGGAAAAATCAAGTAATCATTGATTTTTTTTTAACAAATTACAGGTTATATTTTTTCTGCTTGGTGTATATTTCTTTAAGTAATAAAGGATAATAAAGGATAAAGAATCTCTATATTAGAAGGATACAAATTAAAGGCATACAAATGGTATTTATTTACGGTGATAAATGGTACATAATCCTAAATTAAAATAGAATTCAAATTTTAATTTTTTCGTAGCATTTAATTTATTTTAATCATGAAAGATTTGGGACCATAATTATACTCCAGAACGTAAGATTTATAGCCATTCCTATGAGTAATTATATCAACAAATATGAGTGCAATCAATCAGTGCAAAATTTTCGGTAATAAATTAATTTAAATTAAATGGTATTTATGGTGATATAAGGTAATAAATTATTTTAAATTAAATGGTAATAAAGGATAAATGATTATCCCTCTTTTTTGTCTTTTTTTTATTTTTAAATTTAGCCTTCAACTGCCGAAGTAACTACACACTCTCCGTATTCATGGTCAACATGTACATGGACAAAAGGTAAACTTTGGGTTTCGTCTTGGCATAAATAATTTTGCAACAACCTTATTTCTTGCAAGGAATTTTTATCTGGCTTTTTACTCCCTTTAATCTTACTGCCTACTTCTTGCTCCATCAATCCTTTCCCAGCTTGCTCCTTGTATTTTATAATAGGAGAAAAATTCATTTTAAACAATTGTTTACCTCTATTTCAAACTTTAGACTTCCTTCCGCCTTGGGGATTCTTTTGTGTGTGATGGGTGGTCTTCGTGAGAGATTGAGATTGGTGTTTCTTGGTATTTATGCTCAACTCTCTCTTGCTATTGTTTGTTTTATTTGATATCAAGCAGTATTAAATAACAAGTGTTGAGCATGAGAACAAGTGTTGCAGGAGGTACTAGTGGTTGAGGCAAGAATGTGATCATGCAGGCAAGGATGCAAGAGTGCTCACAAAGCTGATTTGTTTGAATAAAAAAAAAAGAAAAAGGAAAAGGTAGGGACACAAAGAAAAGAGGACTTTGGATCATACTTGGAATAGCACAAGCAAAGTCTATCCTTTTTTTTCATTTTTCTTTTCTTTTTATATTTTGCTAATTTTCCCTTGTTTTTTAATCCCTCATGTCCAGGGAGCTCTTTGAATCCGTTTCCTTCTTTTTCCTTTTTTTTTTTTACACATTTTTACTATTTTATTTTTTCTTTTTATTTTTTTTGCATTTTCTATTTTTTTTTAAATCTAATTGAGTTGCAAATTGAAAATGAAAAAGAAACAAAATTAAATTTTGAATTTTATTGTGTCAATGTAAAATTAAAATGATTTTTTTCTTTATTTCTATTTTCTCATTTTTTTAATTTATTTATGTTTGTCCGGACAAAATTGAATATTTACACTACTTGTTCAATTTGGTATACTTGCGAATAGGTGTAAACATGGTGTCAATTTCTTTATCATTGAATGCCAAATTATTATTCAACCCATTATCTTGAAAATTATCTTCCACCGATATTTCCTCCATCACTTCTTTAACTAGAATTGTAAACTGAGTGCCTTCCATATCTTTATTCTCCAAAGGATCTATTACCTTTTTAACATCATTTATTTGCAAACTGTTGGAGCATTAATAACATAAGTCATTTTTTCTTCCTAATTGCTCTTTTAGCAATCATCCATTGCCCATACAAATTGGATTTTGAATCAGCCTCAACATTTATTTGTTCATTAAGTGGGACCTTCTGTGCAATATGGCTTACGTCAACTCTACTGTCCTTTGTGGAAGCGTCTACACCCTCACTGGAAACCAAACCATCGTCTTCTCTACCTGCACCTCTCCATTCCCACCCAAGAACTCCATGCAATTAACTTTTTTATGGCCAAAGCGGCCGCACCTAAAGCAAATTGCATGAAGGCCTTTGTATTTGAGATTTAGAGGGAAACCTCTAACTACTATATGCATCTCCAATGGCTTGTCCAAATCCATCTCAACACAATGCATGCAAATTAGTATGCGAATGAATAGAAGTCAATCGATCCATCTTTAAAAAATTCCCCAGAATTGACCCAACTCTTTTAAGAAAGACTTCACTGTGTAATTCAATAGGAAGTCCTTGGATCTCCTTCATCTCAGATCCTCCTCTTAACTAGACATAACCTAATCTCTGGCAGTATCTATTTTATAGCTTTTTCAATTATTAAAATTAAATATTTCACATTAAATTTTGTCTAATAATTAAATAAAAAATAAATATTACCTCCATTCCTATATATAAGAAATAGATAAGAACATTTTTTTGGTTTTAAATATAAGAAACATATGGCCACTTTCAAATGCATTAATTTTTCATTTTTTTATGCCCTTAGTTTATTGTAATGTCTATTAATGTATTAATGAGATATCCACTCATTTCCATTGAAAGTTGACGCATTTATTGCGCTATTGACAATATAAGTCATATTCATTGGTTGAAAAAACTATCCCTTGAAATATAAGTAGTGTCAATATTAAATACAATCACTGCTTAAACCATTTAGTTCTATGGGTATTTTTGGAATAAAATTTAAATTTGTGATATTATTAATTAAAATTAACCAACTTAACTATTTTTATTGGTACTGATGAATTAAGTATTTGTTTTTTATATATCAACAGAGGTAATATTATGTAATGTGATGTGAATTTATAAAAATAAAAAAAGAAATATTACAAAATATTTAAATAAAAATAAAAAATGACTTCATTGAAACTATAACGAGAAGAAGGTCGGGAGTGAAGCCATTTTTGTTTCTTAATTTATATTTTTCTTTCTTTTATCAATTTATATAAATCAATGTCACGTCACAATTTCATTTCATTATTATGAACTATTGCATGATACTTTAAATGACGAATTTAACTTTAATAATTAAAAATTTATAAAAACTAACTATAAACAAATAAATTAAGACTAAAATTTGTCATAAATTAAAATACGAGAACCTAAAATATAATTAAACCAAAACAACATATAGTCTAAATTAGAGATTCATGGAGAATAAAAATCAAAATCTTGTAGGTGGTGGGTAACGGATTCCCAATTAACATATTGCACTATGGTTTATGCAACACAAACACTTATTTATATAGTTATAACCACAAAAACATTGGACAACAAAACAAGGCTTGGTAACGTAACTGGTGAGTACTCGAGCCCAAATCTAAGGAATGTAAGCACTTGGGTTCAACCTATAGGGTTAATCAAAGCCACAAGTGGAACCTTTTTCTGCAAGGCAAGCCCAAAGGACTCCTACATGTCCAACTCCCTCACCCCATTGGGTAGCTTCTAATCAAACGAATGCACTAAAGTGCCCAAAGTGAACCAACACAATCCCCATCCTAGTCCCTGCATAAACCCTTCTCCTGGCACCAAATGGAATCAACTCAATCATTCCCATGTGGTTCAATTTTGGCATTCTTCCCACTCACAAACCTTTCAGGCCTAAACTCCAAGGGGTTGTCCCACACATCAGGGTTTCGTCCTATGGCCCAAATGTTCACATTCAACCTAGTGTTCTCGGGGATGTAGTAGCTATTCACTTGGCACGGTTCGAATGAGATTTGAGGCAGGTTTATGGGTGTTGAGGTGTGCTTTCTATAGCTCTCTTTGCAAATGGCTTGGAAGTAGGAAGCTCTGGTATGTTAGATTAATTTTTTGAGGAGACAGTCCCTGCCTATGACTTGTTCCATTTCCTCATGAGCCTTCTTCATTATGCCGGGGTTGTTCAACATCTTGGCTAATGACCAATCTATGATACTTGAAGATGTATCGATGACTATGGTGAATAGGTTCTAAAACAAAAGAGAATAAAGTTGTTAGAATAAAATCTCAAGCTAGAAAATGTTGGTGTGTAGTATGATTACATAGTGAGGGATTAAACTATACCAGAGTAACTTACATCAACATTTACATCATCAATAACTTGTATAGAATGTGATTTTTATTGATTCAATCATTGAATTATAACTATATATAATCCAGATTTTTTATGTTAAATTTAGTTAAAATTGCTACAAATGTATTATTATCTTCACAAAAATTTCTACTGCAAACAAAATTTTAGGTCATTTTTAATTTTTTTTTAAGAAAAAACTCTTGATTAAAATTTTTATTTATGTATAAAAAAAAATTATACTAGACAACAACTAATATTGCTATGCATATAGAAAATAAAATGGAAAGTGAATCTTCTCATATCAAAATTAAACACACAGAGAAGATCTTTTCATACAATCTTTGGACATCACTTTCTAGGCAATTGCTTTATGCACCCCATTTTTTGCTTGGTGCACCTCCAAAACTTTTAATGTTCCTGTCTTACCCTTCTCCCATCTCCCCTCGCTCACCCTTTTTTCTCCATCCTCTTCACCGCATCACACCTTCTCATGGTGGCGACGGGTCTGAGCTTGAGGCCAGCGTAGTGTGGGAGCTTGGCAGAAGTCTAGTGGGTGGCGACGGGAGAGAAGGCAATGGAAGGGAGACACAGGACAACGAAGAAGTCGAAGAGCATGGCCATCATGAAATGGAAGTAGAGATCGAATTTGGGAACCATAATTCTAGATTGAGTAATCTGTAATACACACAAATGTATTACGGATTGAGTAATCTGGAAAACAAATGTATTACAGATTTCTCAATCCATAATACATAATGTAATATGGATTAAGCAATTTGTACCTAGCAATGGTCTTGAGCTCAACCACCATGTCCTTGAGCTCGAATACTCGACGACTTAATATCACTTGGCCAATCATGTTGGCCATAGAGTATGTCAACATCTCGGCCACCACCACGACCTCACCCTTCTTGCTACTATCATACATTGCACGAAGCATGTAGCTCATCTCTTCATCTCGAACTTGGGCCCAATCATCAAGAGCCTTTCCTCCAAGCATGTGCAAGTTGCTTAGTTTCCTAAGAAACTTCCACCATATATATCCTGTGAATAAGGATGGATGAGGAGCCAAAAGTGAAAACATATACATGTGTAATTATCTTAGTAAATTATAAAAATATGTATTTTTATGAGTTTAATGGTCATGCACTAACAATGTAAAATAATCTTACACTGTCACCTAATCACAAATCACTGTTGATATGACTTTCAAAGTAGTTATCATAAAAGTCAATAAATTTACTATACATGGTGGGTTATGATTGGATGACGGTGTAAAACTGTTTCATACATTCAGTGCATAACTTATTTTCTCTTTTTATATATAAAAAAATAGAGCATATGGATAGAGAAAGAGAGGAATTCACTTATTTTAATAGTAAATATTATTAAAATTAGTTTATGTTTGGATAAATTTCTCAATAAATACTTACAGATGAAAATAAGATAAATTAAGTTTCTACTATACATTAAAATTAGTTTATGCATAAATTAATTTATAGTAACTTTCTAATTTAACACCTTCAAAAGTTATACATAAGCTAATTTTCACTTATAAGGAAAGTCTAATTTTTTTAACTTCTTATTTTCTTCTCCAACGCCGGTGCTTCATGAGTTGCTTGAAGTTAAGCAATGTTGCTTGACAAATTTTTACCATTGGAGTAGATGACTTGGCAGTGCATTACTTAAGTGAGTTGCTTATATAAGCAATCATTACTTAATTCATTCTTACCAATTAAAGAACCATTTTTCAATTACAAAATTTAATGTGGTTCAAATTAAGAACTAACTTTAGCAACTTTAGCATTTGAGTAATTTTTTGTGTAAAGTTCTTAAATCTATGTGGCATTGTAGGGCTAACAAATTTAAGATAAGCAACTCATTTAAGCAATCATGCATTGTAGATGCTCTAAATAGTTATTGAAAGTTTTATCCAAATAAGACATTATTTCACGTAAAACTTCTTATGAACATTGAATTTCATCAATTAAACTGTTAAATGATAGTTCTTATTAAGAAGATCAAATTTATAAACTTTTATATAATTTAAAAATTAATTTTTTTCTTATCAATCAACTTATAGCTTGCTTTCCTGTAGAATCACAGAATATTCTTTTATACAAATAATTTAGAATCCACATATACATACATAATTATTATAACAAAAATAATTTTTAAACATCTCAAATGTTATTTAACAGCTACTGAGAGAGAGAAAAAGAAAAAGAAAAATATAGATATATTAGGTGATATGATGTGATAGAAAGAGATAAAAAAAAATAGAAATGAGTGGTATTAATATGGAGTGTTTAAAATTAAAAATGCAATGTCTAAAAATCATTACTCTTGTTATAAAAGTTGATTAAGGAGGTGCCGCATCCATATTCCCTAACTGTGAATCATAAGCTAAGTGGGTTGTACCAGCATTGGGAGGGCGGTTAGAGAAGTTTTGGTCAAGTGTTTTGAGGAAGGCACGAGCTGCAGCTGGAGTAGAGGCCACGACCATGTTGTTAGTGCCCATCTTGAGATACATTATGGGTCCATATTTATTTGCCACTTTTGCTAAGGTCAAAGGTAGATGTTTATTGATCTTAAAACTTTTAAATGATTTCAAGTGATGGATTTGTGGGTTTAGTTATACTTTGTATTACGTTGAAACCTCTGATCTTAAGTTTTCCATACTTTGCCAACATCTTAATCTCTCCGGTGGAAAATGCTTGACACGATCAGGTCTATTAATTAAGAATATAAGTGCAGATTCTAATTCCAAAAGGAGTGGGTTGCTAGATTAATGTTGAATGGAGCTATAAACTATCATTTTATATGACATTTATTGTATCACAAATACTCCCTCCGGTCCTTATTATAAGGTCCAAACTAAAAGTGTGGCTTGGTCCTTTTTATAAGGTCTAATCTAAAATGTCTCATGCATTAATTACTTTTTCACCAAAATACCCTTCATTAAAGTCATGTCTAGAACTAGATTTGAACCCGTGCAACGCACGGGCGATATCTTTTTATTATTAATAATTACGTTCTCCGTTTCTAAACTTTTGATGTTTTAGCTTCTTATTTTTTATCCTAAACTCTTGATGAAGAGTATTGTAGGTTGCAAGCCAATATGGTGATGATCGGTGCCAGGTTTAGCCGAGAAGATGTTGAGGAGCATGCTGTTGAGAAGCTGTTGACAATCCGTTGAAATGTAGAGATTCACACTAGAAGGGGGTTGAATAGTGTGTTAGTTATAAGCTTTTAAAATCTTTTCGCATAGATATAGATAACTAATTTAAGTTTCATAAGGAACTTGTAAAACAAAAATTACAGGTATCGTCCAATCATTAAAATGACAGTTTAGTGAAACTGCGTTTTCTTGTTAACGTCCAGGTAACTAAAGGTTTTTGTAAGTAAGATATAAAGAAACTTGTGCACAGTATGTGAAGAAATAACTCAAGAGAATAGCAAGTAAGCTTGAAGTGATAGAGTAAAAACACTTAGTTTATACTGGTTCACTCAACCTGAGCTATGTCCAGTTCTTCTTCAAAAACCTTTGAAGGGTTCCACTAATCAAATTCTGATTACAAACAAGTATTATATACCCTACCACTCCTAGTTACAAGTATTCTCTAGGCCACTTCTGGCTTTCCAAACAGAAACTATTTGAATACAAATTTAGCAAATAACTCTGACAGAGAGGTTGTTACAATGAAAGCAAATACCCAAAGAACTTAGCAAAGCTAAGAAGATTGCTCTTTTTACACAAGTGTAGGTCGTCCAATTGATTTGGCAGAGTTACGGCTCTTTGAAAAACTTGAATGCTTCGTATTTGAATTCATGAGCTTGTTCCTCTATTTATAGGCAGCTTGGTGAAGATATCCGTTGTGGGATCTGTGCCTTTGCCAATAACTGTTCTCTCACATTCATATGACTGTTGCTACGTGCCAGCTTGGGGGGGAGAGATGGAGGAGACAACAGTACATGCAGTGCCTCCACTACTTGTACAGTTCCTGCAGATAGAAGCTTTTTTGTCCCTTGTGGTACACTTTTCGAATTTTCCAATGAAATGTCACATTAAAATAGAGAGGGAATAATAGAACATTTCAGAGAATCATCATCAAAAAGTATAAGTGTACTTCCACACAATCATGGACGCATTATATAACTATTTGATAGAAAAGATGATGAAAGTTATATAGGCACTAGACGCTTACTCGAATGGATGCAGTGTTTTCACACTGGTTTTCACAATGCATTGGATGCTTATTTTATAACAGTGTATTAGACGCTGGATTTTATACTTAGAAAACAAGTTTTCAGTTACTCATTGGACGCATTGTACACATAGAACTATCTTGTTTGAGATTAAGAAATATAATACCTTTGAGGCATTGGATGGTGCAGTACCTATAATACTCAAACATAGAACATTAGATACTTCAAAATTTAATCTCATTTGTTATCATCAAAATCGAAGTTTGAGGGGTTGGACATCGTCCCAGGTCTTAGTTTCTAACAATCTCCCCCCTTTTGATGATGACAAATAATACCAAATTTTGATGTGAGCAATTACATAATCATATAAAGGAATGTCAGATCAGGTGAATAATTGATTATGTTATGCCAGTGTGTGTTGACAGTGTGAAAGTATATGAAATGAATTTCTCCCCCTAAGTTCAACATTTCTCATGCATTTGATAAAACAATATATATCAGATAACACTACATGATAAGAATGTATCAGAGACAATAGATATCAGAGTGAAAAGCATATCATAGATATGGATGCGGAACTTTTGATCAAAAATACCTCATATGTATTGTTAAATGAACTGCCAAAAGAGTTTCACAGAGTAGTGTAATTAAAGAAAATACTCTATGACATCAAAATTCCAATTTCTCCCCATTTGTCATCAACAAAAAAATAGGTTTGAAAGATGGAAAAATGACTTGACCAACATGGTCACCTAGGGCTGTTGAGGTGGATCTTGTGGTGGTGGTGGTGGTTGCTTTAGTGGTGCTTGAGGAGGTGGTGCAGGGTGGTCAACTGGTGGTTGCACTGGTTGCAGCGGAGGTACCGATTGAATAGGATGGACTGAGTGAGTAACAATGCCAATTACAATAGCAACTGTTGCTTGAATTTGACTCACCAGCATCTGCGAAAGACTTATGAATAGATCAGCAATTGCATTCTGCAATATTAATTGGTGTTGTGTAGCTTTTGCTTGTTGCCTTTCCTGGAAGGCAGGAAGAGCAGCTTCGGTTTTCAGTTGTTGTTGTCGTAGAGCCTGTTGAACAATCTCATTTACTCTGTCTTCAGAGACTCCTTAAGGTTCAACAAAGTGCAAGGGAACAATAGCCCTTGGACTTGACGAACCTGCAGGAACTACTTGTCTTGTTCTAGAGTGTGCTTCAGTGGACGCATCAATAACTAGTTGGCTTGTATCAACCTCAGGAGTAGGTATTTCAGCAGTGGACTCCTTTGGTTGTGGTGCTTTAGTCTCAGCCACATGTTGTATTTCTTCATCTTTGGATGCTTCAGATTGGACGATTTGTTCCTCATGAGAGGTGACAAAGTGTTCCACATCCACCTGTACCTCAGTCTCTAAGTCCAAATGAATAAGCATATTAGTCACCTTTGCAAAGGCTTCATCTAATTCTGCTTGTGTAACCTTTGGTTTGGCGACCTGCTTAACTTTTTCTTTACCAGCAATTTCAGCTTGCTCATTTTCAATTTGCATTGGGCGAGCTTGCTTAGCTTGTACTGCTCGTTCCCATTCCAAGCGAACTTGTTCAGCTCTTTCTCTTTCAGCTTGCTCTTGTAATGCTCTTTCTTCTTCAGCCTTTTGGAGTTCATGAAGCATTTGAACTTCCTTTACAAATTCAGCGCGGTCAAGACTTCTGAGGTCATACACCTTGTTGCTTCTTATGATTGGTAGTTTCTTCAATAGATCTATATAATCATCATCATCCGTAAGGAAGCAAGCGAAGGTGTCAGTGAAGTGATGAGTCTTGACTAGACGCAGTACTTCAAGTCCTTCTAGAGGATGAAAGAATGAATCCTTGGAGCATCTAGAGGTTGAGGCATTCTGCGTATCTGCCCACACAATTTGACGCCAGTAGATCATGGTGTCAAGGGTGCCTAGGGGCCTTGTTAGCTTTCCAGTCTTATTGAAGAGATGATTCCAGGTATGTGAGGAATTAAAGAGCTGAACTTTTTCATCTCTACTAGGCATCTCAGTGCCATAGTACTTAAACCCTTTCTTCTTCCCGCATCATATAAAGGTAGTCTAGGATATACCTTATCAAGTACAAACTTGATATCTGTGGAACGTCTGATGTGGAGGTCGGGTGGATAGGCAATTGCTTGGTCTTGAGTGTACATTTGTTGGAGCAGTTTGCCAAGATCGTCATAATCATTGGGCTGAAAGTTTAGCACTGGAGTTCTAGGTGGTAGTAGGAGAAATTTTGTGATGGGAGTCTAGATGTGAACATCTTTGAACCATTGCACTTCTGGATGCTGCTTTGTTTTGGATGGGTCCAGACTCTCTTTTATGGCTATTCTCAATTCGGCAGCCAATTCATCTTTGTTGTTAGAAGGGGGCTTCCTTGTTGCCGGTTTCCTTTTTCTTTGGTCCTTTCCCTTATGTTCTACCACAGTTTTGACTAATTTAGATGAAATTTCAACTTCAGGCTCAGAAAGTTCATCTTCAGCTGGATGCACCCGTTGCTGAGTACCAGTTGGACACGTATAAGGGCACTCCATCCAAACCAGGTTTGGATAAGATTCTCTCGTCCAAGTTGGTGGAGGATTGCTGATAATGGTTCCTTCTGGTAATGAAGCAAATTCAGCAGATTGAGGATGAACATAGTCATACCTCGTCCATTCTGGTGCAGATACTTGAGTCAGACTCCTCTCTAGTGGTTCCTGTAGAGATCTCCAAATAACATCACTTTTCTTACAGTAGTTCTATTCATTCCTTGTAAGGAATGCAACAGGGAACCTTATCTTGTCTTCTTCTTCTTTCATCTTCCCCTTTGGTGGAATAGTCCATTTTGGCCATGCATCTCTCCAAGCATCCATTGGACGCACAAATTTAGACATATCTAACTGGAGAGGTGGACGTTGTGTTGATGTGAGTGCTAAGGCAACTATTGGAGTAGGTTGCGGAGCACTTGTAGATTCATTCTCAGTGTCTTGAGAGGTGGGGGCTTGAATTGGAAGTTTCCTTGGCCTGGCTGCCTGAGTTTTTACTCTTCTAGGTACTTTAGTGGGAAAGACAGTATCATTAGTTTTGGATGTAGCACATACCTTCTGTCTCTTTTGCTATGTAGACTCCATTTCTTTAATTTGGCCGATGGGCATTTGATCCTCATCATCAGAGTCATCTAGCATTTTCAGCTTGCGAACTCTGGTCTTTTCTGGTGCAGGCTTCACTGAAGCAGTCTTTGGATGTTGCTCATTTCAGGCTTGGACGGAGCAGTCCTTGGATGGTGCAGGAGTAGCATGTCTTTTCTTGGTTCTTCTTTCTTTTTCTGCATCTTCTTCATGTTGTTGGGACATGTGTCTTGTTATTTTCCTGCTCTCTTGTTCCTTCATCAATTGTTTGATCTTTTTCCCAAGGCCAAGAAGATCAATGTGTTCTTCATCATCATTTTGAATAAGTCTGCTTTGCTCATGACGTTTCTTATTTATGCTTTCCTCGTCCAAATCCCTCGGGACCTTTACTGTAAGCTTTATCTTCATCAGCTTAATGTTTGATTCACCGAATTTCTGCAGTGTTGCAACCATTCCTCCTTTTCTCACAATATCTTCATGATCAACTTTGTCCAACTCATCAAAGAAACATTGGTATACTTTTTGATCCCAGAGGATCTTATTTAGCAGTGCGACGTAAAAGATGTCATCATTTCCACCAATAGTCTTCATCATTCACAAAATATTGATGTAAATGGTGTGAGGCAGGTTGAATGGGATACCTTCCATCAGGTGAAATATCACAAACTTGTGTAAGTCCGTGACTGAGTCCTTAGACCCAGCTTTGTGCAGAATGCTCTTGTTGCACATTTGCTGCCATATCTTTGCTTCCTCACATAGATTCTTGTACTAAATCTTGGATGAGTCTGTAGACTTGTTCTTACAAAGTACCTTCCCAACATGGTTTTCGTATTTCTTGGCCCACTTTGAATTGTACTGATTTTGTTCCCTGATACAGCCAGTGGCTTTGGCTATAGATTTAGTGGACAAAGTCACTTCTCGTCCAATAATAGTGGCCATAAGTTCCCTTGAATTCTAGAACTTTGCATTCCTCCAGAACATCCTGATCAGCTCTGGGAATATCTTTTGGTTCTTGTTGAAGTATCCTCTAATTCCACATTTTAGGAGACTTTCTTCAATGTTCAGACCTAACTTCTCCAGTTGTTCAATGTCGAAGAAATGCTCAAAGTGGACAGTAGCAGCACCTTGAGACACAATAGTGGTTTCAGGGTAGGTAAGAACATCAAGTTCGGAGGTACTTGAGTTAGCAGAGTTCGTCATGATGATAAAGATTGGATTTTTAGGTTTTGCAGAGAGTGTTTTAGGTTTTCTGAGAGAGAGAGAGAGTTCTTAAGGTAGAAAATAATCTCAGAGAAGGGAAATTGGTAAAGTATTTTTCTGAGTGGATTTGGCAGTTTAAGTATAGGCTCTGTTTGGAGAACACAAAACGGTTTTGGGCTTTTATGAATATTTAAAATGGAGGTTATGCCATAAGACCCGCCATGATGAGGCATGCTGAGAATATGGGTAACTGTGTATGGTTACCAATAGCTAAGTGACTCAGCATAGAGCATTAACTCACACTTACTTAAAACGAAACTGTTTTGGCCATTAAACATGTTAAATGAAAAACCATAACATAAAAACATCGTCCATTCATTGGACTTAAGTGTAACATATGCAGTGCACGTGCATGACTAAGTTACCTTTGAACGACATGTCCATTGGACACTGTTGTCACATTGGACACTACATGTTGATGTTAATCATTCCTTTACAAGGTCCATACCAAGTATATTCCTTAGAAGGACTAGCTTGTCTTCAGTAAGGGGTTTTGTAAATATATCAGCAAGCTGATTGTTTGTGGTTACAACATGTAGTTCCACAGTACCCTTCTGAACATGATCTCTTATAAAGTGATGTTTAATCTCTATATGTTTTGCCCTTGAATGCAATATAGGGTTTTTAGAAAGATCTATTGCAGCTTTGCTATCACAGAAGATGGGAATGTTACTCTCATATATGTTGTAGCCCTCAAGTTGATGCTTGATCCACAAAATTTGAGAGCAGCACTTTGTAGCTAAAATATACTCTGCTTTAGCAATGGATAGTGCAATGGTTCCTTGCTTCTTGCGTATCCAGGAGACTAAGTTTCCACCAATGAAGTGACATCCTCCACTAGTGCTTTTTCTTTCAATTTTGTCTCCAGCATAGTCAGCATCACAGTATCCAACTAATCTAAAATCTTTCTACCTTTTGAAATATAGACCAAGATTAGTTGTTCCAACAAGATATCAAAAAATTCTTTTAACAATAGTTAAGTGAACTTCCCTTGGGTCAGATTGGAATCTGTCACATAAGCATACACTGAACATGATGTCATGTCTCGACGTTGTAAGGTAAAGGAGTGATCCTATCATTCCTCTGTATAGGGTGTTGTCCACCTTCTTTAAACCATCGTCCAGTCCAAGTACTATTGTTGGATGCATAGGAGTTTTCATTGGCTTTGCATCGTCGATTTTGAACTTCTTAAGAAGCTCCTTAACATACTTGGTTTGATGTAGGTATATGCCTTTATCAGTTTGCTTGATTTGCAGTCCAAGGAAGAATTTTAGTTCTCCCATCATGCTCATCTCAAATTATGTCTGCATTAACTTAGCAAACTCCTCACAAAGAGATTCATTAGTAGCACCAAATATGATATCATCAACATATATTTGAGCAATAATAAAATTAGAAGAATAATCTTTGTGAACTAGTGTAGTGTCTACTTTTCCTCTTGAAAAACCATTTTCTGAAGAAATGAGTTGAGTTTTTCATACCAAGCTCTCGATGCTTGTTTTAGTCCATATAACTCTTTATTAAGTTTGAAAACATGATTAGGAAAGCATCACTCTCAAACCCTGGGGGTTGTTCCATATAGACTTCTTCTTTTATTAGTCCATTGAAGAATGCACTTTTTATGTCCATTTGATATAGCTTCATATTGCTATGAGCTGCAAATGATAATAAAATGCGAATTGCCTCTAGACGTGTAACAGGTGCATAAGTTTCAGTATAATCTATACCTTCTTGTTGTGAGTAACCTTTGGCTACCAGCTTGGCTTTATTTCTCACAACATTACCTATTTCGTCCAACTTGTTTCTGAATACCCACTTAGCTCCTACAGCTTCTTTGTCATCAGGGAGTTCTACAAGCTTCCAGACATCGTTCTTTTGAAATTGGTCAAGTTCTTCTTGCAATGCTTTGACCCAGCTTTCATCTTCCAAGGCATCATCCATAGTCTTAGGTTCTATCTGTGATATGAATGTTGTGTGACCTTGTTGAAGTGAAGATCTGGTTCTGACTTTATCCTTTGGATCACCAATTATTTGATCTTCTGGATGATGCTTCTTTATTTGGCAGTTACATCCAGTTGGTTCCCTTTGTTCTTCTACTAGACCATCCAGGGGTGCATTGGATTCTTCAACTGAGACATCATTGTTGGACGCGTCTGATGACTTCTTTGCATCATCCATCCTGAGATCTGCAAATGATTCATCCAGCTCTGGTAATTCCATATCAGGCTTGGTGTCATTGAACTTCACATGGATGGCTTCTTCAACAGCTAAGGTTCTAGAATTATAAACTCTATATGCCTTTGAGGTTTTAGAATATCCAAGCAATATTCCTTCATCACACTTAGAATCAAATTTTCCCAAGTTGTCCTTAGTGTTCAGAATGAAACACTGACATCCAAATGGATGGAAGTAGGATATGTTGGGTCTTCTCCCTTTCCACAATTCATATGGAGTCTTTTTCATGATAGGCCTAATATAGATTTTGTTATGTAAATAACAAGCAGTATTCACTGCTTTAGCCCAAAAGTGTTTAGGGGTTCTGACCATCTCTTGGAGTGACCTGTTCTTCCTCTCAACAACATCATTCTGTTATGGTGTTCTGGGTGTTGAGAAGTTGTGAAGGATACCATTATCCTCACAGAACCTTGAAAACTTTTGTTTTTGAATTCTCCTCCATGATCACTTCGGATCGAAGTAATGCATACTCCTTTTTCATTTTGAATACTTTTGCAAAAGTTATAGAAGACCTTACAAGACTCATCTTTGTGAGATAGAAACATGACCCATGTCCATCCAGTATAGTCATCCACTACAACCAATCCGTATCTCTTACCACTTACTGAGGTTGTTCTTGTGGGTCCAAACAGGTCAATATGTAACAGCTCAAGAGGTCTAGAAGTGGAAACAATGTTTTTACTTTGAAAAGAGCTTTTCACTTGTTTCCCTTTCTATCAGGCTTCACAAAGAAGATCATCTTTATATGACATGCTTAGTAATCCTCTCACGAGGTTGTGCCTATTAAGCTTTGAGATTAATCTCAAGCTGGCATGCCCAAGTCTTTTATGCCATATCCAATGATTTTCTTTAACTAAAACTAAGCATGATACATTGTGACTCGATAGTTCCCCAAGTTTAATCTTGTACAGATTACCTTTCCTCTTTGCAGCAAAGAGAAGGAATTCATCAGAGTTCTTGACTATACATTCACCTTTGTTAAAGGCAACATCATATCCACTATCACATAATTGACTTATGCTAAGTAGATTGTGCTTGAGACCTTTAACATAAAGAACATTATCAATACAGGGATAGGGTGGTTTACCAATCTTACCCACGCCAGCTATCATCCCTTTCTGATTCCCTCCGAAAGTGACTATCCCACTAGTCTTGGGTTGAAGGCTTTGGAACATACAACTTTTTCGTGTCATGTGATGCGAGCACCAACTGTCCAGGTACCATGACTGAAATTTCTTTCCTACTGTTAAGCATGTCTGCAACAGGAACAATTTTATCCTTAGGTACTCAGATTGACTTGGGTCCTTTCTTGTTAGTTTGAAGGGCATTGGACGCTCCCTTCTTAGGCAGGTGTCTGCATTTGGACGTTATATGTCCAGGTTTCCCGCAGAAGTAACACACATCTACTTCCTCTTCATGAATATATTTCTTTCCCTTATATCCATGCCCTGACCTATCATTTGGTCTCTTACAACCTTCATATTTTAAAAGCATTTTAAGGTTGTCAAATCCCTTGACAAAGTTTGACAAATCCTTCTTTAGGCTGTCAATCTCTTCATGAAGTTTTCAACATCATGTGGTTGGCCTCTTAAAGAAGTATCTGCTTCAACTTTCATAAGCTTCTCAACTAGCCTTTTGTTTTCTGCTTTAAGAGTTTGAATCTCTATGGAAAGATTCATTTCTCTAGTCCTTGAATCCTCATAGGATTTATAGGCTTGACCAGTATCATTCTAGAGAGTTCGCCTATCCTCATTTAAGGCTTCATGTTCCTTTGAGAGCTTTGTTAACTTTTTCTGTAAATCTTCCTTTTCACTTTTGAGTTGTTTGAGACTATTTTCTAAAACTTTTTTTTTCCTTTGAAAGTGACTTAGATGATTTCTTCAAAGTTTTGTAGGTCATTGATAGAATAGAAGAGTTTGAAACTAAATCATGATAAGCTTCTTAAAGTGAATTTAAATCATTAAAGTTTACCTCATCTTCCTCTTCTGGTTCTGAGGAATCTGATGTAGTGTCTGTCATCAGACATATGTGTGCTTCCTCTTCTTCTTCATCGTCCAATGATGAGTCATCATCCAGATCTTCCCATATGTGCATCAGAACCTTTTTGCCCTTCTTTTTGTTGAAGACTTTCTTCTTCTTGTCCTTGCCCTTGTCAAGGTCTGGGCATTCTGATTTGAAGTGTCCGGGCTTCTTGCATTCGTAGCATACGATTGGATTCTTCTCCTTCTTTTCTTTGAGACCTTTCTTGTTCAGGTTTCTCCATCTGGATCCACCTTTCTTCTTCCACATAGAGTGGATTCTCTTGGATAAGAAGGATAGCTTATCATCCTCATTTGAGTCATCATCTTCAGATTATTTGTCTGATGATGCTTCAACTTGCATGGCTTTGGACGATGGTGCTTTCTTTGGCTTCTGGACGCTAAGTGCCAGATATTTGCTTTTCTTGCCATCACCATCTTGTTCCAGTTCCAACTCATGCACCTTAAGGATTCCCACAAGCTCTTCTAAGGACATATCATCCAGTCCTTTAGTTGCTCTTAAGGTTGTAATCTATGGTCTCCATTTCCTAGGCAAACTTCTTAGAATTTTGTCAATATGTTCATAGTTATTGTAATCTTTACCATGTGCTCTAACCTCATTTAGTATGGTTTGAAACCGTCCAAACATACTTTGTATGTCCTCATTTCCCTCCATACTAAACAGTTCATATTAACGAGTTAAAAGACTGAGTTTGTTGCGTTTTACCTGGGTGGAACCCTCATACGTTAACGCAAGAGTGTCCCATATTTGTTTTACGCTTTTGAAGATGTGCACCTTGTTGTATTCTTGTTCAGATAGTGCACCTTGTTGTATTCTTGTTTAGATAGTGCACACATGATGGTATTTCTGGCTTCGGAGTTGAGATGAAATCTTTGTTTTTGCTCCTCCGTCCATCTAGCCTTTGGGATCTCATTGAGATTCTCATCGAATGGAATGTAGTCCCCCATCTCCACAATGTCCCACATATCAATATGACATGACTCAAAGAATGCTATCATTCTTTGCTTCTAATAATCATGTTTGACACCCTTGAAGAGTGGTGGTATGTTCACAGCTTGTCCCTCATTTTCCATCTTTCTTAGGATCTAGTTTCCTCTGTACTGCTAAGTACTCAACCCGAGAGGCCGAGCTCTGATGCCAACTGAAATGTAGAGAAACTTGTACCCAGTATAAAGGTTTTTGCAGGTAAGATATAAAGAAACTTGTGAGTAGTATATGAAGAAATAACTCAAGAAAATAGCAAGTAAGCTTGAAAGTGATAGAGTAAAAATACTTAGTTTATACTGGTTCACTCAACTTGAGCTACGTCTAGTTCTCCTTCAAAAACCTTTAAAGGGTTCCACTAATCAAATTCTGATTACAAACAAGTATTATATACCCTACCACTCCTGGCTACAAGTATTTTCTAGGCAACTTCTAGCACACCTTTAATCTCCCCCTGAGATTAAAGAACACCCAAATATTCTTTGTCACTAAGCCACTCCTGGCTTTCTAAATAGAAACTATTTGAATACAAATTTAGCAAATAACTCTCACAGAGAGGATGTTACAATGAAAGAAAATACCCAAAGAACTTAACAAAGCTAAGGAGATTGCTTTTTTTGCACAAGTGTAGGTTGTCCAATTGATTTGGCAGAGTTACAGCTCTTTGAAAAACTTGAATGCTTTGTCTTTGAATTCATGAGCTTGTTCCTCTATTTATAGGCAGCTTAGTGAAGATATCCGTTATGGGATCTGTGCCTTTACCAATAACCATTCTCTCACAATCATATGATCGTTGCTACGTGCCAGCTTGGGGTGGAGAGATGGAGGAGACGATAGTATATGCAGCGCCTCCATTACTTGTACGGTTCCTGCAGAGGGAAGCTTTTCTGTCCCCTGTGGTACACTTTTCAAATTTTCAAATGAAATGTCACATTAGAATAGAGAGGGAATAACAGAACATTTCAGAGAATCATCATCGAAAAGTATAAGTGTACTTCCACACAATCATGGATGCATTATATAACTATTTGATAGAAAAGATGATGTAAGTTATATAGGGGCTAGACACTTCCTCGAATGGATGCAGTGTATTCACACTAGTTTTCACAATGCATTGGACAGCGTATTGGACGTTGGATTTTATACTTAGAAAATAAGTTTTCAGTTACTCATTGGACGCATTGTACACATAGAACTATCTTGTTTGAGATTAAGAAATATAATACCATTGAGGTATTGGACGGTGCAGTACCTATAATACTCAAACATAGAACATTAGATACTTCAAAATTTAATCTCATTTGTTATCATCAAAATCGAAGTTTGAGGGGTTGGACATCGTCCAAGGTCTTAGTTTCTAACATCCCTCGGTGGCTTCTGATAATGCTTCTTATGAAAAGGAGGAGGATTCTGAGATGAGTGAGGCTGGAGATTCTAGTGATATCGCCATCGCTTCCTCTATTCCTTAAGGGATTGAATGAATTGGTGATAGTGTTTGGGGTACTCAATCTGTATGCCCTGCTTTTAACGTTGATGATTTAGCTAAGAAATTATCGTTTACTCTTGATGGGAGGGATAATCGTTGGGTACTGGTGCTCCTCGGGGAGAATGGTCATATTTGTTCTTAGGGTCCACAAAGGGAAGATGTAGGGCAACCCTTAGACGATGACTTCTCAGACTCAGATAACTTTGATAGTTTGACCAAAAATGCAGGCGGTGAGGATTCAGATAGCGAGATAAGCAATTTCGCGGAAAGGGGTTACCGAGAAAGTTGCCAATGGGCCAAAGCTACACTATGCGGATTTCCTTCCTATGTACAGGACTTTCTTTCAAGATCTCGGGGTTAGGTTGTCATTAAGCAACTTCGTGGTAAAAATTCTTAACCATTATAAGGTGTATCCTTCCCAACTTCATCCTAACGGGTGGTCTTTCGTTCTTGCTTTCATAAAACTGTGTAATTGGGGAGGTTTTCCGGCTACTCAAACTTTGTTTAGTAACCTATTTATTCCTTATCATAAGAAATAGGGGAGGAAACATATAGCCCTATCTTTTAGTGTTGTGGATAAGTGTAAGCTTCTCGAGGTTTGCGAGAGTTCTTATAAGAATTTTAAGGATGAATACTTTGGTTGTTTCCATGGAGGAAGTCTTGGGATGATATGTTTGAGGTAGTTGGGAAGAGGCGGGATGGAAGGGATCTGTTTATGGCTAAATTTCCTTTGTATTGGAACAAGGAACACTATAAGGATCCTGATAAGAGTTATAAAGTTCCCAATGTGGACTTATCGAAGGAGGAGAAGGGTTACTGTGAACAATTATTTGAATTCACAAAAAGTTGTAGGCCGAGTTACTTGCGCTACAATGTGATACTCGAGAATGATTTGGTAGAGTTTACTCCTGCTATGGGTATGCTACTTGTTTCTTCATTTTGCATGTTTGTTGCCTATCTTATATGTAATTCTAATCATTTTGTTTTGTTGCAGTTGAGTTCATGGATGCTCGCGCCAAGTTCACCCTTAATAAGAAGGCTCTAGCTGCTCTCGAGAAAAAGAGGAAGCGAGAAAAGAAACTTAAATCTCTAGAGCTTGTCGCGTCTTCGGTAAATAAACTGGCTGTCGGTGGTGAGAAGTCAATGCAGGTTTCACTAACTATGGTTTTCGGCTTGAAGAAGCCGCGGGTTGGTTCTCCTTCTGCAAAGGGTTCCAAAGTGGCTTATCCGGGAAACGCATAGGAGAAAATTCCCTAGAAACAAGAGACTTTGATTATGCCACTTGGAATCTTGGGAGTGTTACCTGTTTGGGATGATAGAGATAATGCTTTCGAGATGTTGGATAAGATGTTGGCTGCTGGTGATTAGGAAGCCATCGAAAATGATAAGGATTTCATGACCACGTTAGACTACATTGTGGTTATGAATGTTAGGAGTGTTGTTTTGGCGCGTCTTCTGAAGGTGATTTTTCCAGAGTTTGTTTCCTGCATGGCCCTTTGAAAGGAACTTGGTGATCGGATGTAACAACCCTTAGATCCAGTGTCTTAGTAGCTCCACTCCACGACACTTCACACGGTGACACTTCACTCAACTCCTAGTTGGTCAGAACCCTTCACCGGTCATAACCCTCAGTGGGTAGCCCTTTCTGAGACGTCTGGCCACTTTCAGGATCATTGACTGTCCCCACAAACCAACATGAGACTTCTCAGTGTGCTTTGTCCTTACTTGCACACTTCCCGAGAAACTTCCCAAGAGGTCACCCATCCCATAATTGCTCTAAGCCAAGCATGCTTAATTGTGGAATTCTTAAGTGATGAGCTACCGAAAAGTAGATGCATCTTGTTGGTATAGGTAGTACCAATTATTTCCTTTAAGCCATCCTCAACTGTATAGTCCCACACATATACAGTCTTTGGATCCCTCTCATTCCAGTGTGATTCGCTCGGGGTGTTACATGCCCACCAGCTTCCACCTAGTTTGTCCTCGAACCACACCATACTGGGAGAGAGGTCTGCTCTGAAACCATTTGTAACAACCCTCAGATCCGACGTCTTAGTGACTCCACTCCATGATACTTCACACGGTGACACTTCACTCAACTCCTCGTTGGTCAGAACCCTTCACCTGTCATAACCCTCCGTGGGTAGCCCTTTCTGAGATGTTCGGTCGCTTTCAAGATCATTGACTGTCCCCACAAACCAACACGAGACTTCTCAGCGTGCTTTGTCCTCACTTGCACACTTCCCGAGAAACTTCCTAGGAGGTCACCCATCCCATAATTGCTCCAAGCCAAGCATGCTTAACTGTGGAGTTCTTAAGTGATGAGCTACAGAAAAGTAGATGCATCTTGTTGGTATAGGTAGTACCAATTATTTCCTTTAAGCCAACCTCAACTGTATAGTCCCACACGTATACAGCCTCTGGATCCCTCTCATTCCAGTGTGATTCACTCAGGGTGTTACACCGGAAACCTTTTGAGGTTTTGGACGAAAAGACGGAGGCCTTGAAGGATGCCGAGAAGAAGCTTTCTAAGTTAAAGAAGGAACACAGAGTTTAGTTCTCCAGGGAGGAAACTCTGAAGCAGCAGGTTATGGAGCAGAAGAAAAAGGTCGCCGAGATCGAGAAAAAGCTTAAATATCTCGGTGAGGTTGCTGATGAGTCTGCCCAGAAATTAGTTGAAGTTACCAATAATTGGACCTCTTCAGTTCTTGAGTGCAACGAAGCGAAGAAATATGCACATGAATTAGAGCAAAAGGCTGCTGAAATGGAGACTAATTGGATGAATGCTACTTCGAACTCTTTTCAGAATGTGCTAGAGCAGATTTCTTTTCTCATTCCCGACAAAAACTTACATCTTGGACCTGTGAAGCCAGAATATTCTATTTGTGAAGGCAAGTTTTGTGAATGGATCGAAGGTTGTTGGACCAAGATCGAGCCCAAGACTAACGATAAAGAAGAGTTGGAGGATGAGGGGAGGTTGAAAACGAGACCAAGAAAGATGTTCATATTGAGGAAATAGCTGCAAAGTGTTCCTCCTAGAAAAATGAGGTTCTGGTTACCGCTTCGTCCGAGAAAGAGACTGTCGTTGATATTTCTGAGAAGGATGTCGGAGGAGCTAGAGTAATTGATCCACGAAGAGTCGAGATGCCGGTTATTTTTGTAGCCATTTTACTTTTGAACAGTTTTACTTGTTAATTTACTTTCTTAACTTGTTTTCTTGACAATTTGTTTCCCTGACTTATCATGTTCTGTATTTGCTTATCAATCGTTGGTATTCTGTCCTTGATGGTTGTGTTTGTTATCTTCACTCTGTTTTGTTGGGTTGCTATGCGGGTTGTTGGGATTTCCAGTTGCATTTATTATTGTACTTACGTTTTGCTGACTTTTTCAACCTCTTTATTTATTGGTTACCTAACCGCCTAACCAACTAGTAAATGTTGTATTTAAATTCATACGTTTCTATTGGCTACTTTTCCAGTCGTTAGGTGGGCGCTTAAGTATAAAAGCACAAGTATGCATGTTTCATCATCATTTATCCGAGATATCCTGAGCTTGGGGCATTCATGGTTACTTGGCCTTTTCTTCAGGGTATCTGGATAAATGATGTGGGAGTTTGCCTATCTTTTTCCTCCTAGAGTTTTCATTTTTTGGGATATCTTGTGTAAATGAACGAGGACTTGCGATAACTCGTTAGCTTCCTCTTTTTTAGGAGTTTTCGTGCCTCCACTGTTGATGAGTTAGCATGATGGAGGCGCTGGCCGCTAGGCGGCTCTTCCTTTACTATCGAAGTTACCTATGGGAATGCTGCTTTACGACCACTTACTGGCATTAATTAACCAAGTTATCCCGAGAAGGCATGTTGTCTCCAGTAACTGTTACTCCAGGGTACTTGGTTAATTGATGTTTGTCTGTTGTCGTCATTGAAATTTGTTTAAGTTAGCTTGTTTAATCGAAAAGTAGTCAGAGCTCAACGTGTGCCATTTCCGAGTTACCTTGTGAGAAAAAAGTCTACAGCTAGATGTTAGCTAGGTTATCGGTTGTCAGGTTCTGTCAATGTGATTATCTGCTACGAGGATGGTGGAGGCATCGTCATTTGGCTCTTACTACTTGCATGCGTAAACATTTCTTATGTTTGCGTGGCTTCCGATTTACCCGAGTAGTCAATTGTTGATGTGCCTCATCTTCCAGCTCGGTTGGGATCTGTCGTCAGACATGTCTTTATCTTCTCGGGGCCTTCCTCATTGGGTGACCAAGTCTAGTTCTTTTGACATGGTTTGTGATATATCACTTGTTGGTTCGATCCAGAGTTTGTTTTCTGGTGGTGTTACAGGTGTCGACTTATGGCCGACATCTTCTCCTTCATGGCTTTTATTAGGTTAGCTTGGTTAATCGACTAATCGGTTAGGTGGAATCCTCTCCCCGGCGAGAGTGTTGTCATAAATCATTCCTTCAAATGCGTTGGATCTACTTTTGCTAATTACGCTGCCTGGTCCCCCTGTCTATTTGTGTAGAAACGAGAAGTTTGTTTAATTGAAATATTTGTTGTATTCTTCATTTGTAAAAGAAATTTATTGTTTCTCTTGATCTACGCATTTTTATTGCTTTCTTTATCCGTATTGTTGACAACTTATTTTTATTTTATTGATTATGTTTGTTGTGGGATTAACTTCGTAGATCTTCTCTCGCGGTATAACGCCAACCTATGGTTGACAGCGCATCACGGAATTTCGCCGGGTACCCAGGGATACATTCTTTAGTGGCATGCCGCCAACCTATGGTTGACAATGCATCACGAAATTCTGTCGGGTACCCGGGGATGCATCGTTGGATTAACTTCGTGGATCTTCTCTATCAACATGCCGCCAACCTGTGGTTAAAGGCACATCACATAATTTCGCCGGGTACTCGGGGATGCATCGTGGGATTAACTTCGCAGATCTTCTCTCGCGACACTTATGGCTTCGTTGGTTGCCCCACATTGGTTTCTCGTACCAACGCTGCACTTATGGCTTTGTTGGCAACTGCCAGGTACAGGGATAGATTCTCCTCGATTTTTGATTTGACGAGAACTGGCAGGGATGACACGTTCTCTTTTACTTTCTGGAAAGCAGCTTCGCATTCGTCATCCCACTTGAAATCATTGCCCTTACTCATTAGCTTGAAAAATGGGAAAGCATGTTGTGTTGATTTTGCTATCAATCTTGTCAGAGCTATAATTCTTCTTGACAATTGTTGTATCTCTTTAACGGTTTTAGGACTCCGCATTTCCAATATCGCTTTGCACTTGTCGGGGTTGACTTCAATCATGTAGACGAGAAACTTTCTTGCCCTCACTCCGAAAGTGCATTTTATGGGATTGAGCCTTATGTTGTACTTCCTTAGTTGGGAAAATACCTCCTGTAAATCTGCTAGTTGGTTCTCATCCCCTTTGCTTTTCACAAGCATGTCGTCCACGCACACTTCCAAGTTTCGTCAGATTTGTTTCTTGATGATGGAGTTCATCATTCTTTGGTAGGTGGCTTCGACGTTCTTTAAGCCGAATGAAATCACCTTGTAGTAATAATTGGTCCTGTCAATCATGAAAGCAATTTTTTCTTCATCCTCTGGGTGCATTGGAATCTGGTTGTATCCCGAGTATGCGTCCATAAAGGATAATATCTGGAAATCGGACGAGTTGTCTACCAGTTGGTCAGTGTTAGGTAGTGAATAGGAGTCTTTGGGACAATGCTTGTTTATGTCGGTGTAGTCTACACACATTCTCCACTTCCCTTATTGTTTCTTAACAAGGACAACATTGGCAAGCCAAGTTGTGTATTTTACCTCTTTGATGAACCTTGTAGCTAACAGGTCTGCCACTTGCTTCTCGACCTCTTGTTGCCTCTCAAGTCCCATTTTTCTTCATCTTTGGCTTATGGGATTGGTGGTGGGGTCGACCATTAGATGGTGGCTAAAGAGAGAAGGATCCATACCCGACATATCGGCTGGAGTCCATGTGAATATGTTGGCGTTTTCGATCAAAAGCCTTAAAAGCTTGTCTCTAGTTCCCTCTGGGAGATCAGCTCCAATTCTTACCACTTGCGAAGTTTCAGCCCCTACTTGCACATAGGACAGTTCTCCCTCGGCTATCGGCCTTTCGTTGCACTAGTCATTTCCTTCGGCGCATGTGTCCAACTCAACCATCGAGAAATTATTGTTTCCAGGTTTGTCTTACGCAACTTTCGCTTCAGGTCTGTCAGGTTCCTCGTGGACTCCCTTTCTCAAGGAGATCTTTAGCAATTCCCGATAGCATTCTCTAGCCTTCTTCTGATCTCCCCTTATGGTGACGATTTTCGAGTCATCGTTCAGGAATTTCATAGTTAGGTGAGGAGTTGGCACTACGACTCCTAAGGCGTTAAGGGTAGGTCTACCAATAAGTGCATTGTATGTGGATTCACTACTTACTACCAGGAAACATACCGAGATTATCTTTGTTAGTGGTGGTTCCCTGAAGGTTACTCTCAGTTTAATGAAACCAAGTGGTGTGATTGCGTGCCCTAAGAAACCAATAAAATCTTCGTCATGGGGAATGAGGTCCTCTTGGGGAATCCTTAGTTTCCGGAATAGCTGGTAGTACATGACATCTGCCAAGCTTATGTTATCAATTAGCAGGCGTTGGACCTCTTTGTTTGCTATGAACACTGAAATTAGCAGGGGATCATCATGATCAGGAATGATACCGTGGTAATCGAAGTCATAAAAATTGATCGGCAGTATTTTCTTTCTCGGGATCCTATGGTAGGCGATTAGCATTTCTCTCACATATCTCTTTCTCATATTACTTATCGGTCCTCCAAAAGCAAATCCCCCGGCAATGACATATATGATCTCGTGTACATTGCGTTTGTCCCCCCTTGACCTCGCGGGCAAAGCTTCTGGTGATTGTCTTTCCACCACTTGAATTAAGTTCTTGGACTCCTGTCTTGCCAAAGTTTGCTTATTAGTATCTCTTCTATTGTTGGGTTCTCTTCTTGGTGACCTGGAACGGGCTCTTCTAGCCGGACTTCTCGGGCTTCACGAGTGCTGTTTTCAGTTACTTCCCTTTTTTTCACCCCGGTGGCCGTGATAGTTGTTGTCTTTGACAAATCTTCCTAGCTGCCCTCGTTGAATCAACTCCTCGATGGCGTTTTTAAGCTAATAGCATTCGTCGGTGTTGTGTTATCGACATTATTTGCTTGCATCAGCATTTGGCTTTTCCCTTATCAACCTTGGGTGATCCATGCCTGCTTGTCGGAATTCGACTTCTAGGACTTCGTTCAGGATTCGTGTCCTGGAAGTATTAAATGGGGTGTAGCTATCAAACCTGGAAGTGGAATTTCTTTTTGAATCAAAATTCCTTCAACCGCAGCGCTCTTCTCCTCGCCCGTTTCTTGGTTCGAACAACTGGTTAGGTTGTTCCTTATCTCCTGTGACCTGAGTCTGTTTCTTCTCGCCTTCAAGCATGTTCTCTTAGTTGATATACTTCTCGACTTTTCTCAAGAATTCCTCCATAGATGTCGGTGGTGTCTTTGATATAGAGATGTGGAACAGTGAACCTTATCTAACGCCGTCTTTTGCTAGCATAAGGATTATGCTAGAGTTTATGTTCTATACCTCCCTCACTTCTTTGTTGAATCACGCAACGTACTCACGAAGTGGTTCTTTGGCTTCTTATTTTATTTTCTTGAGGTCTACTTCAGTTTTTGGTCTTGCTTTATTGGTAGCAAAAGCTGAGAGAAACTTTTCCCTTAGGTCATTCCATGAGATGACAGATGCATTTGCTAAGGTTTGAAACCATTTTAGTGCAGCTCATTTCAATGTCAGGGGAAGGCCCTGCACATTTGTGGACCATTTGCTCTATAGTATGACGGATTCGAACGTGAATAGGTGATCATGTGGATCTACTGCTCCATCATACAAGTCCATACCAGGTAACTGTAACAACTTTTTCGGTACTCGCATTCTCACTATGTGGTTTGCGAATGACATGTTGAAAGGAATATCTTCTGTGTCTTCGGCTATCACCGTTATTACGTTCCTTCACAAAAACTCAAGTCGGTGGATGAAGTGCTACTTTCGTCATTCTCGCTTAGTGTTCTCCTTTGCTTTTGGAGCGATTCTCATCGAGGTCTTCCTTGAGTAGATCTGAGTTCTTCAATCAGTTTTTGCTGTTCTTCCATCGTCTCCTTTTGTTTTTGAATCTGTTCTTTCATCGCCACCAAGGAATTGGCTAAAGCCGCTCTGTCACCTTTCGGATGCTGAGAAGTTCGTGAAAAGTCTACTTGCTCCAAAGATGTGATCGACACTTTTTCTCCATCGCATCTATTGTGAAGCTCTTCACGGTTCTCGCCTTCACGTACTCCGTCAGCGACGACCACCGACGGTCTTTGCAACGCCGATGAACCTTTTCGATTCCGCATTTCCACTATATCGATCGCGATGATGATCGAAAAGAGAGTGAGGCCCTCCTTCTAGCACCAATGTTCAGTAGGAACAAGTCAGATCCGGTTTGAGGATGAAGATACAATCCAGATCTAAGATCTCAAGGTTGAGCCGGACGGAGAAGCACGGTGGCGGTGTGACACGGTGGCGATGAGACACGGCAATGATGGAGCACCTGCAAGCACTCCGACGCTCAAGTCAGTGAGAGTATGAGGTGAAGAGTATGGAATGAGAGTTATAGTTACTTAATACCTAAGGCTGGTTTATATAGCTGAGTTTAGGCGGGAAAATTAGTTAGGTGGTTGGGGTCATGTGTTATGCGTGGCCCATGTGAGGGGTCATGCGTCTCACGTCTGCCCCTTGTCGGTATGGATGACTCAGGGTTGCCAATGGGGAGTCAGCTCCGAGAATAGGGTCTGGGAAGATTATGGGAATACTGCTTGGGATCCGGTTCCAGGAAGCTACTCCAAAACAATATGGACTCCATATTTTCATTCTTAAATTTAAAAAAGTCATCCTAACACATTGAATCATCTTGTGCTTCTTTCATATCAAATATACACAACATCCAGTTCAGGGTAGCAGGTATGTATAAATGTATTTTTCCATAAATTAAAATTGAAAAAGAAATGTCTTTATGTTGAATAGTAATTTTAGGATATGTTTCAAGTTTCTGTATGAAATATGTATAAAGCATGAAGAAATGACCAGCTTAAAACATATTATTTCTGCAACTTAATCTGATAAGATTTGGGGGCCAGGGGGATAAATTAAATTCTGCTTTATTGTTTGAGTAAATCTCACGTCAAGTTCAGCAAACTCAATGGGTACTTAATTTAGGAAGCCACATTTTCATGAAGCGTAGTCAAGAAAACTGAGATTTGGAATTTATTTATTTGTAGTAACTAAAGTCTTATCTCTCTTGCCGTGGAAAATATTGAAGACAAATTCTAAAAGGAATCATAACATCACAGTACATTGTCATCATGATTTGTTGGATGAAAAAATAATGATGACAATTTATAAAGAATAAGTGCTGCTTTTATCTTGTCTTCTAAATCTATCTTTCCAGTAGAACTTATGTCACTCAAACGGTGTAGTGCTGCTGAAATGTCTCAATGTCAAGTCTCTTGGGTTTCACAACAGACTCGATATTGCCTTTTAGTGTGTGAACTGTGAAGCTCCCTTAACCTACAAACAAAATAGACTACACTATGGATTGGATTCGGCTTTAATTAAGGGGGGGAAACAAAGATAAAGATATCATGGAGAATGGACATTACCTTGCAACTTCAGCACATTTCCTAGCCTGTTCTCCATGTTCAAACAATTCTCTATAATTGTTTTCTTCATTCGAGATTTTCTCCATTTCAAGAGGATTCAGACCATGTAAAGTGTGTTGAGTTGCAGCCCCTTGTACTTCTCTCTCCTTTTCCATAATCCTTCTTTGAGGTGAAAGCAACTTGCTTCACGACACTGGAAAAACACAGTCAAAATGAGCAACAAATTTGGAATTGAGATTAAGATGTTGCCTTGATCTCGATTATATTATTCCATGCCTTGTCTGTTAATCCATATTGGATGATGAACTTATATATGGTATGTAGAAATTAAATGATGCTATAGAGCCAAATGACACCAACCAATCCCATCCAATCCTTGCAAAGCCCCAATTCACATACACAACTATGACCATGGCAATCTAAGAAATAATCCATAAAACAAAATATCAACAGTCATTAATGTTTTGTTTCTATGCAAGAGTAACAAAATTAGAAAAACAAACCCAATTCATTACAACTACCAGCTGTGCGATAATAAAAGCAACAGCAAGAGGGCAGGACATTCAACATAAGTCCAGCTCCTTGCTCTCATAGCCTAACTTACAATACTTACTTGAAGATAAACAACTGCTATGCTCACGGTGGTTGTTCTTGATAGGTCTCTCATGCCAAATATGTCCTGACAATATCTACTATCAATATAAGAAAACTTTAGGCTAGCAAAATTATATAAATAACCCTTTTAGTTTTTTGACATGTGTCCAAATATAGGTTTTTTTTTGTCATTTCTCTCTCTCAGTTTTGTCCTTTTCTTCTTTTTCTTTTTTTTTCTCTCTTTCTTTTTTTGTTTTGTCCTTTACTCCTTTTCTTCTTTTTCTTTTTTTCAACATTCATTTTTTTTAGTTTCTTTCATTTATTTTTTTTGTGTTTCTTGCATTTTAAAATACAATATTTATTTAGTTTATTATTTAAAATATTTAGTCTTTATAAATACATTTTTCATATAACTTTCTATTAGTCTTTTTTTAGTTTTGTTCATTAATTATTATTTCTTATTTACTTTTTTAATTATTTTAGATATCACAATTTTTTCATTTTATCTTTTTAAATATCATAATATTTTTCATTTTCTCTATTTAGATATCATAATATTTTTTATTTGATCGCTCATTTCTAGAATTAAATAGACTTATATGGAAATGATTTTTTTAGAACTAAATAATAGCTTTGAAAATGAAAATTAATTAAAATTATGGTATTTTAAGAGAAAAAAATATAATTTATTAAGAATTTTGATTTTGTTTTTAAGTTTTTTAAGTGTTTTTGATTTTAATCTAATTCTATTTTTTTTAAATGAAAAAAGTTATACTCTTTCAAATTGTTTTCGTGAAAGTTATTTCTAAAATTAATTTTTAATTATTAGTTAAAAAATATAACAATATTTAATTAATGATTTATATTAAATTAATTGACAAAAATTAAGTTAATTGATGAAAATTATTTTATTTGTGGTAGAAATAAATAAATTAAAATATAAAAAACCTTGACAAGTAATTTAGAATTATGTTTTAATTAAATGGATATTCACTTATTAATGGGGAGAGGGACATAAAGTAGATACATAGTTTAGAATTATGTAAATAACTTTATATGTATATATAAAATAAATTGCTCTAATTTATTTTTAGGACATCTATATAAATACCAACCAGTATAGGGGACTATTGCTCATACCCGCCCCACCTCGCCCCAACCCATTATCATCTCTATCCAAGCCAATTCATCCACATTTTTTATGTTAAAAGATATTTTATATTTCAATTTTACTATAAATATTTAAATGGAAAATAATAATTTAAACCCTTCACGAAAAAAAATTTGTTGGCATATGAAAAAATAATATTTTATTTATTTTTCATTTGGGTCCACCAGTCTAATTATCATTATGAAAAAATAACCGCACCGTAGAACCTAATTAGAGGTATAGATAGTAGATTAGTGCTTGTGTTATAAACACAATTGAGTTAATTGTGATAATTTTCTGCAAAGTTTCAACCTTCTGCAGAGCCAAATAATTGTGAGAAGGTTAAAACTCAATAGAAATCTCTCATAATTGACTAAGTTGTTTGCGGTTAATTTTTCAAGAAGACAATTAGACTGGAGGACCCAATTGAAAAAATATAAAAGTTCAGGGACATAATTAAAATTTAGTAAAAGTATGGAGACCCGCATAATAATTAAATATATAATTATAATTTTTAAATTAATTTCAATTTTATCATGTGAATTATTTTAAAAATTAAAAATATAAGTATACTTATTATTTGGTTCTGATCTAAATGTTTAATTTTAGATCATATGCTATTTTTTTAGTTTTAAACAAACAATTATATAAATAAATTATTTTATAACATGCATATAGACGAACGCGACCCGTGCGAATGTACGAGTAACTGACTAGTTTTCATGTATAGAGAGGTTAAACCTGAAATAAGTTTGCAATTTTAAAGAAAATATGTTTATCTTACAGTGAAGAAATTCGATGTAAGAGCAGTGCCTAGAAGACAACAGTCATAATAGCATGTCTTATGGTCCTAACAATGTCATGCCTTGGTGGGTCAAATAAAGGCAACAGACCCACAAATTGCCACTGCACTCTCCTTGCTTTTTCTTGCACTTCCCGAATCAAACAAATTTGCCAGAAAAGCCATCATTTGGAGAGGGGGTGGGCATATAAACAATCACAAGTTCAACTCACTTGTTTGGTAACAGCAAGGGAGAGGGGGTGGGCATATAAACAATCACAAGTTCAACTCCCTTGTTTGGTAACAGCAAGGGAACAAAGACCACAATCAACAAATTTATCCATGATGGAATGATCCTTTTTCTTTATGTAGTCTTCCCGAAGGTTGCAAAGTTCGATAATTTGCTAACAAATTCAATTTGAGCTACATTGTACAGGGAAACAACAAATATCAACTATGTGTAGTGCACTGCACTAATTACCTGCTCTAGTGCCCCTTTGCTTACTCAGTGCCAATTACCCTTGGTGTTTATATTATGGTTGTCCAATGGATTAAAGGGTAGGAAAGGTTATTTATATATCTGTAATAGAGTACCCAAAAGCCCAACCTTTACACTGATAAACCCAGTTGCACAGCTCATACCACTTACATCTGTGTCATACCAACATCAGGAACCAAATGGCTGTGAGATCAGTTGGAAAATCAAGGGTCACAGCACACTACTGGAACGGATGGTTGAAAGCATTGTCTCTCAGTTTTTCCCCTCAATCCACATTCAGCTTGATGTTCTCATTTAGATGGGAAAGTGAAGTTGAGGAAGAGAAATAGAAAACTGAGTAAAAATAATAGTATAAGAATGAGAATTAGTAAGAACGGAGAGAGATAAGTAGATAACATGTTGAAGGAGAGAATTCGAGTGGGAGATGAGATGAATAGTGTTGTAAAGGATGATTATTATTAATACTACCACCGTCCTATATATAAGAAACAAAAAAAAATATTTTCTTAGTTCTAATTATAAGAAATATAGGACTACTTTTAAGTGTATTTATTGCTAAATTTCCTTTTTACCCCTAATTTATTGAGGCCTAATAATGATATAGACTCATTTCCCCATGAAAGTTGGTGCATTTATCAACAAAACAAGAAACATTCATTGGTTGAAAAAACTATCAGAACTAACAGTAGTCCGTGCAGTATTTTGAGAAGTTCAACTTTGCAATGTTAATAGATTATCTATAACTTAGAAACATTGTAGGCTTGCTCTGCATGTGAAAAATGGGAAACACAGTGTAGGCTTCAATGAAGGGGTGAAACTACTAAGGAGGGTGCAGGCCTTACCCCTACCCCCCCCCCCCCAACTTTTTTGTAATTTTTTTAGTATGCATTATATTTTAATTAATATAATTATTTTTATTTAAAAGTATTGATATATTTATATTAGGATAATTATTTATTTATATTAGTAATTTATATTTATATTTAGGAGTTTAGTTATGAGCATAATAATATTTAACTTTTATTTATTTTTGTTATATTTTCATATAAAATATTTTATTATCTTTTTACAATATGCATTGTGAAGATAATGACATTTTTTCTCTTTTTAAGTAAATACTCTTTTTTTTTCTTTTTTATAGTCTTTATTATGAATATAATTGCATTTTTTAAGATGAATATAATTACATTTTCTCCCTGTATATATTTAGTTAAAATATTTGAATATTATTTATTTATTTTTCCTTTTAATAGTCTTCTCTCATAATTCATAGTTACTATTTCAAAGGTTCTAAATAATTGTATTTGAAAAAAAATAACTTTATCAGTTTCCTCTTTATAATAATTTAGTTATAATTATTTATTATAATTATTTAAGAATTAAAGACTATTTATTATTAACCTTTGTAAATGGGACAAACTTATGAACTTATATGTGATTGTTACTTAAACTAAGACACAACAACAAATATTCTTTCTTTCTATCACTATTCTTCATATATTCTCTTTGTTTTTTTTCTCTCTCTCTCTCGTCTTGTTGTTCTTATCATTGTTTTTAAGGCTCTAATATGTGTCTAGCTTCAAGTGCATGAGTTAAACATGTTATTGTGTTGTACAAAAAAAAAAAATCATGTTATTGTGTAAATCATGGAAAGTAAACAAATTTACTTTTCCAATAATGACTATTATCACAATGACTATTATCATGACATAACATTTTTTTTTTCTTGCTTTTTAACAACCTAAAAGTATTTTTTCTCAATGTTGGCTATTATTGTTGTAAAAGTTGGAAAGTGACATATTTCCTTTTGATTTAATAGTTTCTATATAACATAATTAATAAGACATTTATATAAAAACAATTGTGATTAATGCATATGCTAATTTTTACTATAAATTGTTAAGGCTATTGGTGACATGTGTAAATGACAATTAACATTTATAATCTTAGGACTTCTTAAAATGATGTTTAGTTTGTCTTTTTATAAATATATTTTCTTTTATATGTTTTTAAATTATTTTAAAAATCACATAATTATAAATATTCTATATAAAATTTAATGTTTATACATTTATTAGATAAATTTTGATTTTTAATTATAATTGCCCCCCCCCCCCCCCGGCCCACAATTATTTTTATTCTGGGTCCGCCCCTGCTTCAATGTATTTGATCCACTCGTTGTGGGATTGCAAGTCATCACAAGATAAAAACAATAGCTTCACTCTTCAGTGATAAAACTCCTTAGAATATTCAGTCATCTTTCCAAGCTTAGTAGTACAAACCGGGGTGAAATCACCTTAACGTACATACATGTACAATTGTGCATGCATGGGAAGGCAAGTTAAACACAAAAAACCATCAAACAGGAAACTAATAAATAAAAAGAAAGAAAACAAATATAGAAAGAACAATCTTTAAAAGGCAATGACAACCTGGGCGAGAGAAAATGATGGTCTACCCATCAGCACAAAACTGGTGGATCATGATTCTGCAGTGGGTAGTAGTTACAACTTCAAGGTCAGGAACAGTGTCTCCAATGATAAAGCCTGACATTTTCAATTCAATTGTAAAGAGGTTACCTGATTTTCAGACACTCCTTAAGTTTTTTCTTTATGTCATGGATCGTTAATTATGTTTTTGGTCCCTGAACTTTTTTGAGTTTTCACTTTTAGTCCCTGAACTTTTTTTTTCTTTGTTTTTAGTCCCTGAACTTTTCAGTTAATGTTTTTAGTCCCTAAACTTTTTTAGTTGACCGTTTTTAGTCCCTAAACTTTTTTATTTGACCGGTTTTAGTCCCTCATTTGACCGGTCAAATAAAAAGTCAAAGGACTAAAACCAGTCAAATAAAAAAGTTTAGGGACTAAAAACGGTCAACTAAAAAAGTTTAGGGACTAAAAACATTAACTGAAAAGTTCAGGGACTAAAAACAAAGAAAAAAAAAGTTCAGGGACTAAAAGTGAAAACTCAAAAAAGTTCAGGGACCAAAAACATAATTAACCCTTTTTTGTATTCTTGTCTATCCAGTCAGTTCAACTCATAGGTGCAATATGACAGTAACACTAATTACAGATATGGGAATTGCAAATGTTTTAATATCAATGAAATGACAATTCACTTTGTTCTTTAGTGGCAGTTACAATGAGCATAGGGTGTAATGACTATAATGTACTAATTGGAGAAACGTGAGTTACAAAAGTTTTAACATCAATTAAGAGTTATTCAGGTGAGAGATTGGAGGAGGTAGAGGATGACACATCAACAGAACATGTGATGTGGCGAAAGATGTCATATTGACGTATTGTTTCGCAGCTCAAAAATTATAAATAGATTATAAATAGCTAGATAAATAGATTTTTATGTTTTAGATAGTGATTAATTTTAATTAATTTATAACCGATTCTTAAAATTATATTTAAGTTGATGGTTTCACATCTTTTTGGTTTAAAAGTTGAAATAGTTTTAGAACATTTATAAGGGAGATGAATGTAAATTGAGCTGAAACCTAAAAGAAAAAGTCGCTAGAATTTATAACAATAAATAATCATAATGATAATTTTAAGTTGCTAAATTAAATTCTAGCTGAATCACCACATCAGAGTTATTTTTAAATAAAAAATCATGTAAGCATACATATTTAAGATGAATAAAGGAATAAATTTAGAGAAGAATCAATTTTTTCTTTTTAAAATAAAGAAATATAGTATATTTTTAATTTTGTTTTTCACATGTCTTATTTTATTTTATTTTTTTGTAAAGGCCACATGTATCCGACACACTCATGGCAATTATGCTAGGTAGACAGTTCTATATTGTATCCTCCACATGACATTTTGTAGCACAAGAGACATGGGATCATTTGGTGATCATTGCAATTGTAGGTTTGTAAAAACTAAAAACCACAATAGTTCTACTGTAAGAAATTAAATTTTGATTACAATTAAAAATATGTAATGTGCTAAAGTTCAAAATACAAACAAAAAGAAAGTCAATTAAAAAAATAAGGAACCAACACAATTACCTCTGCAGATATTGAGTTATCCCTTTTGTTCCATCAAGCCAAGGATTTCCAATCTGCCACACACAGATTGCAAATGTGGTTAATCAACAAGCAGAGAAATAAAAATGCATTGGGTGGTGGTTAATCAATAAGCACAAAAATAAAATGTATTACTAAATGAGTCATGATAATTCTTCACACGTGTCATTTCAAATGTCTAATTCTAGCCTTAGCGCAGAAATTGTCTAAAATGAACAAATAGATTGCAGACCTGAAGCTTAATACTAAAGGTCAATCGTGCCTAGCTAGTAAGTATGTCTAGTATTTGGGACAGATGTCAACGACAAATAGAGTGATTAATAGTCAGTTTCAAGCTTACCAAATAGATGAGGAGTAACAGTTGCTAGCTATTCTTTTCTGTAACTGTTGACTGTTGCTAGCAATTAATTAATCATTTAACTGTTGATTGTTTCTTGAATAAAAGAACGTGACTCACAAAGCAAAAAAACTGTTGTGTAAAATTCATATTGATAGCTGTTCCAATTTGCTCATGTGGCATGAAATGAAAGCAGAAAAACAATCCACATGACAGCTTCTAAGCTTGTGTTTCAGCTTTTATATATTATAAATAGATTGATTGAAATTTATTGTAAATTGCCAATTTTTTTATTGAGTAGATAAAATGTGACTTTTATATTGTTAGAGTAGAATATGGCAGATAAGGAATACACTGTAGTGTCCATTATATATATATAAAAAAAAATCCACTGTAATATCATTTTGTTGTTCAAAGGCAGATTAAAATGAAAAATTGAATAAATGAGAATAATATTAATTTTGTTTGCTGACAAATTTTAATTTTATTTTGATAAATAATTTATTGACTATCAAATGATAAGGAAGTTAAAAAAATAGATATAAAAGAATTACATGGCTAAAAATAAAAGAATGAAGATAAAAAAAAATTATGGGTTGTCTTGTAATGTATGGTGTATGTGCAAGTTAATGAGAAGAGAAGCAAGATGAGAGGTAGATGTTTATTGATTCTAAAACTTTTAAATGATTTCAAATGTGGTTTCGAGGGTTTAATTACGCTTTGTATTAAGGTGAAAGCTCTGATTCCTGGAAATTAAAAATTTTCCATGTATTAAATGTCTCCTTAAGTTTTCCATACTTTGCAACATCTTAGTTTCCCATGGAATAGATTTGTCACAACCAAGTCTATTAATTTTCCTATACAATGATTATATACAAAACATAAGTAGTTAAGAATTTGATACCACCTTTAAGTGCAAATTCTAATACCAAAAGGAGTGGGTTGCTGGATTATATTAATATTGAAAGGAGCTATAAACTATCATTTTATATGATATTTCTTGTATCATAAATATATGCTTTTAAAATTTTATTAAAAAGTTGTTTTTTTTAAGTCAAAAATTGAATATTTTATAATCTAACTCATTGATATTCTTTCCCCATAACTATATTCTTTTATTTTTTTTTAAGTTTTAAACAAATAATATGAAATATTCAACCATGTAGGCTGAAGACTACGGAATTAGAAAGATCAAACCAAAACCCAAAATGTAAAAAGAGCATCCATCTTTCACATGCAAGCTAGCACTATAATAAAAACATTTTCAAATAAATATTCAACTTGGAGCAAACAAGGACCAAAGAATAGGGTTAACTTATAATTTATTACAAGAAAACATAGCTATCAATCATTATCCAACGACCAACACAAAATCCAATTTCTGATATGCATAAAATTGGATGATCCCACACTATCATAAATATAATCCAATACATTCTAGTTTTACAAAGATAGTTATTTATATTTATATATGCATTTTCATTTTCATAGATACAAACATTGAATCAAATATGTAAATTGTCAAATCTATCTTACTAAAAAGTTAGACTTATCTATTAACATTACGAAGTGAAATTTGCAAAAGTACTGTACATGTTACTTTACACTTTAGTGGGCCAGCCCATTTTCTCCCTTTATTGATGGATCCGGTAGAGAACTTAAAGGCCTCCATGGGTCATATACTATATTTATATTTGAGGAATGTTAATGTCACACTCTCAAACACACTCTTTTAGGTACACTCCTCCTTATTGGTCCACATCATGTCATTTTCTAAAATTATCACTTGTTTACCGGTACTTCAGGTTTAATAAATTTATAATTTTTTTAAGACCCAAACTGTTATCTTCAACCCTTGGATGTCATTGCCCCCTTTTTCGTATCTGGAAAACTCTCGCGCAGGCGCAGCAAGCTTGCACCGTGGGGTCATAATTCATTTGCCTCTTCTCTTACCCTTCTTGCCTTTACATTTCTAGCACCAACAACTCTGTCACTGTTCAATCAAATCATTTCACAAATTGAAAGGGGCGCTATTTGTTATGGTGTTCACAAAACCTGTTGCGTTTGAAGATGTCAGATACACCTTTATTTGATTTTTCAAAATTTTTAGTAAAAATTCGAGGGTACAAAACGAGAAAAGAAACAAGTTGAAAAAAAACAAAAAAAATAGAGAAATCAACCCAAAACAATTAAAAAAAAAGGAAGCTATTTTATAATTGAATGTGTATAGAACGAAAAGGGAAGCATAGATACAACTTTATTTTGGACGAACTCGATCTCGATGGTTTGTGCTATGCAGTGATGAGGATGACGGTTTGCATCTTAAAATTGAAAAAAATAAAAAAAAAATATAAAGCTACTAAACATGGAGAACCGGTAGACAAGTAGTGGTTTTAAAAAATAGCTGAGGTGAACCAATCAGGAGGAGTGTGTCTAAAGGAGTGTGTTTGAGAGTGTGACCCTAGCATTCCTCTTTATATTTTCACTGTTAAATACACACTTCCATTTATCTGAACTAGAGTGGGTGACCCGTGCCATGCACGGGGATAAATATTATTTATGAACATTTTTATAAAATATTTTAAAAATATAAATATTTTTAATTATATTAAGAATTATTTACAATTAAAATATAACATTTTTAATTATTAATTATTGGTGTACATTATAGATATATAGTTTGATTATATATTAGGTAGACTATAATTTTAAAATACAATAAATGAGAGAAATAAAAATTAGTTATTTGTTAAGTAAAATAGTAATTTAAATAATGATTGTAAAATAATATTTCAATTTATCAATCACAAATACTATAATGAATAGAATTATGTTTTTCAACATATAAAAATAGTATATTTTAGCAATATTTAATAATCATATTTAATAAAATTTATATACAACAATAACATGTAATTATCTTAATTATGTATATTTAATAATTACATTAATTACTTTAATTTTATCCATAGAAATTTCCAGTAAATTTAATGATAATTAAAAAACTAAATTATATATAATTCATGTCATGTAACTTTCATCTTTTTAAACGTGCCACTAATTTTCACATTAAATCAAATAAAATCAGCATTATTTATTTAAATTTATTATTCAAATAAATTGGATTTCTGCTTTGTATACAAATGTTTAAAATTCTTCAGTCAATATTAAAAAGGACAAAATATTTATAAATCTACACATTCATAATTCCAAATATTTACCTTATTATATATATTTATTAATTATATTATTTATTTTAAATATAAATTTTAAAATAATGCAATGACCTTAATTTAAAATAATCTCACTTTTTTTTTTAAATACATGTCATAATTATCTTAATTAGTTCAAATTAAAGTATATATTTGATTTAATTACCTTAATTAAAATATTATTTGGAATGGATGGGAACATTATGTTTTGGGTGGATTTGAAGGAAAAATCAATTGATTTCCATTTAAAATTCTATTTGCATTTATAAAGCTAATTAAGGAAAGTTAACAAAAGAATTTGTTTTTGTTTCCATTTAAATGAACTTTGCAAATTCAGTTTGAATTAACCATTGTTTTTATAATCAATTAATTTATTTTAATTGACTTTATTTTTAATTTATATTTTTATTATCAATTAATAAACTAAAATGTTAAATACCTGTTAAACATATATTTTACTGTACTTTTGTATTGTAAATATATAAAATTTTGCCTAATATATAGTATCAAGCAACATTTATTTATTTGGTACTCAGAATAATTAAATAACAAATTATTTTTATTAGAATTACAATTAATTGCCATATAAAATTAAATGCACTTAGTTATCTTAATTGTGTAAACGCTAATTAACTTTATTTTTCTTTATCTTATTTTTAAGATTTTTAATGTATTATCTAAATAAAATATTTAGGGTAGACTACCCTGTTGTAAAATAATATTTATGATTGATTATCGAGTCAAATATCTTTTATTTTTAATTGTTTCAACTAATGCTGATTTTTTAATTAACATAAAATTTAAAACATATATTCAAATCATAATTAATTATTTCATCAATTTAATTACTCATTTTTAAAGAGAAAATAAATAATAAGGTACATTGGTTCCCAATTCCCACTTTCTATTTCTCACCATGTAAGAACTTTTCTCTTTTCTACACAAAAGAGTCACTAAGTTAACACATCATATTAAAAAAGTCTAAAAAAACAATGAGCAAATCATAAATATAACAAAATAAGTAGGGATAAATAGAGCTTGAAAAAACAATGTTCATGTCAAAGTGTCGCCCAGCTTGAAAAAAGAAAAAATTGCCCCTCAAAAAAAGAGCACCCAAACTATGGTCGGAATTTTGAATGTATGATTATAATATCTTTGTTTGCTCCCTTTTTTGTTTTGGGGAATAAATAGCTTTGCCCCTAAATATTTGTTTCAGGCTCCATTATTCTTCTTCTTGTCCTATTTCTTCTTCGACATCAATTTCCTTTCTTCTCTTCCATGTCTTTCGATCATCCAATCAAGATTGACTTTCTCAATCAACGGGAACAATCTCCCTTCAACTCTTCCACTTCTTTGGATCATCTGATTGAAATTGACTTTCTCAGTCAATTGGATAGATTACAACAGTTTACATTACCATTCGAAGGAAAAATAAGAACGTGGGTAATCCCCTTGCATTGCTCCATTATATACTGTAAATGTCATATTAATTAGAGCGGTATAATTGTAGAAATTGACAGAAATAACGATTTAAAAATGGAAACAATATATATATGGATTTAATTTTTAAATCGCAATATAATCATTATTTAAAATTCAAAATTCAAAAAGAATTGGTAGAAATTGGCAGAAATAACGATTTAAAAACAGAAACAATATATTTATGGATTTAATTTTTAAATCACAATATAATCATTATTCAAAATTCAAAAAGAATTTTTAAGTTTAAATCTCAATATAATGTGTAATAGTTATTTGATTTTGTAAATTTATAATATTGACGATTTCATTCTTAATTTCAAAAATTAAATATTAATTGAAATCAGACAGTTTGACTTTAATTATGGGTTAGTCAACTGATTTCTTGAAGATACTTATAAATTATTTAATTTTAATTCCGGATATTAATTAAAAATGATTTTTAATTAATTTTTGTTCCTAATAAATTAATGAGACTTAAATGTATTTGAATTTGAATTTAGTTCGTAATCGAACCAAACAATTCCAAAACATGAAATGATGACATGTGTCATCCAATGCTTGAGAAGCAACCTTGTTTCGTCACATGTTTTTCTGTTTTTGCATTCGTAAGTTTTATATATATTTATTTATTCCTGCAATAGTACAGTGGCTACAGATGTAGTGGTTGCTGCCCAGTGTCCTTCCCCATTGCGTGTTTGAGAATTCTTTCCTCAACACGTTATCATTTTCAAATTTTACATTATCTTCAATTTTCAAGCCTCCTAACCGAACGAAAATCCTACCCCATTTCCTCATCTCTCTTAAGTTTTGCCCCCCATTTCTCTTCCTCCCCTGGACACTCCAATTCATCATATTCCAATTCTATTTTCTCCTCTCATTTCTTTCTTTAATTGGATCGTTTTCTACTTTTTTGGGCATTCAATTAACGGGTGCGGAGTGCGGGATCTAATTTTACTTTTTTGGATGAATTGATTATAGGTCAATGGAGCATTGCTTTTCTTTCACTAAAGAAAATAATCACTACGTTTCCTTTGCATTTTCTTTAACGAAATATAAATAGCTGTTGGGATGATTTGATTATTGCTTTCCTCAATCATTGTTTTCAAACTCAGTATTGCAAAGTTGGGTTTTGTACAAATTAAAAAGATATAATGTTAATTTAATCTGATATGTGTTTTAATATCTTTTTGTTTCTTACTGAACTGTTTGGTATGGAAGCTTAATTGTAGGAAGCATGTTAGCATTTTTTAAAAATCTGGTTATGCACCGTACTCATTTTATTTTTGCATTTCTTTTTTGAGTTGTGTTCTGGTTAAAAAAATAAAAAAAATATATTAAAAATCATATGCTCACATATCCATTTTCTTTTATGATTAATGATAAAATGGACTCTAGACTCGAAAGAAAAAAAATGGTTAAAAACTTTTATAAGTTAAACTTAGGATATTATTTGAATATTATTTAGTTTTTATTTAATTTTTTAAAGCCAATGATACTTGACCACTATTGTACCAACAACTTTTTTTTTAGGACATTATGCCAACGACTTCTGAAATAGTACTTCACCACATTTATTGATTCATATAGGCTTAAAAATAATGGTTCACCTAAAGGTGTACTATTGATCTATATGGTTCTGCAAAGTCAAGCTTTATCACTAATAATAATATTATATTTTACTTCTACAAGTTTTAACGTTAATATCATCTTAAACAATAAATATATTAGTAATGTGAAATAATATATATGGTTCTGCAATATTATATTTGACTATAAGAAAGTAAGAGGTGTTATTCTTCTACAAATTATATGGTTCAAGTATTAATTTTGATTTTCCACCTTTATTTGATAATAATATTATCATTCTATATGGTTAATAACATGATTTAGTCACGCTTTTTCTTATATGACACGTGAAAGTCTACTATTTATATATGGTTCTGCAATATCATGTTTGGTGTTCAAATCTAAACTATTCAGTATCTACTAGAAAACCACCAAACTACTAATATTTTGTGAAAACAAAGACTAAATATATATCTGCCACAAGCACTAAATTAAATCAGAAATAAAATCAGGAAACAACAATGTAATTAATTTCGGCCTTTGAATGCATTTTAGTCTTGTAATTTTGACATCATGTGGGCATTTAATTTATGCAATCTACTAAATATAGTTAACATATCTCACTAGGTGCATTAGCAATTGCTAGAAAATATGTAATCACACATTCGAAAATGAACCCTTTAAATTATTGAAAACAATTTTAATTTTAAACTAAATATAGAAATCATTCTTATACTCCACTTTACCAACAACAATCTAAATCAAGAAACCTCAATATTGATCATTTTAAGACAAGATAAAGCATGGACTTTTAGGTGAATAGAAGTTTTAATTATTTAAACATGTTCCAAGTTGAAAAATAAATCCCTGAAACTTTGAAAAAAAATATAAAAGTGGCTTTATGGTCCCGCTTGTTGATATGTCTTGACAATTCACTAAATTTAATAAATAGCTTTTTCAGTTTTTAACATGAAATTACTATTCATTCTAATATAGATTAACCCCATTTTAGTATTTTTTTCCAAATAAAATTGAACCCACAATCCAAAGTACAACAATGACACCAAAAAATGGTTTGAAGCATCCATATAAAATAATATACATGGTCAATAACCACATGTGTGTGTGCCTATATGTTTTAATTTCATCGACTGGCTGGCCCCAATGATTACAAGAAATAAAAATAAAAAATACATCATGAAAATTACTGAATTTATGTATTTAATAACATTGACATCATACTTTCTCAAAATAATTGAAGCGTTTACCAGTTGGACGATTCCTACTCATGTTACAACTCATATTATCACTTAACCATTTATTTTGATAGCAGGAATGTGAGCAATCTTAGACCATTACTTCCCCTTCGGCCTTTGATACCTTGCTTCTAGTAAAGGACACTTCTCCATAGTGAGTACTACAAGGGAAGATGGCAGTTGATCTTCTGGCAGCTATCCCAAATCCTCAGTTCTTCAAGTGATGTGTATTTATGCCATGTTTCTTGAGATAGAAATTCTAAGTTCCCACAACTTTTAATTCTAAGTGATTGCAATGATATGGGCAAACCACCAATTAGGAAAGAAATCAAAGACGAGATATTTGTAAGAGTCAATTTTTTAAGACAGTTGGCACCGAGTATCATTCTTGGCAAAGACCGCAATATGTCACACTTTTCAATTGATAATTCCAAATAAGAAAAGTTGTCAAGCAAAGACAAAAAGCCTTCTCCTGCTTCTCTAATACATATTACTTCAATTGATGTGTTCCAGTGTAGATCACATGATTTTGCCTTTAGCTTGTTGCACTCTGAGATACTAAGCTTTGTTAGTGAAGGTAGCGGTTGGGCAAGTTTCCTCTCAATTAGGGGCACTTGAATAAACTCAAATGCTTAAGGAAAGGAAAAGGAAAGTTTCTACCTTCACCTTCAAATGGTAGCTCTTAGAAATTGAGTTTAGGGCTAACTCAACCTTACAAAATCGGTTTGTAAGGTGAGGATTGCCCCCTGCTTATATACACTAACTTGGTTATATAACTAATCAATATAGGATCTCCAATACATAAGGTGAGGATTGTCCCTCACTTATATACACTAACTTGGTCATATCTTAAAAACATTGATAGCAAATACTGTATTATTTCCTTGAAAGTGGCCCTCCAACAACCCACTTTGCATTATTGGATTACATCACAAGAATTGGTGGTATCTGACAATATCAAAAATCGAGTAATATAGACAAATTTCAAAAAATGTCTGCTTAAATTTAGGAAAAGTTAATTCTACAGTTTATGTAGATTTAGAAATTTTAAATTTGACAAATATCATAACCAGGGTAAAATTATCATTAGAAGCTTCAATATATTAGCCAAGTTAGTAGGTACTCAATATCATATTCTTAATTTTCGTAAGCCTTTTTAAGTACTAAATAATTAAGACAACGTTACATAAAACTCATGATCAATGTATATGAGTGAATAGTGGAACATGATGTCAATATGTAACTGATAAAGAATTATGGCTTTGGGCTGTGTCTCCATTATTCAGAACGTAAAAGTGCAATTTCAAAGACACAGGGAAAAAGGGAGTTTCGAAGCAGGTCCTACGTGAAAACAAAGTTAAATCAACATTCACATGTTAGATGTTCACATCTTCTCTACGTTTTCTTTACAATTAATTTGTTCTCACAGTTCATAAATAGCTCAACAATGCAATCTTATTTTGTTGTCATAGAAAATTATGCTAAAATAGTTTGTCAAATAAAAAATATTATGAGTTTATTGCTGTGGGCAAATGTTAATTATAATCTAACGCAATTATGTTATCCTAAAATTTTGTATAGTATTGACACAACACATGTCACGTAAAGACAATATCATTGTGGATATGATGTGAACTTTTGGAGGCTAAAAAAATGTAGCATGAGAAGCATCTGTTTACACCTCAAATTCATAGTCATAATGGAATTCTATTTTGAATATTGTGTTCAAGAAGGCAAAGATGCAACCTCATTTTCGTGCTGACCTACCTCCTTGCCATCCCAAATAATCATCAATGTGCAAGAAAAAGTAGATAACTTCCCTGCATTAAGAAGGAATCCAACAAAATAAGTATGCAGTAGGTCATACAAATAGCTTCTTCAATTCTTGAGGAATTTTTTAATTAAATTTTCTTCATGAAAACACATAATAGGATCAAAGACAATGAAAACCAATGAGTTTAAAAATATGAACTTATGCCCGTAAAGTTTGACTTTAAACAGGGTTCTCTTCTTTCTTTATTGCTAGTAACAGAATTGAAATAGAAAAGACTAGAAAGGGAGACATCAGAGCAAATTATTATTACCCAAATCTAGAGTCCTCGCTTAATTGTAGCTCTAGCAGTTGCACTTTTTGTGCAAAACACAATTGAAACATAGAGTAGACACCATTGGATAAAAGAAGCAAAAAAACCTTTTTTTTCAGTTCTACTGCCACTATGAAATAATTGACCAGCTGCACAGTTGTCTCCCTCCAACAAAACCTGACTAGCACCGCATATAGGCTTCATGTAGCTGATAACAAACCTACAAGGTTATAGGATCACAGGGTTTGAAAATCTTGTAATTTAATACAGCATGACAGACAAATTTTGAGTGTCTTAAATCTCAATAATCAGAGGATATATTTGAAGGTTCTGGCCTGTAGAGAAAAAAAGCACTCTAAAGGGGGCACAACTCAACATTACTTTATGGTTCTTTCTCAGGATATGACAAATGTTGAAATGCCTTCATTTGAGTCTTTATATCTCTAATTATTTCTCCTTCACATGCTGCTCAAGACTTCTTTTGCTAGGCACATCTCATTTTAGCACATTGTGTTGTGGAGTAATCATTTTCATATTAGTCAAAATTAATGATTACATATACTTAACCAACGTCAAATGCCTCCCAGTCAACAAGAAAGTACCATGCAACATGGACGTTACTTGAACTATTGTTCTTTGCTATATTTTTCTTCTTCCAAATTTAGCATAAAGACTACATAAAATTAGGCAACCAACATACAAAGCATTAGTGCAACACGGGTAGTGATTCAATGCTTGAAACAATACATAGATCTATACTACTAAATTTTGTATATACCAACATGTTATCCTGCATTCCACCAAACACATATAAAGGAACACATGTTGGACAACATATATAATTATTGTTTCCATGTATATGGCACTGAACACTCTACATATATCCACAAATTAAATCACTCAATTTGATCAAACTCAAGTGTGTAGTGTCACAAAAGTCATGGTCTTGATCAGTACTATGGTTTACTTGTATTAGACCAAACCCCTACAGTCTGCACCACGAACAATATAATTATCAATGAATGCTCTCAACCATGCATCCTAATGATCAAATTTCCCACCTCCATCATTAGTATTACTACTGCTACACAGGTGATTACCATCTGCAGTACATAAATATCCCCACCTTTTATCTAGTTTGAAATATTGCACCTTGCTCTCCACCACCCTATAAGCATGAAGACAAATTTAAGAACCATCTTCACAGTCAATAACTGAATCCCTTTTCCTTTTTTCCTAAGCTAGTTCCACGAACATATCTTCAGCACCCCCTTTGCTATATGCTCTGCCAGATTAATTACATTTTGTTTGTGTTGGCCATAAACAATGCCCATAATATGTTCAATTCTCATCTCAAACATCACCACAATGGCTTCCTAGGCATTACAACAAACACCTTCTCATCCCAAACACTGTCCTACAGATACACACACAAAAAAGTTGCACAATCATCATAAAACCAAACACTAAATACAAACTCACAACCCCTCACCAAACATTGAATTAAGTCAACTACAAAATTGACCATTTGTATTGCTCGTTCAGATTTCCTCTTACACCATGTGTGAAAAATTTAATCTAATTTAAAAAGACATAACCCAAAATTTCTTAAAACCATTCATCTATATTCAGTGTAATCCATACATGTTGGACAAACATTGTTGCACAGATAAATATCACCACTTTCAGTTAATTATAATCCCATATGGTAAACTTCATCATTTCTCCAAAACTCCCATCTTTGTCCCATTGTACAACCACTTCAACTGCAACCAAACACACCTAAATGCCAACCCTTCATCGCTCGTTCAATTCTTCACAAGGCTCATGTCTGTCAATGGTACATGGTTAAGGTTGTGCCAATGGGAGTGGTTTAGCAATTTTGAATAGCCACACAAGTTTAAATAAAATTAATATTCACACGAACTAAAAATTAATATTTATAGGGACCAAAAAGCAAAACTTACTATATATATTCAACTTACAGGGAGTCTCAGTAGAAAGAAATTAATATCTACCATTCATTTATTATAATAATATATATCCAATGATGTGCACTAGTGGTCTACTGTTGGACCATTAATAAATTTATTTTATTTTTAGGGTAAAATATGTTTTTGGTCCCTCATTTTTCCATGATTTCTGTTTTTAGTCCCTCATAAATTTTTTCTCTGTTTTTAGTCCCTCAAAAATTGTTCTGTTTTGTTTTTAGTCCTTCATAAATTGTTTTGTTATGTTTTTAGTCCCTAACGTTAATTTCAACGGTTAAGTGATGACATGACGGACATAAACTGTGTCTGAAAATTTCCTGATTAAGTTTCTAGTGACTTTTAACAGCTACAAATTTTTTGGCTGTAAAAAATGTTTACTTTTGTAATATTTTCTTGTAATTTCAGAAAATTTGATGTTCGAGGTTTTAATTTTTTTATTATTTTTTTAACATTTTTGATGGTTTTAGTCTGCCAAAAAATTTCAGCAGTTAAAAACTGCTAGAAACTTAGATAGAAATTTTTCAGGCGTAAATTCTGCTCACTACGACATCACTTAACAGATAAAATTAATGTCAGGGACTAAAAACAAAATGAAACAATTTTTGAGGGACTAAAAACAGAGAAAAAATTTATGAGGGACTAAAAACAGAAATCATGAAAAAATGAGGGACCAAAAACATATTTTACCCTTATTTTTAACAACTATAAAATTTATGAGTGATAGAAATTTGTTAGATTGTTTGAATTCCTAAATGGGCCAAAAGTCCATAATAAAGTCATACCAATGGTAATTTATGATTGAATGATTGTTTAAAATAGTTTTACACTGTCAATGCATTACCATTAAACTCTATCTATTTTACACCTAGAAAGAGAAAGAGAAAAGTGCAAAAAATATAAGTATGATAGGTGATATGATGTGATAGGAAGAGAGAGATAGAGAGAAGTAAGAGGTGTTAATGAGATGTTTAAAATTAAAGGGTGTTCAAATATTATTGTTCATAACCTAATATCCTTAACTTTATTGATAGTGATAAAAAAAAATTTGGAACTGCTATTTGCATCTCCCCTTTTAATTTTTTTTCCCAGAAATACCCAGAAAAATACACTCCCTTTGTCACTCCCCCTTAGTTCCTCTTCCACGACCTCATTGAAGAAGGAGAAAAAGATCCCCAAAATAATTTGCGCCACCTCCCTCTGTGACTCTAACCTTTTGCTGAAAAGATACCGCCCCTTTACAAAACAAGGCATCATTGGCCCCCACATCATATCCCTTAAGCACCTCCAAAACGACAACGTTTCCTACTGCCTTCACTCCCACTCCCATTCTAATGATGCCAAAATGGCCTTGCTCGATTTCCTAAACACCACGATTTTTCTCGTGGAGGATCCTTTTGGGTTTCGACCCCTTTGTCGTCATGGGGAGGAGAAAAAGCAACGGTGTTGTGGTTTTCACCTTCGAAATGTGTAGTATTGATTTGATCATTACCACGCATGGGAGGGAGGTGTACTTGGGAGAAACCTTCTTCACGACGTTATGGATAGATTTATGGGACAAAGGGGAGTGTATTTTTATGGTATGGTTGGAAAAAAAATTAAAAAGGGAGTATAAATAGTAATTACTTAAAAAAATTATTTTTCTTCTTATTGGGCTAATAGAACCCAGAGCCCAAAATTATTTATGATCCAAACTCTGCTTTTTTTTATTTGCTTATAAAAACAAATGCAATAATTATCTAAAACTCCCCCCCCCCCCCCCTATCCTTTTTAACATTGTTACCCAAATCAGATTTATTTTACACTATACTATAACTTAATATAATAATTTGTATTATAATTAACATATATAAAAAATAATTTTTTTATCAAAAAAATAAAAAAAATCATTTTCAATCTTTGTTTCTCTTATAGGGCCGTAAGCCCAAATCTAATTATATCCAACATCCTAACGATTTTTCTTTTCTTTTCCTCTACTAATTATATAAAAAAAATTCTAATAATAATAACTTTGAATTTTCTCGTCAAAAAAAAAAAAAAACTTTGAATATATTTTTTTTCCATCTTCCTTCCTTAAACAAAGGGGTCGAGAGCCAATTTAAACATTTTGACAGATTTTTTTTTTCTTTTTCTTTAAAAAACAGTTTGATAAAAAATTTATTCTTCTCTATTTACCTCTAACAGGGCGTATACTCTTCTTGCTTTCTAAATTAAAATTTTTATTATTTTATTTACTTATAATTGTAAGATCGAACTATTTAAATTATACAAAGTATTAATCAACCAATAAAAATCAATTCTAAGCATGAAGTTGAGGCAACTTTTTTTTTTAATATTAAATTGTGTAAATTTAGTTTTGGACTTTTGAAGTGGATTTGGTCTTGCACAATGACACCACGTCCGAGCCCATGTATATATAAATGAGTTTCTTAAAAGATTTTCATAAATTTATTAGCATTATATAATTTTTAATTGTTTTATGTAAAAATGCTAATTAACCCATTAATTAATCAATTTTATGTTAATAAGTTGTTATTATTGAAATATTAACAGTTAGAAATATATTTAGCCTTTAAACTCTCTAATTAGCTATACATAAAAAAAATAAAAAATAAAAACTCTCTAATTAGCTCCGTGCAGTATCCGAAGGCATTTTCATAATTTTGCACCTATAATTTTTTTAATAATTCTCATTTTTTAATAATTATATTTCATTTTTCTAAAATTATTTCTAACTCAAAAATGATTTTTAAACCTTTATATCTATTTTTACCATTTTTACTAATCTAACAATCATTTTATCATTTTGCAATTCTGTCCCAAAGTAATTCTTCAAAATCAAATCTTGATAATATTCATTATTCTTATTCCAACAATGGGTAACAGAATTTTGAAATTCTTATCCGTTTTTTCACAAATAAACACACAAATAAAAGAAAAATAGTTCAATTATGTAAAAATAAGGATGCTACAATTATTGTTTCAAAATCTCTGTTTTTATATTGATTCCTCCATCTTGAGTTTATTTGACCCTAAGATGGGTGATATATTAATTAAATTTTTCTTCCTCAAGATTGAAGGAGCAGTTGAAAGCCTGAGCAGGAAGATACTTACCATACAAGACAAAAGTGATAAAGAGGCTTCTGGTTTGCTTCTCCAGAAATACTGTGTGTTGACAAAACCACTGAAAGTTGCTCAACTTGGAGAATATATAGGTATAAATCTTTAGACCACAGTACTATGTTGTGATAAGATAATGAGTACATTAATTGTATTGCCTAATGAGGCTTTGTTCTAACATACAGAATTAGTTTCAGTATTTCTCACACTACAAAACCCCAATCAGTTGTCTAAATTAGCATTTACTTATGACCCACATTTTCAAAACACTTGAAGTTTATACCTTGTTTTTCAAATGTCAATTGAAGACCATTTTGAATTATTAAAAATATTTTAGCATCTCACTTTGTGACATGTTTTTAACACTAATGAAGTTGATACCTTTTCTTTAAGCTTTTTTTTTTTTTTTTTTACTTTCAGTTAAGCCTTATGGAATTGTTGGAAACATTTTAGCATCTCACTTAGCGTCTAATATCCGACTGTAGTGTACCTAAAGCTGAAGTCATCCATATTTGTTTTTATCCACTTATGACAGTTTGTTTATATGCTGTGTATTATATATGTGAATAATGTCACAGTTTGCATCCACCAGCTTAAATACAGTTGACTATTGTTGTACCTTAAGCATAGCGAGCCTAGTCTATCTCACTTAGAGGTATATATAGGAAAAAGAAAAACTGAAAGGATCCGAAAATTAAATTACAAACATGTGTGCCACATGTTCTTGATCCTATTTTTACAATATCTTTTAATTATTTTTATCAAAGACTCGTTAAATTTTTTTCTCAAATTTCTGTACATGTTACATGTCTCCCTAAAAATGTTAATCAATGTTAGTGTTTTATAAAGTAAAAGATGTTCCTTTAAGCAATCATAATTGCACAATATGCGCTTATTCTTTACACACTCTTTTGCAAGTCACTGGATAATGATGTGTTCCCATTGTTAACATTTTTTTAGCAATCCTTATTCTTCTCAGATGCTCACATGTGTGCACAACTCATTTCCCTTAGGTTAAACTTCCTGTGTCTGAAGTCTCCTAAGACATTAATTATTCCTTCATAGAAATTGTGATTTTAAAATATTACAAAAACTAATTATGTATATATTGTATTGTGTACTAGGTATCTGTTGATGTAGCTCCGATCTTTTCCATTGCCAACAAAATATTGCAATGAAGGCAAGAGAACCAATGTGCAAAAATTTCCATGTTGTCATCTTTTCGTTAGCAAGGAAAAATTTATTCAACTGATACATCTTCTCTTTGTGCTAGTTGTTACCATGAAATAATGGCATACTTGTTTCTTTGGGATGTTGTTGTTTTCCGTTGATTGATTCAAAAGGAAAACAATTAGTTTTAGAAAGGAGTTTTAAACATTGACTTAATTACAAGTAGGGATGGCAAAATGGATCGATAGGATAAATTTTAATCCGGATCAAAATGGGTCGGATCAAAACAATTCATTAATCCATTTGGATCCATTAAAATTTTATTTAAAAAATCCGATCCAATCCGATCCATTTGATAAAAATCCATCAAATCTATCCATTAACAAAATTTTCATGGATGGATATCCAATCCATCCATAAAAATAATGTGTTTTTTTTAAAATTAATTATTTTTAATTTAGAAATAATATATTTTTAAAAATTAAGAACATATTTTAAAATAATAACAGCCTCGGCCAAGGTTGGTCGAAAACAACTTTGGCTGATGATGGCTGAAAGCTGCTTCGATCGATGTTGGCTGAAAAACAAACCTAGTTGATGGCGGCCGAAAATCAAACCTAGCTTATGGTAGCCAAAAACAACCCTGACCGACGTCACTCGAATTCATCCCTGACCAACGTCAACCAAAAAATGGTCTGGCCGATGATGGTCGAAAATAGCTGCGATCAACATCGGCCAAAAATAGCCCTGACTGATGACAACTGAAAACTTCCCCCGCCGAAAACACAAACATACCCGAGGTCAGTTGAAAATTGCTCTGGTTGACGTCGGTCAAAAAAACCCTAGTCGAGGTCGACCAAACACTGCTCTAGCCGACATCGGCTAAAAAATTCCGACTAACATCGGCCGTCGTAAAAAAAAAAAAAGAACCCTGGCCGAGGCCGGCCGAAAACTGTCCTGACCGACGTCGGCCGAAAAAAAAACTTGGTTGAAGTCTGCCAAAAAACAATCTTGGCCGACGTCGACTAAAAAAAAACTAGCTGAGGTCGGCTGAAGAAAATCATGGTCGAGGTTGACCGAAAACTGCCTGGCCAACATCGGTCGAAAAAAACATGGTTGTGGTCGGCCAATAAACAACGGCCGAAAAAATGTTGGTCAAGATCGGCCAAAAATTGCCCTGGCCGACATCAGCAAAAAAAAGTCATGGCTGATGGCGGCCGAAACAAAAACCCTAGCTGTGGTCGGCAAAAAAAATCATGGTCGAGGTTGCCAGAAAACTGCCCAGGTCAACATCGGCCAAAAAAATAACCTGGTTGAGGTCAGCCAAAAAATAGTCTCGACCGAAAAAACGTTGGTTGAGGTCGGCCGAAAAAAATCGGTTGAAAAAAAACCCTAACTGAGGTCGGCTGAAAAACATCCCCCCGACTGATGTCAGTCGAAAAAAATATGGTCGAGGTCGGTCGAATAAAAACCCTAGCCGATGTCGACTGAAACTCCTCTAACCAATGTCGGCCAAAAAAATCCTGGCTGAAGTCGGTAAAAAAACAGCCCCGATCGACGTTTGTCGAAAAAAAAACCTGGCCAACATTGTTTGATAACTTTCCCGGTCAATGTCAGCCGAAAAATATATTTTTAAAATAATATTTAAAAATATTTTATAAACAAATTTTAAAATATAAATTTAAGAAAGATTTAAATATGAAAATATTTGTTGGATTAATTTTGACCCATTAGGTATTGATGAGAGGATCCATTGGATTTGGAAAAATAGTGGATGGATCATTAACCATCCATGAAATTAAATGGATGGATTGGATCCAATCCGTTTAGTTTTTATTTTTTGTAATGGATGGATTGGATGGATGACGGGTAAACGGATTGATTTGCCACCCTTAATTACAAAGTTATTATGTAATGATGAATGACCGTGCTGATATTGAATCACATCGATTCTAAGGTTTTTGATTCCATTCTTGTTGATGGTCCTTTGTTGGTAGGACAAGGCAAAAGGTATCATTCTAAACCTTATATAGGGTATTACATGTTTTGATCTTGAAATAGAGCAACATCTCACTTCTTCCACCAGAAAAAGAAATTAAGTCAAACAATATCTTTGATTGATTATATAATTATATGATGAATGCTAGTGACACTCTCTTTCTAACATTCGCTTAACGATTGGTTGAAATTGATTGGAAATCACCAATTTATTGGTTGAAATTTATTGTAAATCACCAATTTTTTTTATTGAATAGATAAAATGTGACTTTTATATTGTTAGAGTGGAATATGGCGGATAAGGAATACACTATAGTATCCATCATAAAAAAAAGGCTAAATGTTTCTTTGGATCCTTTATGTTTTAGTGTTTTTATTTTTTATTTTTGTACATTAAGTTTTAAAAGTCTCATTTTGGTCATTTATGTTTTCGAAAGTTTCATTTTGGTCCTTTTCTCCATTCTCCGTCAGCAACATTACTCTATCGTTTACTTTTAAATTTTAAAATAATTAATTTAAAATAGTGGCAGCTAAAAACCGCCACTATATTTATTTTAGGCTTAAATAACTTTTAGGTCCCTGATAAATTTCCAAATTTTGCTTTGGGTCCCTAATAAATTTTTTCTATGTTTCGAGTCCCTGATATATCAAAACTTTTGTTTTAAGTCCCTACTGTCAGTTAAGTGATGACGTGCCACCATCCGAACAGATCTTCCTAATATATATCAACCATTGAGATGGTGCCTCGTCATCACTTAACTGACGACAGAGACCCAAAACAAAATTTTTAATATATCAGAGACTCAAAACAACGAAAATTTTTATCAAAGACTCAAAACAAAATTTGAAAATTTATCAGGGACCTAAAAGTTATTTATGTCTTTATTTTATTTTAAAATTGACGTGCATCTTTCCTGTAATCACCATCAACTCCCTTTTGTCTCACTAACCCTCCTCCTCTTTGCCCTCACACTAACTCCTCACGGAACCCAATTAGCCTCACCAAATGCTTGTGGTGAAGTCGAGACAGCATGGGCAATTCAAAATCAAAAGCAATTTCTTTTTCCTGAAATTTCTTCTTCATAGTACTTGTATCCCCTCTTTTAATTCCCACTTCACGACCATCTCTTAGCATGCCTTTGTAAACACTACCAAAGCTACCAGCACCTATCTTATTGCATAGTGAGAGGTTGTTAGTGGTTGTTGCAAGTTCACACAATGAGAAACTCTCAGTCCTGTCCACATGCTTTGATGATGAACCACTCCTCGTCCGCACCCTAGCCCCTGAGTCGCCACCTCCGTCGTCGAGCCTCTGCCGGACTCTGATCGCGTCGCCGTCGGACTTCATCGCCCTGCCGTTGTCTTTTACACTAGCCTCTACATAGTCCGCCGCACCTACGACCAGAGCAGAGAGAGAAAGAGACAGATTCGAAGAGAGAAGGTGCTTGGAGTGAGAAAGCTAGATCCAGATTCAAAGATAGAGAGAGAGAACGCTTGGAGAGAGAGAACCAGATCCATTTTCCAACTATGTGATTGTATTATGAAGTTGGTGATTGAATTCTGAAATTAGGTTTGAATATTAGGGATTTGGGTATGAGTTGAGTATTTTTTATAAATTAAAATTATTATAGTGACTGCTAAAAACCGTCACAATGTTTAAACCAAATTTTTATATTGAGACTATTTCCTGTGAAAATATTATTACACAAAGTGACGGTGTTTAGCTGCCACTATCTTAAATTAATTATTTTAAAATTTAAAATATTGACGGAACATTAACGTTGTTAACGGAAATTTGAATAAAGGAGCAAAACGAAACCCTTTGAAAACATAAATGACCAAAATGAGACTTTTAAAACTTAATGTACCAAAACAAAAAACAAAAACACTAAAACATAAAGGACCAAAAATGACATTTAGCCTAAAAAAAAAAAGAATCCATTGTAATATCATGTTGTTCAAATGCATATTAAAATGAAAAATTGAATAAATGAGAATAATATTGTAACTGTTGACAAATTTTAATTTTATTTTGATAAATAATTTATTGACTATCAAATGAAAAGGAAGTTAAAAAAACAGATATAAAAGAATTACATGGCTAAAAATAAAAGAATGAAGATAAAAAATTTATGGGTTGCCTTGTAATGTATTGTGTATGTGCAAGTTAATGAGAAGAGAAGTAAGGTGAGAGGTAGATTTTATTGATTCTAAAACTTTTAAATGATTTCAAGTGTGGTTTTGAGGGTTTAATTATGCTTTGTATTACGCTTTATGTAAGTTTTCCATACTTTGACAACATCTTAGTTTCCTGTGGAAAAGGTTTGTCACGATCAGGTATATTATTTTTCCTATCCCATGATTATTTACAAAACATAAGCAATTAAGAATTTGATACCACATTTAAGTGCAGATTCTAATGACAAAAGGAGTAGGTTGCTAGATCATATTAATGTTGAAAGGAGCTATAAACTATCATTTTATATGATATTTATGTATCATAAATATATGCTTTTTTACACTTTTATTAAAAATATGCTTTCTTTTTAGTCAAAAACCAAATATTTTATAATCTAACTCATTGACATTCTTTCCCCATAACTATATTCTTTTATTTTTCTAAGTTTTAAACAAATAACTTAATATGAAATATTCAACCATGTAAGTTCAAGACTGTAGAATTAGCAAGACCAGACCAAAAACCCAAAAGTAGCAGTAACAAGAGCATCAAACTATCACTTGCAAACTTGTACTATAATAAAAAAAATTCAAATAAATATTCAACTTGGAGCAAACAAGAACAAAACAACAGGGTAACTTATAATTTATTACAAGAAAACATAGCTATCAATCATCATCCAATGGTCCAATGATCTAATCCAAAACAAAATCCAATTTCCGATATGCATAAAATAGGATGATCCCACACCATCATAAATATAATCCAATACATTCTGGTTTTACAAATATAGTTCACTCTAGGAAAACCAGATAACAGGACATTAACATCAACAAACCACAACAATAAAATATCTTTTGCTTATCAAAAACAAAAGCAAAAAAACATCAACAAACCACAGGTTTAGTTGGACCAATTACAAATGTTTCAGAGGAAATTTGTAGAGTTTGGTTCAGATGATTCAATTGAAACCTTCCGCTGGTGAAGAAACAAAAGGGACAACATGATTGAAATGGATACAAGAGATGTGACCAATAGAGTAAACTGGAGTCATCACAATCAGTAAATATTACGTGCCCACCACCTCAGCTACCATCTGTATTCAGTAGCAAATAAAACCATATTGTTATCACTAGTCAACATTTCAAAATCAATATTCCATTAAGAATAGAGCAACACTATGTTATTCCATAACAAGTTTCAGATTCTAGCAGAGATAACAATCAATTTCATCAAATCAAATCCCATTTGAGTTTGTAAACAGAGTATTTGATGGAATTTTTATTTATTTATTTTTAAATGGATAATAGATTAGAAAGCTGGATTCCATCATTTTCCTTCCTTAGCATTAATTTACCTCAATAATCTATCACACCAAAATTTACCCTTTACTTTTATCACTCAGTATCTACCAGTAAACACCAAAGAATTAATGTGAAATGCAAGACTAAGTATATGCCATAAACACTAAATCAGAAATAAAATGAAGAAAAACCATGTAATTCCATCATCTGAAGGCATCTTAGTCGTGTTACTTTGCTATCCTTTGGGCAATTGATTTATGCAATCTACTCAATAAGCAGGTTAAGAGTTCACTCAAACACTGTTCTGCTTACTTGGTTTTCCTATTTATCAACAGGACTTTATATCATCTAACGCTTACATGTCTAACCATGTGCTTTAGCAATTCTAATCAAACATATTAAAATGCATTCATTTAACAAATTTAAACAAAAGATAAAATGGTTCTTATACTCCACTTTACCAACAACAATCTAAATTAAGAAACCACATTACTTTGAGACAATATAAAGCATCAACCTTTATATGAATAGAAGTTTTAATTATTTAAACATGTTCCAAGTTGGAAAATAAATCCCTGAAACTTTGAAAAACTATAAAAGGGTTAAATATATAAATATAGAAATATTCATGTTTAGTCTTTAAAAAATAACTCATCTAATTTTATTCCCTCAGTTTTTCGAAATATGTGAAATGTAGTCCCTATTTTTCACAAAAATCGTCACCTTTTATAGAAATAGAACCACACGACACAATTCTTAACAATTCACTAAATGGCTTTTCAGTACTATTCATTCCATTAAAACCCATTTTAGTTTATTTAAAAGTCAAATAAAATTTAGCCCCACGATACAAAAAACCACAGTGACACCATAAAATGGTTTGAAACAAATAGTATATAGGTGGATAATAATTTACACTGTCATGCATAAGTCATAAGTGTGTGAGACTTGTATATTTTAATTTCTTGGGGCTTCCGCCACAATGATAACAAAAAATAAAAATAAAAATGACATCATGGACTAGAAATAAAAATAAAATGGCCTCGTTAGACTCATTTGTACATGTAGTAACATTAACACTATACTTTCTAAAAATAATTGAAGCCTTCTTACCTTCTAGACGATTCCTACTCATGCAACAGGTCATATTATCACTTCACGATTTATCTTGATGGCAGGAATGTGAGCAATCTTAGACCAGTGTTTCCCTTTCCGACTTTGATACCTTGCTTCTAGTAAAGGACAGCGTCTTATCTGCAGTAATTCAAGAGAGCATGGCAGCTGATCTTCTGGCAAGGACTCAAGGCTTTGACAAAGGCTGACATGAAGCTCCGTGAGAGAAGTAAGATATTGAAGCCCTTTTCCTTCCACTTCCAAAGACTTCAAACCATGAAAACTCGATAGATGCAGATGCTGGAGAGAAGTGGGCAGTAACGGCTCCTTCAACAGGGTGTTAACAACATCTTCCTCCCCAGAACCCGAAATGCAAAGAGAAGACAGAGAAGTGAGGCGTTGGAATAGGAAACCTAACTCATGTTTAGACATAGATGTTAGCATTCCAACTTCAACAGAAAGTGATTGTAAACTCGAAGGAAAACACCTTGAGGACAATGATGTTAGCTTTGGAAGCTCAAAAAGGGTTAACCGTTGAAAGGCTGGGAGATCAATCAGTGCTGGAAGTGACCTAAGATTCTTACAATCAAGGACACAAAGATAATCTAATTTGAGAGCAGCCGTTCCACCTTGAGTAGTAATTGCTTCCATGCTAGGACAAGTTATGATAGAAAGCCTTTGTAGGGAAGGGAAACAATCTAATGGAAAGGACGCCAAGGATTGACAGCTTCCCCAAATGGTCAGAGACTCAAGTGATGTGTATCTGTGCCATGATTCGGAAGACTGAAATTCTAAGTTCCCACAGTAGTAAATGCCAAGTGCTTGCAATGACGTTGGCAAACCATCAGCTGGGAAGGAAATCAAAGTGGAGATATTTTCAAGAGTCAAATCTTGAAGACAATTGGCAGCTAGTATCATTCTTGGCAAATATGACAAGCTGTCACACTTTGCAATGGATAGTTTCCTATAAGAAAAGTCGTCAAGCAAGGACAACAAGCCTTCTCCCACTTCACTAATATGTACTGATTCAATTGATGTGTTCCAGTGCAGATCACATGATTTTGCCTCTAGCTGGTTGCACTCTGATATACTAACATCTGTCAATGAAGGTAGATGGTTGGGCAGGTTTCCTCTCAACTTGGGGCACTCTGATAAACTCAAACGCTTAAGGCAAGGAAAAGGAAATTTGTTGCCTTCACCTTCAAATGGTAGCCACTCCTCCCACTCTGACATCTCTTCAAACTGGATACTCTCCAACAATGGAAATGGTTGAAATGAAAGGGAACCTCCATTGTTGAAGTAGAATTCGTCACCAACTGTCTTTACCATTTTCATCCTTTTAATCACAAGCTCCTTAAGAGAAGGTAATTGTCCAAATGATGGAAGTGAATAGCAATAGTTGCAATCACTGATGCAAAGGACTATAACATTAGAATATGAAGAGTCACCCAACCATTTTGGAAAGCTTGTGCCACTGTAGTATCTGATGCAGAGTTTCTTTAAATTTGTTGATGGTTGCAGGTTCTCAAGTACATCTTTCTCAATTTGTGAATCTTGTGGGTCACTGCCCCACTCTAGCGTAAGCTCCTCAATATGCTCTTTTTTCTTTAAATCAGCTTGAAATGCATCCTTGGGATCAACAACATTTTGTAGCTTCAAAATGGAAAGCATACCTTGCAAGTGAGGAAAATTTCTTAATTCTCCAATGGTTACTCCATCTTCTCTGCCTATAACAAAAGTAGTCAACACACGGAGATCTTGTAGCTTACATATTTGTGCTGGCATCTCCAACAAATTCGTGTCTCTAATATCAAGGTGGCGTAAATTGATCAAATTTCCTATCTGTTCAGGCAGCTGAGTAAGAAATTCACAATTTGATAATTTCAAAGTCTGCAAATTGTAAAGCCTACAGGTTGCATCGGGCAACCTTTTGATAGAAGTATAGGAAAGGTCAAGATACCGCAAAAGTACCAAGTTGCTTATTGAATCAGGCAGCTCAGTGATATTTCCATAATTAAACAAGGACAATGTTCGCAAATATCTTAGCTTTGGCAGCCAATCATGTGACACCTTTTTGGTTACACAACAATCATATTTAGATAGTGGTAAAAAGGTGCGCAAAGACTCTAGCTCGTACAAGCCCTCAAATCTTTTACAGACATCAAACTTTGTTGGAGGATATGCTAAATGGCGAACAGTTATTGGGACTTCTCCTCCTTCAAAGTAACAAGATCTCTTACCAGATACTAGTTTGGCTAAATCATAGATAAGGTCATGCATTCGAAACTTTTCCTTTCTTGCAGTTTTGTCTTTTTCAATTAAAGATCTAGATAATAATTCATTGAAGTAGTCTTCACCTGCTGTTTCCATTGCCTTCTCTCTGTGCATTTGTTGAAGAAAGCCTTCAGCCATCCATAACAGAATCAATTCCTTCCTATCCAACCAATGTTGTCTAGGAAAAATTGAGCAATAGGCAAAACATCTTTTCAGATGTGGTGGAAGATGAAGATAACTTATGCATAAAGCTGGTAAAACTTCATTATTTGCCCACATGTTGCTGTTCAGAATTCCATTCCAGTACTCTGCGTCAACATTTGATCGTAGAAGACCTCCCAGTGTTTTTGCTGCTAATGGTAGACCTTTGCATTTTGTTGCAATTTTTCTACCAATTTTTTCTAGGATTGGATATTTGTCATATCCTTGATTTCCAAATGCATGTTTAGCAAGTATACACCAACAGTTTTCATCTGTAAGAAGTTTCAGCTCATGAATGGGAAATGTATGAGTGATTTCTGCAACTCTGTGTTGTCGGGTTGTCACAATGATTTTACTTCCCTTTTTCCCACAGCTAAAAGGTGCTATTAGCTGATCCCAATCATTATACTGCATATTCCAAATGTCATCGAGCACAAGCAGAAATTTTTTATCTTTAAAGGTGTTCTTCAATTCAACACGAAGAGCATCAAAATTAGTAATATCGCAAGTTTTAGTAGTGGCAGATTCAACAATTGCCTTTGTTGCCATAAACACATCAAAAGGATCAGATACCCATGCCCAAGCTTTGAGATCAAAATGGTTCTGCACTGCATCATCATTTAAAAGGCTCTGAGCTAGAGTTGTTTTTCCTAGACCTCCCATGCCGCATATTGTCAGCACTTGTATATTACTATTGTTCTCATCTTCATCAGAGAGAAGCATGCTCAACAGCTTCTTTTTGTCATCCTCTCTTGCAACAACATATTCCACCGATCGATCTGTTTCTTTTCTACACAAGACTCTGCCAGCAACAATTTTCAAACCGAGACTATCTATCTGTTTCTGAAAATTTTCTAGCCTTCTAGATATTGCTTCAAGCTTGGAATTCATGCTCCTATAGAATTGATTAAAGGGAGAAGAAAATAATGACCTTACCTGGGTAGTGAAGGTTTTAAACTCTCCCTCGACCTTGCACCGCAAAGAATCTGTGTTGATTTCGTCCAACAAATCCTCTGCGTCTAAAACAGCATCTTTCAACTCATCAAGCCATGCCTTCACTCCTGGATTAGTGATCTGTTTCTCCTCAGCATCATTGAGCACAGCGTTGAGTGCCAACAGCTTTATCTTCAGCTCATCCAAGAGGGAAACATTCAGCTTTTTATTGGCAAAGAAATCTCGAAACTCCGTAGAAGTGATCCTATCCAACAAGATCTCCACAGAAGCAGAGATGAATGCCTCTCCCACCATAGCTAAGGCCATTTCTTCTCTTATTTTGAAAATAGTATCAGAACTCTGAAGCTTTAGTCAAATGCAGAAGGGGATATGGTAGTGAGGAATTGAAGTATTATAATTCTTAAGTCGTAACAATGTTTTGATTTCACGGTGATGTAAACGCGTTAACAACTTTCTTTTTATCATAAAATATTAACTGACCAATAGTTTACACGGTTAGTGGATACCTCAATAATGCTAATATTTTATTTGCCTCTGTTGAGAAAACAAAGAAAAATACAATAATTTATAGGGTGACTCAATGAAAGCAACTTAAGGAAGGGGTAATAGTTTATTTCCTTGAACGTGACCATCCAACAACTCTGCATTTCGCCTTTTTCAATGTATACTTCTTAGGTTTTTCCTGATTTCTTCTGGCTATGAAGTGTAAAAATAGTTGAAACCATGTTACAAAGTAGCTTATAACAAGGGAACAAATCCTGGTTCAAACAAAAAGATGCATGAACATAACAATCCTGTTTAAGAATAGTTAATTATACATTTTGTATACATTTATGAATTCCTAAAACTGGACACCTCATACGTCATTTTTTGATGCTTCTAAATTAGCATTCATGTTTACTTGATTCTTACACGGTTTGTGACTTTGTGTTTTCACTGTTCATGACACCTCAATTGTAAACCTGCTAATTAACCTCTAAAACTTGAAATTAACTCATTTATATAATAAGGGGTTAACTAAGATTTTAGTCCCTAAACTTTTTTAAAATTTGATTTTTAGTCCTTAAATAAAAGTTTGACTTGTTAAGGTCCCTCTACTTTTTTCCATTTAAGACTTTTTGTCCCTGAACAAAAAATTGATCGGTCAAGGTCTCTAAACTTTTTAAGAACTCAGTTTTTAGTGGTTGAACAAAAGTTTGAACCCCATTATTTTATTTATTTAATGGGGTTTCAGGGACTAAAAATGAATTTTTAAAAAGTTTAAGGACCTTGACTAGTTGAACTTTTGTTCAAGGATTAAAAACCTTAACTAAAAAAAGTTGAGGGAGTCAACCTTTTGTTCAGGACTAAAAACCGAATTTTGAAAAAGTTTAGGAACTAAAAATTTAATTAACCCTATAATAAGTTTAAAGTTAAGTTTTTTTGTATGAGTTTAAAGTTATGTTTCAACTTACTTATCTATTAAAACAAATGCTAAAATAACTTACTCTTTTACTCTATCATCTTATTTTTTTAATTTCAGTTTAATCCCTTAATTTTAAAAAGTTCCACTTTAACCTCTTAAAATATCTATATTAGACCAAATTGATTATTTAATAAGTTTTCTTATATTAGCAGTGCTAATTTCGCCTGACATGTCAAACCTTCATATGATGTGACATCTTATAGTTTATCACGAATCACCAAATTAATATAGTAAACTGACAAAAAAAATGAACTTAATCTAATAGAGAGACACTTTAAGAGATTAAAATAAAAAATTTTAAACATAAGGAATCAAAATGAAAAAAAAAAGAGACAAGAAACAAAAAATATTTTAATTTAAATTTTAACTTGAGGATAAACTTTCTCTATAAACTAATTTTTCGACCCGTTATTTTAGTTGTTCATTTAATTTATTAACCCTTATATATTAGCGTATATTTTAATCATAAATTAATAAAAAGTCCATAAAAAATTAATATTAAAATCATATTATAAGTATAGTAGTAATATTAAAAGAAAAGATAAGTATTGTATAGTATAACAATGTTTAAAAATAGTAGTTGAATAATAAAATTAAGGATAAATTACAATTTTGGTTCCCTTTAATTTGTGATCTAGGATTTTGATTTTCTTTTTTTTTTCATGATTTTGGTTCACCTATTTCAGATTATTTGCAATTTTGGTTCAATCTTCAATTTTACATAGGCTTATTTTTTTTTTTTTTTACATTTTAATTAATCAAAATTATTTTTTATGGTACCTTGAGTGAATATGTTAGGTACATCGTTTGTTTTTTTGACAAAAGATGTTAGGTACATGGTTCAATTAGACCAAAATTGTAAATTTATAAAATAAGGAACTAAAATTGTAGAAAAATAGGGATCAAAATTGCGGACCAATAATTAAAAGGGGACTAAAATTGCAATTTAAGTTAAAATTACAATTCAATAATATTTTTACCTTCTTAATTTTATAATATTATTTATTTTTGTAATATTTTTAAATAATATTTTTTTTACATAAAATAAGAGTTTTTAGAACGTAAAAGGTAGGAAAGTTATAAAATTAAATATGTAATATAAATCATCATTAAAGGATATTCTTATGATTTTATAAATTTTTTAATTGTAAAAGGCTTCAATATCAATTTTGATATATTGTTATATTGAAATGTAAAAGGTTTCAATCTCCAATATTCAATGTTAAATTTAAAATGTCTTGACAAACAAATTATGAATTATATAATTTTAATTTGTTAGTTTTAAAATTATAAAATTATGTTCAAAATTTTTTAAGTATATTTTATCAATTAAATTAAGCTTCATATTAATATTTTTTAGAAAATACTTTAATCAACAAAGTTGATATTTATAAACTAATTTGATCTATCAAATAGTAAATATAAAATACTATAATATGCTAAAAAAATTTATTATGATAATAAAAATATAAAATACTAAAAATGATTATGGAGTCATATTATATAATAAATTAATAAAAAGAAAAAAATAAAATTAATATTGAGATCATATTATAATCATAGCAATAATATCAAAATAAAAGATAGTAATCCTATAGATAAATATATAACCATGTTTAAAAAATAGTAGTTGAATAATAAACATATAAAAATATTTAAAAAATTTCAATTTAACCTAGAATAATTAATCTATACAATTCAATAATATTTTTACCTTCTAAATTTTGTAATAATATTTATTTCTAAAATATTTTTTAAATAAGTTTTTTTAAGAAAGTTATAAAATTAAGTGTGTAATATAAATCATCATCAAAAGATATTCTTATGATTTTATAAATTTTTAAATGTAAAAGGTTTCAATATCAATTTTGATATTTTTTTTATATTGAAAATACTATTGAATTGTATAGGTATTATAAAGTTAATATAATCATACAAATGATTTTTCTATTATTTAGTATTTCTTTTGGGGCCTGTACCTTGTTAATTGAGATAAATATTGAATAAATAAATATATAACAATGTTTAAAAAATTGTAGTACTGAAATAAATAATATTATAAGAATAAGAAGGTAAAAATATTATAAAGTTAATATAATCATTAAAATGATTTTCTATTAGCTTTTTTTTATTTTAAATAAGTATTTAATACATGAAATATTTCTAAATTTAAAATATAAAACACTATTTTGAAATATTTTTTAACAGTTTATATTTTTAAGAAAATTACTATAAAGCATTGATAAAAAAGAATCACTATAAAACAACACATAAATTCATACTATAATATTTTTTTTGAGTATATAACCTATGAAATGAGATTAAGAAAGTGAGTCATGAATATAAATTGATAATGGGCTGACATATGAAAATAATAACTAATAAAACAACATTATTTTTTCTTCCTCATTTTTTCCTATTATCATGCGTCAGTGACTCAGGGAGTAGCAAAGTCCTTTTATTTTTAAAACAAAAAGCTGCACGTGTACGTTGTGTAATTGACAGTTTCACACCTGAATAAAAATAGCAATACAAAATGATAATTTTGTCCCTGCTTTTAGGTTGGAATAATAATAGGCAAAAGGAAACCCTTGACTTAACTACTTTATATATATTAACGATACTATTTATAAGAGAAAAAAAGAAGAACTTTTTTTATAAGTTAAAATTAACTTGTATATGAGTTAAATTTTTTTTTAAAAAAAAAGCTAATTAATATAAAAAACTTCTCCAAATCAGCTTTTGCAAAAGTATATTTTAACTTACAATTTTCTTCTCATTTTTTTTCTCATATATAAGTGTTTATCGAGAAATTTATTCAAATATATAAGGCTCTAAGTTGCAATAATGATACTCTCACTGTTGATGGGTTTTCTATATTTGCGAATGTATGCCTCAATAATGCAATATTGTTTACTTATATTAAGTAGTCCCATTGGGAACAATAGCATACAAAAAGAAATGTACTATAGACACAGAGGGTGGTAGTTGTGCCAATTTTTTAATGAAAAAAAGAAATTCAACAATCACGTACGTAAGAATTTCTTTCCATAATTTTTTTAGTATGTAAGTCATAATTTCAATACAATATGAATAGACGAGCTCGAAACATAAGGTTTAAGCGTAATACTTACGATATTATATATGAACCAATTACATATGAGTATATGAACGAATTGGAAGGAGCTCAATACTTAAATTTGATTTGTTTATTTATTTAAATAAGTTAACTATAAAACTTAGACTTAATTTATTAGAAAAAAATATATGAAAATTGAGTTTATTTTATTTAACTAATTTACAACTTAATTTTTCTGTATTTATCATCAAATATATTTTTGAAGTGTTTTTAAAGTTTATTGTAAAATATTCAATAGATGTTTTCATCTTAGAAAATGAGATAAAAGTAAAAATTGAAAATAAATAAAATAGTTTTTGGACATAATTATGTAGCGATACTTTTTTAACTACTATTTACTATATATATCTATTTCATATAAATTAACTACTATACTACCATTATTGTTGTTCTTGTTATACACAAGTTATTCACGAGTCTAATATTAAACCTGCTAAAGGATAAAGCTTGAGATTAGCTCATTTTTATAATAAGTAGTTTAAAGTTAAGCTTAAATTTATTTATCTATTTAAACACATGCATGAACTTGATTGAAGTTGAGTGTGAATTGTTTAGCTCATATATATCCAAAGTACTTAATTATGATTATAAGCTTATTTTTATTACCTTTATATGAGAGATTTAGAAACATTCAAAAACATATTTCTCAGCAATTATCCATTTCCAAACTATAGAACTAAATTAACATATCTAAGTTGCAAAATGGTGCTCCTGCTGTTGATTTTTTATTTTATTTTTTATTTTTATGTTTGCAAATACCTCAATAATGCAATAGTGATTACTGATTAGTTCTATTCATGTAGTCCCACTGGGAGCGATCGCTTACAAAAAGGAAAGTGCTATCGACATAGAGGATAGTTGTTGTGCCAATTTTTTAAATGAAAAAAAAATGAACAATTAGCTAAGAATTTCTTTCCGTAATTTGTTTAGTATGCAAGTTATAATTTCAATGCAATATCAAGAACAACTTGCTTCACACTCTGAGCTCACCTTGTTAATTTATACTCTACAAAGGGAACAACAATGAAATATAGAAGCGTTCAAATTCCCACGCCTATAGCATATATCTTATCACACTTGACCACAAGTATTCATTTTTAAACTCTTCAACAGTGTGTCAACAAGTCACTGGTCCGAGTGGAACTGGACTCGATTCCCTTAAGTAAAGTCTCGAGTTCAAGCCTTACGAATGAAAAAAACATGGTTGGAAGGAGAGACCTCACTAAAGGTGGTCAACTAGATTCTCTAGCGGAGATAAGTTGATAGATACTACACATCAATGTCATTGTGACAAAAAAAAAACTCTTCAATAGTGTTTTGTCTTCTGTATTGGAATTTTAAGGCTAAGCCACAATCCTAATATAAATTATTGAAAAATCTACCTCATTGAGAAACACTAATGATTTAACACATATTGTCTTGAAATAATTATTGAAACCTCTACTTGATACATGCCATGATTTTTATCATTCATCAGTTTATAATTCATTTTGATTGATAAATTTAATGTTCAATTTTATCAGTATATAATAAAAAAAAATACCACAAATGCTGGCAATTTACTATAATTTCATCAATTATATTAGACTTCTCAATCCAAAACAACCAAGTTATTTAATTAAAGAAAAATAATAAATACAAACATAAAATTATTCTTATGTGTCACAAATAATAAACAATTTTTTTTTATTTCTTCTTACATATTTATGCAATTCATTTTGTACTAAATGGCATAACTAGGTTTTATGATCATTAGTTACTATACGTGCATTTCATCCAGCAAATCCTCTGCGTCTAAAACAACATCTTTCAACTCATCAAACCATGCCTTCACTGCTGGAATAGTGATCTGTTTCTCCTCAGCATCATTGAGCACAGCATTGAGTGCCAACAGCTTTATCTTAAGCTCATCCAACTGAGAAATATTCAGCTTTCTATTGGCAAACAAATCTCAAAACTCTGTAGAAGTTATCCTATCCAACAAGATCTCCACAGAAGCAGAGATGAGTGCCTCTCCCACCATAGCAAGGGCCATTTCTTCTCTTGTTTTAGCAAATTGTATATTAGAACTCTGCAGCTTTAGTCGAATGCTGAAGGTGATATGGTAGTGACGAATTAAGGTATACTAGTGCTTAAGTCGTGTCAATATTTTGATTTCACAGTGATGTAAACGCTTTAGCCACTTTCTTTTTTTATCACAAACATTGACTGACCAATAGTTTATATGGTTAGTAGATAGTATTTTATTTGCCTCTGTTGGGAAAACAAAGAAAAATACAATAGTTTATTTCCTTGAACGTGACCATCCAACCACTCTGCATTTCGACTTTTTCAATGTATACTTCTTAGGTTTTTCCTCATTTATTCTGGCCATAAAGAGTAAAAATAGTTGAAAAAAAGTGTAAATTACACTGATATTTTTCTAAGATTTCTCTTTATTACATGTGGTATCTTTCCATTTTTGAATCTTACATAAAATCACTAATTTTTGGACTTTCGTTACACCAACCTCCCTCATAGGCATAAATCATTACACTAACCCCCTCACAGGTTTAAAAAATATTACACTTATCCCTTCTCAGGGTCAAAGTAATGTAAAAAAATAGAAAAGTGCTAGATATAATAAGAGCAAACCTCGAAGAATATATGTAATTTACTCTTTAAAAAATGTTACAAAAGTAGCATGACAAGGGAAGAAATCCTGCTTCAAACAGAAAGATGCATGAACATAACAATGCTGTTTATCGGGTGACATCAAGAGAATTGGTGGCAAATGACAATATCACAATTCTAGTAATACAGCGAAATGCAGCCAACAAAAAAAACTTAAAAGCTTAAATTTAAGAAGAGTTAATTATACATTTTGTATACAATTATGAATTCCTAAAACGATACCTCATTTTTTGATGCTTCTAAATCAGCACTCATGTTTACTTGATGCTTACACGGTTTGTGATTTTGTGTTTTCAGTGTTCATGACACCTCAATTGTAAACCTGCTAATTAACCTATAAAACTTGAAATTAACTCATTTATATAATAAACTTAAAGTTAAGTTTAAACTTACTTATCTATTAAAACAAGGCGTCAGCTAACGTGAGAGACTTCATCAGGTCTCCCACAGTGGAAAATTAGTTTTTCACCATTAGATATATTAGTTTCCAAATGAAGGGTTAAGATTTTTTCATTTTTTTCCTTTTCTTTTTTCTCTTTTTTCTTTTATTTTTCCGTTTTTGTCCTTGCCTTTCTCTCTCACTGCCAAACACTTCCCAAACAGTTAGAAGAAGAGCCCCCCTCCCAAAAAAAACAAATTACAAACTAATTTTTTATTTTCCCCCCATTTTTTTATAACTCTTCCAGCGAGAAATTTATGAGCTTGGCTATTTCACGCGTGCTGAGGCCGGGGCAGAGCGCAACTACAAGCGCTCGAAGACGAAGAGGAAGACGCGGCACAGTAACCAGCTCGAAGACGAAGTTGCGGCACAGTAACCAGTTCGGAAAATCGAAAAAATCGCACAAAAACGCTAACAAAAATGGGTTTTTTTTTTTTTTTTTTCTGTTGGGTTTTTTCTTTAGCGTCTGTGTTGGGTTGTGGGAACTTCTCGACCTGCGATTTTGGTCGACCTTGAATCTGACCCTTCCCATACAAGAGACTCCGATTTTACGATGGAGACACTGCGTTTTTGGGGAACAACAAGTCACAAACACAATCCTCAAACAATTCCCTTACCCCTTCCCACTAACTGTCCGTGTCTCACTCTTAATAACTGTTCCAATTTGGGCTTAACAAACGTTATTTCTTAAGAGTTCAATTTACATAGCAGCAGAAGAAACGAACTATGGCAGCTGAAGAAAAGAAGAACAGAAAGAAGACAAACAAAAAGGAGACGTGATGAAGGAGACGAGAGAGAAAAAAAAGTAAGAGGGGTAAACCTGTAAAGAGAGGGAAAAATGATGAAAAGAAAAAAGAAAAAGAGAAAAAAATTTAACCTTTTATTTAAAATTTAAAAGAATCTGACGGTGTAGAAAAGGTTTCCCATTTTAGGAGACCTAATGAAGTCTCCCACGTTAGCTAACTCTTAAAACAAAAGGCTAAAATAATTTACTCTTCGGCTCTATCATCTTATTTTTAATTTCAGTTTAAAAAGTTTCACTTTCACCTTTTAAAATATCTTTATTAGGCAAAATTGATTTTTTTATTAGTTTCTCATATTAACAGTGTTAATTTCGTCTGACATGTCAAACCTCTATATAATATGACAACATCTTATAGTTTGACATGAATCACCAAATTAATATAATAAATTGACAAAAAAAATGAACTTAATCTAATATAAGACTATAGAGACACTTTAAGTGGTTAAAATAATTTTTTTTAAACTTAGGGATTCAAACTGAAAAAAAAATAGACAAAAGACAAAAAAATTAATTTAAATTTTAACTTAAGGTTAAACTTTCTCTATAAATACGTATAGGAGAAAAAATTAAATTTTTTATAAGCTAAAATTAATTTATGTATAAGTTAAATAATTTTTTTTAAGAAACTAATTAATATAAAAAAAGCTTCTATAAATCAGCTTTGCAAAAGCAAATTTTAACTTATAATCTTTTTCCTTTTTATTTTTATTTTTTTCTCTTACATATAACTGTTTATCGAGAAATTTATAGAAATATACAAGGCTTTAAGTTGCAATGATGATACTCTCACTGTTGATGGGTTTTCTATGTTTTTGCGAATATATGCCTCAATAATGTAATGTACTATGGACAATAGCATACAAAAAGGAATTCTGTCAAAAAAAAAAAAAATAGGATACAAAAAGAAATAGAAATGTACTATGGACAAAGAGGATAGTTTTTCCAGTAAAAAAAAAAAAAAGTAGTTGTTGTGCCAATATTTTAATGAAAAAAAAATCAACAATCACGCAAGAATTTCTTTCCATAATTTTGTCATAATTTCAATACAATATGAATAGATGAGCTTGAAACATAAGGTTTAAGTGTAATACTTATTATATATGAACCAATTACGTATGTATGAGTATATGAACGAACTGAGAGGAGCTCAATATTTAAAGTTTAAGTGTAATTTGTAAAAAAAAAATTTGAAAATGATGCTTAAATTTGATTTGTTTATTTATTTAAATAAGCTAAATTTAAAACATAGACTTAATTTATTAGAAAAAAATATGAAAATTGAGTTTATTTTATTTAACTAATTTATAACTTTTTATTTATTTATTATCAGATATATTTTTGAAGTGTTTTTAAAGTTTATTGGAAAATATTCAATAGATATATGTTCTCATGTTAAAAAATGAGATAAAAGTAAAAATAGAAAATAAATAAAATAGTTTTTGGATATAATTATTTAAGGATACTTTTTTGAGTTAATATTATAATTTACTAAATATATATATATTTCACGTAAAATTAACTACTATACTACCATTAGTTGTTGTTCTTGTTATACACAAGTTATATTCACGAGTTCTAAATTTAAAGTTAAGCTTAAGTTTATTTATATATTTAAACACATGCCTGAACTTGATTGAAGTTGAGTTTGAATTGTTTAGCTTATATATATCCCAAGTTCCAACTCCTTAATTATGATTATAAGCTTGTTTTTATTACCTTTATATGAGAGATTTAGAAACATTCAGAAACATATTTCTCAGCAATAATCCATTTCCAAACTAAAATAACCAAATTAACATATTTAAGTTGCAATGGTGCTCCTGCTGTTGATATGTTTTTGATGTTTGCTAATACCTCAATAATGCAATAGTGATTAGGGCCTGTTTGGTTAACTTATCCAAAAGCACTTTTAGAAGAAGAAAATAAGAAGAAGAAAAAAAAGAAATGAGCTTCTTCATAAGTTAAAATTAGCTTTTACATAAGCTAATTTATAAAAATTTCCACATCTTCTAGAAAAGCTATATGAGAGAACTTCTACAAGTTAACTTATAAAAAGTCCCACATATTCTAATTTTAACTCATGGAGAAGTTCATTCCATGTTTTTCTTCTTATTTTCTTCTCATATAAGTGCTTCTAGATAAACTTAGCCAAACAGACCCATGTAGTCCCACTGGGAGCGCTTGCTTACAAAAAGGAAAGTGCTATCGACAAAGAGGGTAGTTGTTGTGCCAATTTTTTAAATGAACAATTATGCAAGAATTTCATTCCGTAAATTTTTTAGTATGCAAGTTATAATTTCAATGCAATATTAAGAAGAACTTGCTTCACACTCTGAGCTCAACTTATTAATTTATACTCTACAAAGGAACCTACAAAGAAATATAGAAGCGTTCAAATTCCCACGCCTATAGCATACATATCTTATCACTTGACCATAACAGTGTTTTGTCTCCAGTATTGAAATTTTAAGGCTAATTAGCCACAATCCTAATATGATAAAGAACATGAATAAATATATAAATTATTGAAAAATCTACCTCATGGAGCAACACTAATGATTTAGCACATATAGTCTTGAAGTAATAATTGAAACATCTACTTGATGCATGCCATGATTTTTATAATTCATCAATTTATAATTCATTTTGATTGATAAATTAAATGTTCAATTTAATTTATCAGTATATAATAAAAAAAAATACCACAAAATCCTGGCAATTTACTATAATTTCATCAATTATGTTAGACTTCTCAATCCAAAACAACCAAGATATGTAATTGAAGAAAAATAATAAATACAAATATAAAAATATTCTTATGCGTCACAAAAACTTGTTTTTGAGTCTAGCTTTTTTAATAAATTTTATGTGAATCTATATTATTTACAATGTTCGTCGGTGGGAAAACCAAGTTTCAACTTTTGCACCAACTACTAATTACAAAGGAATATTTTTCTTACTTTCCTGGCTACTTACGTATTTTTCTTCCACAATTTTATTTTTATTTCTTCTTACATATTTATGCATTTCATTTTGTACTAAATGGCATAACTAGGTTTTATTATAATCATTAGTGACATATACGTGCATATTATTGGTTAATTATGTGGTTAACTATAAGTAAATAAGAAAATGGTTAAATCAACTCAATAGCTTGTTAATTTAAGCTATTTGAGGGTAATATTGTCAGTAAATGTGAGACTCATTCCATATGGACACTAATTATATGGTGCAAAGTCTAATATTTTTTTACATTAAGTTAGGATAGCCAAGCCTTCAACTTTGAATTATTCTTCAGTCATAATGGACAACTAATGTAGAGAACTATGCCAAAAACGCATAACAAAGATTAATGTACATCAATTATCAATTATGGGATGCGAACTCTAATCTTAAGGCTGTTGCATCCCTATTTTATTTGTTTTCTATTGTGTTTTTTATTCAAAGAAAAATAGCAATCTTCCTGTACACGTTTTCAAGTTTTCATTATCATGACCCTCATTTTTATTTTTTTTTAAAAGAAGTTTTCATTATCATGACAACGAAAGGATGTTTAGCTAATTAATTTCCGTTTGAATATGACACAGCTTATTTTTCACATAAAAACAAAGGAGTCTGCAAAGACTTGATACGTAGAATTCTTTAACGGGCAAGTGATTTTGAGAGGCAGGTCATTTTGAAAAAAATATAATCAACGGTCATTAGGGCATTTGTTATATTTAAGACCACTAAATTTGAAAATTGATTAAATTCATTATAATTTGAATATCAGATAAAATAATAAAAGTGGATAAAATTAATATGTTGATAGTAAGCATGACACAGTGGGCCAGATTTGGGTTATAAAATAACGCCCAAGGGCATTCTTAGTTAAAAATATGAGGTTGTTGCTATATCCACTTCCCCTTTATACTAATCCACTTTTCCTTTTTCTTTTTTTTCTAAACTACCCCACTAAAACACACTCCTCCCATCTCCTTCTCCCTCCCACGTATATAAGTATAGCAACACATCTGAGTGTTATACTTTCATCATGCTCTCTGGTCGATAAACTAGTTCTATTCTCCCTTTCTGGTAATCATTACAAAGTGACCTCGTTCCCATCAAGATAGCTACAAATCATTTTTAAGATAACAGATAGGTAGCATCAATGTGGTGTCCACTGAAACACAATTAAGAGCGTCACTAACTTGTTCAAAGATTCGTATGCGATTCAAAAGATAAAGTAAAATCATGCAGTATTATAAACCACGTACCAGAAAAATTTAATCTACAGATAATGTGTTATCAAACAAAAGTGGGGACCTCTTTGCCACAAGTTTCTTATTCGTACGTGTTGCATGGATGGATATAGGCACAAGTGCATTGCTACAGCTTCGGGTACAATGGTTCCACTAAATTGACTAGATAAAGATATATACGTGCATGAGATATTTATCAAATGTGTTGCTATATATGTAGAGGCATTGAGGAGGAATGTGTTTTCTTTTTCTAGAAGAGAGTTATATATAGAAGAGGGAGAAGGAGATGAGGAGAGTTTGTTTTAGTAGGGTAGTTTGGGAAAAAAATGAGAAGGGAGAGTGGATTAATACAAAGGGAGAGTAGATATAGCAACAGCCAAAATCTGATTAGTAAAAATGACTGTTATAAAAATGGTGGATCAGCTCTTTGTGTTAGCTTTTGACGGTGGATTCTGAGCAGATCCACCTGAACCACACATAGCACTAGGGACGGAGCCAGACTCCTCTAGGAGGAGAGCCAAGTATGAAATTTAATTTTAACTAATAAACATATTTTATTCAACATAGATATTTTAATCTAATCTAATCAAAAAGTATATTTTAATAAATATATATGTATCAATTTTCATAAATATTAATAGTTAAATATTTTAAAATATTAATTACATAAATAATTCATCAAAACATCTCTTTTGCATATGACAAATAATATTTATAATTGAATTTATATTAAACTTTTTAGTACTTTTTTCAAAATAAAAATTTTTAAATAAAAATTAGTATAAAAAGCATTATTTCAACACATTAAAAATGATTTTAACTAAAAATGAATAAACAATTTATTTTTACTGAATTATATTCTGTTTTTCCAAAGTTTACTCATCAACATCATTAGATTATAGTGCACTCAAATTAAAAAGCATATTAACATCTCACAAACAATAAAAAAGAGTAGAAAAACAAATTAAGAAAACATACAACGAATTATGATAGGAAAGAGAATATTAATTTGCGTGTTTTGAAACTCAAACCGTCAATATTTTATATATAAGCTTATTGAGGGTTAATAAACAACCTTTAATATTCAAATCAATACAAATGAAATAATAGTAAAGTCATTTGATTATAAATGAAATAATTTATTATCTTTAAAATAGTAATAACAAATTATAAAAAAATTATTAAAAGGAAAAAAATAAATGATATTATCATATCAATATCTATACTATATACAAAGCAATCCCTTCCTATAGTCCCTATCGGTCACATGTCACCATATTAGAGCATTTGTGCCATGTGTCATCATAATAGAGCATTTGAATCAATCTAAAAGGTTTACATGTCATCTTCTCCGTATTATATGGATCTCCATTAAATTATTTACTATAATTAGTCCAACAATTAAGCACCATTAATTTAAAATGATCGATCAAATAAAAAAAGATGATTATGTACAAAAATAATTTAAGAATACAATCTTTTTTAGAAATATTTTAATATGAAATATATTTTAAGAAATAATAATAATAATAATAATCATTATTATTATTATTATTATTATTATTATTATTATTATTATTATTATTATTATTATTATTATTTCTTAAAATATATTTCTTATTAAAATATTTCTGAAAATGATTGTATTCTTAAATTATTTTTGTATGTATTCAGATTTTTAAATTTGTCAATAAATTTTAAAAAATATTATGAATAAATATTTATTTATTTTAATAAACCCACTAATTATAATAAACATAATTTAGGCACAAATTTAAAATATTATTTAAAATCAGATTCATTATCAGATTTAACGGAAAAAAAAACATTAATAAATACATATAAATCACCCTCATCAGATTTGTGGTGAATTAAATTTATTATATTTACTCAATAATTTTTAAAATTAGATTCAATTACAGATTTAACAGGAAAAAATTATATTTAGTGAATGCATTTATAATGATGATATGAATTTCCTTTATTTTTTTAAATTTGATTTGATTTATCATAATAATGTTATAAAATAACAAAGATAGCTATTCACATTTTCTAACTGTGTTGTGAATTTAATACTTAATAATTTGATTTGATTTGATTTATTATGTAATTTAAATTTTCTTTTGTAGAATTTTTTTTAATAAAGGTAGCCCCATTCACGTTTCCTGAATGTGCTTTGAATTCAATTATTTTTACCAAAAATCTCTAATGGAAAATTTCTTAATTAGCTTAATTCCCCTTTGCAATACTACATTTATTACTTTACTCTTTCTTCCTCTATAAAATCATTGTCCCAAATGTGATCTTTTCACCCTTTTTTTTTTCTTTCTCTCTTTGCAGTGTCTTCTACATATTGGTTTTAGGCCTTTTTTGCGAAGTCATTCTTTCCGGTTAGACATTCACTTTGAAGATAGCTAAGTGCCAATGGAAAACTACCAACATATTTTGAGGAGGAATTCTAATGGAAAATTTCTGATCATCAACATCAAAGACGAGGTAGTGCAAATTCGTGTGTCCATCTTTTTTTTCTTCATAAGTTTGTTTTATTTTTGTTTTGAAATTTCTACTTTCACAGTTATTTGGTGAGGTGGACACCAACTTCAATTACGAGTTCTACAATGAGCTGGGTATAAGGTAGACTCTGATTTATGACAAGGGGAAAGCACACATTGTTAGATACAAGAAGTCAAAACTAAGAAGCTAAGAAGGGACCTTACAATAAGCAAGGGATGGAAAAAATTCACAACCAACAATGATTTAAAGACAATTATATTTTTTAGCAGTTTAGGTTACAATTTTGTTGATATAATAAGAATTGATCTTTAGTTGTATGTTTGTTTCTTTTGTAATTGTTAATGAAAAAATTAAGTAATAATTTAATATTATAAGAGTAGTTCTAACTTATTGTTTCGTATATTATGTTAAATGTTAAATAAAAGAATATATAAAATATTTTTAAATAATAAAATAATTTAAGATGATCAAATTTAGTAAAAATTAATTAATGTATTTAGGACAATAATTCATGTTAAAAATAGATTTTATTCAAAACAACATTTTAATTATAATTACAGTTTCATAGACCAAAATAAATACAACAAAAAGTTATTTTCGTAAATAAATTTTGGTCCATTAAAATGCAATTGAATTATTGTTGTAAATAAAATATAATTTTAATTCTATTTATGATTTTATTTTTCTAAGTTTTATTTTCTCCATCAAAATGCTATTAGTTTATTTTTATAAAAAATTTTCATATTTTCTCCATCATTATATATTTTTAGAAATATAGTTTATTTCTTAAAATGTTGATGTGTTAATGGTAAATATCTAAATATTAGGATTATATATCTTTTCAAGAAGTTAATTATATCACAAAAGTAATACTACTTTGCAATTAAATTTTTATACATACTTTATATGAATTTAATTTTTTGATATATTTGATATATTTAAGACCTCTAAACTTCCAAGTCAATTAAATTCATTATAATTCAATCAGATAAAATAAAGTGAATTAATATGTTGATAATAAAACATGACACACTAGGCCAGATTTGGTTTAAGAACGCCCCAAGGCATTCCTAGTTAAAATTCTGATTAGTAAAAACTAGATATAAACCCGCACATTGTAAGGCTTCTTGATCTCTTCAAAATAATTAAAATTTATATTATAAAATGTAGAAAATGTCAACCTTCATTATCATGCATATTTGCTTCATGATTAAATATAGGAAATATCTATATACTATACATGTAAATATTCATCCTCTCTTCCAATCTTAATACTTCTTACACAATAATATAAAAAAAATAATTACAAACCTGGAAGAGAAAACATTCAAAACGATAACGTTCATATTATAAAAAGAAAATAAAATTTACATATATTATAAAATGTCAAGCTCCACTATCATGCATATTTGCTTCAGGTTTCAATATCAGCAATATCTGTATACTATACATGTAAATATTCATCATCTCTTCCAATCTTCATACTTCTTATGGATATGAAACAATATAGGAAAACAAATTATGAACCTGAAAGAGAAAACATTTGAAAAGATAACATGAGCCTCCAGAGTTCGCATTCAGATATAACTCTGAATAATTTGTGCTTCATTATTAATATAAAACTTTTCTCGTCGAGAGAGAGAGAAGGAAAAAACACTATATTTAGAACGAGAACACAAGTCCATGTATAGTATGAAAGAGAAATGCAAAAGTCTAGTCTTTGTAGGCTATTTAGCCTTTTCAAGTTGCTCTTACCATTAAGTTCCAAAAGAAGTATATGCTAGAGCATTACATGGGTTAGTTTAATTGTGATATCATTAAAATTATAACTGTGTCAATTAGATTACTTTATTTTAGAGAAAACTAACTTAAAATGCATGAACCCGTACCTTGGGGGAAAAAAGGACAAGTTATTGGATCGCATAGGAGATCTCGTTTTTAAAAGCAAAAAATATAAAAAGTACTGGGAAGAAAAATTCTCTCAAAATTGAGGAGAATCAAGTAAAGTACCATGCTTATTTCCCTAGAGCTTATGCAGTCTGATTATGAGCTCTTCTTCGTCTAAAGAAATGTTTCATCTGTGGATGGCTGACATATAGTTAAACCATTGGTGTTTGCTAGTCTCACCACATCATTTTAAGCCTATACACAGAAAACAAAATAAAATGAAAAATCAGAAAACAATAAAAAATAATTTCAAATGAAATGATAATTAAGTTCATGCTTTCAGTTAATGCATTATGTACCAGGTTTTTTGAAAATGTCTCTTTGGTTTCCTTCTCCATGAACTTGAACACAGTTCACAAGGATTTAGTCTGAAGACCAAGCCCTTTCTCTTTCATAACAGGTCTTCGTTCCATTGTGGGTTCCTCTGTTTCTGTCTGATTATAAAGGAACCAAAATGATTATTTGTTTGAAGAATAAAATATATTGAATAATATCTAAACAAAATGATTATTATGAGTAATGAAGAATGTAACAGTTGAGGTTGAGTCTTGAATGAAAATAAAAGGCATTGATGAATATTAAACAGGAGACAAAATTTGAAAACTTAACATAATGAATAGAGAAGTGACATCTTCAACAAGATGCACACATGGTAACTGAAAGAGAATATTAGACGAGCTGAGATGTCAAAGGAATAATCAACCTTAAGAGCTTAGGTGGCATTTCAAGTACTTGCGTCTCAGCTTTTATATATTATAATAGATAGATAGATAAATAGATTTTCTTTTCCTTATATGAGCATATGTTGGAAAGAGTGCATATCTTTTCCTTAAGTCTATCCAATGCTCAGAATCAACCCACACAAGTTTACCTTCCACTTTAGCTTGACTGGTCTCAGACTTTTCCTTATCTGTAGGACAGATAATTAAGCATCTTTCCTTCTTTTTTTCTGGATGCAATGGTGCTGCTATCTACCCGTTGCTGAAGGTGAAAAGTGTATTCACTGTGCTTCTGGCCTCTCCAAAAATTATTGCTTATTGGCCAAATTATAGAAATAATTAAAACTGTTACCATCAAAGTTTTTGAGCACTGCCCCTTCGTCCACCTAAAACAATAAAAACAGAAAAATCATATAAAATATTTCTGTTCATTATTAAAATTGTCATGCAAGTAACAAAAAAGGGGAGAGAAATCTGCCTTTCAAAGGAAAGACATTTGATACTATCAAATTATTTGTTTGAGCACCCACTTCTTCATGCACAAGTTTACATAGTGCAAGTAAAAGTGCCCCTAAGATATAGGAGTTGGAGCATGTAAAAGTGCAAGTATAGCATCAGATGCAAACATATCAAATTGAAATGAAGCCAAAATGGAAATTTAGCTACTCACAGTGGCCCAGTTGCAGCAGCAGCTTGGGGTGATACTATCAAACAAAACACACATCTTGCCAAAGAAACAATGAACAAAATCTAAAGTTCGAAGAAGAAGAGCAAGCAAGGGATGGTTGGTGATGATATGAACTACATATAACACTTTGATAGACATCCATTGGCGGACAATGTAGTAAAATTTGGCTCCAAAAGTTCAAATATAAATTAGTATGAACAGCAGAGCCCGCGGTACACTTACAGAAAAAAATACAACTTATTGCAGTATATTGCCATTGCATGTATGGCAGACTGCAGAAGCAGCTAGCCAGTAAGCAACCACATTAGATGTTAGTGTATCCCTCGAGAAGCACAAGTTACCACATTAGAGTGACATTTGAGTTGGTACTTGAAAATTATTGCAAGATATTCTATATTTGAACATAGTAAATAAGTATCACATTGAAAACATGCAAATAATTTAATATTTTTCAACAATTAAAAGTATTTAATGAGATGTACCTATTTTTGGAATTAGATTGTTCTACTTTTGAAATTCAGTTCTGAGAGCTTTGTTCCCAATTTAATGTGACTGGTTACAGAATCTTAAAGAATTCTGTTTTTATGACTCTCTTTTGCATTCTTGCTGTTGGATTTTATTAATAGTATTATTTATTATTAATAACTAAGAGAAATCTGAGTGTTTCTTGAGTGTTAACTCTTGACATGTATATTTTCTTTTGTTTGTGACAGTTGGTTGAGAGGGCGCGAGCTTTATTGAAAATTTTGCTGGATGTTGCTGTTGAAAGTTTTTTGAGACTCATTTAAAGGTGCTTATGGTTTAGCATTTTACAATGGGACCCTTCTTTTTAGGAATAAATAATTGTGGATGGGATCATGATTCTTTTCAATCTTTTCTTCTATTTTGACCTTAATGAAAGGAATAAAATGCACTTCTATAGTAATGCTTCAAATTCTAGCACCCACTGAACCTATCAGCAGTGTAAAGAAAATTCTGATTCTTTTACTTAACAGACTATAGATACACTAGCAGGTATCTCTAAGAAATCCTTTGATTAAGAAAAATATTTGGCTGAGCAGGAGTCAAAGTCTCCAGTGGCAGCCAAAATTTCCTAAAGCTCTGTAGAATATCCAACTTGCAGTAAATTGGCATCTGAGAAGGATGAGCAGCCACAGTTGAAATTACTATCAATGAAAGAACTGCCAGAGCTATCAAAGTTTAGCATCTTTGATGATGTAAACACTATGTAGTATAGGTGAGGAAAGCAGTATGATGCAACAAAATTCAGTCAAGGCAACAAATCTATCTAATGACGATGACATTTTTCCCAATGCAGACAGTAGGCATAACAAACAACAGCATAATGAAGAGAATAATATATCATTGTTGAATAGAATTCATGAAGCTTAAAGCAATTCTAATGCTGCCAGACAGGTTGAACATTCGGATCAGAAGGGTGATTTTTCTGATGATTTGGTTAATGCAATCAAAAGAATTGACTCTCGGATTTTGGCTTTCCGACATTGTTCAAATTTAAGTCATTCCACTAAGAACAGTGCAGGTCATCATACTACACACGAGGCAGCAAATTCAGACAGACCTGTAATACAGAGAAACGATGGGGCTTTAGGAGGTATGTTGAGTAGTGGAAAGTCCCTCTTGGAAGGACATAGATTGATGAATCAGAAGACATGTAAAGCAAGTTGTAAGGGTGAAAATTCGATTTCAGCAAATGCATTTGTGGAACCCTTTTGTGCTGTAAATGGATCATTGAGTCAGAGTCAGATGCCAAATCAGAACCATTGGCTTCATAATAGTGTAGAATCTGCAAAGAGCATTGATGTACACCAAAGCAGATTGATACCAACATGGTATTAGGAGGAGAGTGGTTGAGAAATCCTAATAGGATTCAAAATTTAGTACAAAACATAGCTATGATAGATACAGCTACGTCACTGAATAGGTCAGTTAGCGGTGATGCCTATTTTGGGAGTGAAGCTAGTGAGTGCATTCAAGGTTTGAGGTTCCCTTTGAATCAAGATGAGCATACTAAGAAGCATTCCATGTTAGTAAGTAAAACAAATAGGGAAAGTTTGGTCAAAAAGTCTAGTGGCTTGGTCAAAGACTGATCATAATCATAAGGAAATAATTTCTGAATCTTCCTATGCACAGACGTTGGCATGAAGAAAGGTCATTATTGCAAGGAGAGAAAAGCCACCACCTCATCAGATGGTAATGAAACCAACTCTATTGGACCAGAGATGCAGTGAGATTAAAGTTAATTCCCATCAACACAGACTCTCCAGTTTTGGACAGAAGAAGAACTCATAATGCTGGTAATCTTGAACCATGGATGACAAGGGTTATACGACAAGATCATAAACTGGAGGAGTCAAGCTCAAATTCTGACTCTTCTTGCTAGAGTTCTCAGCAAGGCAGTGCCAATAGTAGTAGTGACTCTGAGGACTACTCCTTGCCAGATGGAACAGTGTCCCTCATTAGGAAGGATGGTGGATGCAGCATATGAGGGCAGTTAAGAAGAGAGTAACAATTCATATCTCAAGAAGGATTATGGCCCTTCTTATAGATTTGGCAGTTTCAAATCTTATAGACATCACCGTGAAAGAAATCCTATGGAAACAATTGGAAGGCTAAGGAGGCTGAAAAATAAGTTGGGAATAATCTTTCACCACCACCATCATCACCATCATTTTGTAATGAAAAATAAGTTAGGGAATGCATAGTGATACTGCATTTTGTAAGTGATTTGTGGTCCTGGATTTTATTAATATGTATGCATGCACCATTATACTGGATATGCTTGTTATTTTAGGTACTCAGCACTATAGCAGTGTCTTTGCCTTCTTTGTTTATTTGAAATTTTTGTTTTAAAACTAAAGGTTTTGGTGTACTATTAGAACCTCGCTTTAGACATCGTATAAGTTTCCACACAATACATTAAAAACAAAAACAACACATAATTGACATATAAAAAATATAATTTGTTCACATACCTCCAATCACTTGTAGGGGATTATTTTTTAAATTGTGGTTTTGTACTATGAGGGATGATTTTGATGCAATAGGTGCAAACTTTGCTTTTGCAGTATCCTCCTCTCTTTTCATCTTTTTCAGTTTTGCTATTTGGCAGGGGTCTCCCTCTTCTTTTTTATTTTATTGAAAACCTCTCCCTCCGTTTTTGGGTTCTTCCAGCAATTTGAAAATCGTTTGTCCATCAATTTGGTAACGAATTTCCTTTATACAAAACACATTGTCACTTAATTTAAAGCAATTACAACAATTAATTACAATATTAGTTACAGAACAAATATAATCATTAAAAGGGGAAAAATAGATTGACTAAACCTTTTGGCCATAGAATATCCGGTTTTTCAACCTCCTTTCTATTTTTTTCCTACTCTGCTTAACGGGGGTGTGATTCCAGAAATCAAGACGCCCTTGAACGCTCTGATTTTGCAATTCCGTGATTTTGAATGCGTGAGGGAACTCTGATTCTGTGTGAGAGAACTCTTGGATTCGAGAGGAGCAAAAAACCAGATTTGCAATGCTATGATTCCAGGGTTTTGTAGTGGCATTGAGTGTTTTGATTCCACAGTTCTGTGAAAACTTGGCTTTTGCAGTATCCTACTCTCTTTTCATCTTTTTCAGCTATGCTATTTGGCAAGGGTCTACCACTTTTTTTTTATTGAAAACCTCTCCCTCTGTTTTTGGGTTCTTCTAGCAATATGAAAATCATTTGTCCATCAATTTGGTAATGAACTTCCTTTCTACAAAACACATTGTCACTTAATTTAAAGCAATTACAACAATAATTTACAATATTAGGTACAGAACAAATATAATCATTAAAAGGGGATAAATAGATAAACTAAACCATTTGGCCATAGGATATCCGATTTTTAACCTCCTTTCTATTTTTTTTCCTATTCTGTTTAACGGGGGTGAAATTCTAGAAATCAAGACGCCCTTGAATGCTCTGATTTTGCAATTCCATGATTTTGAATGTGTGAGGGAACTCTGATTCTGTGTGAGAGAACTCTTGGCTTGGAGAGGACCAAAAAACCCGATTTGCAATGCTATGATTTCAATGTTCTGTAGTGGCATTGAGTGTTCTGATTTTGCAGTTCTGTGTAAACTGTGCTTTTGCATATCGTCCTCTCTTTTCATCTTTTTCAGCTTTGCTATTTGGCAGGGGTCTCCTCTTTTTTTTTTATTGAAAACCTCTCCCTCTCTTTTAGAGTTCTTCCAGCAATTTAAAAATCATTTGTCCATCAATTTGGTAACGAATTTCCTTTATACAAAACACATTCTCACTTAATTTAAAGCAATTACAACAATTATTTACAATATTAGGTACAGAACAAACATAATTAGTAAAAGGGCAAAAATAGATTGACTACACCTTTTGGCCATAGAATATCCGATTTTTCAACCTCCTTTGTATATTTTTTTCCTATTCTACTTAACGGGGGTGTGATTCCAGAAATCAAGACGCCTTGAACGCTCTGATTTTGCAATTATGTGATTTTGAATGTGTGAGGGAACTCTGATTCTGCATGAGAGAACTCTTGGCTTCGAGAGGAGCAAAAAGCCCGATTTGCAATGCTATGATTCCGGGGTTCTATAGTGGCATTGGGTGTTCTGATTTCGCAGTTCCGTGCAAACTTTGCTTTTGCAGTATCCTCCTCTCTTTTCATCTTTTTCAGCTTTGCTATTTGGCAGGGGTCTCCCTTTTTTTTATTGAAAACCTCTCCCTCTGTTTTTGGGTTCTTCCAGCAATTTAAAAATAATTTGTCCATCAATTTGGTAACGAATTTCCTTTATACAAAACACATTGTCACTTAATTTAAAGCAATTACAACAATTATTTACAATATTAGGGTAGAACAAATATAATCATTAAAAGGGCAAATATAGAATGACTAAACCTTTTGGCCATAGAATATCCGATTTTTAACCTCCTTTCTATTTTTTTTCCTATTCTACTTAACGAGGGTGTAATTCCTTAAATCAAGATGCCCCTGAACGCTCTAATTTTGCAATTCCGTGATTTTGAATGCGTGAGGGAACTCTGATTCTGCGTGAGAGAACTCTTGGCTTCGAGAGGAGCAAAAAACCCGATTTGCAACGCTATGATTCCGAGGTTCTGTAATGGCATTGAGTGTTCTAATTCTGTAGTTTTGTGCAAACTTTGCTTTTGCAGTATCGTCATCTCTTTTCATCATTTTCAGCTTCGCTATTTGGCAGGGGTCTCCCTCTTTTTCTTTTTTATATTGAAAATCTCTCTCTCTGTTGTTGGGTTCTTCCAGCAATTTGAAAATCATTTGTGCATCAATTTGGTTACGAATTTCCTTTATACAAAACACATTGTCACTTAATTTAAAGCAATTACAACAATTATTTACAATATTAGGTACAGAACAAATATAATCATTAAGAGGGCAAAAATAAATTGACTAAACCTTTTGGCCATAGAATATCCGATTTTTCAACCTCCTTTCTATTTTTTTTCCTATTCTGCTTAACGGGGGTGTGATTCCAGAAATCAAGACGCCTTGGAATGCTCTAATTTTGCAATTGCCTGATTTTGAATGCGTGAGGGAACTCTGATTCTGTGTGAGAGAACTCTTGGTTTCGCTAGAAACAAAAAGCCCGATTTGCAACGCTATGATTCCGGGGTTCTGTAGTGGTATTGAGTGTTTTGATTATGCAGTTCTATGCAAACTTTGCTTTTGCAGTATCCTCCTCTCTTTTCATCTTTTTTCAGCTTTGCTATTTGGCAGGGGTCTCTCTCTCTCTCTCTCTCTCTCTCTCTCTCTCTCTTATTGAAAACCTCTCCCTCTATTTTTTGGTTCTTCCAACAATTTGAAAATCATTTGTCCATCAATTTGGTAACGAATTTCCTTTATACAAAACACATTGTCACTTAATTTAAAGCAATTACAACAATTATTTACAATATTAGGTACAGAACAAATATAATCATTAAAAGGGCAAAAATAGAGTGACAAAACCTTTTGGCCATAGAATATCCGATTTTTCAACCTCCTTTCTATTTTTTTCCTATTCCGCTTAACGGGGGTGTGATTCATGAAATCAAGACGCCTTTGAATGCTCTGATTTTGGAATTGCTTGATTTTGAATGCATGAGGGAACTCTGATTCTTCTTGAGAGAACTCATGTCTTCGAGAGGAGAAAAAAACCTGACTTGCAACGCTATGATTCAGGGGGTTCTGTAGTGGCATTAAGTGTTCTGATTACGCAGTTCTATGCAAACTTTGCTTTTGCAGTATCCTCCTCTCTTTTCATCTTTTGAACTTTACTATTTGGCAGGGGTCTCCCTTTTTTTTTTTATATTGAAAACCTTTCCCTCTCTTGTTAGGTTCTTTTAGATATTTGAAAATCATTTGTCCATCAATTTGGTAACGAATTTCCTTTATACATAACACATTGTCACTTAATTTAAAGCAATTACAACAATTATTTACAATATTAGGTACAGAACAAATATAATCATTAAAAGGGCAAAAATAGACAGACTACACCTTTTGGCCATAGAATATCCGATTTTTCAACCTCCTTTCTATTTTTTTTCCTATTCCGCTTAACGGGGGTGTGATTCCAGAAATCAAGACGCCCTTAAACATTCTGATTTTGCAATTCCATGATTTTGAATGCGTGAGGGAATTCTGATTTTGCGTGAGAGAACTCTTGGTTTCGAGAGGAGCAAAAAACCCGATTTGAAACGCTATGATTCCGGGGTTATGTAATGGCATTGAGAGTTCTGATTCTGCAGTTCTATGCAAACTTTGCTTTTGCAGAATCCTCCTCTCTTTTCATATTTTTTAGCTTTGCTATTTGGTAGGGGTCTCGCTCTTCTTCTTTTTTTATTGAAAACCTCTCCCTCTGTTTATGGGTTCTTCCAACAATTTGAAAATCATTTGTCCATCAATTTGGTAACGAATTTCCTTTATACAAAACACATTGTCACTTAATTTAAAGCAGCTACAACAATTATTTACAATATTACGTACAAAACAAATATAATCATTAAAAGGGGAAAAATAGACTGACTAAACCTTTTTGGCCATAGAATATCTAGTTTTTCAACCTCCTTTCTATTTTTTTTCCTATTCCGCTTAACGGGGGTGTGATTCCAGATATCAAGACGCCCCTGAACATTCTGATTTTGCAATTCCATGATTTTGAATGCGTGAGGTAATTCTGATTCTGTGTGAGAGAACTCTTGGTTTCGACAAGATCAAAAAACCCGATTTGCAATGCTATGATTCTAGGGTTATGTAGTGGCATTGAGAGTTCTGATTCCCCAGTTCTGTGCAAACTTTGCTTTTTCTAGTATCCTCCTCTCTTTTCATCTTTTTCAGCTTTGCTATTTGGTAGGGGTTTCCCTCTATTTTTTTTTATATTGAAGACCTCTCCCTCTGTTGTTGGGTTCTTCCAGCAATTTGAAAGTCATTTGTCCATCAATTTGGTAACGAATTTCCTTTATACAAAACACATTGTCACTTAAATTAAAGCAATTACAACAATAATTTACAATATTAGGTACATAATAAATAGATCCATTAAAAGGGGGAAAAATAGACTGACTAAACCTTTGGGCCATAGAATATCCGGTTTTTGAACCTCCTTTCTATTTTTTTCCTATTCCGCTTAACGGGGGTGTGATTCCAGAAATCAAGACGCCCTTGAACATTCTGATTTTGCAATTCCATGATTTTGAATGCGTGAGAGAATTCTGATTTTGCGTGACAGAACTCTTGGTTTCGAGAGGAGCAAAAAACCCGATTTGCAACGCTATGATTCCGGGGTTATGTAATGGCATTGAGAGTTCTGATTATGCAGTTCTGTGCAAACTTTGCTTTTGCAGAATCCTGCTATCTTTTCATATTTTTAAGCTTTGCTATTTGGTAGGGATCTCGCTATTCTTTTTTTTTATTATTGAAAACCTCTCCCTCTGTTTATGGTTTCTTCCAACAATTTGAAAATCATTTGTCCATCAATTTGCTAATGAATTTCATTTATACAAAACACATTGTCACTTAATTGAAAGCAGTTGCAACAATTTTTATAATATTATGTGCAAAACAATTATAATCATTAAAAGGGAAAAAATAGACCGACTAAACCTTTTGGCCATAGAATATCCAGTTTTTCAACCTCTTTTCTATTTTTTTTCTTATTCCGCTTAACGGGGGTGTGATTCAGAAATCAAGACACCCTTGAACGCTCTGATTTTTCAATTTCATCATTTTGAATGTGTGAGGGAACTTTGATTCTGCGTTAGAGAATTGTTGGCTTCGAGAGGAGCAAAAAACCAGATGTCCAATGCTATGATTCTGGGGTTCTTTAATATCGTTGAGTGTTCTGATTCAGCAGTTCTATGCAAACTTTGCTTGTGTAGTATCCTGCTCTCTTTTCATCTTTTTCAGCTTTGCTATTTGGCAGGGGTCTCCCTCTATTTTTTTTATATTGAAAACCTCTCCCTCTGTTGTTGGGTTCTTCCAGCAATTTGAAAATCATTTGTCCATCAATTTGGTAACGAATTTCCTTCATACAAAACACATTGTCACTTAATTTAAAGCAATTACAACAATAATTTACAATATTAGGTACAGAACAAATATATCCATTAAAAGGGGAAAATCAGACTGACAAAACCTTTCAGCCATAGACTATCAGATTTTTTAATTTTTTTTTCCATTTCCACTTAACAGGGGTGTGATTTCCAGATTTCAAGACGCCCCTGAACATTCTAATTTTGCAATTCCCTAATTTTGAATGCGTGAGGGAATTCTGATTCTGCGTGAGAGAACTCTTGGTTTCGAGAGGATCAAAAAACCCAATTTGCAACGCTATGATTCCGGGGTTATGTAGTGGCATTGAGAGTTCTGATTCCCCAGTTCTGTGTAAACTTTGCTTTTGTAGTATCCTCCTCTCTTTTCATCTTTTTCTGCTTTGCTATTTGGCAGGGGTTTCCCTCTATTTTTTTTATATTGAAAACCTCTCCCTCTATTGTTGGGTTCTTTCAGCAATTTGAAAGTCATTCGTCCATCAATTTCGTAACGAATTTCCTTTATACAAAACACATTGTCACTTAATTTAAAGCAATTACAACAATAATCTACAATATTAGGTACAGAACAAATAGATCCATTAAAAGGAGAAAAACATACTGACTAAACCTTTGGGCCATAGAATATCCGATTTTTCAACCGCCTTTCTATTTTTTTTCCTATTCCGCTTAACGGGGGTGTGATTCCAGAAATCAATATGCCCTTGAACATTCTGATTTTGCAATTTCATGATTTTGAATGCGTGAGGGAATTCTGATTTTGCGTGAGAGAACTCTTGGTTTCGAGAGGAGCAAAAAACCTGATTTGCAACGATATGATTCCGGGGTTATGTAATGGCATCGAGAGTTCTGATTCCGCAATTCTGTGCAAACTTTGCTTTTGCAGAATCCTGCTATCTTTTCATATTTTTAAGCTTTGCTATTTGGTAGGGATCTCGCTATTTTTTTTTTTTTATTGAAAACCTCTCCCTCTATTGTTGGGTCTTCCAACAATTTGAAAATCATTTGTCCATCAATTTGGAAACGAATTTCCTTCATACAAAACACATTGTCACTTAATTTAAAGAAATTACAACAATAATTTACAATATTAGGTACAGAACAAATATATCCATTAAAAGGGCAAAATTAGACTGACTAAACCTATCGGCCATAGACTATTCAATTTTTTATTTTTTTCCCTATTCCACTTAACAGGGGTGTGATTCCAAAAATCAAGACGCCCTTGAACATTCTAATTTTGCAATTCCATGATTTTGAATGCGTGAGGGAACTCTTGGTTTCGAGAGGAGCAAAAAACCCAATTTGGAACGCTATGACTCTGGGGTTATGTAATGGCATTGAGAGTTCTGATTCCGCAGTTCTATGCAAACTTTGCTTTTGCATAATCCTGCTCTCTTTTCATATTTTGCAGCTTTGATATTTGGTAGGGGTCTCGCTCTTTTTTTTTTTTTATTGAAAACCTCTCCCTCTGTTTATGGGTTCTTCCAAAAATTTGAAAATCATTTGTCCATCAATTTGGTAACGAATTTCCTTTATACAAAACAAATTGTCACTTAATTTAAAGCAGCTACAACAATTATTTACAGTATTACGTACAAAACAAATATAATCTTTAAAAGGGGAAAAACAGACTGACTAAACCTTTTGGCCATAGAATATCTGGTTTTTCAACCTCCTTTCTATTTTTTTCCTATTCCGCTTAACGGGGGTGTGATTCCAGATATCAAGACACCCCTGAACATTCTGATTTTGCAATTCCATGATTCTGAATGTGTGAGGGAATTCTAATTCTGCGTGAGAGGACTCTTGGTTTCGAGAGGATCAAAACACCCGATTTGCAATGCTATGATTCCGGGGTTATGTAGTGGCATTGAGAGTTCTGATTCCCCAGTTCTGTGCAAACTTTGCTTTTGTAGTATCCTCCTCTCTTTTCATCTTTTTCATCTTTGCTATTTGGTAGGGGTTTCCCTCTAACTTTTTTTATATTGAAAACCTCTCTCTCTGCTGGTGGGTTCTTCCAGCAATTTGAAAATCATTTGTCTATCAATTTGGTAACGACTTTCCTTTATACAAAACACATTGTCACTTAATTTAAAGCAATTACAACAATAATTTACAATATTAGGTACAAAACAAATATCTCCATTAGAAGGGGAAAAACAGACTGACTAAACCTTTTGGCCATAGAATATCTGATTTTTCAACCTCCTTTCTATTTTTTTTCCTATTCCACTTAACGGGGGTGTGATTCCAGAAATCAAGACGCCCTTGAACATTCTGATTTTGCAATTCCATGATTTTGAATGCGTGAGGGAATTCTGATTTTGCGTGAGAGAACTCTTGGTTTCGAGAGGAGCAAAAAACCTGATTTGCAACAGTATATTCCGGGGTTATGTAATGGCATTGAGAGTTCTGATTATGCAGTTCTGTGCAAACTTTGCTTTTGCAGAATCCTGCTATCTTTTCATATTTTAAAGCTTTGCTATTTGGTAGGGATCTCGCTATTCTTTTTTTTTTTATTATTGAAAACCTCTCCCTCTGTTTATGGTTTCTTCCAACAATTTGAAAATCATTTGTCCATCAATTTGGTAACGAAATTCATTTATACAAAACACATTGTCACTTAATTTAAAGCAGCTGCAACAATTTTTATAATATTATGTGCAGAACAATTATAATCATTAAAAGGGAAAAATGGACTGCCTAAACCTTTTGGCCATAGAATATGTAGTTTTTCAACCTCTTTTTTATTTTTTTTCCTATTCCGCTTAACGGGGGTGTGATTCAGAAATCAAGACACCCTTGAACGCTCTGATTTTGCAATTCCGTCATTTTTAATGCGTGACGGAACTTTGATTCTGCGTTAGAGAACTGTTGGCTTCGAGAGGAGCAGAAAACCAGATGTGCAATGCTATGATTCCGGGGTTCTGTAGTATCGTTGAGTGTTCTTATTCCGCAGTTTTGTGCAAACTTTGCTTGTGCAGTATCCTGCTCTCTTTTCCTATTTTTCAGCTTTGCTATTTGGCAGGGGTCTCCCTCTATTTTTTTATATTGAAAACCTCTCCCTCTGTTGTTGGGTTCTTCCAGCAATTTGAAAATCGTTTGTCCATCAATTTGGTAACGAATTTCCTTTATACCAAACACGTTGTCCCTTAATTTAAAGCAATTACAACAATAATTTACAATATTAGGTACAGAAGAAATATATCCATTAAAATGGGAAAATTAGACTGACTAAACCTTTTGGCCATAGAATATCCGATTTTTTTTATTTTTTTTCCTATTCCGCTTAACAGGGGTGTGATTCCAGAAATCAAGACGCCCTTGAACATTCTAATTTTCCAATTCCATGATTTTGAATGCGTGAGGGAATTCTGATTTTGTGTGAGAGAACTCTTGGTTTCTAGAGGAGCAAAAAACCCGATTTGCAACGCTATGATTCCGGGGTTATGTAATGGCATTGAGAGTTCTGATTCCACAGTTTTGTGCAAACTTTGCTTTTACAGAATCCTCCTATCTTTTCATATTTTTCAGCTTTGCTATTTGGTAGGGGGCTCGCTCTTTTTTATTTATTTATTGAAAGCCTCTCCCTCTGTTGTTGGGTTCTTCCAACAATATGAAAATCATTTGTCCATCAATTTGGTAACAAATTTCCTTTATACAAAACACATTGTCACTTAATTTAAAGCAGCTAAAACAATTATTTACAATATTAGGTACAGAACAAATATAATCATTAAAAGGGGGAAAAATAGACTGACTAAACCTTTTGGCCATAGAATATCCGATTTTTCAACCTCCTTTCTACTTTTTTTTTCCTATTCCGCTTAACGGGGGCGTGATTCCAGATATCAAGATGCCCCTGAACATTCTGATTTTGCAATTCCATGATTTTGAATGTGTGAGGGAATTCTGATTCTGCGTGAGACAACTCTTGGTTTCGAGAGGATCAAAAAACCCGATTTGCAATGCTATGATTCTGGGGTTATGTAATTGCATCGAGAGTTCTGATTCCCTAGTTCTGTGCAAACTTTGCTTTTGTAGTTTCCTCCTCTCTTTTCATGTTTTTCAGCTTTGCTATTTGGCACTGGTCTCCCTCTATTTTTTTTATATTGAAAACCTCTCCATCTGTTGTTGGGTTCTTCCAGCAATTTAAAAATCATTTGTCCATCAATTCGGTAACGAATTTCCTTTATACAAAACACATTGTCACTTAATTTAAAGCAATTACAACAATAATTTACAATATTAGGTACAGAACAAATATATCCATTAAAAGGGGAAAAATAGACTAACTAAACCTTTTGGCCATAGAATATCAGATTTTTCAACCTCTTTTCTATTTTTTTTTCCTATTCCGCTTAACGGGGGTGTGATTCCAGAAATCAAGACGCCCTTGAACATTCTGATTTTGCAATTCCATGATTTTGAATGCGTGAGGGAATTCTGATTTTGCGTGAGAGAACTCTTGGTTTCGAGAGGAGTAAAAAACCCGATTTGAAACACTATGATTCTGGGGTTATGTAATGGCATTAAGAGTTCTGATTCCGCAGTTCTGTGCAAACTTTGCTTTTGCATAATCCTCCTTTCTTTTCATATTTTCAAGCTTTGCTATTTGGTAGGGACCTCGCTATTTTTTTTATTGAAAACCTCTCCCTCTGTTTATGGGTTCTGCCAATAATTTGAAAATCATTTGTCCATCAATTTGGTAACAAATTTCATTTATACAAAACACATTGTCTCTTAATTTAAAGCAGCTACAACAATTATTTACAATATTAGGTGCAGAACAATTATAATCATTAAAAGGGGAAAAATAGACTGACTAAACCTTTTGGCCATAGAATATCTAGTTTTTCAACCTCTTTTCTATTTTTTTCCTATTCCGCTTAACGGGGGTGTGATTTAGAAATCAAGACACCCTTGAACGCTCTGATTTTGCAATTCCAACATTTTGAATGCGTGAGGGAACTTTGATTCTGCGTTAGAGAACTGTTGGCTTCGAGAGGAGCAAAAAACCAGATGTGCAATGCTAAGATTCCAGGGTTCTATAGTATGATTGAGTGTTCTGATTCCGCAGTTCTGTGCAAACTTTACTTGTGCAGTATCCTGCTCTCTTTTCCTCTTTTTTAGCTTTGCTATTTGGCAGGGGTTTCCCTCTATTTTTTTTATATTGAAAACCTCTCCCTCTGTTGTTGGGTTCTTCCAACAATTTGAAAATCATTTGTCCATCAATTTGGTAACGAATTTCCTTCATACAAAACACATTGTCACTTAATTCAAAGAAATTACAACAATAATTTACAATATTAGGTACAGAACAAATATATCCATTAAAAGGGGAAAATTAGACTGATTAAACCTTTCGGCCATAGACTATCTATTTTTTATTTTTTTTCCTATTCCACTTAACAGGGGTGTGATTCCAGAAATCAAGACGCCTTTGAACATTCTAATTGTGCAATTCCATGATTTTGCGTGAGAGAACTCTTGGTTTTGAGAGGAGCAAAAAACCCGATTTGCAATGCTATGATTCCGGGGTTATGTAATGGCATTGAGAGTTCTGATTCCGCAGTTCTGTGGAAAATTTGCTTTTGCAGAATCCTCCTATCTTTTCATATTTTTCAGCTTTGCTATTTGGAAGGGGTCTCGCTCCTCGTTTTTTTTTATTGAAAACGTCTTCCTCTGTTTATGGGTTCTTCCAATAATTTGAAAATCATTTGTCCATTAATTTGGTAACGAATTTCCTTTATACAAAACACATTGTCACTTAATTTAAAGCAGCTACAACAATTATTTATAATATTAGTAACAAAACAAATATAATCATTAAAAGGGGAAAACTAGACTGACTAAACCCTTTGGCCATAGAATATCCGATTTTTCAACCTCCTTTCTATTTTTTTTTTACCTATTCTGCTTAACGGGGGTGTGATTCTAGAAATCAAGACGCCCTTGAACATTTTGATTTTGCAATTCCATGATTTTGAATGTGTGAGGGAATTCTGATTTTGCGTGAGAGAACTCTTGGTTTCGAGAGGAGCAAAAAACCCTATTTGCAATGCTATCATTCCGAGGTTATGTAATGGCATTGGGAGTTCTGATTCTGCAGTTCTGTGCAAACTTTGCTTTTGCATAATCCTTCTATCTTTTCAAATTTTTCAGCTATGCTATTTGGTAGGGGTCTCGCTCTTTTTTTTTTTTTATTGAAAACCTTTCCCTCTGTTTATGGGTTCTTTTAACAATCTTACAATCATTTGCCCATCAATTTGGTAACGAATTTCCTTTATACAAAACACATTGTCACTTAATTTAAAGCAGCTACAACAATTATTTACAATATTAGGTACAAAACAAATATAATCATTAAAAGGGGAAAAATAGACTGACTAAACCTTTTGGCCATAGAATATCCGATTTTTCAACCTCCTTTCTATTTTTTTTCTATTCCGCTTAACGGGGGTGTGATTCAGAAATTAAGATGCCCTTGAACGCTCTGATTTTGCAATTTCGTCATTTTGAATGCGTAAGGGAACTCCGATTCTGCGTTAGAGAACTGTTGGCATCGAGAGGAGCAAAAACCCAGATTTGCAATGCTATGATTCCGGGGTTCCGTAGTACCATTGAGTGTTCTGATTCCGCAGTTCTGTGCAAAATTTGCTTGTGCAATATCCTCCTCTCTTTTCATCTTTTTCATTTTCAGCTTTGCTATTTGGTAGGGGTCTCCCTCTATTTTTTTTTATATTGAAAACCTCTCCCTCTGTTGTTGGTTTCTTCCAGCAATTTGAAAATCATTTGTCCATCAATTTGGTAACGAATTTCCTTTATAAAAAACACATTGTCACTTAATTAAAAGTAACTACAACAATAATTTACAATATTAGGTACAGAACTAATATATCCATTAAAAGGGCAAAAATATACTGACTAAACCTTTTGGCCATAGATTATCCGATTTTTCAACCTCCTTTCTATTTTTTTTCCTATTCCGCTTAACGGGGGTGTGATTCTAGAAATCAACACGCCCGTGAACATTCTGATTTTGCAATTCCATGATTTTGAATGCGTAAGGGAATTATGATTTTGCGTGAGAGAACTCTTGGTTTCGAGAGGAGCAAAAAACCCGATTTGCAAAGCTATGATTCCGGGGTTATGTAATGGCATTGAGTGTTCTGATTCCGCAGTTCTGTGAAAACTTTGCTTTTACAGAATCCTCCTATCTTTTCATATTTTTCAGCTTTGCTATTTGGTAGGGGTCTCCCTCTTTCTTTTTTTTTATTTATTTATTGAAATCCTCTCCCTCTGTTTTTAGGTTCTTCCAGTAATTTGAAAGTAATTTATCCATCAATTTGGTAACGAATTTAATTTATACAAAAGACATTGTCATTTAATTTAAAGCAGTTACAACAATTATTTACAATATTAGGTGCATAATAAATATAATCATTAAAAAGGGAAAAATATACTAACTAAACCTTTCGGCCATAGAATATCCAGAATTTCAACCTCGTTTCTGTTTTTTTTCCTATTCCGCTTAACGGGGGTGTGATTCCAGAAATCAAGATGCCCTTGAACGCTCTGACTTTGCAAATCCTTGATTTTGAATGAGTGAGGGAACTCTGATTCTGCGTGAGGGAACTGTTGGCTTCGATAGGATCAAAAAAGCAGATTTGCAATGCTATAATTCGAGGGTTCTGTAGTGTCATTGAGTGTTCTGATTCTGCATTTCTGAGGAAACTTTGCTTTTGCAGTATCCTCCTCTCTTTTCATCTTTTTCAGCTTTGCAATTTGGTAGGGGTCACCCTCTGTCTTTTTTTTTTATTGAAAACCTCTCCCTCTGTTTTTGGGTTCTTCCAGCAATTTGAAAATCATTTCTCCATCAATTTGGTAACAAATTTCCTTTATACAAAACACATTGTCACTTAATTTAAAGCAATTACAACAATTATTTACAATATTAGGTATAGAACAAATATAAGCATCAAAGGGGAAAAATAGACTGACTAAACCTTTTGGCTATAGAATATCCGGTTTTTCAACCTCCTTTCTATTTTTTTCCCATTCCGATTAACGTGGGTGTGATTCCAGATATCAAGATGCCTTTCAACGCTCTAATTTTGCAATTCCATGATTTTGAATGCGTGAGGGAACTCTGATTCTACGTGAGAGAACTCCTGGCTTCGAGAGAAGCAAAAAACCTGATTTGGAATGCTATTTAGCAGGGGTCTCCCTTTTTTTTATTGAAAACCTCTCCCTCTGTTTTTGGTTTCTTCCAAAAATTCCAAAATCATTTGTCCATCAATTTGATAATGAATTACCTGTATACAAAGCACATTGTCACTTAATTTAAAGGAATTACAACAATTATTTTCAATATTAGGTACAAAATAAATATAATCATTAAAAGGGTAAAAATAGACTGACTAAACCTGTTGGCCATATAATATCCGATTTTTCAACCTCCTTTCTATTTTTTTTCCACTTAACGGGGGTGTGATTCTAGAAATCAAGACACCCTTGAATGCTATGATTTTGGAATTCCGTGATTTTGAATGCGTGAGGGAACTCTGATTCTGCGTGAGAGAACTCTTGGCTTCTAGAGGAGCAAAAAACCCGATTTGCAATCCTATTACTTTGGGGTTCTCGATCTGCAACGCTATAACTCTGGGATTTTGTAGTGGCATTGAGTGTTCTGATTCCACAATTCTGTGCAATCTTTGCTTTTGCAGTATCCTCCTCTTTTTTCATCTTTTTCAGCTTTGCTATTTGGCAGGGGTGTCCGTCTTTTTTTTATTGAAAACCTGTCCCTCTATTTTTGGGTTCTTCCAACAATTTCAAAATCATTTGTCCATCAATTTTGTAATGAATTTCCTTTATACAAAACCCATTGTCACTTAATTTAAAGTAGTTACAACCATAATTTACAATATTAGGTACAGAACAAATATAATCATTAAAAGGGAAAAAATAGACTGACAACACCTCTTGGCCATAGAATATCTGGCTTTTCAACCTCCTTTATATTTTTTTTCCAATTCAGCTTAACCGGGGTGTGATTCCAAAAATCAACACACCCTTGAATGTGTTGATTTTGTAATTTCGTGGTTTTGAATGCGTGAGGGAACTCTGATTCTGTGTGAGAGAACTCGTGGCTTCTAAAGGAGCAAAAAACCCGATTTGCAACGCTATGATTCTGGGGTTCTGTAGTGGTATTCAATGTTCTAATTTCGTAGTTCTGTGCAAACTTTGCTTTTGCAGTATCCTCCTCTCTTTTCATCCTTTTCAACTTTGCTATTTGGCAGGGATCTCCCTTTTTTTTTTATTGAAAACCTCTCCCTCTATTTTTGGTTTCTTCCAACAATTCCATAATCATTTGTCCATCAATTTGGTAACTAATTTCCTGTATAGAAAACACATTGTCACTTAATTTAAAGCAATTACAACAATTATTTACAATATTAGGCATATCACAAATATAATCATTAAAAAGGAAAAAATAGACTGACTAAACCTCTTGGACATATAATATCCGATTTTTCAACCTCTTTTCTATTTTTTTTCTTATTCCGCTTAATGGCGATGTGATTCCAGAAATCAAGACGCCCTTGAATGCGCTGGTTTTTCAATTATGTGATTTTGAATGCGTGAGGGAACTCTGATTCTGCATGAGAGAACTCCTGGCTTTGAGAGGAGCAGAAAACCCAATTTGCAACGCTATGATTCCGGGGTTTTGTAGTGGCATTGAGTGTTCTGATTCTGTAGTTCTGTGCAAACTTTGCTTTTGCAGTATCCTACTCTCTTTTCATCTTTATCTGCTTTCCTATTTGGCAGGGGTCTCCCTTTTTTTTTTTTTTTATTGAAACCTCTACCTCTATTATTGGGTTCTTCCAGCAATTTCAAAATCATTTGTCCATCAATTTGGTAAAGAATTACTTGTATAGAGCACATTGTCACTTAATTTAAAGCAATTACAACAATTATTTCCAATATTAGGTAATTAACAAATCTAATCATTAAAAGCGACAATATAGACTGACTAAAGCTCTTGGCCATAAATATCCGGTTTTTCAACCTCCTTTCTTCTTCTTTTTTTTCCAGCTTAATGGGGATGTGATTCCTGAAATCAAGACGCCCTTGAACGCTCTGATTTTGTAATTCTGGGATTTTGAATGCATGAGGGAACTCAAATTCTGCGTGAGAGAACTCCTGGTTTCGAGAGGAGCAAAAAACCCAATTTGCAACGCTATGATTCTGGGGTTCTGTAGTGGCATTGAGTGTTCTAATTCCATATTTTTGTGGAAACTTTGCTTTTGCAATATCCTCCTCTCTTTTCATCTTTTTCAGCTTTGCTATTTGGCAGGGGTCTCCCCCCCCCCTTTTTTTTATATTGAAAACCTCTCCTTCTGTTTTTGGTTTCTTCCAACAATTCCAAAATCATTTGTCCATCAATTTGGTAACGAATTTCCTGTATAGAAAACACATTGTCACTTAATTTAAAGCAATTACAATATTAGGTACATCTCAAATATAATCATTGAAATGGAAAAAATAGACTGACTAAACATCTTGACCATAGAATATCCGGTTTTTCAACCTCCTTTCTAATTTTTTTCATATTCCGCCTAACGGGGGTGTGATTCTAGAAATCAAGACGTCCTTGAACGCGCTGATTTTGCAATTCTGGAATTTTGAATGCGTGAGGGAACTTTGATTCTGCGTGAGAGAACTGTTGGCTTCTAGAGGAGCAAAAAACCCGATTTGCAACGCTATGATTGTGGGGTTCTGTAGTGGCATTGAGTGTTCTGATTCCACAGTTCTGTGCAAACTTTGCTTTTGCAGAATCCTCCTCTCTTTTCATCTTTTTCAACTTTGCTATTTGGTAGGGGTCTCCCTTTTTTTTTTATTGAAAACCTCTCCCTCTATTTTGGGTTTCTTCCAGCAATTCCAAAATCATTTGTCGATCAATTTGGTAATGAATTACCTATATACAGAGCACATTGTCACTTAATTAAAAGCAATTACAACAATTATTTACAATATTAGGTATAGAACAAGTATAACCATTAAAAGGGCCAAAATACATTGACTAAACCACTTGGCCATAGAATATCCGATTTTTCAACCTCCTTTCTATTTTTTTCCAGCTTAACGGGGATGTGATTCCAGAAATCAAGACGCCCTTGAGCACTCTGATTTTGCAATTCCGGGATTTTGAATGCGTGAGGGAACTCTAATTCTATGTGAGAGAACTCCTGGCTTCGAGAGGAGCGAAAAACCCGATTTGCAACACTATGATTCTGGGGTGCTGTAGTGGCATTGAGTGTTCTGATTCCGTAGTTCTGTGCAAACTTTGCTTTTGTAATATCCTTCTCTCTTTTCATCCTTTTCAGCTTTGCTATTTGACACGGGTCTCCCTCTTCTTTTTTTTTTTTTTATTGAAAACCTCTCCCTTTGTTTTAGGTTTCTTCCAACAATTTTAAAATCATTTGTCCATCAATTTGGTAACGAATTACCTGTATACATAACACATTGTCACTTAATTTAAAGCAATTACAACAATTATTTACAATATTAGGTATAGAACAAATATAATCATTAAAAGGGCAAAAATAGTCTGAGTAAACCTCTTGGCCATATAATATCCAGTTTTTCAACCTCCTTTCTATTTTTCTCCGCTTAACGGGGGTGTGATTCTAGAAATCAAGATACCCTTGAATGTTCTGATTTTGCAATTTTGTGATTTTGAATGCGTGAGGGAACTCTGATTCTGCGTGACGGAACTCCTAGCTTCGAGAGGAGCAAAAAACCCCGATTTGCAACCCTATAATTCTGGGGTTCCCGATTTGCAATGCTATAACTCTGGAGTTTTGTAGTGACATTGAGTGTTCTGATTCCACAGTTCTATACAAACTTTGCTTTTGCAGTATCCTCCTCTTTTTTCATCTTTTTCAGCTTTGCTATTTGGCAGGGGTGTTCGTCTTTTTTTTTTATTATTGAAAACCTGTCCCTCTATTTTTGGGTTTTTCCAACAAATTCAAAATCATTTGTCCATCAATTTTGTAACGAATTTCCTGCATACAAAACACGTTGTCACTTAATTGAAAGCAATTACAACAATTATTTACAATATTTGGTACAGAACAATTATAATCATTAAAAGCGCAAAAATAGACTGACTAAACCTCTTGGCCATAGAATATCCCATTCTTTAACCTCCTTTCTATTTTTTTTCCTATTCCGCTTAACGGGGGTGTGATTCTAGAAATAAAGACGCCCTTGAATGCTCTGATTTTGTAATGTCGTGATTTTGAATGCGTTAGGGAACTCTGATTCTGCGTGAGAGAACTCCTGGCTTCGAGAGGAGCAGAAAACCCAATTTGCAACGCTATGATTCCGGGGTTCTGTAGTGGCATTGAGTGTTCTGATTCTGTAGTTCTGTGTAAACTTTGCTTTTGCAGTATCCTACTCTCTTTTCATCTTTATATGCTTTTCAATTTGGCAGGGGTCTCCCTCTTTTTTTTTTATTCAAACCTCTACCTCTATTATTGGGTTCTTCCAGCAATTTCAAAATCATTTGTCCATCAATTTGGTAACGAATTACCTGTATAGAGCACATTGTCACTTAATTGAAAGCAATTACAACAATTATTTCCAATATTAGGTAATGAACAAATATAATCATTAAAAGGGACAAAATAGACTGACTAAACCTCTTGGCCATAGAATATCCGGTTTTTCAACCTCCTTTCCTTTTTTTTTCCAGCTTAATGGGGACGTGATTCCTGAAATCAAGATGCCCTTGAACGCTCTGATTTTGCAATTCTGGGATTTTGAATGCGTGAGGGAACTCCTGGTTTCGACAGGAGCAAAAAACCTAATTTGCAATGCTATGATTCAGGGGTTCTGTAGTGGCATTGAGTGTTCTGATTCCGTGGTTATGTGCAAACTTTGCTTTTGCAATATCCTCCTCTCTTTTCATCTTTTTCAGCTTTGCTATTTGGCAGGGGTCTCTCCTTTTTTTTTTTTTTTTTATTGAAAACCTCTCCTTCTGTTTTTGGTTTCTTCCAACAATTCCAAAATCATTTGTCCATCATTTTGGTAACGAATTTCCTATATAGAAAACACATTGTCACTTAATTTAAAGCAATTACAAGATTGATTTACAATATTAGTTACATCACAAATATAATCATTAAAAGGGAAAAAATAGACTGGCTAAACCTCTTGGACATATAATATCCGATTTTTCAACCTCCTTTCAATTTTTTTTTCTTATTTCGCCTAACAGGGGTTTGATTCCAGAAATCAAGACGCCCTTGAAAGTGCTGATTTTGCAATTATGTGATTTTGAATGAGTGAGGGAACTCTGATTCTGTGTGAGAGAACTCCTAGCTTCTAGAGAAGCAAAAAACCCGATTTGCAACACTATGATTATGGGGTTCTGTAGTGGCATTGAGTGATCTGATTCCGCAATTTTGTGCAAACTTTGCTTTTGCAGTATCCTCATCTCTTTTCATCTTTGTCAGCTTTGCTATTTGGCAGGGGTCTCCCTTTTTTTTATTGAAAACCTCTCCCTCTGTCTATGGTTTCTTCCAGCAATTTCAAAATCATTTGCCCATCAATTTGGTAATGAATTACCTGTATAAAGAGCACATTGTCACTTAATTTAAAGCAATTACAACAATTATTTACAATATTAGGTATAGAACAAATATAATTATTAAAAGGGAAAAAATAGACTAACTAAACCTCTTGGCCATAGAATATCCGATTTTTCAACCTCATTTCTATTTTTTTCCAGTTTGACGGGGATGTGATTCCAGAAATCAAGACGCCCTTGAACGCTCTGATTTGCAATTCCGTGATTTTGAATGAGGGAGTGAACTCTAATTCTACGTGAGAGAACTCCTGGCTTCGAGAGGAGGAAAAAACCCGATTTGCAATGCTATGATTCTGGGGTTCTGTAGGGGCATTGAGTGTTCTGATTTCGTAGTTCTATGCAAACTTTGCTTTTGTACTATCCTCCTCTCTTTTCATCTTTTTTAGCTTTACAATTTGGCAGGGGTGTCCCTCTTTTTTTTTTTTTTTATTATTGAAAACCTCTCCTTTTGTTTTTGGTTTATTCCAATAATTCCAAAATCATTTGTCCATCAATTTGGTAACGAATTTCCTGTACAGAAAACACATTGTCACTTAAATTAAAGCAATTAGAACATTTATTTACAATATTAGGTACATCACAAATATAATCATTAAAAGGGAAAAAATAGACTGACTAAACCTCTTGGCCATATAATATTCGATTTTTCAACCTCCTTTCTATTTTTTTTCCTATTCCACTTAACGGGGGTGTGATTCCAGAAATAAAGACGCCCTTGAACTCTCTGATTTTGCAATTTCTTGATTTTGAATGCGTGAGGGAACTCTGATTCTGCATGAGAGAACTCCTGGCTTCGAGAGGAGCAAAAAACCCGATTTGCAACGCTATGATTTCGGGGTTCTGTAGTGGCATTGAGTTTTCTGATTCCGCAGTTTTGTGCAAACTTTGCCTTTGCAGTATCCTACTCTCTTTTCATCTTTTTCAACTTTGCTATTTGGCAGGGGTCTCCCTCTTTTTTGTTTATTTAAAACCTCTACCTCTATTTTTGGGTTCTTCCAGCAATTTCAAAATCATTTGTCCATCAATTTGGTAACGAATTTCCTGTATACAAAACACATTGTCACTTAATTTAAAGCAATTACAACAATTATTTACAATATTAGGTACAGAACAAATATAATCATTAAAAGGGAAAAAATAGACTGACTAAACCTCTTGGCCATATAATATCCGGTTTTTCAACCTCCTTTCTATTTTTTTCCTATTCCCCTTAACAGGGGTGTGATTCTAGAAATAAAGACACCATTGAATGCTTTGATTTTGCAATTTCGTGATTTTGAATGCGTGAGGGAACTCTGATTCTGCGTGGGGGAACTCCTGAATTCGAGAGGAGCAAACAACCTGATTTGCAACGCTATGATTTTGGAGTGGCATTGAGTGTTCTGATTCCGCAGTTCTGTGTAAAGTTTGCCTTTGCAGTTTCCTACTCTCTTTTCAACTTTTTCAGCTTTGCTATTTGGCAGAGGTCTCTCTTTTTTATTTTATTGAAAACCTCTACCTTTATTATTGGGTTCTTCCAGCAATTTCAAAATCATTTGTCCATCAATTTGGTAACGAATTTTCTTTATACGAAACACATGGTCCCTTAATTTAAAGTAATTACAACAACTATTTACAATATTAGCTACAGAACAAATATAATCAATAAAAGGAGAAAAATAGACTGACTAAACCTTTTGGCCATAGAATTTCCGATTTTTCAACCTCCTTTTTATTTTTTTTCTATTCCGCTTAACGAGGGTATTAGGAATCAGAGGTGGAGAATTAATGAAGGAAAAAGAAACTTGAAAGCTAGAAGATTGAGAATACTCAAAAGGAATGATATTGAAAATTGATAAGATAAGAATTGTACAATGAAGACTCTTATTTATAGAGCTAATTGGATTAACCATTCCTAACTAACTTTGCAACTTCCTAACTAACTCACTGACTTTCTATAACCTCTGTTACCCTCCCGCAAGCTGATAAGTGATAGGATCACTATCAGCTTGAAGTACAAGCATTAAAAGGAAATAGGAAATTATAGCCACTGCAGTATTAAAAGATGTAGAACAACTAACAAAAAATAACGCGAAATGTTTCAACCTAAAACTAAAAGCTGTAACAAAGCCCAAAATGTGATGTGTTGCACTATGACTATAATGGGCCAGGCCCAACAAAATGTAATGCGGAATAGCGTGGATGACAGAAATGTGGCGCAAGCGCATAGCCCGGAGACAGAAACGAGGAGACGAATATGTGAATCTGGAAATTTGGATTGCTAGGGAGGCGGCGCACGATGGACTATGTGAGAGCTCCGCCGGGATCGAAGACAATATTTGTGTGTTTTGGAAGTTTTGCAGAGATCGCTCCTTCTTCTATCTTCTTCGATGACTGCACAATGATTACAGAAACAAGTTTCGCAAACTCGAACCATGGAAGATGGACTTGATCTAGCGTGACAAAGATGAAATCACCGTGAAATCTTGTAACAAAGAATCTATTGCTATTATCAGCATAGAAATGAGTCAAATTTTTGGCGAATGTCTCATTAATGAGTAGATCTGAAAAGACGGCGTCGAAGTCGGTGTGGCAAAGAACGAATGCAGGGAGATCGATCTCATAAATTTTGAAGTCAGAGATGAACTTGCTTGGTTTCTCAGTGGTTTCTTGGATGAGATCGTCGGTACCAGTTGAGGAAGAGTCGTTCAAGCGCTGCAATTTCACTGTAGGTTCTTTGACGAAGGTTTCTGTTGTTTTCCAGATATCTTCCATTGCTTCATCTTTTCCCAAATTATTGCAACCAAAGACAAAGGTATTAAGAGGAAGAATTTTACTGTGTGAAAACTCGTGAAAGCCATGCGAAAATTCACCAACACTTGCTGGTTTCTTACGTTTGGAAGAGGGAAGACTCCATTGAAGAGAACTGTTGAGTGCCTTCATTCGCAGTGCTTTGCGATCTTGATGTCGGAGCTCTTGGAGCCGTTGACGATGATGGACAACTCCGCTATTCCAAACTGGTGGAGGCGGCGGCGGCGGCAATCCCAGCCACCATGGATGAACCGCTGGTTCATCGATTGGCCATTGCTCACACCTCTCCTCGCTATATTTACGTTTTCCAGCATAGGACCCAATATCCACAGATAATGGTTCAGATTGCTCTGATACCATATTAGGAATCAGAGGTGGAGAATTAATGAAGGAAAAAGAAACTTGAAAGCTAGAAGATTGAGAATACTCAAAAGGAATCATATTGAAAATTGATAAGATAAGAATTGTACAATGAAGACTCTTATTTATAGAGCTAATTGGATTAACCATTCCTAACTAACTTTGCAACTTCCTAACTAACTCATTGACTTTCTATAACCTCTGTTAGAGGGTGTGATTCCAGAAATCAAGACGACCTTGAACGCGCTGATTTTGTAGTTCTGTGATATTGAATGCGTGAGGGAACTCTGATTCTGCGTGAGAGAACTCCTGGCTTCGAGAGGAGCAAAAAACCTGATTTGCAACGCTATGATTCTGGGGTTCTTTAGTGGCATTGAGTGTTCTGATTCCGCAGTTTTGTGCAAACCTTGCTTTTGCAGTATCCTCCTCTCGTTTCAACTTTGTCAGCTTTGCTATTTGGCAGGGGTCTCCTTTTTTTTTTTTTTATTGAAAACCTCTCTCTCTGTTTTTGGGTTCTTCTAGCAATTTCAAAATCATTTGTCCATCAATTTGGTAACGAATTTCCTGTATACAAAACACATTGTCACTTAATTTAAAGCAATTACAACAATTATGTACAATATTAGGTACAGAACAAATATAAACATTAAAAGGGGAAACATAGACTGACTAAACCTTTTGGCCATAGAATATCCGGTTTTTCAACCTCCTTTTTATTTTTTTTCCAATTCCGCTTAACGGGGTGTGATTCCAGAAATCAAGACGCCCTAAAAGGCTTTGATTTTGAAATTCCGTGTTTTTGAATGCGTGAGGGAACTCTGATTATGCGTGAGAGAACTCCTGGCTTCGAGAGAAGCAAAAAACCCGATTTGCAAAGCTATGATTCCGGGGTTCAGTAGTGGCATTGAGTGTTCTGATTCTGCAGTTCTGTTCAAACTTTACTTTTACAGTATCCTCCTCTCTTTTCAAGTTTTTCAGCTTTGCTATTTGGCAGGGGTCTCCCTCTGTTTTTTTTATTGAAAACCTCTCCCTCTGTTTTTGGGTTCTTCAAGCAATTTCAAAATCATGTGTCCATCAATTTGGTAACGAATTTCCTTTATACAAAACACATGGTCACTTAAATTAAAGCCATTAAAACAACAACTTACAATATTAGGTACAGAACAATTATAATCATTAAAAGGGGAAAAGTAGACTGACTAAACCTTTTGGCCATAGAATACCTGGTTTTTCAACCTCCTTTCTATTTTTTTTCCTATTCCGCTTAACGGGGTTGTGATTCCAGAAATCAAGACGCCCTTGAACGCTCTGATTTTGCAATTTTGTGATGTTGAATGCTTAAGGGAACTCTGATTCTGCGTGAGGGAACTTTTGGCTTCGAGAGGAGCAAAAAAACCCGATTTGCAACGCTATGATTCCAGGGTTCTGTAGTGGCATTGGTTGTTCTGATTCCACAGTTCTGTGCAAACTTTGCTTTTGCAGTATTCTCCTCTCTTTTCATCTTTTTTAGCTTTGCTATTTGGCAGGGGTTTCTCTCTCTCTTTTCTATTGAAAACCTCTCCCTCTGTTTTTGGTTTCTTCCAACAATTCCAAAATCATTTGTCCATCAATTTGGTAACGAATTTCCTGTATACAAAACACATTGTCACTTAATTTAAAGCAATTACATCAATTATTTATTAGGTACAAAACAAATATAATCATTAAAAGAGCAAAAAATAGATTGACTAAACCTCTTGGCCATAGAATATCCAATTTTTCAACCTCCTTTTTATTTTTTTCCTATTCCGCTTAATGAGGGTGTGATTCCAGAAATCAAGATGCCCTTGAATGCTTTCATTTTGCAATTCCGTGATTTTGAATGCGTGAGGGAACTCTGATTCTGCATGAAAGAACTCCTGGGTTGGAGAAAAAAACTCGATTTGCAACACCTTGACTCTGGGGTTCTGTAGTGGCATTGAGTGTTGTGATTCCGCAGTTCTGTGCAAACTTTGCGGTTGTAGTATCCTACTCTCTTGTCGACTTTTTTAGCTTTGCTATTTGGCAGGGGTCTCCCACTTTTTTTTTTCATTGAAAACCTTTCCCTCTGTTTTTGGTTTCTTCCAACAATTCCAAAATCATTTGTAATTCAATTTGGTAACAAATTTCCTATATACAAAACACATTATCACTTAATTTAAGGCAATTACAACAATTATTTACAATATTAGGTACTGAACAAATATAATCATTAAAAGGGCAAAAATAGACTGACTAAACCTCTGGGCCATAGAATATCCAATTTTCAACCTCCTTTCTATTTTTTTTCCTATTCCGCTTAACGAGGGTGTGATTCTAGAAATCAAGACGCTCGTGAACGCTCTGATTTTGCAATTCCGTGATTTTGAAAGTGTGAGGACCTCTGATTCTGCGTGACAGACTCCTGGCTTCGAGAGGAGCCAAAAACCCGATTTGCAATGCTATGATTATGGGGTTCTGTAGTGGCATTGAGTGTTGTGATTCTGCAGTTCTGTGCAAACTTTGCCCTTGTAGTATCCTACTCTCTTGTCAACTTTTTCAGCTTTTCTATTTGGCAGGGGTCTCCCTCTTTTTTTTTTTTTTATTGAAAACCTTTCCCTCTGTTTTTGGTTTCTTCCAACAATTCCAAAATCATTTGTCCATCAATTTGGTAACGACTTTCCTGTATACAAAACACATTGTCACTTAATTCAAAGCAATTATAATAATTATTTACAATATTAGGTACAGAACAAATATAATCATTAAAAGGGCAAAAATAGACTGACCAAACCTCTTGGCCATAGAATATCTGGTTTTTCAACCTCCTTTCTATTTTTTTTTCCTATTCCACTTAACGGGGATGTGATTCCAGAAATCAAGACGCCCTTGAACGCGCTGATTTTGTATTTTCATGATTTTGAATGCATGAGGGAACTATGATTCTGAGTGAGAGAACTCCTGCGTTTGAGAGGAGCAAAAACCCGATTTACAACGCTATGATTCTGGTGTTCTATAGTGGCATTGAGTGTTCTGATTCCGCAGTTCTGTACAAACTTTACTTTTGCAGTATCCTCCTTTCTTTTCCTCTCTTTTAGCTTTGCTATTTGGCAGGGGTCTTCCCTTTTTTTTCATTGAAAACGTCTCCCTCTGTTTTTGGTTTCTTCCAACAATTCCAAAATCATTTGTAATTCAATTTGGTAACAAATTTCCTATATACAAAACACATTATCGCTTAATTTAAGGCAATTACAACAATTATTTACAATATTAGGTATTGAACAAATATAATCATTAAAAGGGCAAAAATAGACTGACTAAACCTCTGGGCCATAGAATATCCAATTTTCAACCTCCTTTCTATTTTTTTTCCTATTCCGCTTAACGAGGGTGTGATTCTAGAAATCAAGACGCTCGTGAACGCTCTGATTTTGCAATTCCGTGATTTTGAAAGTGTGAGGACCTCTGATTCTGCGTGACAGACTCCTGGCTTCGAGAGGAGCCAAAAACCCGATTTGCAATGCTATGATTATGGGGTTCTGTAGTGGCATTGAGTGTTGTGATTCTGCAGTTCTGTGCAAACTTTGCCCTTGTAGTATCCTACTCTCTTGTCAACTTTTTCAGCTTTTCTATTTGGCAGGGGTCTCCCTCTTTTTTTTTTTTTTATTGAAAACCTTTCCCTCTGTTTTTGGTTTCTTCCAACAATTCCAAAATCATTTGTCCATCAATTTGGTAACGACTTTCCTGTATACAAAACACATTGTCACTTAATTCAAAGCAATTATAATAATTATTTACAATATTAGGTACAGAACAAATATAATCATTAAAAGGGCAAAAATAGACTGACTAAACCTCTTGGCCATAGAATATCTGGTTTTTCAACCTCCTTTCTATTTTTTTTCCTATTCCACTTAACGGGGATGTGATTCCAGAAATCAAGACGCCCTTGAACGCGCTGATTTTGTATTTTTATGATTTTGAATGCATGAGGGAACTTTGATTCTGAGTGAGAGAACTCCTTGCTTCGAGAGGACCAAAAACCCGATTTGCAACGCTATGATTCTGGTGTTCTATAGTGGCATTGAGTGTTCTGATTCCGCAGTTCTGTACAAACTTTGCTTTTGCAGTATCCTCCTTTCTTTTCCTCTCTTTTAGCTTTGCTATTTGGCAGGGGTCTTCCCTTTTTTTTCATTGAAAACGTCTCCCTCTGTTTTTGGTTTCTTCCAACAATTCCAAAATCATTTGTAATTCAATTTGGTAACAAATTTCCTATATACAAAACACATTATCGCTTAATTTAAGGCAATTACAACAATTATTTACAATATTAGGTATTGAACAAATATAATCATTAAAAGGGCAAAAATAGACTGACTAAACCTCTTGGCCATAGAATATCCAAAATTTCAACCTCCTTTCTATTTTTTTTCCTATTCCGCTTAACAAGGGTGTGATTCTAGAAATCAAGACGCCCGTGAACGCTCTGATTTTGCAATTCCGTGATTTTGAAAGCGTGAGGACCTCTGATTCTGCGTGACAGACTCCTGGCTTCGAGAGGAGCAAAAAACCCGATTTTCAATGCTATGATTCTGGGGTTCTGTAGTGGCATTGAGTGTTGTGATTCCACAGTTCTGTGCAAACTTTGCCCTTGTAGTATCCTACTCTCTTGTCAACTTTTTCAGCTTTGCTATTTGTAAGGGGTCTCCCTCTTTTTTTTTTTATTGAAAACCTTTCCCTATGTTTTTGGTTTCTTCCAACAATTCCAAAATCATTTGTCCATCAATTTGGTAACGACTTTCCTGTATACAAAACACATTGTCACTTAATTCAAAGCAATTACAATAATTCTTTACAATATTAGGTACAGAACAAATATAATCATTAAAAGGGCAAAAATAGACTGACTAAACCTCTTGGCCATAGAATATCTGGTTTTTCAACCTCCTTTCTATTTTTTTCCTATTCCACTTAACGGGGATGTGATTCCAGAAATCAAGACGCCCTTGAACGCGCTGATTTTGTATTTTCATGATTTTGAATGCATGAGGGAACTCTGATTCTGAGTGAGAGAACTCCTGGCTTTGAGAGGAGCAAAAACCCGATTTGCAACGCTATGATTCTGGTGTTCTAGAGTGGCATTGAGAGTTCTGATTCCGCAGTTCTGTACAAACTTTGCTTTTGCAGTATCCTCCTTTCTTTTCCTCTCTTTTAGCTTTGCTATTTGGTAGGGGTCTTCCCTTTTTTTTCATTGAAAACGTCTCCCTCTGTTTTTGGTTTCTTCCAACAATTCCAAAATCATTTGTAATTTAATTTGGTAACAAATTTCCTATATACAAAACACATTATCACTTAATTTAAGGCAATTACAACAATTATTTACAATATTAGGTATTGAACAAATATAATCATTAAAAGGGCAAAAATAGACTGACTAAACCTCTTGGCCATAGATTATCCAATTTTTCAACCTCCTTTCTATTTTTTTTCCTATTCCGCTTAACGAGGGTGTGATTCTAGAAATCAAGACGCCCGTGAATGCTCTAATTTTGCAATTCCGTGATTTTGAAAACGTGAGGACCTCTGATTCTGCGTGACAGACTTCTGGCTTCGAGAGGAGCAAACAACCCGATTTGCAATGCTATGATTCTGGGGTTCTGTAGTGGCATTGAGTGTTGTGATTCTGCATTTCTGTGCAAACTTTGCCCTTGTAGTATCCTACTCTCTTGTCAACTTTTTCAGCTTTTCTATTTGGCAGGGGTCTCCCACTTTTTTTTTTTTTATTGAAAACCTTTCCCTCTGTTTTTGGTTTCTTCCAACAATTCCAAAATCATTTGTCCATCAATTTGGTAACGACTTTCCTGTATACAAAACACATTGTCACTTAATTCAAAGCAATTATAATAATTATTTACAATTTTAGGTACAGAACAAAGATAATCATTAAAAGGGCAAAAATAGATTGACTAAACCTCTTGGCCATAGAATATTTGGTTTTTCAACCTCCTTTCTATTTTTTTCCTATTCCACTTAACGGGGATGTGATTCCAGAAATCAAGACGCCCTTGAATGCGCTGATTTTGTATTTTCATGATTTTGAATGCATGAGGGAACTCTGATTTTGAGTGAGAGAACTCCTGGCTTTGAGAGGAGCAAAAACCCGATTTGGAACGGTATGATTCTGGTGTTCTATAGTGGCATTGAGTGTTATGATTCCGCAGTTCTGTACAAACTTTGCTTTTGCAATATCCTCCTTTCTTTTCCTCTCTTTTAGCTTTGCTATTTGGCAGGGGTCTTCCCTTTTTTTTTCATTGAAAACGTCTCCCTCTGTTTTTGGTTTCTTCCAACAATTCCAAAATCATTTGTAATTCAATTTGGTAACAAATTTCCTATATACAAAAGACATTATCACTTAATTTAAGGCAATTACAACAATTATTTACAATATTAGGTACTGAACAAATATAATCATTAAAAGGGCAAAAATAGACTGACTAAACCTCTTGGCCATAGAATATCCAAATTTTCAACCTCCTTTCTATTTTTTTTCCTATTCCGCTTAACGAGGGTGTGATTCTAGAAATCAAGACGCCCGTGAACGCTCTGATTTTGCAATTTGCGTGATTTTGAAAGTGTGAGGACCTCTGATTCTGCGTGACAGACTCCTGGCTTCGAGAGGAGCAAAAAACCCGATTTTCAATGCTATGATTCTGGGGTTCTATAGTGGCATTGAGTGTTGTGATTCCGCAGTTCTGTGCAAACTTTGCCCTTGTAGTATTCTACTCTCTTGTCAACTTTTTCAGCTTTGCTATTTGGCAGGGGTCTCCCTCTTTTTTTTTTATTGAAAACCTTTCCCTATGTTTTTGGTTTCTTCCAACAATTCCAAAATCATTTGTCCATCAATTTGGTAACGACTTTCCTGTATACAAAACACATTGTCACTTAATTCAAAGCAATTACAATAATTCTTTACAATGTTAGGTACAGAACAAATATAATCATTAAAAGGGCAAAAATAGACTGACTAAACCTCTTGGCCATAGAATATCTGGTTTTTCAACCTCCTTTCTATTTTTTTTCCTATTCCACTTAACGGGGATGTAATTCCAGAAATCAAGACGCCCTTGAACGCGCTGATTTTGTATTTTCATGAGTTTCAATGCATGAGGCAACTCTGATTCTGAGTGAGAGAACTCCTGGCTTCGAGAGGAGCAAAAACCCGAGTTGCAATGCTATCATTCTGGTGTTCTATAGTGGCATTGAGTGATCTGATTCCGCAGTTCTGTACAAACTTTGCTTTGCAGTATCCTCCTTTCTTTTCCTCTCTTTTAGCTTTGCTATTTGGCAGGGGTCTTCCCTTTTTTTTCATTGAAAACGTCTCCCTCTGTTTTTCGTTTCTTCCAACAATTCCAAAATCATTTGTAATTCAATTTGGTAACAAATTTCCTACATACAAAACACATTATCACTTAATTTAAGGCAATTACAACAATTATTTACAATATTAGGTACTGAACAAATATAATCATTAAAAGGGAAAAAATAGACTGACTAAACCTCTTGGCCATAGAATATCCAAATTTTCAACCTCCTTTCTATTTTTTTTCCTATTCTGCTTAACGAGCGTGTGATTCTAGAAATCAAGACGCCCGTGAACGCTCTGATTTTGCAATTCCGTGATTTTGAAAGTGTGAGGACCTCTGATTCTGCGTGAGAGACTCCTGGCTTCAAGAGGAGCAAAAAACCCCATTTGCAATGCTATGATTCTAGGGTTCTGTAGTGGCATTGAGTGTTGTGATTCCGCAGTTCTGTGCAAACTTTGCCCTTGTAGTATCCTACTCTCTTGTCAACTTTTTCAGCTTTGCTATTTGGCAGGGGTCTCCCTCTTTTTTTTTTTTATTGAAAACCTTTCCCTATGTTTTTGGTTTCTTCCAACAATTCCAAAATCATTTGTCCATCAATTTGGTAACGACTTTCCTGTATACAAAACACATTGTCACTTAATTCAAAGCAATTACAATAATTCTTTACAATATTAGGTACAGAACAAATATAATCATTAAAAGGGCAAAAATAGACTGACTAAACCTCTTGGCCATAGAATATCTGGTTTTTCAACCTCCTTTCTATTTTTTTTCCTATTCCACTTAACGGGGATGTAATTCCAGAAATCAAGACGCCCTTGAACGCGCTGATTTTGTATTTTCATGAGTTTGAATGCATGAGGCAACTCTGATTCTGAGTGAGAGAACTCCTGGCTTCGAGAGGAGCAAAAACCCGAGTTGCAATGCTATCATTCTGGTGTTCTATAGTGGCATTGAGTGATCTGATTCCGCAGTTCTGTACAAACTTTGCTTTGCAGTATCCTCCTTTCTTTTCCTCTCTTTTAGCTTTGCTATTTGGCAGGGGTCTTCCCTTTTTTTTCATTGAAAACGTCTCCCTCTGTTTTTCGTTTCTTCCAACAATTCCAAAATCATTTGTAATTCAATTTGGTAACAAGTTTCCTACATACAAAACACATTATCACTTAATTTAAGGCAATTACAACAATTATTTACAATATTAGGTACTGAACAAATATAATCATTAAAAGGGCAAAAATAGACTGACTAAACCTCTTGGCCATAGAATATCCAAATTTTCAACCTCCTTTCTATTTTTTTTCCTATTCTGCTTAACAAGCGTGTGATTCTAGAAATCAAGACGCCCGTGAACGCTCTGATTTTGCAATTCCGTGATTTTGAAAGTGTGAGGACCTCTGATTCTGCGTGACAGACTCCTGGCTTCGAGAGGAGCAAAAAACCCGATTTTCAATGCTATGATTCTGGGGTTCTGTAGTGGCATTGAGTGTTGTGATTCCGCAGTTCTGTGCAAACTTTGCCCTTGTAGTATTCTACTCTCTTGTCAACTTTTTCAACTTTGCTATTTGGCAGGGGTCTCCCTCTTTTTTTTTTATTGAAAACCTTTCCCTATGTTTTTGGTTTCTTCCAACAATTCCAAAATCATTTGTCCATCAATTTGGTAACGACTTTCCTGTATACCAAACACATTGTCACTTAATTCAAAGCAATTACAATAATTATTTACAATATTAGGTACAGAACAAATATAATAATTAAAAGGGCAAAAATAGACTGACTAAACCTCTTGGCCATAGAATATCTGGTTTTTCAACCTCCTTTCTATTTTTTTTCCTATTCCACTTAACGGGGATGTGATTCCAGAAATCAAGATGCCCTTGAACGCGCTGATTTTGTATTTTCATGATTTTGAATGCATGAGGGAACTCTGATTCTGAGTGAGAGAACTCCTGGCTTCGAGAGGAGCAAAAACCCGAGTTGCAACGCTATCATTCTGGTGTTCTATCGTGGCATTGAGTGTTCTGATTCCGCAGTTCTGTACAAACTTTGCTTTGCAGTATCCTCCTTTCTTTTCCTCTCTTTTAGCTTTGCTATTTGGCAGGGGTCTTCCCTTTTTTTTCATTGAAAATGTCTCCCTCTGTTTTTCGTTTCTTCCAACAATTCCAAAATCATTTGTAATTCAATTTGGTAACAAATTTCCTACATACAAAACACATTATCACTTAATTTAAGGCAATTACAACAATTATTTACAATATTAGGTACTGAACAAATATAATCATTAAAAGGGCAAAAATAGATTGACTAAACCTCTTGGCCATAGAATATCCAATTTTTCAACCTCCTTTCTATTTTTTTTCCTATTTCGCTTAACGAGTGTTTGATTCTAGAAATCAAGACGCCCGTGAACGCTCTAATTTTGTAATTCCTTGATTTTGAAAGCGTGAGGACCTCTGATTCTGCGTGAGAGACTCCTGGCTTCGAGAGGAGCAAAAAATCCCATTTGCATTGCTATGATTCTGGGGTTCTGTAGTGGCATTGAGTGTTGTGATTCCGTAGTTCTGTGCAAACTTTGCCCTTGTAGTATCCTACTCTCTTGTCAACTTTTTCAGCTTTGCTATTTGGCAGGGGTCTCCCTCTTTTTTTTATTTATTGAAAACCTTTCCTTATGTTTTTGGTTTCTTCCAACAATTCCAAAATCATTTGTCCATCAATTTGGTAACGACTTTCCTGTATACAAAACACATTGTCACTTAATTCAAAGCAATTACAATAATTATTTACAATATTAGGTACAGAACAAATATAATAATTAAAAGGGCAAAAATAGACTGACTAAACCTCTTGGCCATAGAATATCTGGTTTTTCAACCTCCTTTCTATTTTTTTTCCTATTCCACTTAACGGGGATGTGATTCTAGAAATCAAGATGCCCTTGAACGCGCTGATTTTGTATTTTCATGATTTTGAATGCATGAGGGAACTCTGATTCTGAGTGAGAGTACTCCTGGCTTCGAGAGGAGCAAAAACCCGAGTTACAACGCTATCATTCTGGTGTTCTATAGTGGCATTGAGTGTTCTGATTCCGCAGTTCTGTACAAACTTTGCTTTGCAGTATCCTCCTTTCTTTTCCTCTCTTTTAACTTTGCTATTTGGCAGGGGTCTTCCCTTTTTTTTCATTGAAAACGTCTCCCTCTGTTTTTCGTTTCTTCCAACAATTCCAAAATCATTTGTAATTCCATTTGGTAACAAATTTCCTACATACAAAACACATTATCACTTAATTTAAGGCAATTACAACAATTATTTACAATATTAGGTACTGAACAAATATAATCATTAAAAGGGAAAAAATAGATTGACTAAACCTCTTGGCCATAGAATATCCAATTTTTCAACCTCCTTTCTATTTTTTTTCTTATTTCGCTTAACGAGGGTTTGATTCTAGAAATCAAGACGCCCGTGAACGCTCTGATTTTGCAATTCCGTGATTTTGAAAGCGTGAGGACCTCTGATTCTGCGTGAGAGACTCCTGGCTTCGAGAGGAGCAAAAAATCCCATTTGCAATGCTATGATTCTGGGGTTCTGTAGTGGCATTGAGTGTTGTGATTCCGTAGTTCTGTGCAAACTTTGCCCTTGTAGTATCCTACTCTCTTGTCAACTTTTTCAGCTTTGCTATTTGGCAGGGGTCTCCCTCTTTTTTTTTTTTATTGAAAACGTTTCCCTATGTTTTTGGTTTCTTCCAACAATTCCAAAATCATTTGTCCATCAATTTGGTAACGACTTTCCTGTATACAAAACACATTGTCACTTAATTCAAAGCAATTACAATAATTATTTACAATATTAGGTACAGAACAAATATAATAATTAAAAGGGCAAAAATAGACTGACTAATCCTCTTGGCCATAGAATATCTGGTTTTTCAACCTCCTTTCTATTTTTTTTCCTATTCCACTTAACGGGGATGTGATTCTAGAAATCAAGATGCCCTTGAACGCGCTGATTTTGTATTTTCATGATTTTGAATGCATGAGGGAACTCTGATTCTGAGTGAGAGAACTCCTGGCGTCGAGAGGAGCAAAAACCCGAGTTGCAACGCTATCATTCTGGTGTTCTATAGTGGCATTGAGTGTTCTGATTCCGCAGTTCTGAACAAACTTTGCTTTGCAGTATCCTCCTTTCTTTTCCTCTCTTTTAGCTTTGCTATTTGGCAGGGGTCTTCCCTTTTTTTTCATTGAAAACGTCTCCCTCTGTTTTTCGTTTCTTCCAACAATTCCAAAATCATTTGTAATTCAATTTGGTAACAAATTTCCTACATACAAAACACATTATCACTTAATTTAAGGCAATTACAACAATTATTTACAATATTAGGTACTGAACAAATATAATCATTAAAAGGGCAAAAATAGATTGACTAAACCTCTTGGCCATAGAATATCCAATTTTTCAACCTCCTTTCTATTTTTTTTTCTTATTTCGCTTAACGAGGGTTTGATTCTAGAAATCAAGACGCCCGTGAACGCTCTGATTTTGCAATTCCGTGATTTTGAAAGCGTGAGGACCTCTGATTCTGCGTGAGAGACTCCTGGCTTCGAGAGGAGCAAAAAATCCCATTTGCAATGCTATGATTCTGGGGTTCTGTAGTGACATTGAGTGTTGTGATTCCGTAGTTCTGTGCAAACTTTGCCCTTGTAGTATCCTACTCTCTTGTCAACTTTTTCAGCTTTGCTATTTGGCAGGGGTCTCCCCTTTTTTTTTTTTATTGAAAACCTTTCCCTATGTTTTTCTTTTCTTCCAACAATTCCAAAATGATTTGTCCATCAATTTGGTAACGACTTTCCTGTATACAAAACACATTGTCACTTAATTCAAAGCAATTACAATAATTATTTACAATATTAGGTACAGAACAAATATAATAATTAAAAGGGCAAAAATAGACTGACTAAACCTCTTGGCCATAGAATATCTGGTTTTTCAACCTCCTTTCTATTTTTTTTCCTATTCCACTTAACGGGGATGTGATTCCAGAAATCAAGATGCCCTTGAACGCGCTGATTTTGTATTTTCATGATTTTGAATGCATGAGGGAACTCTGATTCTGAGTGAGAGAACTCCTGGCTTCGAGAGGAGCAAAAACCCGAGTTGCAACGCTATCATTCTGGTGTTCTATAGTGGCATTGAGTGTTCTGATTCCGCAGTTCTGTACAAACTTTGCTTTGCAGTATCCTCCTTTCTTTTCCTCTCTTTTAGCTTTGCTATTTGGCAGGGGTCTTCCCTTTTTTTTCATTGAAAACGTCTCCCTCTGTTTTTCGTTTCTTCCAACAATTCCAAAATCATTTGTAATTCAATTTGGTAACAAATTTCCTACATACAAAACACATTATCACTTAATTTAAGGCAATTACAACAATTATTTACAATATTAGGTACTGAACAAATATAATCATTAAAAGGGCAAAAATAGATTGACTAAACATCTTGGCCATAGAATATCCAATTTTTCAACCTCCTTTCTATTTTTTTTCTTATTTCGCTTAACGAGGGTTTGATTCTAGAAATCAAGACGCCCATGAACGCTCTGATTTTGCAATTCTGTGATTTTGAAAGCGTGAGGACCTCTGATTCTGCGTGAGAGACTCCTGGCTTCGAGAGGAGCAAAAAATCCCATTTGCAATGCTACGATTCTGGGGTTCTGTAGTGACATTGAGTGTTGTGATTCCGTAGTTCTGTGCAAACTTTGCCCTTGTAGTATCCTACTCTCTTGTCAACTTTTTCAGCTTTGCTATTTGGCAGGGGTCTCCCTCTTTTTTTTTTTATTGAAAACCTTTCCCTATGTTTTTGGTTTCTTCCAACAATTCCAAAATCATTTGTCCATCAATTTGGTAACGACTTTCCTGTATACAAAACACATTGTCACTTAATTCAAAGCAATTACAATAATTATTTACAATATTAGGTACAGAACAAATATAATTATTAAAAGGGCAAAAATAGACTGACTAAACCTCTTGGCCATAGAATATCTGGTTTTTCAACCTCCTTTCTATTTTTTTTCCTATTCCACTTAACGGGGATGTGATTCCAGAAATCAAGATGCCCTTGAACGCGCTGATTTTGTATTTTCATGATTTTGAATGCATGAGGGAACTCTGATTCTGAGTGAGAGAACTCCTGGCTTCGAGAGGAGAAAAAACCCGAGTTGCAACGCTATCATTCTGGTGTTCTATAGTGGCATTGAGTGTTCTGATTCCGCAGTTCTGTACAAACTTTGCTTTGCAGTATCCTCCTTTCTTTTCCTCTCTTTTAGCTTTGCTATTTGGCAGGGGTCTTCCCTTTTTTTTCATTGAAAACGTCTCCCTCTGTTTTTCGTTTCTTCCAACAATTCCAAAATCATTTGTAATTCAATTTGGTAACAAATTTCCTACATACAAAACACATTATCACTTAATTTAAGGCAATTACAACAATTATTTACAATATTAGGTACTGAACAAATATAATCATTAAAAGGGCAAAAATAGATTGACTAAACCTCTTGGCCATAGAATATCCAATTTTTCAACCTCCTTTCTATTTTTTTTCTTATTTCGCTTAACGAGGGTTTGATTCTAGAAATCAAGACGCCCGTGAACGCTCTGATTTTGCAATTCCGTGATTTTGAAAGCGTGAGGACCTCTGATTCTGCGTGAGAGACTCCTGGCTTCGAGAGGAGCAAAAAATCCCATTTGCAATGCTATGATTCTGGGGTTCTGTAGTGACATTGAGTGTTGTGATTCCGTAGTTCTGTGCAAACTTTGCCCTTGTAGTATCCTACTCTCTTGTCAACTTTTTCAGCTTTGCTATTTGGCAGGGGTCTCCCTCTTTTTTTTTTTATTGAAAACCTTTCCCTATGTTTTTGGTTTCTTCCAACAATTCCAAAATCATTTGTCCATCAATTTGGTAACGACTTTCCTGTATACAAAACACATTGTCACTTAATTCAAAGCAATTACAATAATTATTTACAATATTAGGTACAGAACAAATATAATTATTAAAAGGGCAAAAATAGACTGACTAAACCTCTTGGCCATAGAATATCTGGTTTTTCAACCTCCTTTCTATTTTTTTTCCTATTCCACTTAACGGGGATGTGATTCCAGAAATCAAGATGCCCTTGAACGCGCTGATTTTGTATTTTCATGATTTTGAATGCATGAGGGAACTCTGATTCTGAGTGAGAGAACTCCTGGCTTCGAGAGGAGAAAAAACCCGAGTTGCAACGCTATCATTCTGGTGTTCTATAGTGGCATTGAGTGTTCTGATTCCGCAGTTCTGTACAAACTTTGCTTTGCAGTATCCTCCTTTCTTTTCCTCTCTTTTAGCTTTGCTATTTGGCAGGGGTCTTCCCTTTTTTTTCATTGAAAACGTCTCCCTCTGTTTTTCGTTTCTTCCAACAATTCCAAAATCATTTGTAATTCAATTTGGTAACAAATTTCCTACATACAAAACACATTATCACTTAATTTAAGGCAATTACAACAATTATTTACAATATTAGGTACTGAACAAATATAATCATTAAAAGGGCAAAAATAGATTGACTAAACCTCTTGGCCATAGAATATCCAATTTTTCAACCTCCTTTCTATTTTTTTTCTTATTTCGCTTAACGAGGGTTTGATTCTAGAAATCAAGACGCCCGTGAACGCTCTGATTTTGCAATTCCGTGATTTTGAAAGCGTGAGGACCTCTGATTCTGCGTGAGAGACTCCTGGCTTCGAGAGGAGCAAAAAATCCCATTTGCAATGCTATGATTCTGGGGTTCTGTAGTGACATTGAGTGTTGTGATTCCGTAGTTCTGTGCAAACTTTGCCCTTGTAGTATCCTACTCTCTTGTCAACTTTTTCAGCTTTGCTATTTGGCAGGGGTCTCCCTCTTTTTTTTTTTTATTGAAAACCTTTCCCTATGTTTTTGGTTTCTTCCAACAATTCCAAAATCATTTGTCCATCAATTTGGTAACGACTTTCCTGTATACAAAACACATTGTCACTTAATTCAAAGCAATTACAATAATTATTTACAATATTAGGTACAGAACAAATATAATAATTAAAAGGGCAAAAATAGACTGACTAAACCTCTTGGCCATAGAATATCTGGTTTTTCAACCTCCTTTCTATTTTTTTTCCTATTCCACTTAACGGGGATGTGATTCCAGAAATCAAGACGCCCTTGAACGCGCTGATTTTGTATTTTTATGATTTTGAATGCATGAGGGAACTTTGATTCTGAGTGAGAGAACTCCTTGCTTCGAGAGGACCAAAAACCCGATTTGCAACGCTATGATTCTGGTGTTCTATAGTGGCATTGAGTGTTCTGATTCCGCAGTTCTGTACAAACTTTGCTTTGCAGTATCCTCCTTTCTTTTCCTCTCTTTTAGCTTTGCTATTTGGCAGGGGTCTTCCCTTTTTTTTCATTGAAAACGTCTCCCTCTGTTTTTGGTTTCTTCCAACAATTCCAAAATCATTTGTAATTCAATTTGGTAACAAATTTCCTATATACAAAAGACATTATCGCTTAATTTAAGGCAATTACAACAATTATTTACAATATTAGGTACTGAACAAATATAATCATTAAAAGGGCAAAAATAGACTGACTAAACCTCTTGGCCATAGAATATCCAATTTTTCAACCTCCTTTCTATTTTTTTTCCTTTTCCGCTTAACGAGGGTGTGACTCTAGAAATCAAGACGGCCGTGAACATTCTGATTTTGCAATTCCATGATTTTGAATGCGTAAGGGAATTATGATTTTGCGTGAGAGAAGTCTTGGTTTCGAGAGGAGCAAAAAACCCGATTTGCAACGCTATGATTCCGGGGTTATGTAATGGCATTGAGTGTTCTGATTCCGCAGTTATGTGAAAACTTTGCTTTTACAGAATCCTCCTATCTTTTCATATTTTTCAGCTTTGCTATTTGGTAGGGGTCTCCCTCTTTCTTTTTTTTTTATTTATTGAAATCCTCTCCCTCTGTTTTTAGGTTCTTCCAGTAATTTGAAAATAATTTATCCATCAATTTGGTAACGAATTTAATTTATACAAAAGACATTGTCATTTAATTTAAAGCAGTTACAACAATTATTTACAATATTAGGTGCATAATAAATATAATCATTAAAAAGGGAAAAATAGACTAACTAAACCTTTCGGCCATAGAATATCCAGAATTTCAACCTCGTTTCTGTTTTTTTTCCTATTCCGCTTAACGGGGGTGTGATTCCAGAAATCAAGACGCCCTTGAACGCTCTGATTTTGCAAATCCTTGAATTTGAATGAGTGAGGGAACTCTGATTCTGCGTGAGGGAACTGTTGGCTTCGATAGGATCAAAAAAGCAGATTTGCAATGCTATAATTCGGGGGTTCTGTAGTATCATTGAGTGTTCTAATTTTGCATTTCTGAGGAAACTTTGCTTTTGCAGTATCCTCCTCTCTTTTCATCTTTTTCAGCTTTGCAATTTGGTAGGGGTCACCCTCTGTCTTTTTTTTTTTATTGAAAACCTCTCCCTCTGTTTTTGGGTTCTTCCAGCAATTTGAAAATCATTTCTCCATCAATTTGGTAACAAATTTCCTTTATACAAAACACATTGTCACTTAATTTAAAGCAATTACAACAATTATTTACAATATTAGGTATAGAACAAATATAAGCATCAAAAGGGGAAAAATAGACTGACTAAACCTTTTGGCTATAGAATATCCGGTTTTTCAACCTCCTTTCTATTTTTTTCCTATTCCGATTAACGGGGGTGTGATTCCAGATATCAAGATGCCTTTCAACGCTCTAATTTTGCAATTCCATGATTTTGAATGCGTGAGGGAACTCTGATTCTACGTGAGAAAACTCCTGGCTTCGAGAGAAGCAAAAAACCTGATTTGGAATGCTATTTAGCAGGGGTCTCCCTTTTTTTTTATTGAAAAACTCTCCCTCTATTTTTGGTTTCGTCCAAAAATTCCAAAATCATTTGTCCATCAATTTGATAATGAATTACCTGTATACAAAGCACATTGTCACTTAATTTAAAGGAATTACAACAATTACTTTCAATATTAGGTACAAAATAAATATAATCATTAAAAGGGTAAAAATAGACTGACTAAACCTGTTGGCCATATAATATCCGATTTTTCAACCTCCTTTCTATTTTTTTTCCACTTAATGGGGGTGTGATTCTAGAAATCAAGACACCCTTGAATGCTCTGATTTTGGAATTCCGTGATTTTGAATGCGTGAGGGAACTCTGATTTTGCGTGAGAGAACTCTTGGCTTCGAGAGGAGCAAAAAACCCGATTTGCAATCCTATTACTTTGGGGTTCTCGATCTGCAACGCTATAACTCTGGGGTTTTGTAGTGGCATTGAGTGTTCTGATTCCACAATTTTGTGCAATCTTTGCTTTTGCAGTATCCTCCTCTTTTTTCATCTTTTTCAGCTTTGCTATTTGGCAGGGGTGTCCGTCTTTTTTTTATTGAAAATCTGTCCCTCTATTTTTGGGTTCTTCCAACAATTTCAAAATCATTTGTCCATCAATTTTGTAACGAATTTCCTTTATACAAAACCCATTGTCACTTAATTTAAAGTAGTTACAACCATAATTTACAATATTAGGTACAGAACAAATATAATCATTAAAAGGGAAAAAATAGACTGATAACACCTCTTGGCCATAGAATATCTGGCTTTTCAACCTCCTTTATATTTTTTTTCCAATTCAGCTTAACCGGGGTGTGATTCCAAAAATCAACACACCCTTGAATGCGTTGATTTTGTAATTTCGTGGTTTTGAATGCGTGAGGGAACTCTGATTTTTTGTGAGAGAACTCGTGGCTTCTAGAGGAGCAAAAAACCCGATTTGCAACGCTATGATTCTGGGGTTCTATAGTGGCAATCAGTGTTCTAATTTCGTAGTTCTGTGCAAACTTTGCTTTTGCAGTATCCTCCTCTCTTTTCATCCTTTTCAACTTTGCTATTTGGCAGGGATCTCCCTTTTTTTTTTTTTTGAAAACCTCTCCCTCTATTTTTGGTTTCTTCCAACAATTCCATAATCATTTGTCCATCAATTTGGTAACTAATTTCCTGTATAGAAAACACATTGTCACTTAATTTAAAGCAATTACAACAATTATTTACAATATTAGGCATATCACAAATATAATCATTAAAAAGGAAAAAATAGACTGACTAAACCTCTTGGACATATAATATCCAATTTTTCAACCTCTTTTCTATTTTTTTTCTTATTCCGCTTAATGGCGATGTGATTACAGAAATCAAGACGCCCTTGAATGTGCTGATTTTTCAATTATGTGATTTTGAATGCGTGAGGGAACTCTGATTCTGCATGAGAGAACTCCTGGCTTCGAGAGGAGCAGAAAACCCAATTTGCAACACTATGATTCCGGGGTTTTGTAGTGGCATTGAGTGTTCTGATTCTGTAGTTCTGTGCAAACTTTGCTTTTGCAGTATCCTACTCTCTTTTCATCTTTATCTGCTTTCCTATTTGGCAGGGGTCTCCCTCTTTTTTTTTTTTTATTGAAACCTCTACCTCTATTATTGGGTTCTTCCAGCAATTTCAAAATCATTTGTCCATCAATTTGGTAAAGAATTACCTGTATAGAGCACATTGTCACTTAATTTAAAGCAATTACAACAATTATTTCCAATATTAGGTAATTAACAAATCTAATCATTAAAAGCGACAATATAGACTGACTAAAGCTCTTGGCCATAAATATCCGGTTTTTCAACCTCCTTTCTTCTTCTTTTATTTCCAGCTTAATGGGGATGTGATTCTTGAAATCAAGACGCCCTTGAACGCTCTGATTTTGTAATTCTGGGATTTTGAATGCATGAGGGAACTCAAATTCTGCGTGAGAGAACTCCTGGTTTCGAGAGGAGCAAAAAACCCAATTTGCAACGCTATGATTCTGGGGTTCTGTAGTGGCATTGAGTGTTCTAATTCCATATTTTTGTGGAAACTTTGCTTTTGCAATATCCTCCTCTCTTTTCATCTTTTTCAGCTTTGCTATTTGGCAGGGGTCTCCCCCCCCCCCCCCCCCCCCGCCCCCCTTTTTTTTATATTGAAAACCTCTCCTTCTGTTTTTGGTTTCTTCCAACAATTCCAAAATCATTTGTCCATCAATTTGGTAACGAATTTCCTGTATAGAAAACACATTGTCACTTAATTTAAAGCAATTACAATATTAGGTACATCACAAATATAATCATTGAAATGGAAAAAATAGACTGACTAAACATCTTGGCCATAGAATATCCGGTTTTTCAACCTCCTTTCTAATTTTTTTCATATTCCGCCTAACGGGGGTGTGATTCCAGAAATCAAGACGTCCTTGAACGCGCTGATTTTGCAATTCTGGGATTTTGAATGCGTGGGGGAACTTTGATTCTGCGTGAGAGAACTGCTGGCTTCTAGAGGAGCAAAAAACCCGATTTGCAACGCTATGATTGTGGGGTTCTGTAGTGGCATTGAGTGTTCTGATTCCACAGTTCTGTGCAAACTTTGCTTTTGCAGAATCCTCCTCTCTTTTCATCTTTTTCAACTTTGCTATTTGGTAGGGGTCTCCCTTTTTTTTTATTGAAAACCTCTCCCTCTATTTTGGGTTTCTTCCAGCAATTCCAAAATCATTTGTCGATCAATTTGGTAATGAATTACCTATATACAGAGCACATTGTCACTTAATTAAAAGAAATTACAACAATTATTTACAATATTAGGTATAGAACAAGTATAACCATTAAAAGGGCCAAAATACACTGACTAAACCACTTGGCCATAGAATATCCGATTTTTCAACCTCCTTTCTATTTTTTTCCAGCTTAACGGGGATGTGATTCCAGAAATCAAGATGCCCTTGAGCACTCTGATTTTGCAATTCCGGGATTTTGAATGCGTGAGGGAACTCTAATTCTGTGTGAGAGAACTCCTGGCTTCGAGAGGAGCGAAAAACCCGATTTGCAACACTATGATTCTGGGGTACTGTAGTGGCATTGAGTGTTCTGATTCCGTAGTTCTGTGCAAACTTTGCTTTTGTAATATCCTTCTCTCTTTTCATCCTTTTCAGCTTTGCTATTTGACACGGGTCTCCCTCTTCTTTTTTTTTTTATTGAAAACCTCTCCCTTTGTTTTAGGTTTCTTCCAACAATTTTAAAATCATTTGTCCATCAATTTGGTAACGAATTACCTGTATACAAAACACATTGTCACTTAATTTAAAGCAATTACAACAATTATTTACAATATTAGGTATAGAACAAATATAATCATTAAAAGGGCAAAAATAGTCTGAGTAAACCTCTTGGCCATATAATATCCAGTTTTTCAACCTCCTTTCTATTTTTCTCCGCTTAACGGGGGTGTGATTCTAGAAATCAAGATACCCTTGAACATTCTGATTTTGCAATTTTGTGATTTTGAATGCGTGAGGGAACTCTGATTCTGCGTGACGGAACTCCTAGCTTCGAGAGGAGCAAAAAACCCGATTTGCAACCCTATAATTCTGGGGTTCCCGATTTGCAATGCTATAACTCTGGAGTTTTGTAGTGACATTGAGTGTTCTGATTCCACAGTTCTATACAAACTTTGCTTTTGCAGTATCCTCCTCTTTTTTCATCTTTTTCAGCTTTGCTATTTGGCAGGGGTGTTCGCCTTTTTTTTTTTATTATTGAAAACCTGTCCCTCTATTTTTGGGTTTTTCCAACAAATTCAAAATCATTTGTCCATCAATTTTGTAACGAATTTCCTGCATACAAAACACGTTGTCACTTAATTGAAAGCAATTACAACAATTATTTACAATATTTGGTACAGAACAATTATAATCATTAAAAGCGCAAAAATAGACTGACTAAACCTCTTGGCCATAGAATATCCCATTTTTTAACCTCCTTTCTATTTTTTTTCCTATTCCGCTTAACGGGGGTGTGATTCTAGAAATAAAGACGCCCTTGAATGCTCTGATTTTGTAATGTCGTGATTTTGAATGCGTTAGGGAACTCTGATTCTGCGTGAGAGAACTCCTGGCTTCGAGAGGAGCAGAAAACCCAATTTGCAACGCTATGATTCCAGGGTTCTGTAGTGGCATTGAGTGTTCTGATTCTGTAGTTCTGTGTAAACTTTGCTTTTGCAGTATCCTACTCTCTTTCCATCTTTATATGCTTTTCAATTTGGCAGGGGTCTCCCTCTTTTTTTTTCTCATTGAAAACCTTTCCCTCTGTTTTTGGTTTCTTCCAACAATTCCAAAATCATTTGTAATTCAATTTGGTAACAAATTTCCTATATACAAAACACATTATCACTTAATTTAAGGCAATTACAACAATTATTTACAATATTAGGTACTGAACAAATATAATCATTAAAAGGGCAAAAATAGACTGACTAAACCTCTGGGCCATAGAATATCCAATTTTTCAACCTCCTTTCTATTTTTTTTCCTATTCCGCTTAACGAGGGTGTGATTCTAGAAATCAAGACGCCCGTGAACGCTCTGATTTTGCAATTCCGTGATTTTGAAAGTGTGAGGACCTCTGATTCTGCGTGACAGACTCCTGGCTTCGAGAGGAGCCAAAGACCCGATTTGCAATGCTATAATTATGGGGTTCTGTAGTGGCATTGAGTGTTGTGATTCCGCAGTTCTGTGCAAACTTTGCCCTTGTAGTATCCTACTCTCTTGTCAACTATTTCAGCTTTGCTATTTGGCAGGGGTCTCCCTCTTTTTTTTTTTTATTGAAAACCTTTCCCTATGTTTTTGGTTTCTTCCAACAATTCCAAAATCATTTGTCCATCAATTTGGTAACGACTTTCCTGTATACAAAACACATTGTCACTTAATTCAAAACAATTACAATAATTATTTACAATATTAGGTACAGAACAAATATAATCATTGAAAGGGCAAAAATAGACTGACTAAACCTCTTGGCCATAGAATATCTAGTCTTTCAACCTCCTTTCTATTTTTTTTCCTATTCCACTTAACGGGGATGTGATTCCAGAAATCAAGACGCCCTTGAACGTGCTGATTTTGTATTTTCATGATTTTGAATGCATGAGGGAACTCTGATTCTGAGTGAGAGAACTCCTGGCTTCGAGAGGCGCAAAAACCCGATTTGCAACGCTATGCTTATGGTGTTCTATAGTGGCATTGAGTGTTCTGATTCCGCAGTTCTGTACAAACTTTGCTTTTGCAGTATCCTCCTTTCTTTTCCTCTCTTTTAGCTTTGCTATTTGGCAGGGGTCTTCCCTTTTTTTTCATTGAAAACGTCTCCCTCTGTTTTTGGTTTCTTCCAACAATTCCAAAATCATTTGTAATTCAATTTGGTAACAAATTTCCTATATACAAAACACATTATCACTTAATTTAACGCAATTACAACAATTATTTACAATATTAGGTATTGAACAAATATAATCATTAAAAGGGCAAAAATAGACTGACTAAACCTGTTGGCCATAGAATATCCAATTTTTCAACCTCCTTTCTATTTTTCTTCCTTTTCTGCTAAACGAGGGTGTGATTCTAGAAATCAAGACGCCCGTGAACGCACTGATTTTGCAATTTCGTGATTTTGAAAGTGTGAGGACCTCTGATTCTGCGTGACATACTCCTGGCTTCGAGAGGAGCAAAAAACCCGATTTGCCATGCTATGATTCTGGGGTTCTATAGTGGCATTGAGTGTTGTGATTCCGCAGTTCTGTGCAAACTTTGCCCTTGTAATAACCTACTCTCTTGTCAACTTTTTCAGCTTTGCTATTTGGTAGGGGTCTCCCTTTTTTTTTTATTGAAAACCTTTCCCTCTGTTTTTGGTTTCTTCCAACAATTCCAAATTCATTTGTCCATCAATTTGGTAACGACTTTCCTATATACAAAACACATTGTCACTTAATTCAGAGCAATTACAATAATTATTTACAATATTAGGTATAGAACAAATATAATCATTAAAAGGGCAAAAATAGACTGACTAAACCTCTTTGCCATAGAATATCTGGTTTTTCAACCTCCTTTCTATTTTTTTTCCGATTCCACTTAACGGGGATGTGATTCCAGAAATCAAGACGCCCTTGAACGCGCTGATTTTGTATTTTCATGATTTTGAATGCATGAGGGAACTCTGATTCTGAGTGAGAGAACTCCTGGCTTCGAGAGGAGAAAAAACCCGATTTGCAACGCTTTGATTCTGGTGTTCTATAGTGGCATTGAGTGTTCTGATTCCGCAGTTCTGTACAAACTTTGCTTTTGCAGTATCCTCCTTTCTTTTCCTCTCTTTTAGCTTTGCTATTTGGCAGGGGTCTTCCCTGTTTTTTCATTGAAAACGTCTCCCTCTGTTTTCGGTTTCTTCCAACAATTCCAAAATCATTTGTAATTCAATTTGGTAACAAATTTCCTATATACAAAACACATTATCACTTAATTTAAGGCAATTACAACAATTATTTACAATATTAGGTACTGAACAAATATAATCATTAAAAGGGAAAAAATAGACTAACTAAACCTGTTGGCCATAGAATATCCAATTTTTCAACCTCCTTTCTATTTTTTTTCCTTTTCCGCTTAACGAGGGTGTGATTCTAGAAATCAAGAAGCCCGTGAACGCTCTGATTTTACAATTCCGTGATTTTGAAAGTGTGAGGACCTATGATTCTACGTGACAGACTCCTGGCTTCGAGAGGAGCAAAAAACCCGATTTGCAATGCCTTGATTCTGGTGTTCTGTAGTGGCATTGAGTGTTGTGATTTCGCAGTTCTGTGCAAACTTTGCCCTTGTAGTATCCTACTCTCTTGTCAACTTTTTCAGCTTTGCTATTTGGCAGGGGTCTCCCTCTTTTTTTTTTTTATTGAAAACCTTTCCCTCTGTTTTTGGTTTCTTCCAACAATTCCAAAATCATTTGTCCATCAATTTGGTAACGACTTTCCTCTATACAAAACACATTGTCACTTAATTCAAAGCAATTACAATAATTATTTACAATATTAGGTACAGAACAAATATAATCATTAAAAGGGCAAAAATAGACTGACTAAACCTCTTGGCCATAGAATATCTGGTTTTTCATCCTCCTTTCTATTTTTTTTCCTGTTCCACTTAATGGGGATGTGAATCCAGAAATCAAGACGCCCTTGAACGCGCTGATTTTGTATTTTCATGATTTTGAATGCATGAGGGAACTCTGATTCTGAGTGAGAGAACTCCTGGCTTCGAGAGGAGCAAAATCCCGATTTGCAACGCTATGATTCTGGTGTTCTATAGTGGCATTGAGTGTTCTGATTCCGCAGTTCTGTACAAACTTTGCTTTTGCAGTATCCTCCTTTCTTTTCCTCTCTTTTAGCTTTGCTATTTGGCAGGGGTCTTCCCATTTTTTTCATTGAAAACTTCTCCCTCTGTTTTTGGTTTGTTCCAACAATTCCAAAATCATTTGTAATTCAATTTGGTAACAATATTCCTATATACAAAACACATTATCACTTAATTTAAGGCAATTACAACAATTATTTACAATATTAGGTACTGAACAAATATAATCATTAAAAGGGCAAAAATAGACTGACTAAACCTCTTGGCCATAGAATACCCAATTTTTCAACCTCCTTTCTATTTTTTTTTTCATATTCCGCTTAACGAGGGTGTGATTCTAGAAATCAAGACGCTCGTGAACGCTCTGATTTTGCAATTCCGTGATTTTGAAAGCGTGAGGACCTCTGATTCTGCGTGACAGACCCCTGGCTTCGAGAGGAGCAAAAAACCCAATTTCAATGCAATGATTCTGGGGTTCTGTAGTGGCATTGAGTGTTGTGATTTCGCAGTTCTGTGCAAACTTTGCCCTTGTAGAAACCTACTCTCTTGTCAACTTTTTCACCTTTGCTATTTGGTAGGGGTCTCCCTTTTTTTTTTATTGAAAACCTTTCCCTCTGTTTTTGGTTTCTTCCAACAATTCCAAAATCATTTGTCCATCAATTTGGTAACGACTTTCCTATATACAAAACACATTGTCACTTAATTCAAAGAAATTACAATAATTATTTACAATATTAGGTACAGAACAAATATAATCATTAAAAGGGCAAAAATAGACTGACTAAACCTCTTGGCCATAGAATATCTGGTTTGTCAACCTCCTCTCTATTTTTTTTCCTATTCCACTTAACGGGGATGTGATTCCAGAAATCAAGACGCCCTTGAACGCGCTGATTTTGTATTTTCATGATTTTGAATGCATGAGGGAACTCTTATTCTAAGTGAGAGAACTCCTGGCTTCGAGAGGACCAAAAACCCGATTTGCAACTCTATGATTCTGGTGTTCTATAGTGGCATTGAGTGTTCTGATTCCGCAGTTCTGTACAAACTTTGCTTTTGCAGTATCCTCCTTTCTTTTCCTCTCTTTTAGCTTTGCTATTTGGCAGGGGTCTTCCCATTTTTTTCATTGAAAACTTCTCCCTCTGTTTTTGGTTTCTTCCAACAATTCCAAAATCATTTGTAATTCAATTTAGTAACAATATTCCTATATACAAAACACATTATCACTTAATTTAAGGCAATTACAACAATTATTTACAATATTAGGTACTGAACAAATATAATCATTAAAAGGGCAAAAATAGACTGACTAAACCTCTTGGCCATAGAATACCCAATTTTTCAACCTCCTTTCTATTTTTTTTTTCATATTCCGCTTAACGAGGGTGTGATTCTAGAAATCAAGACGCTCGTGAACGCTCTGATTTTGCAATTCCGTGATTTTGAAAGCGTGAGGACCTCTGATTCTGCGTGACAGACCCCTGGCTTCGAGAGGAGCAAAAAACCCAATTTGCAATGCTATGATTCTGGGGTTCTGTAGTGGCATTGAGTGTTGTGATTCCGCAGTTCTGTGCAAACTTTGCCCTTGTAGAAACCTACTCTCTTGTCAACTTTTTCACCTTTGCTATTTGGTAGGGGTCTCCCTTTTTTTTTTTATTGAAAACCTTTCCCTCTGTTTTTGGTTTCTTCCAACAATTCCAAAATCATTTGTCCATCAATTTGGTAACGACTTTCCTATATACAAAACACATTGTCACTTAATTCAAAGAAATTACAATAATTATTTACAATATTAGGTACAGAACAAATATAATCATTAAAAGGGCAAAAATAGACTGACTAAACCTCTTGGCCATAGAATATCTGGTTTGTCAACCTCCTCTCTATTTTTTTTCCTATTCCACTTAACGGGGATGTGATTCCAGAAATCAAGACGCCCTTGAACGCGCTGATTTTGTATTTTCATGATTTTGAATGCATGAGGGAACTCTTATTCTAAGTGAGAGAACTCCTGGCTTCGAGAGGACCAAAAACCCGATTTGCAACTCTATGATTCTGGTGTTCTATAGTGGCATTGAGTGTTCTGATTCCGCAGTTCTGTACAAACTTTGCTTTTGCAGTATCCTCCTTTCTTTTCCTCTCTTTTAGCTTTGCTATTTGGCAGGGGTCTTCCCTTTTTTTTTCATTGAAAACGTCTCCCTTTGTGTTTGGTTTCTTCCAACAATTCCAAAATCATTTGTAATTCAATTTGGTAACAAAATTCCTATATACAAAACACATTATCACTTAATTTAAGGCAATTACAACAATTATTTACAATATTAGGTACTGAACAAATATAATCATTAAAAGGGCAAAAATAGACTGACTAAACCTCTTGGCCATAGAATATCCAATTTTTCAACCGCCTTTCTATTTTTTTCCTATTCCGCTTAACGAGGGTGTGATTCTAGAAATCAAGACGCCCGTGAACGCTCTGATTTTGCAATTCCGTGATTTTGAAAGCGTGAGGACCTCTGATTCTGCGTGAGAGACTCCTGGCTTCGAGAGGAGCAAAAAACCCAATTTGCAATGCTATGATTCTGGGGTTCTGTAGTGGCATTGAGTGTTGTGATTCCGCAGTTCTGTGCAAACTTTGCCCTTGTAGTATCCTACTCTCTTGTCAACTTTTTCAGCTTTGCAATTTGGTAGGGGTCTCCCTCTTTTTTATTTTTATTGAAAACCCTTCACTCTGTTTTTGGTTTCTTCCAACAATTCCTAAATCATTTGTCCATCAATTTGGTAACGACTTTCCTGTATACAAAACACATTGTCACTTAATTCAAAGCAATTACAATAATTCTTTACAATATTAGGTACAGAACAAATATAATCATTAAAAGGGCAAAAATAGACTGACTAAACCTCTTGGCCATAGAATATCTGGTTTTTCAACCTCCTTTCTATTTTTTTTCCTATTCCACTTAACGGGGATGTGATTCCAGAAATCAAGACGCCCTTGAACGCGCTGATTTTGTATTTTCATGAGTTTGAATGCATGAGGGAACTCTGATTCTGAGTGAGAGAACTCCTGGCTTCGAGAGGAGCAAAAACCCGATTTGCAACGCTATGATTCTGGTGTTCTATAGTGGCATTGAGTGTTGTGATTCCGCAGTTCTGTGCAAACTTTGCCCTTGTAGTATCCTACTCTCTTGTCAACTTTTTCAGCTTTGCAATTTGGTAGGGGTCTCCCTCTTTTTTATTTTTATTGAAAACCCTTCACTCTGTTTTTGGTTTCTTCCAACAATTCCTAAATCATTTGTCCATCAATTTGGTAACGACTTTCCTGTATACAAAACACATTGTCACTTAATTCAAAGCAATTACAATAATTCTTTACAATATTAGGTACAGAACAAATATAATCATTAAAAGGGCAAAAATAGACTGACTAAACCTCTTGGCCATAGAATATCTGGTTTTTCAACCTCCTTTCTATTTTTTTTCCTATTCCACTTAACGGGGATGTGATTCCAGAAATCAAGACGCCCTTGAACACGCTGATTTTGTATTTTCATGAGTTTGAATGCATGAGGGAACTCTGATTCTGAGTGAGAGAACTCCTGGCTTCGAGAGGAGCAATAACCCGATTTGCAACGCTATGATTCTGGTGTTCTATAGTGGCATTGAGTGTTCTGATTCCGCAGTTCTGTACAAACTTTGCTTTTGCAGTATCCTCCTTTCTTTTCCTCTCTTTTAGCTTTGCTATTTGGCAGGGGTCTTCCCTTTTTTTTCATTGAAAACGTCTCCCTCTGTTTTTGGTTTCTTCCAACAATTCCAAAATCATTTGTAATTCAATTTGGTAACAAATTTCCTATATACAAAACACATTATCACTTAATTTAACGCAATTACAACAATTATTTACAATATTAGGTATTGAACAAATATAATCATTAAAAGGGCAAAAATAGACTGACTAAACCTGTTGGCCATAGAATATCCAATTTTTCAACCTCCTTTCTATTTTTCTTCCTTTTCTGCTAAACGAGGGTGTGATTCTAGAAATCAAGACGCCCGTGAACGCTCTGATTTTGCAATTCCGTGATTTTGAAAGTGTGAGGACCTCTGATTCTGCGTGACATACTCCTGGCTTCGAGAGGAGCAAAAAACCCGATTTGCCATGCTATGATTCTGGGGTTCTGCAGTGGCATTGAGTGTTGTGATTCCGCAGTTCTGTGCAAACTTTGCCCTTGTAGTAACCTACTCTCTTGTCAACTTTTTCAGCTTTGCTATTTGGTAGGGGTCTCCCTTTTTTTTTTATTGAAAACCTTTCCCTCTGTTTTTGGTTTCTTCCAACAATTCCAAATTCATTTGTCCATCAATTTGGTAACGACTTTCCTATATACAAAACACATTGTCACTTAATTCAAAGCAATTACAATAATTATTTACAATATTAGGTATAGAACAAATATAATCATTAAAAGGGCAAAAATAGACTGACTAAACCTCTTTGCCATAGAATATCTGGTTTTTCAACCTCCTTTCTATTTTTTTTCCGATTCCACTTAACGGGGATGTGATTCCAGAAATCAAGACGCCCTTGAACGCGCTGATTTTGTATTTTCATGATTTTGAATGCATGAGGGAACTCTGATTCTGAGTGAGAGAACTCCTGGCTTCGAGAGGAGCAAAAACCCGATTTGCAACGCTTTGATTCTGGTGTTTTATAGTGGCATTGAGTGTTCTGATTCCGCAGTTCTGTACAAACTTTGCTTTTGCAGTATCCTCCTTTCTTTTCCTCTCTTTTAGCTTTGCTATTTGGCAGGGGTCTTCCCTGTTTTTTCATTGAAAACGTCTCCCTCTGTTTTCGGTTTCTTCCAACAATTCCAAAATCATTTGTAATTCAATTTGGTAACAAATTTCCTATATACAAAACACATTATCACTTAATTTAAGGCAATTACAACAATTATTTACAATATTAGGTACTGAACAAATATAATCATTAAAAGGGCAAAAATAGACTGACTAAACCTGTTGGCCATAGAATATCCAATTTTTCAACCTCCTTTCTATTTTTTTTCCTTTTCCGCTTAACGAGGGTGTGATTCTAGAAATCAAGAAGCCCGTGAACGCTCTGATTTTACAATTCCGTGATTTTGAAAGTGTGAGGACCAATGATTCTACGTGACAGACTCCTGGCTTCGAGAGGAGCAAAAAACCCGATTTGCAATGCCTTGATTCTGGTGTTCTGTAGTGGCATTGAGTGTTGTGATTCCGCAGTTCTGTGCAAACTTTGCCCTTGTAGTATCCTACTCTCTTGTCAACTTTTTCAGCTTTGCTATTTGGCAGGGGTCTCCCTCTTTTTTTTTTTTTTATTGAAAACCTTTCCCTCTGTTTTTGGTTTCTTCCAACAATTCCAAAATCATTTGTCCATCAATTTGGTAACGACTTTCCTCTATACAAAACACATTGTCACTTAATTCAAAGCAATTACAATAATTATTTACAATATTAGGTACAGAACAAATATAATCATTAAAAGGGCAAAAATAGACTGACTAAACCTCTTGGCCATAGAATATCTGGTTTTTCATCCTCCTTTCTATTTTTTTTCCTGTTCCACTTAACGGGGATGTGAATCCAGAAATCAAGACGCCCTTGAACGCGCTGATTTTGTATTTTCATGATTTTGAATGCATGAGGGAACTCTGATTCTGAGTGAGAGAACTCCTGGCTTCGAGAGGAGCAAAATCCCGATTTGCAACGCTATGATTCTGGTGTTCTATAGTGGCATTGAGTGTTCTGATTCCGCAGTTCTGTACAAACTTTGCTTTTGCAGTATCCTCCTTTCTTTTCCTCTCTTTTAGCTTTGCTATTTGGCAGGGGTCTTCCCATTTTTTTCATTGAAAACTTCTCCCTCTGTTTTTGGTTTCTTCCAACAATTCCAAAATCATTTGTAATTCAATTTGGTAACAATATTCCTATATACAAAACACATTATCACTTAATTTAAGGCAATTACAACAGTTATTTACAATATTAGGTAATGAACAAATATAATCATTAAAAGGGCAAAAATAGACTGACTAAACCTCTTGGCCATAGAATACCCAATTTTTCAACCTCCTTTCTATTTTTTTTTTTCATATTCCGCTTAACGAGGGTGTGATTCTAGAAATCAAGACGCTCGTGAACGCTCTGATTTTGCAATTCCGTGATTTTGAAAGCGTGAGGACCTCTGATTCTGCGTGACAGACCCCTGGCTTCGAGAGGAGCAAAAAACCCAATTTGCAATGCTATGATTCTGGGGTTCTGTAGTGGCATTGAGTGTTGTGATTCCGCAGTTCTGTGCAAACTTTGCCCTTGTAGAAACCTACTCTCTTGTCAACTTTTTCACCTTTGCTATTTGGTAGGGGTCTCCCTTTTTTTTTTATTGAAAACCTTTCCCTCTGTTTTTGGTTTCTTCCAACAATTCCAAAATCATTTGTCCATCAATTTGGTAACGACTTTCCTATATACAAAACACATTGTCACTTAATTCAAAGAAATTACAATAATTATTTACAATATTAGGTACAGAACAAATATAATCATTAAAAGGGCAAAAATAGACTGACTAAACCTCTTGGCCATAGAATATCTGGTTTGTCAACCTCCTCTCTATTTTTTTTCCTATTCCACTTAACGGGGATGTGATTCCAGAAATCAAGACGCCCTTGAACGCGCTGATTTTGTATTTTCATGATTTTGAATGCATGAGGGAACTCTTATTCTAAGTGAGAGAACTCCTGGCTTCGAGAGGACCAAAAACCCGATTTGCAACTCTATGATTCTGGTGTTCTATAGTGGCATTGAGTGTTCTGATTCCGCAGTTCTGTACAAACTTTGCTTTTGCAGTATCCTCCTTTCTTTTCCTCTCTTTTAGCTTTGCTATTTGGCAGGGGTCTTCCCTTTTTTTTTTCATTGAAAACGTCTCCCTTTGTTTTTGGTTTCTTCCAACAATTCCAAAATCATTTGTAATTCAATTTGGTAACAAAATTCCTATATACAAAACACATTATCACTTAATTTAAGGCAATTACAACAATTATTTACAATATTAGGTACTGAACAAATATAATCATTAAAAGGGCAAAAATAGACTGACTAAACCTCTTGGCCATAGAATATCCAATTTTTCAACCGCCTTTCTATTTTTTTCCTATTCCGCTTAACGAGGGTGTGATTCTAGAAATCAAGACGCCCGTGAACGCTCTGATTTTGCAATTCCGTGATTTTGAAAGCGTGAGGACCTCTGATTCTGCGTGAGAGACTCCTGGCTTCGAGAGGAGCAAAAAACCCAATTTGCAATGCTATGATTCTGGGGTTCTGTAGTGGCATTGAGTGTTGTGATTCCGCAGTTCTGTGCAAACTTTGCCCTTGTAGTATCCTACTCTCTTGTCAACTTTTTCAGCTTTGCAATTTGGTAGGGGTCTCCCTCTTTTTTATTTTTATTGAAAACCCTTCACTCTGTTTTTGGTTTCTTCCAACAATTCCTAAATCATTTGTCCATCAATTTGGTAACGACTTTCCTGTATACAAAACACATTGTCACTTAATTCAAAGCAATTACAATAATTCTTTACAATATTAGGTACAGAACAAATATAATCATTAAAAGGGCAAAAATAGACTGACTAAACCTCTTGGCCATAGAATATCTGGTTTTTCAACCTCCTTTCTATTTTTTTTCCTATTCCACTTAACGGGGATGTGATTCCAGAAATCAAGACGCCCTTGAACGCGCTGATTTTGTATTTTCATGAGTTTGAATGCATGAGGGAACTCTGATTCTGAGTGAGAGAACTCCTGGCTTCGAGAGGAGCAAAAACCCGATTTGCAACGCTATGATTCTGGTGTTCTATAGTGGCATTGAGTGTTCTGATTCCGCAGTTCTGTACAAACTTTGCTTTTGCAGTATCCTCCTTTCTTTTCCTCTCTTTTAGCTTTGCTATTTGGCAGGGGTCTTCCCATTTTTTTCATTGAAAACTTCTCCCTCTGTTTTTGGTTTCTTCCAACAATTCCAAAATCATTTGTAATTCAATTTGGTAACAATATTCCTATATACAAAACACATTATCACTTAATTTAAGGCAATTACAACAGTTATTTACAATATTAGGTACTGAACAAATATAATCATTAAAAGGGCAAAAATAGACTGACTAAACCTCTTGGCCATAGAATACCCAATTTTTCAACCTCCTTTCTATTTTTTTTTTCATATTCCGCTTAACGAGGGTGTGATTCTAGAAATCAAGACGCTCGTGAACGCTCTGATTTTGCAATTCCGTGATTTTGAAAGCGTGAGGACCTCTGATTCTGCGTGACAGACCCCTGGCTTCGAGAGGAGCAAAAAACCCAATTTGCAATGCTATGATTCTGGGGTTCTGTAGTGGCATTGAGTGTTGTGATTCCGCAGTTCTGTGCAAACTTTGCCCTTGTAGAAACCTACTCTCTTGTCAACTTTTTCACCTTTGCTATTTGGTAGGGGTCTCCCTTTTTTTTTTATTGAAAACCTTTCCCTCTGTTTTTGGTTTCTTCCAACAATTCCAAAATCATTTGTCCATCAATTTGGTAACGACTTTCCTATATACAAAACACATTGTCACTTAATTCAAAGAAATTACAATAATTATTTACAATATTAGGTACAGAACAAATATAATCATTAAAAGGGCAAAAATAGACTGACTAAACCTCTTGGCCATAGAATATCTGGTTTGTCAACCTCCTCTCTATTTTTTTTCCTATTCCACTTAACGGGGATGTGATTCCAGAAATCAAGACGCCCTTGAACGCGCTGATTTTGTATTTTCATGATTTTGAATGCATGAGGGAACTCTTATTCTAAGTGAGAGAACTCCTGGCTTCGAGAGGACCAAAAACCCGATTTGCAACTCTATGATTCTGGTGTTCTATAGTGGCATTGAGTGTTCTGATTCCGCAGTTCTGTACAAACTTTGCTTTTGCAGTATCCTCCTTTCTTTTCCTCTCTTTTAGCTTTGCTATTTGGCAGGGGTCTTCCCTTTTTTTTTTCATTGAAAACGTCTCCCTTTGTTTTTGGTTTCTTCCAACAATTCCAAAATCATTTGTAATTCAATTTGGTAACAAAATTCCTATATACAAAACACATTATCACTTAATTTAAGGCAATTACAACAATTATTTACAATATTAGGTACTGAACAAATATAATCATTAAAAGGGCAAAAATAGACTGACTAAACCTCTTGGCCATAGAATATCCAATTTTTCAACCGCCTTTCTATTTTTTTCCTATTCCGCTTAACGAGGGTGTGATTCTAGAAATCAAGACGCCCGTGAACGCTCTGATTTTGCAATTCCGTGATTTTGAAAGCGTGAGGACCTCTGATTCTGCGTGAGAGACTCCTGGCTTCGAGAGGAGCAAAAAACCCAATTTGCAATGCTATGATTCTGGGGTTCTGTAGTGGCATTGAGTGTTGTGATTCCGCAGTTCTGTGCAAACTTTGCCCTTGTAGTATCCTACTCTCTTGTCAACTTTTTCAGCTTTGCAATTTGGTAGGGGTCTCCCTCTTTTTTATTTTTATTGAAAACCCTTCACTCTGTTTTTGGTTTCTTCCAACAATTCCTAAATCATTTGTCCATCAATTTGGTAACGACTTTCCTGTATACAAAACACATTGTCACTTAATTCAAAGCAATTACAATAATTATTTACAATATTAGGTACAGAACAAATATAATCATTAAAAGGGCAAAAATAGACTGACTAAACCTCTTGGCCATAGAATATCTGGTTTTTCAACCTCCTTTCTATTTTTTTTCCTATTCCACTTAACGGGGATGTGATTCCAGAAATCAAGACGCCCTTGAACGCGCTGATTTTGTATTTTCATGAGTTTGAATGCATGAGGGAACTCTGATTCTGAGTGAGAGAACTCCTGGCTTCGAGAGGAGCAAAAACCCGATTTGCAACGCTATGATTCTGGTGTTCTATAGTGGCATTGAGTGTTCTGATTCCGCAGTTCTGTACAAACTTTGCTTTTGCAGTATCCTCCTTTCTTTTCCTCTCTTTTAGCTTTGCTATTTGGCAGGGGTCTTCCCATTTTTTTCATTGAAAACTTCTCCCTCTGTTTTTGGTTTCTTCCAACAATTCCAAAATCATTTGTAATTCAATTTGGTAACAATATTCCTATATACAAAACACATTATCACTTAATTTAAGGCAATTACAACAGTTATTTACAATATTAGGTACTGAACAAATATAATCATTAAAAGGGCAAAAATAGACTGACTAAACCTCTTGGCCATAGAATACCCAATTTTTCAACCTCCTTTCTATTTTTTTTTTTCATATTCCGCTTAACGAGGGTGTGATTCTAGAAATCAAGACGCTCGTGAACGCTCTGATTTTGCAATTCCGTGATTTTGAAAGCGTGAGGACCTCTGATTCTGCGTGACAGACCCCTGGCTTCGAGAGGAGCAAAAAACCCAATTTGCAATGCTATGATTCTGGGGTTCTGTAGTGGCATTGAGTGTTGTGATTCCGCAGTTCTGTGCAAACTTTGCCCTTGTAGAAACCTACTCTCTTGTCAACTTTTTCACCTTTGCTATTTGGTAGGGGTCTCCCTTTTTTTTTTATTGAAAACCTTTCCCTCTGTTTTTGGTTTCTTCCAACAATTCCAAAATCATTTGTCCATCAATTTGGTAACGACTTTCCTATATACAAAACACATTGTCACTTAATTCAAAGAAATTACAATAATAATTTACAATATTAGGTACAGAACAAATATAATCATTAAAAGGGCAAAAATAGACTGACTAAACCTCTTGGCCATAGAATATCTGGTTTGTCAACCTCCTCTCTATTTTTTTTCCTATTCCACTTAACGGGGATGTGATTCCAGAAATCAAGACGCCCTTGAACGCGCTGATTTTGTATTTTCATGATTTTGAATGCATGAGGGAACTCTTATTCTAAGTGAGAGAACTCCTGGCTTCGAGAGGACCAAAAACCCGATTTGCAACTCTATGATTCTGGTGTTCTATAGTGGCATTGAGTGTTCTGATTCCGCAGTTCTGTACAAACTTTGCTTTTGCAGTATCCTCCTTTCTTTTCCTCTCTTTTAGCTTTGCTATTTGGCAGGGGTCTTCCCTTTTTTTTTTCATTGAAAACGTCTCCCTTTGTTTTTGGTTTCTTCCAACAATTCCAAAATCATTTGTAATTCAATTTGGTAACAAAATTCCTATATACAAAACACATTATCACTTAATTTAAGGCAATTACAACAATTATTTACAATATTAGGTACTGAACAAATATAATCATTAAAAGGGCAAAAATAGACTGACTAAACCTCTTGGCCATAGAATATCCAATTTTTCAACCGCCTTTCTATTTTTTTCCTATTCCGCTTAACGAGGGTGTGATTCTAGAAATCAAGACGCCCGTGAACGCTCTGATTTTGCAATTCCGTGATTTTGAAAGCGTGAGGACCTCTGATTCTGCGTGAGAGACTCCTGGCTTCGAGAGGAGCAAAAAACCCAATTTGCAATGCTATGATTCTGGGGTTCTGTAGTGGCATTGAGTGTTGTGATTCCGCAGTTCTGTGCAAACTTTGCCCTTGTAGTATCCTACTCTCTTGTCAACTTTTTCAGCTTTGCAATTTGGTAGGGGTCTCCCTCTTTTTTATTTTTATTGAAAACCCTTCACTCTGTTTTTGGTTTCTTCCAACAATTCCTAAATCATTTGTCCATCAATTTGGTAACGACTTTCCTGTATACAAAACACATTGTCACTTAATTCAAAGCAATTACAATAATTCTTTACAATATTAGGTACAGAACAAATATAATCATTAAAAGGGCAAAAATAGACTGACTAAACCTCTTGGCCATAGAATATCTGGTTTTTCAACCTCCTTTCTATTTTTTTTCCTATTCCACTTAACGGGGATGTGATTCCAGAAATCAAGACGCCCTTGAACGCGCTGATTTTGTATTTTCATGAGTTTGAATGCATGAGGGAACTCTGATTCTGAGTGAGAGAACTCCTGGCTTCGAGAGGAGCAAAAACCCGATTTGCAACGCTATGATTCTGGTGTTCTATAGTGGCATTGAGTGTTCTGATTCCGCAGTTCTGTACAAACTTTGCTTTTGCAGTATCCTCCTTTCTTTTCCTCTCTTTTAGCTTTGCTATTTGGCAGGGGTCTTCCCTTTTTTTTCATTGAAAACGTCTCCCTCTGTTTTTGGTTTCTTCCAACAATTCCAAAATCATTTGTAATTCAATTTGGTAACAAATTTCCTACATACAAAACACATGATCATTTAATTTAAGGCAATTACAACAATTATTTACAATATTAGGTACTGAACAAATATAATCATTAAAAGGGCAAAAATAGACTGGCTAAACCTCTTGGCCATAGAATATCCAAATTTTCAACCTTCTTTCTATTTTTTTTCCTATTCCGCTTAACGAGGGTGTGATTCTAGAAATCAAGACGCCCGTGAACGCTCTGATTTTGCAATTCCGTGATTTTGAAAGCGTGAGGACCTCTGATTCTGCGTGAGAGACTCCTGGCTTCGAGAGGAGCAAAAAACCCGATTTGCAATGCTATGATTCTGGGGTTCTGTAGTGGCATTGAGTGTTGTGATTCCGCAGTTCTGTGCAAACTTTGCCCTTGTAGTATCCTACTCTCTTGTCAACTTTTTCAGCTTTGCTATTTGGCAGGGGTCTCCCTCTTTTTTTTTTATTGAAAACCTTTCCCTATGTTTTTGGTTTCTTCCAACAATTCCAAAATCATTTGTCCATCAATTTGGTAACGACTTTCCTGTATACAAAACACATTGTCACTTAATTCAAAGCAATTACAATAATTATTTACAATATTAGGTACAGAACAATTATAATCATTAAAAGGGGAAAAGTAGACTGACTACACCTTTTGGCCATAAAATATCCGATTTTTCAACCTCCTTTCTATTTTTTTCCTATTCCGCTTAACGGGGGTGTGATTCCAGAAATCAAGACGCCCTTGAACGCGCTGATTTTGTATTTTCATGATTTTGAATGCATGAGGGAACTCTGATTCTGAGTGAGAGAACTCCTGGCTTCGAGAGGAGCAAAAACCCGATTTGCAACGCTATGATTCTGGTGTTCTATAGTGGCATTGAGTGTTCTGATTCCGCAGTTCTGTGCAAACTTTGCTTTTGCAGTATCCTCCTTTCTTTTCCTCCCTTTTAGCTTTGCTATTTGGCAGGGGTCTTCCCTTTTTTTTCATTGAAAACATCTCCCTCTATTTTTGGTTTCTTCCAACAATTCCAAAATCATTTGTAATTCAATTTGGTAACAAATTTCCTATATACAAAACACATTATCACTTAATTTAAGGCAATTACAACAATTACTTACAATATTAGGTACTGAACAAATGTAATCATTAAAAGGGCAAAAATAGACTGACTAAACCTCTTGGCCATAGAATATCCAAATTTTCAACCTCCTTTTTATTTTTTTTCCTATTCCGCTTAACAAGGGTGTGATTCTAGAAATCAAGACGTCCGTGAACGCTCTGATTTTGCAATTCTGTGTTTTTGAATGCATGAGGGAACTCTGATTCTACGTGAGAGAACTACTGCCTTCGAGAGAAGCAAAAAACCCTATTTGCAAGGCTATGATCCTGGGGTTCTCTAGTGGCATTGAGTGTTCTGATTCCGAAGTTCTGTGCGAACTTTACTTTTGCAATATCCTCCTCTCTTTTCAACTTTTTCAGCTTTGCTATTTGGCAGGGGTCTCCCTATTTTTTTTTTTATTGAGAACCTTTCCCTCTATTTTTGGTTTCTTCCAACAATTCCAAAATCATTTGTCCATCAATTAGGTAACGACTTTCCTGTATGCAAAACACATTGTCACTTAATTCAAAGCAATTACAATAATTATTTACAATAATAGGTACAGAACAAATATAATCATTAAAAGAGCAAAAATAGACTGACTAAACCTCTTGGTAATAAAATATCTGGTTTTTCAACTTCCTTTCTATTTTTTTCCCTATTCCACTTAACGGGGATGTGATTCTAGAAATCAAGACGCCCTTGAACGCGCTGATTTTGTATTTTCATGATTTTGGATGCATGAGGGAACTCTGATTCTGAGTGAGAGAACTCCTGGCTTCGAGAGGAGCAAAAACCCGATTTGCAATGCTATGATTCTAGGGTTCTTTACTGGCATTGAGTGTTCTGATTCCGTAGTTCTGTGCAAACCTTGCTTTTGCAGTATCCTCCTCTCGTTTCAACTTTGTCAGCTTTGCTGTTTGGCAGGGGTCTCCCTTTTTTTTTTTATTATTGAAAACCTCTCTCTCTGTTTTTGGGTTCTTCTAGCAATTTCAAAATCATTTGTCCATCAATTTGGTAAGGAATTTCCTGTATACAAAACACCTTGTCACTTAATTCAAAGCAATTACAATAATTATTTACAATATTAGGTACAGAACAAATATAATCATTAAAAGGGCAGAAATAGACTGACTAAACCTCTTGGCCGTAGAATATGCGATCTTTCAACCTCCTTTCTATGTTTTTTCCTATTCCGCTTAACGAGGGTGTGATTCCAGAAATCAAGACGCCCTTGAACGCGCTGATTTTGTATTTTCATGATTTTGAATGCATGAGGGAACTCTGATTCTGAGTGAGAGAACTCCTGGCTTCAAGAGGAGCAAAAACCCGATTTGCAACGCTATCCTTCTGGTGTTCTTTAGTGGCATTGAGTGTTCTGATTCCGCAGTTCTGTGCAAACTTTGCTTTTGCAGTATCCTCCTTTCTTTTCCTCCCTTTTAGCTTTGCTATTTGGCAGGGGTCTTCCCTTTTTTTTCATTGAAAACGTCTCCCTCTATTTTTGGTTTCTTCCAACAATTCCAAAATCATTTGTAATTCAATTTGGTAACAAATTTCCTATATACAAAACACATTATCACTTAATTTAAGGAAATTACAACAATTACTTACAATATTAGGTACTGAACAAATGTAATCATTAAAAGGGCAAAAGTAGAATGGCTAAACCTCTTGGCCATAGAATATCCAAATTTTCAACCTCCTTTCTATTTTTTTTCCTATTCCGCTTAACAAGTGTGTGATTCTAGAAATCAAGACGCCCGTGAACGCTCTGATTTTGCAATTCCGTGTTTTTGAATGCATGAGGGAACTCTAATTCTACGTGAGAGAACTACTGCCTTCGAGAGAAGCAAAAAACCCTATTTGCAAGGCTATGATTTTGGGGTTCTCTAGTGGCATTGAGTGTTCTGATTCTGCAGTTCTGTGCAAACTTTACTTTTGTTGTATCCTCCTCTATTTTCAACTTTTTCAGCTTTGCTATTTGGCAGGGGTCTCCCTCTTTTTTTTTTTTTTTTATTGAAAACCTTTCCCTCTGTTTTTGGTTTCTTCCAACAATTCCAAAATCATTTGTCCATCAATTTGGTAACGACTTTCCGGTATACAAAACACATTGTCACTTAATTCAAATCAATTACAATAATTATTTACAATATTAGGTACAGAACAAATATAATCATTAAAAGGACAAAAATAGACTGACTAAACCTCTTGGCCATAGAATATCTGGTTTTTCAACCTCCTTTCTATTTTTTTTCCTATTCCACTTAATGGGGATGTGATTCAAGAAATAAAGACGCCCTTGAACGCGCTGATTTTGTATTTTCATGATTTTGAATGCATGAGGGAACTTTGATTCTGAGTGAGAGAACTCTTGGCCTCGAGAGGAGCAAAAAAACCAGATTTGCAACGCTATGATTCTGGGGTTCTTTAGTGGCATTGAGTGTTCTGATTCCGTAGTTCTGTGCAAACCTTGCTTTTGCAGTATCCTCCTCTCGTTTCAACTTTGTTAGCTTTGCTATTTGGCAGGGGTCTCCGTCTTTTTTTTTTATTATTGAAAACCTCTCTCTCTGTTTTTGGGTTCTTCTAGCAATTTCAAAATCATTTGTCCATCAATTTGGAAAGGAATTTCCTGTATACAAAACACATTGTCACTTAATTCAAAGCAATTACAATAATTATTTACAATATTTGGTACAGAACAAATATAATCATTAAAAGGGCAGAAATAGACTGACTAAACCTCTTGGCCATAGAATATCCGATTTTTCAACCTCCTTTCTATGTTTTTTCCTATTCCGCTTAACGAGGGTGTGATTCCTGAAATCAAGACGCCCTTGAATGCTCTGATTTTGCAATTCAATGATTTTTAATGCTTGAGGACCTCTGATTCTGCGTGAGAGAACTCCTGGCTTCGAGAGGAGCAAAAAACCCGATTTGCAACGCTCTGATTCTGGGATTCTGTAGTGGCATTGAGTGTTCTGATTCCACAGTTCTGTGCAAACTTTACTTTCGCAATATCCTTCTCTCTTTTCATCTTTTTTAGCTTTGCTATTTGGCAGAGGTCTCCCTCTTTTTTTTTATTGAAAACCTCTCTCTCTGTTTTTGGGTTCTTCTACTAATTTCAAAATCATTTGTCCATCAATTTGGTAACGAATTTCCTGTATACAAATCACATTGTCATTTAATTTAAAGCAATTACATCAATTATTTACAATATTAGGTACATAACAAATATAATCATTAAAAGGGCAAAAATAGACTGACTAAATCCTTTAGCCATAGAATATCCGATTTTTCAACCTCCTTTCTATTATTTTTCCTATTCCGCTTAACGATGGTGTGATTCCAGAAATCAAGATGCTGTTGAACGCTCTGATTTTGCAATTCTGTGATTTTGAATGCGTGAGGGAACTCTGATTCTGTGTGAGAGAACTCCTGGCTTCGAGAAGAGCAAAAAACCCGATTTGCAACGCTATGATTGTGGGGTTCTTTAGTGGCATTGAGTGTTCTGATTCCGCAGTTCTGTGCAAACTTTGCTATTGCAGTATCCTCCTCTCTTTCAACTTTGTCAGCTTTGCTTTTTGGCAGGGGTCTCCCTTTTTTTTTTTGTTGAAAACCTCTCTCTCTGTTTTTGGGTTCTTCTAGCAATTTCAAAATCACTTGTCCATCAATTTGGTAACGAATTTCCTGTATACAAAACACATTGTCACTTAATTTAAAGCAATTACAACAATGATGTACAATATTAGGTACAGAACAAATATAACCATTAAAAGGGAAAAAATAGGCTGACTAAACCTTTTGGCCATAGAATATCTGGTTTTTCAACCTCCTTTTTATTTTTTTTCCTATTCCGCTTAACGGGGGTGTGATTCCAGAAATCAAGACGCCCTAGAACACTCTGATTTTGAAATTTCGTGTTTTTGAATGCATGAGGGAACTCTGATTCTGCATGAGAGAACTCCTGGCTTCGAGAGAAGCAAAAAACCCTATTTGCAAGGCTATGATTCTGGGGTTCTCTAGTGGCATTGAGTGTTCTGATTCCGCAGTTCTGTGCAAACTTTACTTTTGCAGTATCCTTATTTCTTTTCAACTTTTTCAGCTTTGCTATTTGGCAGGGGTCTCCCCTTTTTTTTATTGAAAACCTCTCCCTCTGTTTTTGGGTTCTTCCAGCAATTTCAAAATCATTTGTCCATCAATTTGGTAATGAATTTCCTTCATACAAAACACATGGTCAGTTAAATTAAAGCAATTACAACAACAACTTACAATATTAGGTACAGAACAATTATAATCATTAAAAGGGGAAAAGTAGACTGACTAAACCTTTTGGCCATAGAATATCCGATTTTTCAACCTCTTTTCTATTTTTTTTCCTATTCCGCTTAACGGGGGTGTGATTCCAGAAATCAAGACGCCTTTGAACGCTCTGATTTTTCAATTTCGTGATGTTGAATGCTTTAGGGAACTCTGATTCTGCGTGAGAGAACTCTTGGCTTCGAGAGGAGCAAAAAAACCAATTTGCAGCGCTATGATTCCAAGGTTCTGTAGTGGCATTGAGTGTACTAATTCCACAGTTCTGTGCAAACTTTGCTTTTGCAGTATTCTCCTCTCTTTTCATGTTTTTCAGCTTTGCTATTTGGCAGGGGTCTCCCTCTTTTTTTTTTTTTTGTTGAAAACCTTTCCCTTTGTTTTTGGGTTCTTCCAGCAATTTGAAAATCATTTGTCCGTGAATTTCCTTTATACGAATCATATTGTCACTTAATTTAAAGCAATTACAAAAATTATTTAATATATTAGGTACAGAACAAATATAATCATTAAAAAGGAATAAATAGACTGACTAAACCTTTTGGCCATAGAATATCCAAATTTTCAACCTCCTTTCTATTTTTTTTCCTATTCCACTTAACGGGGGTGTTATTCCAGAAATCAAGACGCCCTTGAACGCTCTGATTTTGCAATTCTGTGATTTTGAATGCGTGAAGGGACCCTGATTCTGCATGGGAGAACTCTTGGCTTCTAGAGGAGCAAAAAACTCGATTTGCAACGCTATGATTCCGAGGTTCTGTAGTGGCATTGAGTGTTCTGATTCCGCAGTTCTGTGCAAAGTTTTCTTTTGTAGTATCCTTCGGTCTTTTCATCTTTTTCAGCTTTGCTATTTGACAGGGGTCTCCCTCTTTTTTTTTTTTTATTGAGAATCTCTCCCTCTGTTTTTGGGTTCTTCCAGCAATTTGAAATCATTTGTCCATCAATTTGGTAACGAATTTCCTTTATACAAAACACATTGTCACTTAATTTAAAGCAATTACAACAATTATTTACAATATTAGGTACAGAACAAATATAATCATTAAAAGGAGAAAAATAGACTGAATAAACCTGTTGGCCAAAGATTATCCAGTTTTTCAACCTCCTTTCTATTTTTTTTCCTAATCCGCTTAATGGGGGTGTGATTCCAGAAATCAAGATGCCCTTGAATGCTCTAATTTTGCAATTCCATGATTTTGAATGCGTGAGGGAACTCTGATTCTGCGTGAGAGAACTCTTGGCTTCGAGAGGAGCAAAAAACCCGATTTGCAACGCTATGATTCTTGGGTTTTGTAGTGGGATTGAGTGTTCTGATTCCGCAGTTCTGTGCAAACGTTGCTTTTGCAGCATCCTCCTCTCTTTTCATCTTTTCCAGCTTTGCTATTTGGCAGGGATCTCCCTCTTTTTTTTTATTGAAAACCTCTCCCTCTGTTTTTGGGTTCTTCCCGCAATTTGAAAATCATTTGTCCATCAATTTGGTAACAAATTTCTTGTATACAAAACCCATTGGCACTTAGTTTAATGCAATTACAACAATTATTTACAATATTAGGTACAGAACAAATATAATCATTAAAAGGGGAAAAATAGACTGACTAAACCTTTTGGCCATAGAATATCCAGTTTTTCAACCTGCTTTCTATTTTTTCCTATTCCGCTTAACGGGGGTGTGATTCCAGAAATCAAGACACCCTTGAATGCTCTGATTTTGCAATTTCGTGATTTTGAATGCGAGAGGGAACTTTGATTCTGCGTGAGAGAACTCTTGACTTCGAGAGGAGCAAAAAACCTGATTTGCAACGCTATGATTCCGGGGTTCTGTAGTAGCATTGAGTGTTCTAATTCCGCAGTTATGTGATTTTCTGATTGTGCGTGAGGGAACGCTGTGGTGTTCTGTGATTTCATGATTGTCCCATTGGTGGGTTCATAAGGAGCGTTGAAAAACCCCATACCCCATTGAAAGAAGAAAGAGCGTGAAACCGTGGGTGTGTTTCAGAAACATGATTTGCATCTAGAGTGAATGTTGCGAGCTATTGGTGTGTTTCAAAACCGTGAATTACATCTGGAGTGTGAATTGTCCCATGGGTGTATTTTAGAAACGTCAATTGCATCTGAAGTGAAGGTTGGTGTGTTTGGGTGTGCATGAATTGCATCTGGGGTTAAGTCTTTTACCGTAACATTGAGGGGAAAAGTGACACAACCAATTAGGCTGATGTGGCAAAAAGTAGTAGAATGATGTGGCAACATATGGTTGTGTATCTTTGAAATTATATATTATAAATAGATTACACAAATATTAAATATTAATATATAGAGTTTAATGGTGATACATGACGGTGTAAAAAAGTTTTACACTATCATTCAATCACAAATCATCGTTGGTATGACTTTTAAGATAATTTTGTAAAAGTCAAGCAATTTACCATGCATGGTTGGTTGTGATTGGATGACGGTGTACAGTGCATAGTCCCTTTTCTCTAATATCTATCACTGATAAAAAAAAATATTAATATATATAAAGTTAGTGTAGGATTTTCTTTTTCGTTGCCCCAACATTTTTTCTGCTTAAACACAAGGATAAAATTGACATTTCTATTACCACGTTTATTAGGGTGTCAGTTATTATCCACTGTGATGCACGTAGAGATATTTGTGTGCTAGTACCACATTTAAAGGAGACTGCAACAATGCACCATCTCTCACGCCCAAGGACAGGTGCAGATGAGAAACTCCATTATCATAGATATATAAAAAAAAAAAAAAAAACCTAGTAAATTGACCCATGTTTCATAGGTCTCAACATTTGTATATGTTAAAAAAATGATTTTAAATAATAATAATAATAATAATAATTATAATAATAATAATAATTTTGTTAATAAAAATAATTAAATAATTTAGAAGTATAAAATTTTGCAAATAAGTGCAATATTTATTAATTAAAATAGAAAACATAAACCATATATTATACGACAAATATAAGTCTAAACTAAAATTCTCATTGCCTATATCAGAAGATTAAGTCCTAGTATTATGTCAATTACATAATGAGTACAACACCGAATAAATTATTTTAGTGATGGGTATAAATAAATCAGTATCATATCAGTCAAAGAAAAATTATTCATGTACATCCAATATGCCAATAGACACCTAGTGAGAGAAAAATAAAAATGAGAAAAATATAGAAATTATAAATAGTATTATGATTTGACATGAAGAGATAGATAGAAACAAATGATAGATGTTTGTTAGGTGTTTAAAAAAGCATGGGTGTCCCTGTATCATCACTCATCACTCAAAATATAACATCAAGAGATCATACTACTCCAATCCAAATATGTCAATTGAATTGCTGACTTCTAATAATTTCAGAAAGAAAAAGTAAAAAATTAAAAAAGCAAATGCTAACTATCCTAAAAGGAGAAAGATTTTGCCCTTAGGACACTGGTTAGCAAGACAAAAAAAAAAAAAATACTCTACCAGTCCATGAATGCTTTGCTATACTTGTAAAAAGCATTACGGTTTAGATGTGCATGAAGAAAATGATATGAACCCTACAAAGCATCATGACACGTTTTTTATATGTCATGAAACTTATCTCCTTTCCTACACGATAGAACCCAAATTTCTGGTTTTGCAACTGTAACTTGTGGAAGTGAAAAATATTGGACTACTTACAACACAATTATCCCGATTAAGAGTGGTTGATGGAATATATAATTTCCATTGCATCAGAATCTCAGTTGCCCCTGCAATAAGAATTTCTCAACATTTTATTTTCTTACCACAAACTAAAATTCAAACATAAATTATCTCTCTCTCCTGCTCAACATTTTACATATACAATTGTCCTGTTTCTAGTTCATTATAGCATCAGGAGTGTAATAAACTGTCCAGCCACCCAAAATAAATAAAAAAAAGCTCCAAAAAGAGTTAGTTGTGCGTCATAAGGGTAAATCAAAAGCTCCGAAGAAAGTTTCTTGTGTGTCACATTGGATTTTTTATAATATATAAAAGTAAAAAACATCATAAAATGTTATATTTGTATCAATTATATCCATAAAGGGCAATTCAGACTCCAAATGATGAAAGTGCATACAAATATCGGGATGTATAATATACCTTTTGGTGGAAGTGTGGCAATGTCTCCAGCATTATGATGCCATTCTTGTGGATCTTATTAGACTGGCTGAGTGATGTGGTTCTTCAACTTTGCCATCTTCACAATTCAATATGCAAAAAGTTAGTCTTCTAACTTGTGAAGATCGTCATAAGCATGTGTGAATTTATAGATAAATAACTAAAACTTGCAAATTTGGACTTTTCATATCAAACTAAACTTAGTGAGGATATATATATATATATATATATATATATATATATATATATATATATATATATGAGGATCATAGTTCACCTGCCAACTTCATCAATATTAATTCAATGTGTTTGTGTACACCTTATTCAAATTCTAATAAATGAATGAATCCTCGTGATCAAAACAAAAATATGAGAAATTGTTGTAATTCATGGCTCTATAGATTTAATAAATAGTTGAAACAATACAATTAAAACATCACCTAATGCAATTGTTATTATTTACAACAAATAGAAAGAAAAGAGATTAAACACAAACTTATACCAGAAAATCCAAACAATAAACTAAAAAACTTAAACCATCGTCCATCGCCCTCATTTTTTTCCCGTGCTTACCAATTGAAAATCCTAACACTAAATGGACATATACATTTACATAATATAAATTTGAAAAAAATAAAATAAAAATACAATCAAATAAAATTTGAACAAAAGTAAACCTAGCATGAGTGGATGTATAAGTATAAATTAAGAAGATCAAGGTTTATATATAAGGTTAAACATAAAATCAATAAAAGAGGAAAAATGTACAGGATAAAAAAGAGAGAGAAAAAAGTAAATGCAATGTCAGGACAAATATAAAATGTAAAAGAGGAAAAGAATTAAAACTATTAAGTAGAGCAGTAAGTGAAACCTTATCAAATAAAACAAACTAAAAGTGATAAAAATGGGTTAAAACAGTTAAAAAGTAGAAATTTCAAAGCAATTGTTTCCCTTTCATTATTATATCGTTTAGGTCACAATTTTTATACCTCTTAAACAAATATATCGTTCTTTTAAAAAAAAAATTTTGACTGAGATCTAATAGTAACTATCCCAATTATAACTTAAGCCTATTGATGAATTTTAGAGGATTTCTTTAAGTCCTAATGAGGAATGGCAAAATATGTTTTATTTCGTCCATAACTAATAGTAGAAAGGTAAGAAGTTCACTGAGGTATGAAGTTTAAAAAAAAAAAAAAAACTATTGAACCATATACTTAATTTGGGACACTAATTAAGGTCAATAATAAATCCGAGTCATTATATCAACTTATGATTAATGAAAACAGACCTGATTAAATAAAAATAAGAGAACCATTCACCAAAAATTTTAAATATCTATTTATAAATAAAAGAAAGTAAGAAGGTTTGAAGAATAATAAAAAAATTCAAATAAAATAAAATTTGTTAGCATAAATGGCCAGAAAGTATATTTATAAAACTTCACTTTTACGTTAGTCGTACAATTTTCAGGAAGTTTCCCACTGGAGCAATGAACTCAGCAATATTATCCAATTGATTCCTTCAATGACAAAGGATTGTTGGTGTAACTGCAAAGAAAGGAAAAAAAGAATACATCCAGCATCATCAATAAGTTAGAAAATCAGAGTGTGGGAAGAAAGATTGTTAGGGCCTATTTGGGTTAGCTTATCCAAAAACACTTATAGAATTAGCTTATATACATAAGCTAATTTGTAAAAAGTCTCACATAGTGGCGGAGCTTGAGAAAAAATGTTGGAGGGGCCAAATTTTTTTTTATGAATTTTTCAATATATTTAAAGAAATAATCATATATTTGCTAAATTTATAAATAAATTTGCAAAAAGTTTTGTAGAGAAAATTCAAAAGAAAATCTCAAAATTCATAGAAAAGTCTATCTAAAAAATACACAAAGAAAGCTCACATGTTCAAGTCATATTATATGTAAGTTTTTATGTAGCAATATAAAAGGATATAAAAGTCATAAAAATAATTAGTTTTTTTTAGTAACGATAAAAATAATTAGTTTAAAAGATGCAAAAAAAAAAGTTTTATATCACGGAAAAAATAACTAATTAATGAAATAGCTAATCTCTAAAAATGTTATTAAATCAATCATAATGATTAATGTTATAAAAAAAAGTTTTTTTTTTTGACAATATAAAAAAAAGAAGTTAAAATGTAATGTTAACATATAAAATGACTAAAAATTATCTTCTTTATACTCTTTTAATGACTAAGAATTTACAAATTAAAATTTATAATTTTTCAATGATTTAAAATCATTAATAATTAAATAATAAACAACTTTAAATAATATTATAAATAATCTTATTTAAGAATACGGTTTCTCTTTCTCTCTATATATTTGCGAGGATTCACTACAACAACTTCAGAAAAAAAAAAAGATTTACTACACCAGAAAATATGTATATGATGGATAACATTAATTATAGTATTGACTTTTTATCTTACAGAATTTTAGTTAAGTTTTCAGAACTTAAATTTGTTTTACTAAGTGCTTCAAATTCTCAATTTCTTAAAACTAAATCCTAGAAAGGTAGGCCTATTAATATTATTGTAAAAAATTTGGGGGGCCATGGCCCCCTTTAAGCATAACTAAGTTCCACCACTGGTCTAGAAAAGTTATATGAGAGAGTTTTTACATGTTAACTTATACATAAGTTAATTTTAGCTTATGGAAAAACTCATTTCATATTTTTCTTCTTATTTTCTTCTCATAGAAGTGCTTCTAGATAAGTTTAGCCAAATAGACCTTAATATTGTTAGTTACAAAATTATGCATGCAAAGAGAAGGGAAAATGAGATTGAGAAAAAAAGGAAAAATAAGGGAAAGTGAGAGAGATTAACCTCTGTCACCCATTGTTAAGATCGAGTATGCACAATACCAAGACAAATAGAAGAAAAGAAAGAGTTGACAATCCACAAAAGAACAGAACCCGCACATAGAGATTTTCACCATAGCTACACCTTTTATAGGCATGAAAACTTAAAGACTTGTCATGAGAAAATAGAGAAAGCACGAACTTGAATATTTTATAAGAAACTCAATAGTTGTTTGCTCTGAATTGAAAGGTGATAAAAAAAAAAGTAGTTCCTAAACTTTAGTTTGAGTGGTCAAGGTCCTTAAACTTTTTAAAAATTTGATTTTTAGTCTCTGAACAAAATTTTGACCGGTCAAAGTCTCTAAACTTTTTAAAAATTTGACTTTTACTCCCTAAACTTTTTAAAAATTCTGTTTTTAGTCCCTGAATTAATGAGATTTCAGGGACTAAAAACCGAATTTTTAAAAAGTTTAGGAACTAAAAATAAAAATTTTAAAAAAGTTTAGGGACCTTGACCGGTTAAACTAAAGTTTAGGAACTAAAAACCAAATTTTTAAAAGTTTAGAGACCTTGACCAGTCAAACTAAAATTTAGGGACTAAAAATCGAATGTGAAAAAGTTTAAGGACAAAAAACTTAGTTAACTAAAAAAAAAACATCAAGTGAAGGAAACAATCAAATAAGAAGAAGAACAAAAAAAAAAAGATAAATAAAAGAAGAACAATAGAAAGTGAAAGCAATGAAAGGGAAAAGCCATCCTGTACCAAATAAAAGCACCATCATCTTGGGTTCCTTTGAGAGTTTCAAAATGACAGCCTCTTTATCCACTTTTTGACACAATCGTTTATGTTCATGTTCACGAGCAAGGAATTAATCGATTTGTCAATCCAAAAAAATAAATAAATAAATAAATTCGAATAAGAAAAAAAATGAAAGAATGTAGGTGAAAAAAAAAAAGCATAATGAAGAATACAGGATGAACATGAAGAACAGTCAACGAATGGTTTTTGCTGAGAGAAAAAAATGAGGAAGTTTGAAATTAAAAATCAAAGCACAAGAAATAGGAAAAAGAAGAAGAAAAGAAAAAGCGTGAAAGCAGCTGCAAAAATTTTGAAGCAGGAAGACCTGTTGGTGAAAATGTGTAGCAGAAGTTGAGTGGCGGTAGCTGTTTTTTTTATTTTTTATTTTTTATTTTTTTTCCTGAGTGGCGGTGGCTGCACTCTATGAGAAGTGAGCAGCAGAAGCTACTTCTTCGTTGTATGACTACTAGTGAGAAGCCCGTGCGATGCACGGTTCTCTTATTGTATTTTTATTAAATATAATATTAATTGAATAAAACGGATTAAAACGTTTGAAATGTATTTAGGTTTTGAGTTAATTGTAAAAATCATTTGGTGTAAGAACTTATGTAAAAATTTTTAAAAAAATTAAAAAACTTTTTATGTCAGTAAAAATTAATATATTTTGGATTAGATTTTAATACTATATTCACAGTAGTTATTCTTTACCCACCTTCATGTTTTTTTCAAATATAGAGCATACTTGGCAAAGTGACTACAAAGCCATTGGAATAAATTACAATGGATATTGGAAATATAAATTAAATCACTTTTTACAATGGATATTGGAATTATATATAAAGAAAAATAAACTTTCAATGTATAATTTACAATGGATATTGGAAATATAAATTAAATCACTTGTTAAATGACATTCCTGTTAATTAAACTTATAAACTAAAATACTAATTTGATTTTTTTTTTATGAAAGAAACAAAAAGATTAATTAAAAAATAATATTTTTTAAAATATTATTTATATTTTTTAAATATAAATTAAACTTATAAACTAAAATACTAATTAGAAAAAAGATTTTTGGAAGTTTTAAAAATAATATTTTTTTAACTATTTATTCAAACAAAAAATAACTGCTTTTAGAATCAGTTACATTGTTTCATTAAAAAAAAAAATTAAATTCTACTATATATAATCAGAATGTCTTAGTCTAAACATCATATTTCTCACATATTACACATACCCACTAATGTATAAACTCTTTAATAAAAACTAAAATTGTCTATATCTAATACTTAAATAATAAAACATACCTATATCAAAGATAACTCTAAACAATTAGAACTTGGCAAAAAATTAGAAATTTTCACTGTAAGACTCCACCGCAATACTAAAGGTAAAAAAGATTAATGGAGATTAAAATAAAATATAAGAATCATAAAAAAAAATTAATTACATGAAAGAAATTACACTCAACTGTCATTAATTTTAGTTTTCTTTCTACATGACTGACCACCTCCCTTGGAAGATCTATTATTTTATTTTTCTAAACACTACTCTTAGAATCCATTAATATATATGTGTAGCATAATCTATTATGAAGACTATGAAAATGACATAATAACATCATTACATCATAGATCAATAAAAGAAGATTGGAACAAAGAATTTCTTCTAAATAGTGTTGATGATAAGGAATCTTTTTGTTCGAGAAGCTCCCTCTTTTGTGCTCTTTTTGTTGTATTGTTGGACATGGTTTGGAGCTTTGTAAGAAGAAAAGTTTGCATAAGAATCAAAAGCCAAATGCTGAGAAACAGCCTTTGCATTCTGATAATCAAGATCCTCATTCGGGGAATGCCACTGGAAATGTTATTTCATCTCATGGACCAAAGGAATCAAATGTTCAGGTTGACCCGACAACTGTTTGTCAAAAGTCCCCAGAACATGTTGTTCAAACTAGCATTGTCCAAGAGCTGATCATTGAGCCAGAACAACAACCACCTCCTGAGGAAACAAACTTGGAGCACACTGGTTTAGTTAGTCTTTATAAACCAGTTGAGAAATCTGGAGATAAGATAGGGGCAATAGTTCTAAATAATGTCATTAACTCTTACGTTGAAGAAAAAGGGGATCCTTTTATCCAAGAAGCACCAACTCAAGTAGCAGACTCACAAGCACATTGAGATAGCTCTGATGATTGAAGATGTCTCCCATGATAGAGACATGGTTGCCAATTCTTGTCAAAACTTGCGGAAATCTATGCAACATTTTGATGATGAGGAATCTAAAAGACAACTTCTGAAGCAGCAAATGCTCTTTGATCAACACTCAACAGCAAAGAGATATTCAAGTAGGGAGCAGCTAAGTTAATATTAATCTTTTTAGCTTTGCAGCTTTTTTATTTATTAGTAAACTTTTACCTTCCTTATGTTTTATATGAACTAAAGCATACTATTCACACCACCAAAGCAGGTATGCAGTTCCTCCAAATGAAGTTTCATGAGTAGTTTTCCAATCTAGACAATATTTTCTTATGATTAATTTATTTAAAGTTTTTTGCTGTATTGTTTCATTCCTTTATAATTTGCATTATGATTGGTGGATGAGGTGCTGCATCTTATTTGATTTTCTGTTTCTCTTTATATGCAGGCACGTTCATAGCTTAGCTCATGTTGCTTATCGATATCATAAAGTTCTTGAAGAAAATCGCAAACTATACAATCAAGTCCAGGATCTTAAGGGTAAATTGCTGATTGACTGGATTCTATAAGCTTATTATGAGTTATATCCAATTCACACATTTGTAATATTTTGTCCCAAAATTAAATATACAATATAATTTTGTTTAATCAGGAAGTATTAGGGTGCACAGTCGAGTGAGACCTTATGTGGACAACCAAATTATTCAAGCACAGTAGATAATATAAAAGGTGGAACTATAACAATTAATATTCCTTCAAAGAATATGGGAAAGGGCAGAGATCCTTCAACTTCAACAAAGTCTTCGAACTGTTTGCAGCACAAGTTTGGTTTGGCTTTCAGTTATCTCCAGGATCACTATATTTTAGTGTTAATTGAAAAAATATACGATCTTGTGTTAAGCAGAGGTCTTCTGTGATATGCAGCCATTCATTAGGTCTGTTCTTGATAGTTACAATGTTCTCTGCTTATGGTCTAACAGGACCAGTAAAAACTTACACTATAGTAAGTTACATTTAGTTGTCACCTAAAAAAACTTTCAGAATTTTAATTACATTTTTTTTAATTTATGTTTTTTACATTTAGACTTGACTGAAAGAGATCACAGAGAAAAACCAAGGTGTAAGTGATTTGTTTCTTACAGCATTTCAAAGAAAGGACTCTTTTTGTTATGATGTGTCTGTTCAAATGATTGACATTTATAATGAGCAAGTCAGAGATCTATTGGTTACTGATGGATCAAACAAAAGATATCCTTTTTAGCTATTACCTTATACAAATATGTGTTATTTGATAATTGATACTGAATTCCTGGAAAACCATATTCGCCTTACAAGCTTAAGAAACTTACTTGACAATCAAGATGGATACAGGCATGCATACAGCAGCAAAATGTTTTTACCAAATCAATCCACATACTCTCCAATAGATATCATTTATGCAGAGGAAGCCACTTACCTTTAAGTAAAGCAAGCAAGCAAACATATTTTGCTTTACTTAAAGGTAAGTTACACATAGTTGTCACCTAAAAAAAACTTAGAATTTTAATTACATTTTTCTTATTTATGTTTTTTACATGTAGACTAGACTGAAAGGGATCATAGAGAAAAGCCAAGGTGTAAATTAAAGGGCTCTAAGTGATTTGTTTCTTACTGCATATCAAATAAGGGACACTTTTTGCCATAATGTGTTCGTTCAAATGATTGACATTTACAATGTGATGTCAGAGATCTATTGGCTACTGATCAATCAAACAAAATACATCCTTTTAGCTGTTACATTATACAAACATGCCTTATTTGATACTGAATTCCGTGGAAAACCATATTTGCCTTATAAGCTTAAGGATTTTGCTTGAGAATCAAGATGGATTCAGACATACAGCAGCCAAATGTTTTTACCAAATCAATCTACATACTCTCCAATAGATATCATTTATGCAGAGGAAACCACATACCTTTAAGTAAAGCAAGGGAGCAAAAATCCATAGTTGTATAAGTATAGATAGATAGATGTATATTAAAAGAAATCATGGAGAAACATACTTATTCAAAACATTATATAGATTTAGAAGGGATTGAATAAGTGTCTATGTACAATTGCCTTTATTTATGTTAAAAACTCATTTCAAACTACCCCAAGTTTATAAAGGAATATAGTAGAAGTGGTGTTGTGCATTTTGGTTTCATCTTAGATTTTTTCTGAACAACAATGAAAATAGTTGCATCACAACTCTCATGTCTTCAAGACATAGAGGATTAGTTTTGAATGCTAGAATAAATGTGGACACACGGGTGTCTTTGGTTGACATTATTGAGGGTATGCTTTAATTGCCCACTTTGTTATGCTTGTCCCCTGATGTCACAAGAAAGTTTTGCTTCACCATGTGCTGCTGCTTCCACCAAATTCTCTTCCATTTTACTCTCCACGATGGGTTGTTGGTGAAAGTTGAGAGATCTTCACAGTTGATCTAGTTTCCTTCGAGAGAAAATGGAATTGCAGCTGATTTTCCTGCTAATTGAGCTGTATTTAGTTGTCAACACTCAGCAGCTTTGTGAATTTGCAGATATGGAACTTAGATTACCTTACTTCTATTAGCTTCAAAAGAAAAAGAATATCAAACATAACCAAGGAAAAAAATTAAAAACTGGCATCAAACTTCAAATTTAGAGTATTTGCTCAGATTATTATCCCCATAGAAGAATTTCATACCTTCAAATTAAGCTTCTATATTGTTGCAGTTATGTGCATTCAACCCAATGCACCTAGAATATTCATCATGAATAGGTAGTTAAAATTGATAATGAAACTTAAAATGATAAATGGAACGATATGATAAGTATCAAATTTAGACTTGAGCTCATACATAAAATAAGCAACCCAACCAAGACAGTAAAGAAGAAGAATATTCCATCCTATAGAGACTCCAACCTTGTTTCAGTCATGATAAATAAAATGATCCTTGTATAAAATTTACCTGCCATTGAACTTCAATAGGTATGCAAGAATAATAATAGGAAAAAAGTTTACCAGGTATTTCACCCACATCAAATTCCTTACTGGGTCAATTTTATAGACCCATAAATTTTTACCTGTCCTTTGCTGCACACCTATTCCTATTCGCCTGGGCATTTTGTTTTCCTTTAAAAACCTGGATTGTAATTGAAAGAATAATATTTATAACCGTACAAAAATTAAAACTTATTCAACAACAATATTAGGAAAGCATATGACTTAACAACCAACCAATATATAAAACACTCATACAAAATTAAAATCAGAACAGTAAAATTAATCAACAAATCCCTTCAAAGAACTTAGAAAACCCTAAAAGGTAGTATAAACTTTACTTATGTGAGTAGCAGCAGAGCAAGGAAAAAACTGCTAAAACCCATCCATTAGAAAATACAAGAACTCATTTGTGTGCCACATAGGTGAAAATGCATGATCAGAATGAGAACATATATAGAATGAACGTGGAGAAGATACCGGGAACAAAGCAAAGAGATAGGAGAGAGCATTAAAGAAGAAGAACAAAGAAAATAGAGAGAATAGGTCAGAAGAAGAAGAAGAAAAGAAAAAGGAAGAAAAATGTGTATTGTGATTAGAAGTAGCTTATGCCAGAACAATATGACACACCACTCATCTTCGCTATTTATAGATGAACAAAACACGATCAATGTGTTGTTAGGAGGGAGATATGTTTATCAATTCAAATTCAAAAACATGAAACCAATGATAACATCTCTGCATATTCAGAAGACAGACATCTAACTCCACAGCTGAATATATATAGAAACTAATAATTTGTGCCCCTTTGTTAAAAAAGATACATATTATATGCACAACACAAATGAAGTCAACTTGCTCATACTGACATCATGGTTTTCAAAGCCAGTAGTACTATCTTTAACTGACATTGTGAATTTCAAGGCCCACCACCACAGACCATATCAGAACAACATTTCCATCATCCATCATTTGTTGCTAAACCAAAACTCAATAAAAAAAATTCACATATAACAAAAAATGATTCTCACTTCGTGATTAACCATGCCTAATGTGTATCCTCTTAAACTTAAGAAGATAAGCCATACAGGCAAATTTCTTATTAAGATAATTCTTTACGTGACAAATTTCTTATTATCTGATTTAAGCAAGTTGAAACATCAACAATAACCTCACTGCATGGGAGAAGAGGAGAGATAATCGTTGTCAGTAGGACACACATTTTCAGCGACATTTTCGGCCCTCCACGACATGTTATTCCTATAACCTACCACAAGCTTCATTTGAGTCTTTTAGAAACCTATTGAATAAAACTTTCAAAATGTCAACTAAAATAATGGGCGGATAAACAGTTAAACCTTCAATTTTTTAAATAAATGACTAAAAATAAAAATTATACTTATTATTCTTATTAATAAATAACATTATCAAAATGTCAAAACTATAAATAATAGGTAGATAAACAAATATACCTTTAATTTTTAAATAAACGACTAAATATAAAACTTTTTAAATTAAATATTGAATATAGTCAAAATGTCAAAATTAAAAATAATGAAAATAGTCAAAATTATTTTTTATTAAAATTGTATTTTTATTTAATAAATTGTACGCAAAAAAAGGTTATGCATTTTCTGTTTTTATTAAAATTGTAGTTCTATTTAATTGAATAACACTATCAAAATGTTAAAAAAATTAGTTATAACAAAAAAAAAGTACAATTATTAAAAACATAAATGAAAAATGTAGTTAAAAAACTTATGTATTTTTTTTATTAAAAATTGTAGGTTTATTTAATAAATATGTAAATAAATGATTCTATTAAAAGTGTAGTTCTATTTTATTTTTTATTTTTTTGTATTTCTATTAAAATTGTAGTTCTAATAAAAATAAAATTGAAAAAAAAGCATCAATGAAAATAAGTAGAATTATTAAAAGCATAAAAAATATAGTTAAAAACTTATGTATTTTCTATTTTTTTTTCAAATCTTAGTTCTATTTAATAAATATTAAACAGTTCTATTAAATACTTGGCTAATATATTATTTAGATAAAGATTAATATAAAGGTTTTTAAAATGGTGAGAATGTCAGGGACATTTGCGGAAGAGCACTGTTGAATCTACAGTAAAAAAGAGCCTAGGTTGGTATTCTTTATTGGTTAAGTATTGATGACACGTGTAAAAGTAATAATCTGTTTATGTATCTATCTATTTATAATATATAAAAACTGAGACACTCACTACAACGTCGCATTTATCTATCTATTTATAACAAGCATTTAACTATAAAGGACCGAACCCAGCATATAGGTACACAACAGAGAAGTAACTTTGTTGCCAAACCAATTTCACAGCCTTCCAAACATTGACAGATCATATTCGATGCTTTTTTGTCCTCAATCTATGTTGCTTCTCAAATTTTTTTTTTTTTTTTTTTACTTTTTAGTATATTCTATTACTTTAAAAGTTTTTCTTTAAAGAATTGAGGTTGATGCCTGCGCAACGTGCAGGTCTATAGTGGAAATACATTCATTACTTTAAAACTTACACATTGTATTTATATATATAACTTCTAATTAAATATAATTTCAAACTATTCTGTACTCCTTTCAAATTGTAACAACAACATCACATTCGTTACAATATAACCACTAACAAATTACAATTTCCTTTAAAAAAAAAAAAAAACAAATTACAATTTCAAATTATCAGTTACTCATTTCAAATTGTAACAGCAATATCACTGTGTCTGTCATTACAATTTCAAGCCTTTTGTGCATTCCATTAGAAACCAATTACCCCTTTAATTACTCATTGAATGGAAAAGATAACAGTAGTCCCTTTTATTTCACCTGTCACGAGCTTGCTCAGTCAAGCCCACATCCACTTACACATCATGAAAGAGTTCTTACATGCCCCCTCTGTATGGTTGCCCAACCGACCTGCACCTATTGCAGCTTTGACTGAGTTGAAGCATTTCTGATATTGCCTCACGGTTTTGATGTGCTCAAGCATGAGCTGCCTGTGCACAATTGGAGTCTGCAAGCATACCAAAAGCAATAAGGGACATGCATGATTGTCAGGTCTTGTAAACTTCTTTTAGGAAGTTGTAATCATTTAGCTAGACTTGTCACATTGTGAGGTGCAGGGCACTTTAATTGTATAGATTTATCTCATTTCCTTTTTTGTAATCACATCTTGTGTCAAGTTCTGGTATCCTTATCAATAAATTTACTTTTGCTGATATAAAAAAAAAAAAAAAAAAAAAAACCACCTGCACCTATTGAAAGCAATTTAAGAGCCAGATGCAAGTAGTAAAAGTATGGTTGAGAATACTCCTTCAGATATATTGACGACAACAAAGGAAAAGATGTGGAACACTGGTTCAGGTTGTCTAACAAGATCAATGTTGCTTCTTCATTGTGTGAAGATAAGAGAGAATTTGATGTTAGAAATATCACTCCTTGTGTGACTCACATTGCAAGTAGAGCTTCTAATGCGAGGACCAAAAGCAATTACACACCAAATATGTGAGTAGCTTCTCAACTCAGTATTTGGGGCGAGGTTGATGGAGGTTTTAATGCTCACTCAGGGAATGCATTCAAACAAACAAATGACACAACAATTGCTCACTTTTGTGTTACCTCCTTTCTTTCTTCATTCTCTTTTGCAAATTCATTTCTCCTATTGCTCAACTTCTTATAACCTAGCTAACATTCAAGTTACCGTACTATGGAAGACCAAAATTCTGCAAATAGGATTCACCACCTACTGTCTGAAAGAGTAGTCAAAATTCTGGGCTTTGCCTTTCAACCAAAGCCAAGCCATGTTCAGTACTTCTTGCAACAGCACAATTTTATCCTTAGACACCAAATTATCTGGATATTGGCTGGAAATGAACCACTGGTTTGTCAGGCAAGGCAGTATGTATATGTAACCACGAGTAACAGGGGTGCCATTATGATATTATAAATGTAACAAATTCAATGTAATATTTGAGTTTCATATACTGCTAATTCAATACAAAATTTTAAATAATCAATTACCTTACAAACCATATTAAATATATCACTCAATTTTTATACCTATTGTAATATATCTTTCTATCTAATATCTATTACAATATTAAATCTTTTAAACTTGAAGTGCATGCTATTGCGTTGACACATCAGCTACTCTACAAACATAATTTTACACTATTGTCAACAGAATTGCTTATTTGTCATTTTAAGTTTTCAAGTGTCTTTTTATCTTCCTAATTTTAATTTATTTCATTAATCATTTTTTCTTTTGGCAAAACACAGCAACCAAAACAAAGTAATGGCAACAGACATCCTAACTATGTTGGCACCATTATTGCTTCAGCCATCAATTGCAACATGCCGAAGAATGTTATATAAAAAAGAGAAAGAGAACAAGCATGGGGACAAGAACCAAAACCCATGATAAGCAGAAGTTATGTAAACCTGTAAGCATTAAATACACATGACTGTACAAGAAGATATTGATTCTTAAATTATATTAATAAAATAAATTCACCCTTAATTATAAAAAAATTAAAGAAAAATGATTAGTTCATGAAGAAAAAACAAATTTCACTTTTTAAATAAGAGTTTAATTTTCATAATTTTACTTTGTCAACCAAAATAAATATTCTAACTATGACTTTTAAAGTAGTTACTATAACTATACCAAAAAAAAAGTACTCCCACTTGTCCTTATTATAAGGTCAAAAGTAAAAGTGTGGCTTGGTCCTTTTTATAAGGTCCAATCTAAAATGTCTCATGCATTAATTACTTTTTCACAAAAATACCCTTCATTAAAGTCAAGTCTAGAATGACGTGATAGAAAGAAACATAACTCATTAATGTTTGTTAGTTGTATTTACAGGGGTAGTTTTGGAAAAAAATATTAATTTAAGACAAATTTAATGCTCTCAACTAACTTAGCCAAATTCTTTAATCTTGATGAATTAGTTAATTGGACCTTATAATAAGGACCGGAGGAAGTAGTTATTATAAAACTCAACAAATTTGTCTTTCATGATACCTTGTAATTGCATGGTAGTATAAAAATATTTTACAATGTCAATTCATTCTAATTTTTTTTTTTACAATGAATACATACTCATTTTTTACATTATTTTCTATTTTATTAGTTGTACCAATTTTTTCACATGTCTTTATCAATTTTTTATTTAACTTACTAATTACAATATTAAAAAAATTAACATCTACGCAATGCGCATGTATATATCTAGTCTAGTAATATATAAAAACTGAAGCACAAGCCTACTATCTGCCATGTGGAGATTTTTCAATTCTCATTTCATGCCACATCAGCAATTTGGAATAGCTGTCAACATGAAACATATTTGAACAATTATTTACTACACACAATTATCATACACTGCTTCATCTGAAATCAAAAGGGAAAAGAGTCAGTGCTTTTAAACTCGTCCATATTATCCTGTTTCTAGATGTTGTGACTGCAATGTTGGTCAAATACCAATTTTTCCAAATAAAGTTTCCAACTTTTACTCCATACATTAATAATTTTTTTACATGAAAGTATATTATAATTCTATATATATCATGCCCACTTTTTACTAATGCTTGAGTGGAGTTATCTAATCCTCATGTTGAGCTTTGGTTACTTGAAGTCTCCTATAAAAAACATACAAGATATAAACTTACATGTGTTGATGACATGTGGATTTATTACTATATTTATTTTTATTATTATTGCAAAAACAGAATAAACTGGGAGTCAAATGTTAAATCTATTTATAATATATAAGTTCTGAGAGGTGGGCTGAGACATTGTCATTTCAGATTTTCAAAAAGCATAGATTTATCCATTTCAGCTTTTTTGATTACTTATCTATTTATCTATTTATAATATATAAATTCTGAGCTAAAGAACAAAACGTTGCCTAGTCGACATATTATTTGTTGCCACATCAGCGTATTTGCTCACATGGCAATGTCTCATGAATTCTTCCTTCTATTAAATCTCTCTTCTACTGAAGGTTGTACACATTCCACCCTCTCAATATCCATCAGCCTACACTTTATGTGGTATTCATTCTCCCCTTCCGTGAATGCTCTAAACCACAATTCTCATCAAACGCCTCATCAATCAGAAGCCAAAGGTGCTATACGTTCTTTCTCTTATTTCAATCTTCATAATTTTTTCCTGACCCATAATTTGGAGACTCTTTTGAAAAAAAAAATGTTTTTACTTTTGATTCTCTTCATTCTCCATAACAAAATCTGGGAGCTGTCGAGGCCATCAATTTTTGGACACATGAAGATGAAGATGAATCTGCTAAAGTGCATGGGAACGATGTTTTAGACGCGAATGCCCCAAAAGATGGTGTTAAAGAATGGCCTGCATATAAACAGTTTTTTTTTTTTTTTTCCAGGTAGCAGCCTTATGATGATCCAATGAACAAGTCTAAAGTTCATCAGTTTGACAGAAAACTGAAGCGGTAAAGGCAAATCACAACTGAATTGCATGTGTAGATTTCTCAAATTAAGCCTCTAAGAAGTGACTGTAGACAATTTTAGAGTATTGTGGATGAGAAAATAATAAAAGAGATTAAACCTCTGCAGCAAGCATTGGGCAAACTGGAACTATCTGCAAGTCGAGTGAAGGTTTTTTTGTTTTTTTCTTTTCTTTTCTTTTTTTAGTAAAAGCAATATGAATATTTCTTTTTTGATACATTCAAAAAAATAAATATTCTTATTCCTGATTTTTTATTCTTATACTCGAGTCTTTTAAATTTAGATATACTTTTTTTTTACAGCAAAATTTAGATATACTTTGAAAGAATAATTTTAAAATGTATTTAATTTAATTTAAATATGTCTTTTTTTTAATATTTAAATATATGTCTGGGACATGATCCATTAAAAAGAATGACCATGAAATTAAAGTTTGTATGAAATATTTTAATAACATAAATCAATTCAGATAATTCTGTCACAATAAAATCTGATAATTGTTTATAAATTTGTGATGAGTAACTGGAAAACATGATAATGTTATAATTTGTAATCAATAACTCATAACTTTTTTTTACTGCAGGAACTTATAACTTTAAATTATAGTTAATTAGCAGTTATATATTAATAATAAATTTATAATTAAAGACTCAATTTGATTAAAAATGTCAGTTATAGAAAAAATAATAAATAGTATATAAATTTTATTAAATATCCTTTTATCCTTTTCAAATGCCCAATAAAGATTGTTCTTATGGCATCTGCAAATCACGTACTAAAGAGAACATGAAGACAAGCGTTTAACCCATCATTTATTTATAGACAACACCAAAATGTCTAGTTTAAGTTTCACCCAAATCAAGAGCAATTAACTTAATTAAGAGCAAAATCAAGAATAATTACCTTAATTACATGTATTTATATTTATATGTTAATTACATTAATTATTATATATTTATATTTATATCGATATTTATTATATACATTTATGTATTCAATTAATCAAATTGTATATTCTATTTCTAATAGTTTATGCAAATTTATTAAAGAGAATTTCTTATTAATGTTGATTAATTATTTCCTCTAAATTTTGAAAGGTAAAATCAAATAAAATAAAGTTTACTCTAAATTTTGAAAATCAAATCACTCTAAATTATTAATATAATAATTATTACTTTAAATTTCGAAATTCAAATTACTCTAAATCATTCTCAAATTAATGATTTTATTATATTAGATGACCATGCTTCCTATGTCCATGCATATAGCTTTTATTTACTTTGTTTTCTCACTAAGTAAAAAATAATTTTTAAAAGTTAAAATTTTTAAATATTAATTTTTAAATATTTGTATTTTATATTTATTTATATTTACCATCATTAAAATAATTTCAAATATTAATTAAAATAATTTCAAATATTAATTAAAATAATTTTACACATTGTTTTATCTTATAAATTATACTTTTTTCACTTGATAAGATAACTAATTTAAAATAAACGTACATATTTAATAGAAATATAATTTTGTCTATAATTATTATAATTAAGGTAGGTATTTAATGAGACTTAAATGTATTTGAATTTGAATTTGGTTCATAACCGAACAAAACAATTCCGAAGCATGAAATGATGACATGTGTCATCCAATGTTTGAGAAGCACGTGTTTTTAGATTCGTAAATTTTATTTACTTTAAATTTTGAAATTCAAATTACTCTAAATCATTCTCAAATTAATGATTTGATTATATTAGATAACCATGCTTCCTACGTCCATGCATGTAGCTTTTATTTACTTTGTTTTCTGACTAAGTAAAAAATAATTTTTAAAAGTTAAAATTTTTAAATATTAATTTTAAATATTTGTATTTTATATTTATTTATATTTATATCATTAAAATAATTTCAAATATTAATTAAAATAATTTTACACATTGTTTTATCTTATAAATTATACTTTTTTCACTTGATAAGATAATTAATTTAAAATAAATGTACATATTTAATAGATATATAATTTTGTCTATAATTATTATAATTAAGGTAGGTATTTAATGAAACTTAAATATATTTGAATTTGAATTTGGTTCGTAACCAAGCAAAATAATTCTTAAGCATGAAATGATGACACTTGTCATCCAATGCTTGAGAAGCAACCTTGTTTCGCCACTTATTTTCCGAAGCTATTTTTGGATTCGTAAATTTTATATACTAGAGTGGGTGACCCATGTCATGCACAGGTAAATATTGTTAATGAATATTTTTATAAAATATTTTAAAAAAATAAATATTTTTTAAAATTTATATTAAGAATTATTTATAATAAAAATGTAAAATTTTTAATTATTAATTATTGGTGTACATTATAGATATATAGTTAATTATATATCTGGTAGACTATGATTTTTAAAATACAATAAATGCTAACAAAGGTTAGTCGAGTTAATAAGGAATAAACTCATATCCCACAAGGATGTGGATTCGATTCCCACCGTCAGTGTGAGGACCTTGGTGGATAATCTGTAAATACCTTTGTAAGCGCTCATTAAATCTTTAGGCCTGCCTGGCCTTGGTGAGCCCCCGAGACCTAACTCACCTAAACTTTATTTCATAAAAAAAAATGGGAGAAATAAAATTTAGTTATATGTTAGGAAACATAGTAATTTAAATAATTATTGTGAAATAATATTTCAATCAATCTAAAGTAAGAGTTCCTAGTTATAATAAAAAATGAAAATATTTGTTTTTATGAAATGACATTTTTAACTATATATTTTTAAATTAAAACCTAAATTCAAGCAACGTGTGTCATGCACGATATATATATTGATAAGGATGGTAATAGGTAGGTCTGGGTAGGGTATTATAGTACCCATCCCTATACCCAGACTTTTATAAACTCTCCATACTCAAACCCATACCCACTATGTAATAATTTTAATACCCTTGTCCTTTTTCGTTGGTACCTAAATGCTCATAGCCGTACATGTTACCTACACTTTAATTAATATAAAATTGATAAATAAATAATAATTAAATTGAAATCCATTCAAAGATCTTTTATAAAACATAATCATAATCATAAAATATTACAAAAATTAAAATCGTATTCAAAAAATTAAATTCATATAAAAGTATGTATAAAAATTTAATTTCAAAGTAGTATTACTTTTGTGACATAATTAACTTCTTGAAAAGATATATGATTCAAATATTTAGATATTTACCATTAAGGCATCAACATTTTAAGAAATAACTATATTTCTAAAAAAATATATAATGATGGAGAAAATATGAAAATTATTTATAAAAATAAACTAATATCATTTTGATGGAGAAAATAAAACTTTGAAAAATAAAATCATAATAGAATTAAAATTATATTTTACTTGCAACAATAATTAAATTGCATTTTAATGGGCCTAAATTTATTTATGAAAATAACTTTTTGTTGTATTTATTTTGGTCTATGAATTAAAAACAAATTTTATTCAAAACAATAAATTATTTAACATGAATTAAAATAACTTTTTGTTGTATTTATTTTGGTCTATGACATGAATTGTTGCCCTAAATAATTTATTTACAAAAATTAATTAACATGAAAATTATTTTTAAATATAATTTTATTTAAATGATAAATGATAACACGACAAAATGCTTATAATTGATTATTTAACTTTGAAAAAATTATCTTTTGTATATATCATCATCATTATTATTATTATTATTATTATTATTATTATTATTATTATTATTATTATTATTATTATTATTATTCTTATTATTATTATTATTCTTATTATTATTATTATTATTATTATTATTATTATTATTATACAAAATGCTTATAATCGGTTATTTAACTTTCAAAAAGTTTTCTTTTGTAGATAATAATCGCTTTCCTATGAAGAAATCACAGTGAGAGAATTAGGTATAATAATAAGCATAACAATTTAATACATGAAACAAAATACAATTAATGAAATTAATGGAATCAATCAATTATTGATAAATGACAGAAAATTAAATTTGTACGGATATCTTGCTAAAAATAATTATTAAATAAAAAATCTTCTAAAATAATTTAGTATTTTATAAATTTATAATTTTTTTATATATTTTGTATAATATAGAAATTTAATAAAGTTAATTTTTTTAATTATAACATATCTATTCAAAATACTAACTAAATTCAATAATCAATGTACTAAGATAATTTACCTAGTTTTTTTCCAATGTAATAAAATATGTAGATGAATAGTTTACCTAGTTTTTATTAAATAAATATATTGATCTTGACTATTAAAATATGTGTTCGAATTAATTTTTACTGAATTTGATAATCTTAAATTATTTTATAATATAAAAATATTATATATATTCTTTTATTTAATATAATATACGAAACAATAAGTTAGAATTATTCATATAATATTAAATTATTTTATAATTTAAAAATATTATATATTCTTTTATTTAAAATAATATATAAAACAATAATTTAGTAATGTAGCTAAAATTATTACTTAATTTTTTTCCATTAACAAATACAAAAGAAACAAACATACAACTAAAGATCAATTCTTATTATATCAACAAAATTGTAACCTAAATTGCTAAAAAATATAATTGTCTTTAAAATCATTGATGTTTGTGAATTTTTTTCATCCCTTGCTTATTGTAAGGTCCCTTCTTAACTTTATTAGCTTTAACTTCTTGTATCTAACAATGTGTGTATTTTCCCTTGTCATAAATCGAAGTCTACCTTATACCCAACTCATTGTAGAACACCTAATTGAAGTTGGTGTCCACCTCACCAGAACACTGTGAGAGGAGAAATTTCAAAACGAAAATAAAACAAACTTACGAACAAAAAAAGATGGACATGCGATGCTGATGATCATAAATTTTCCATTAGAATTCCTCCTAAAAATATGTTGGTAGTTTTCCATGGGCACTTAGTTATCTTTAAAATGAATGTCTAACTAGAAAGAATGACTTTGCAAAAAATGCCTAAAACCAATATGTAGAAGACATTGCAAAGAGAAGAAAAAAAAAGTGAAATGATCACATTTGGGACAAAGATTTTATAGAGGAAGAAAGAGAATAAAGTAATAAATGTGGTATTGCAAAGGAGAACTAAGCTAATTAAGAAATTTTCAATTAGAGATTTTTGGTAAAAATAATTGAATTCAAAGCACAATCAAAAAACGTGAATAGCTACCATTATTAAAAAATTTCTACAAAAGAAAATTTAAATTGCATGATGAATCAAATCAAATCAAATCAATTATTAAATTCACGGCCCAATTAGAAAATGTGAATAACTATCTCTGTTATTTTATAATATTATTATGATAAATGAAATTAAATTTTAAAATTAAAACAAATTCATATCATCATTATAAATGCATTTATTAAATATAATATTTCCCGTTACATCTGTAATTGAATCTAATTTTAAAAATTATTGAGTACATATAATAAATTCAATTCACTGCAAATTTGATGAGGTTCAATTAAATGTTTTTTTTCCGTTAAATTTTATAATGAATCTGATTTTAAATAATATTTTTAATTTGTGCCTAAATTATATTTATTATAATTAGTGGGTTTATAAAAAAATTTAAATATTTATTCATAATATTTTTTAAAAATTATTCACAAATTTAAAAACCCGAATACATTTTATTCAGAAATTTATAATAATAATAATAATAATAATAATAATAATAATAATAATAATAATAATAATAATAATAATATTATTATTATTATTATTATTATTATTATTATTATTATTATTATTATTATTATTATTATTATTATTATATATAAGTGGGTCTTAAAATATTATGAATGAATTCATAAATTTATTATTGTTATTATTATTATAATTACAATTATTATATTATAGATTCGTAAATTTATTAATAATAATAATAATTTCTTAAAATATATTTCATATATAATATTTCTGAAAATGATTGTATGCTTAAATTATTTTTGTACACAATCATCTTTTTTTTATTTGATTGATCATTTTAAATTAATGGTCGCTTATTTGTAGGACTAATTATAATTAATAATTTAATGGACAAGCATATAATAAGGAGAAGATGACATATAAGCCTTTTAAGTTCAAATGCTCTAATATAATGACATGTGGCAAATGCTCTAATATAATGACATGTGGCAGCAGATAGGGACTATAGAACGGATTGCTTTGCATATAGTATAGACAGATAGATAGATAATTTCTTTTATAATTATCTCTTTTTTAAAATTTATTTCGATGTGTTATATAATCCTTTTTTTTTCTTCAAATTTTATAGTCTCTAATCTTTTGGACCTTTTTTTAATATTTCTTTTATCAGTTTTTATAATTCTATTTTTTAATTCCAAAGATTTCTCTCTTTCATCAATAATTTCAAATTCTTAATTTAATTTACTTTTCAATTTTTAAAGTTAATATTAAAAAATTAAAGTATACCTCAATATTTGTTTAGTTCTTAATAAATTGACATTTTATAGGAATAAATAAAAACAAAATTATTGAAGTAGGTGAATAAATAAGAACAAAAAACTTTTAAAAAATGTAGGTAGAAATAATTACCTTCGAGTGACATCTACGACGTGCTTGTCACATTTACCACAATAGTACACTCAGAGTCTGGAAATCATTATATATAGCATTTACAATAACCGTATTATGGGATGAATTTTTTTTTTAAATTGATTGAAAAATATGAGTAAAACTTGATCAGATTCAAAAAAAATATCCCTAAAACAATATCCCTAATTATTCTTGTCGTGATTTATTTAATAAATTATCACAATTCAAAATTTCAAATTGTTACCAAAATAATTTTACCATTAACACGTAACTTATCCGAATTCAAAATTTCAAATTGTTACCAAAATAAATTTACCATTAACACGTTAGCTTATCATAATTCAAAATTTATAATTTTTACCAAAATATTTTTATTTCAAATATAATAATATAATTATTAATTTGGTTGCATATGCATATGCTGAAAACAAAAGTAATAATTATTAATTAAGATAACTATTCAGTTTTGCGGAACAAAAAGTAATATATCTAATATATTTTTAATTTTTAATTTTTAATATAAAAAATAGTAAATCTAAATTTTATCAGTAATATTATAATATCATCATTCATTTTAAAAGAGTCATTATTTTTTACTTATTTTTTTAAATATTTATAACAGAAAATTAAATTAAATAATTTAAAAGTTTAGTAACAAAATAAATTTATATCAAAAAATTAGCTTACTTGTAATACAGTATCTCTATTCAATCAATCAATAACTAAAATAATTGTTGAACCAAAAAAATAATCCCTAAAATAATATCCCTAATTATCTTTGTCGTATTTACTTAATAAATTATCACAATTCAAAATTTCAAATTGTTACCAATTTTTTTTTTACCATTAACACGCAACTTATCAAAATTCAAAATTTCTAATTGTTTCCAAAATAATTTTATTTCAAATCTAATAATATAATATAAAATAAAATAAAATAATTGTTATAAAAATATTGTTACCATTTACTTTTATTATGAGCGGGTGATATCAATCTAAACTAACTGTTGAACCAAATATAGGCACCCGAACCAAATATTTACAAAGCATTATATCATGACATGTGTCATCTGAACTGTGTAGTCGACACATGTATTCCAAATCTTGAAAGCTTCTCTTGAAGCGCCAGGTGGATTCAAAACTTGTGAAATGATTTACAAATCTATTTTCTATTTATAATATATAATTTATGAGCCTCACAGCCATATGCTGCCACATCACTCTACTATTCTTTGCCACATCAGCATAATTGTGTAGGTGTCATTTCACTCCTCAACTTATGCTCACAACATTGGGGAATCATGGATTTCAGAACAGAGAGTTTACATTCTCAAATAGGGTTTTTCAACGCTCATATTTCTGAAATCACTCAATTCACCTTTGACGTTGCAATTCCCTGATAGGTTTTGAGCATGACCCACTTCTTTCAATGGTGTATCACAGAAACGGTGATCTTTCAAGAGAGTTGACGTCCGCAGATGTGGGTTTTCAATAGTGCTCTGATCCCTCTGCTCCGATCTCAGCGTATCACAGAAATGGGGAATCCAGAGAGTTGATGTCTGCAGATGTGGGTTTTCAACGGCGTTCGATCTCTTTCAATAATCACGGAATCGAGAGAGTTTAAGTATGCTCATGGCAGAGTCGCAGACTTGACATAGTTCACGTAGACGTATGTGTCATTTCTTCTACAGTTTTTTTTTTTTTTTTTTTTTCACTCCACTTAATTTTTTCGTCCCCCATAATTTTTTTTTCACTCATCAGACATACGTAGAATGGGGGAATTGTGGAATCGAGATAGTTTACATATACAAATGGCATTTTTCAACGGTGCTTCTTTCAATGGCTTATCTCTGAATCAGATTGGAGAGAATTGACGTTCACATATGTGGGTTTTCAATGGCGCTCTGATCTCTTCCAATAATTGCAGAGTCGGGAGAGTTTAAGTGTGCGCATGGCAGAATCACAGACTTGAGAAAGTTCACACAGACATATGCAGAATCAGGGAATCAAGAAATTTGACTTATGCAAATGGCAGTTTTCATGTCCTCATTTCTGAAATCATGCCGTTGCTAAGATTGGTGATCTTTATCCCCCTTCTGAAATCAAATGACATGCTTATTATTTTTGTATCTTTCAAAATAATTGTAGTTAGCATTCCTCTACTAACATGTCTCTCAGTATGATTTTTGATTGATAGTGTACAAATCTTTACACTGCAAGTGCATGAAAATTAAGTCAAACTTTATCTAGATATCAAAGCCATTTTTCAGGTGCCTTTTACTTGATTTGCTTGTCTGAAGCAACTTTTTTTGTGCATAGAGATTGCTAGGATGCTGACATATGAGTTCAGGAAGCGTGTTGTAATAGTGGATACCTGTAATGAAATTGGAGGTGATGGAGATGTTCCTCATGCAGGAATAGGCACGGCTAGGAGGATGCAAGTTCCAAATGTGAATATGCAGCATAATGTTCGTACAAGTCTCAGTCATTTTGTCTTAGTTGATTGCTTCATATTAGGAAGAGATCTAATGATTTACGATCTTTTGTGACACCATTTTTGTGTATTTATGCAGGTTATGATTGAAGCAGTTGAAAATCACATGCCTAAAACCATTATAATTGATGAAATTGGAACAGAGCTTGAAGCATTGGCAACCAGTACCATTGTTCAAAGAGGAGTTCAACTGGTTGGAACGGCACATGCAATGACCATTGAAAACATAATAAAGAATCCTTATCTTCAGATTCTTGTTGGTAGCATAGAGGTATACACTCCTCCATTCTGGCGCCCCTCTTCTTTCAAAGAGTGAATTGATCTTAAAATTTCAGAACCGTATAATGGAATATGTGTAGTGCTTTCACACATTTGTAATATTTATTAAACATTTATTTGAATAGAGCGTAACCCTTGGGGATGAGGAAGCCAGGAAAAGAAAAGTGCAGAAAACAATTCTTGAAAGTAAAGGACCTCCAACATTTTCATGTGCTGTTGAGATGATATCTAAAATTGAATGCTGTGTTCATCATAGATTAGATTCAATTGTGGAAGCCATTTTGGCAGGTAGTCCTCACCTTTTATAATGAAGTATTTCAATTAGTATTTAATTGATATAGTATTTACTCTAAATTGAAAGTGTAATTAGAAAATCTCCTTCATATATTACAAGAAAACCTCCATTGTTTGAAGTCTGTCAATGAGATGATTCTGCCAATGATTTGCTAAAATAAGCTCCAGTGCCTCAAGAAAATCTTGGAGAAATATCTTATTTACCTAACAATAATATCATGAGTTCTGACATAGAATCTGGTAAGGATGATAAAGACCATCCACATACTTGGTCGTCCACAAAATGGAGTACCAGTGGACCTGTGATGAAGAGGAGTTCACTAATGCAAGTTTATACTTATAAGCTATGAAGCCCGGATACTCCAACAATGGAAAAGTATTGGTGTCGTACCCGTGTCGGACACTGATACGCCTCCGATACGTCCCGATACGTATCCAAAAAGTATCCGATTTTTTTTTTTTTTTTTAAAATTGTAGGACACGGCTGGGATACGGCTTGGATACGGCTCAAGATAGTTGGGATAGGGCTGGGACACGGCTTAAGATGGCTGGATACGGCTCAAGCTGTTTCCGATACAGCTCCGATACGGCTTGAGCCACTTTCTGAAATTTTTAATATTTTATTTTTTTTTGAAGATTTTTTTTTAATATTTTATAATTTTATTGTTTTAATTTTAGGATTTTTAAAATAAAAAAGGTCCAAATGTAAACAAAAACACGACACACCCTTTTCCTCTTCTCCGAGCATGGCAACTCCTTTCCGATAGTTCTTCCGGTGAGGGGTTTCTTTTTTCGGCAAGTGGGGTGAGTGAGTCTCTACACAATGCACAATTTCCCCCCTTCTTCAAGCACGACAACATCTCTCCTTGGTGGTTCTGCACATTTGTCATTTATCTGATGAGGGGGTCTTCCTGTTTGTGTGGTTTTGGTTTTGATAGGGTATTCTGTTTGTGTGGTTTTGGCTTTGCTCAAACCATGCTTGAATAAATTTATTTTGCCACTCGACAGTTATGTTTGTAGTGTTTGTTAAAACAGAATATGCATATTTGCAGTGTTTTATCAACACTCAAGATCATTTGCATAATTGCATTTTAACACCAACACTAATTGCATTTTATTTTGCATCCATATATAATTTTTTATATTTTTTATTAACGTATCCAGGACGTGTCGTATCCTTAATTTAAAAAAAATTGCCGTATCCCCGTATCCGTGTCGTATCGTACCCGTGTCGTATCCCGTATCTGGGCTTCATAGCTTATAAGGCAAATTGTTTGAGATTGCATGTGTTGGGTAGAGTCTTGAGTGATTGGGAACTTTATCAGGATTCCGAAGCTTTAATAATTGTATCATTTACCATGTTGCACAGATTTCATACTTGAAAGAATAAATTGCCCAAAATATTTTTTGATGTTCTTCATTTTAATGGGCACTGTTTTCTTGTTGAACGAGTTTAGATTCTAGAAGTTGATCTACTACAAGTAGCAAAGGTAATGGCGTTTGAAGATGTAATAGATGTGACTAATGACATTGGAATTGCTGATGCAATTCTAACATCCACTTCTAAGATACGACAAAACCCATAGATCCGTGGTGTGCCAAATTTCCATCACGTACCTGTATTTCTTATCAAGGTGCCCTCTTGCTGCATCTTTAGTTGTTCTTCAATGTAAATCTCCTAATGTGTTATAACGAACTTTGGTTTCTTTCAATCCAATACCATGGCACAGATTTGATATATTGTAAATTTGTATATTTTTGGCCCTACACCAAAGAAGCCATTAAATGACTGCTTGGATATTGAAATTGAGGATGATGAACCAAAACGAAAACCATCTCTAGAAGATATTGCAATAGTGTACATTGTGATTTCCTAGTGGAGAACCTGTGGAACTTCTTCTTAGACGTTATGAAATTAGTGCCCGGCAGCTTGAACTTCAACAAAGTTATCAGTTGGCTGCTGAAAAGTCAGGTACGGAATAGAATCCCAAGTTGCAAATTCTTCCCTTGAGGCTAAATACAAAAAAACCCTCTAAATCTACTGTTGCTCGCAAGAAAACAAGTCCTACGTACCTCTGTCTATTGGTGGCAGCGGCAATGGCACCAATGTCACTAGGCTTCCTATTTTGCCTGAATAATTCAATTTTCCCTCAATTCTAACATATTTCACTTCACTGGTTTGTACATGTATGATGTATGTAAAATGTACAGTCATGCAAGTGGTGTAAATAATTTATTTACAGCCTAAGAGCTTGTAGCTTACTTGAGGTGTGACATTTATGACGGAAGTTGGATCCTCCGCCAAACTACCCCTTCTTTAACCAAGGTATATATATATATTGAAAAAATCAATCCACATTAAATGTAATATATCACTATTTTACTCCAATGTAGTTCAATTTACAATGGTACACACATGTATTAGTGTATTAATTCGTTAACTTGTGTAGATGGAGTGTCAAGCAGGCACTTCAGCATTAAAAATACAGTAAGATACAAATATGAAGATCCAAGTTAATTGGTTAAAACTTGAGACACTTTGCTTTCTTTTTTGTCATCTTTGTTGTTAAGTTCGTTGATGTTAGACTATCAATAGAGCTCTAAGGCCGGCTTACTAATTTAGTGGTTCTTTTGCTGATTAGTGCCATTAAATACTTGACAGTGGGCTTGGTTAATTAATATTTTATGAGTTTTACTTTTTAAACATCAAATTTTGAATATTGTAATTGACACCGTATATATTTATTTACATTTATTTACATTTCTTACTTTTTTTTTACAGCATTTATATTTCTTACTTAATTTTATCTTTTTCGTATATATGTATTTCAAAAATATTTTACAAATATTAAAGGACAAAAAATATTGTCTTAAAGTTCAAATATAAAAAAACGTTTACTCATTTTATTTAAGCCCAATTCAGATACGTTTTTCCGTAAGCACTTATAGAAGAAGAAAATAAGAAGAAAAAAATAAATAATTTATCTCAACTTTTAGTTGATGCATAAGTCAAAATCAACATTTTGAAGAAGTTAAAATCATTTAACCTCTCCAAAAAGCTTATTTTAGCTTTTCCAAAAAGTTGATTTTAACTTATGCATAAAATATTTTAGCTTACAATAGAATTTTATTTTTTTCTTTTCTTATTTTTTCTTTATTTATATATAAACTTATTCAAATAGGGCCTTAAATAATGATGATTTTAATCAAAAGAATTTGTTGTTTAATGTTTCAATGTTCATTCATAAACAGTAGAAAAAAGTGAAAGGAAAAAAAAAAGGACTAAAAAGTGAGATGATTTTTAGGTTGTTTAGTAGGAGAAAAAAGGAAAGAAAAGAAAGGTAAACATTTTATGATTATATTTGTTTTGTAGTTGATGTTGTTTTGCCATACATTAAGAAAGAAGAACAAATAAAGAAACAAAAAGAAAGGCATGAACATGAAAGGTGGAAGGAAGAGGAACATGAACATGAACATGAAACATAGCAAGAGGAGATGTACCAAAGAGAACATAGGCGTGGACTAGAATGGCAGGATAAGTTCTTACAGAAGGAATCAATAAGAGTATATTTTCTCTGGTCTGATTTGTCAGTTTAATCAAATAACATTCTAATAAATGTTCAAAACAATCATACTTAAGTATATAATAACACAATTTAAACGAGATAGTAAAACAGAATATTTAAAAAAACATTAATATGATTGCATTACAATTAACTTGTACATGACGTTCTAAAAGACGATAAAATATAATATAATAATTCGATTTGCAGCACACTATCTAGAGTCAACATATAATAATTTCAGTGTCCTATTCCTTGAAATTAGTCATGCTCATACACACACTTTATCAAAAGACATAAAATCTCTCCAAAGAAGGTATATACAGTGTTGGATTATGGTAGAGAGATTAAATGTTAGATATTGTTGTAAATGGTGCTTCAATGTGAAAACTAAGAAATTTGATGTAATATGCTTATATTTCATAGTTCAAAGAAATCAAATCTAAAACTAACACGTCAATTGATAAATAATATATTTCAACATACCTCTTAATTATAACCAATTTAAACAGTTCCCCAATTTACCCGCGCATCGCACGGGTCCATATCTAGTTTGTTCATAATTTTCGCAATATCTTGGATCGCGACAAAAAAGTATCTACAATCCTGACAACATATTATGTACATAATGAACTATTGAGTTTTCTTCTAGGAGAAATGCTAGCAGTCCTCTCTCTTATTAACTCTCCATGTGATCTATTGAATTTTGTTGGAAATCACCAATTTTGGTGGGTCCAACTTCTTAAAATTGGTGAATTCCAACAAATTTCAACCAATCACAAGAAGAGTGTTAGAAAGAAAGTATCAGATAGAGTGTCGCTATCATTTCTCTTTCTTCTAGACCAAATAATTTATTTATTTTTTTAAACATGACCAACTTCTCATAATCACAGGTTGGAGGATATGTGGTGAAATACAAAGGAGTGACATTTGCTACAGTAAGAGGAGCAGGACAATTGGTTCCAAGCTGGCAACCGGCACAGGCTCTGACTTTGATCTTCTCGTTCCTCTATGGAAGCCTGTCTCCTGCTTCACCATGGAAAGGTTTCTAAGCATGATCCATGTGTTAAACTTTTAATTAAAATTCACTGACTTGAGATGCACTTTGTGCAATCTCTATTAGCTAGATTATAAAGAAGTTTTTCATTTCGAATAAAAAGTTTTGTTATGTATCATCAGTTGATTGAATTGACATGCCATGTAACTTCGTTGTGTGCATGGCAAAAAATTGCTATCACTTGTTATGTTAGTGTTCCATGTGTGCTTTTTGTTGATGCATCAGATAACCAAATTAAAGAGCTCCCTCGTTTGCTTTGATTGGAAACTAGAATACAGTTATTTTCGTTTGCAGTTGGTCCAGTGTTGGTAAGGAACGGACTTATATCCCACAAGGAACGTGACTATTACATCATACTAGTAGTCGATGTGGCATGTTACGTGGTTGCCACATCATCGCTTAATGGTGATAATTGATGAGAAGGACTAAAAACAATGGTGAAGAAAAGTTAAGGGACTAAGATCAGTCAAAAAATACGTTGAAGGACTAAGGCCAGTCAAAAAATTGTTCAGAGACTAAAACCAATCAAAAAAATCTTTTAAGGAGTAAATGTGAATCTCATAAAAAGATAAAAGATTAAAAACATAAGTTACCCATAAATTTGACATGTGACTGTGACGTCAGATTAATACGCCATGTGGCTGCCAATGTGGCTGGCACATCATCACCTAATAATCATACTTAACGACAGGGACTAAAAAATAAAACAGAAAAAAAAGGGATATTTTTACTTTTGAATATTATGTAATTGGGACATAATGTTGTCCAGTGTTTTTTTAGAGTAACAAAAAGTTAAGTTTTTATGTTGTTCATCTCCATGTATTTTGTGATTTAAATATATATGAGATATAATTTCGGGTATAATTTGTAGAGAGTTTCTATGATACCCCAATATTTTAGGGATTTCGATAATGTTGCTTTTTTAACCGATCAAACTACATATTTTTTTCATTAATTAATAAAAACTTTTGTTATTTTTAAATTAGTCCTTATTAATTAAAATATTAAAAGTTTCATAACTATCTGTCTATCTCCCTCAACCTAGGGAATAGTCTCATATATAGCTACGCTAATAAAATTTCAAAAGAAAAAATCTCCCATAAATAAATGTGCACCTATCCAGAATTATAAAAAGGAAATAAATAAGATCTTCTAGATTGGAATAGTATGATACGCACAAACTATCCATATAGAACAACAATACATTCATGCAAGTAATACTAAACACTACAATGAAAATAGAATAGCAGAGAATTAAAAGGTAAAGTTGAAAAACAACCCAATTCGCATTTTGTGGCAACAATTAGTATTAGAGCATAAAGTTTCAGATTTGGTTTACTGGTGAAGGAGATTAAGGTTCAGATTTAGTTTACCGATGAAGGAGATTAGGATGAAAGACAATAGGGTTTAGATTTGATTTACCGGTGAAGGAGGTGAAGGAGATTAGGGTTCAAACTTGGTTTATCGGTAGAAGAGGTGAAAAAGATTAGGAAAAGTGACTTCATCTTCTTATGTTTAATGTTTAACCAATTTTTTTAATTTAAAATAGTTATTATTTTAAAAAATAATATTTTAATTAATCAATGACTAATTTAAAAATAAGAAAAGTTTTTATTCATTAATGAGAAAAAAAATGATATGTGATTTGATTTGTTAAAAAAAACAACAGTACCAAAACCCCTAAAATTTTTTGAGGTACCATAGAAACTCTCTTAATTTGTATTGAGTTTAATTGTTATGCATTTACAGTGTAAAGCAATTATTGTAAAACATTTTTACACTGTCAACCAATAAAAAATCATTGTTGATATGAATTTTAAGGTAATTATTGTAAAAGTCAATAAACTTACCATACATAATAGTTTATAATTAAATGACATGATAATGTAAAATTATTTTACACTGTTGGTGTATAGTCTATATTTCTCATTTGTATTTCTTTATAATATAAATATTTATTCATTCAATTTATATATTATTTGTAACTTATTTTAATTATATGATGTGAATAATTTTTTTATATTTTTTATGATAAGTAATTATAAACATAAAATTTAGATATCAAAATTGACCCGTGCGAGGGCAAAAATACTAATAATAAAGGATATAATTAGTTTTATAGTAACTAAATGATAATAAATATCTACAACTTGTGATTATAACTTAGTGATAACCAAACAATTAACTTTTTTAAAAGCATCACTTTCAATATATTTTCTATATCCACATTAGGAATGGCAATGGGTAAGGTCTGGGTAGAATCCTGTAATACCCGTCCCCATACCCGCGTTTGAAAAAAATACCCGTATCCGGCCCCATACCCGCGTAGGTAGCAACTTTAATCATCATCCCTGTACCAGCTGGATACCTACATACTCATACCCGCACCCGCTACCCGCACTTTACTTGTGTATGAAGTTAATAAATCAATAAAAAAAATAGGCTTAAATGCAATTTTGATCCCATATTTGCACAATCCGCAATCTTGGGCCCTCTATTTTAAAATAGAGACATTTAGTCCCCCAATTTTGTAAAATCCGTAATTTTGATCCTTCCACCAAATTGAAAGCATTGACACTTAAGAGATTAACATTGACATTGATGTGACCCAAATATAATGATGTGAAAATGAGATTATTTATTTATTTATGATTATTTTAAATACTGAGTAATAATTATTTGTTTATCTACGTCACTAAAATACATGTCACATCGATTTTAATGGTTGGGGTAGTCGTGAGTCCTAATATAAAAATCACAAGTCTTAATCATTTATTTTAAACTAGTTATACGTTGCTGAAGCTCATAGCACGTCGTAGTCAAATAAATGATATTACCTTTTTTAAAATATATTTTTCATCAATTATTCTACTAAGTATTTAAAATAATTAAAAATTAAATAAATAATCTTGTGTCAGGTCACTATATTTGGGCTATGTTAAGGTTAACGTTAATTTCTTAACAGTCAATGCTTTCAATTTGATGGAAGGACCAAAATTACAAATTTTACAAAATTGGGGAATAAATGTCTCTATTTTAAAATAGGGGGACCAAAACTACGAATTGTGTGAAATAGGGGGACTAAATGTCTCTATTTTAAAATAGGGGGACTAAAATTGTGAACTGTGCAAAATAAAGAGACCAAAATTGCATTTAAGCCATAAAAATATTAATTAAAAAATTACTACAAGTAAATTGAAAATTCATGCTTAAATAATTCAAACTTAACATTAAAAACATCCACACATAATATTAAAAATATAAAATATAAAATTATTGTAAGTTATAACATAAATCTTTTATTGTTAGTGTTAGTTTATGGAAAATACAATTTTTTTTTACAGAAAAGTATATATATAACATAATTATTTATTTAAGTTATTTTAATTACATTGATATATTAATATATATATATATATTTGGTATGTGCGGGGCGGGGCGAGTGCTATAGTACCCGTATCCGCACCCGTACCCGTGAAAAAATGTGGGTAAATACCTGGCCCCAGCCCCAATAAGCAGGTATTTACCCGACCCGCTTGCGGATATTTTTGCGGGTATCCGTAGGGTCCGGGTACACTTTGTCATCCCTAATCCACATAAAAATCATCATGGGAACGTGAAGGTTTTTTTTTCTTGTTTTCTTTCAAAGCTGAAGCATTTTGTTGATAAACTATACGACTTGCTTCATATCTCTATCATTTTGAAAGATTTAAATGAAAACTAATTCAGTTGGTGGAGGGAAAATTAAATGTTTTTATTCTTTTCAAACTTCTTCATTTTAATTTTAAATTTATTTAACAACTAATTCAAAAAAAAAAATTCTGACTATCTCAAACCACTCTCTTTTCATGGTTATATTTGATATTTGATTTTCTCTTAACCGCTCTTTTTTTTTTCAATCTATCTTTTTTTTTTATCTTTATTTCAACACTTGTACCAATGATGGACAATTTTTTTTAAATCTTTTTTTATATACCTTAAAACAAACAAAAAATTTAAAACTCTAAGAACAATGTAGTAGTTTAAAATTTTAAAATTAAAAAATTGTAAAAAAATGGAAAAATTTAAATTTAAAACAAGAGAGTAGTGGGTAGTTTGAAATTTTAAAATTAAAAAAATGGAAAATTTTAAATTTTAAAATTAAAAAAATGGCAGTTTTTAAATAACAATCATTTTTTTTTTAAATCCAAGGACGTGAAGTATTTTTTGAGAAAAACGTGGAGGATGTTATTGATAAACTTTTCATTAAGCGGTTAACAAACTTTTCAAGTTATGAAAGATTATTTAATGAAGCAAATATTGAGTAGGTACCTATTCTCTGCGTAAAGAGACATAAGCATCTTTGGAAGAGGTAAGTCTTTAATACCTTCATATATAGTCTCCCACTCTCTAGATATGACCTCAAAATAACAGGGGTCAAGGTCAGCCAGTGAGACGATGGGGGATAAGCTTCATCGTCGAGAGGGAAACAGCCCGGAAATCAAACTCTTTTATACTATCTCTTCTCTCACCCCATTACATGATTATTATGTTGTGATTGAAAAACTCCTATTGGAGATTTGGAGTTAAGCAAAAATTAGACATTCTTCTAGTGTTTTTTCTTGCAATGATGGCTAGTAAAAGAAACCGACAAGCTACTGGAATAGAGACTCCACGCACAAGAGCTCGTACTCCGGCAACAAAGAAGAAACAGAAGATTGATGAATAAATTATTCAGATATCTTCATCATATGCTTCACAATTTTTTTTTGTAGTAATGCTTCACAATTTAGTAGTCTTTGATATATGATATATATTTCAATGTTGTTTCACTTATTTTAATGTAAGAACTGCAATTAATTTTTTTTTTTTTAGTATCTCTGATATTATTTATTTTGTTTCTTTTCTATCTTGTTTGAGGCATGTCTATTTTAATACTGAATAAGGGAAGAAAGGTGTCAAAAGGACTTCAATACAAAGGTTATCGACACACCAATCCAGGTATGTGATTCTCCAAGAATGAATTTTATGGATTTTACCCATGCTTCTAAAATCCATAAAATCCATTCTTGGATAATCACATACCTGGATTGGTGTGTCGTTAACCTTTGCATTGAAGTCCTTTTGACACTTTTCTTCCAGTATCAAAACATCATCACACCTCAAACAAGAAAGAAACAAAATAGAAAATATCAAAGTACTACAAAAATTAATAGCAGTTATTACATTAGTGAAACAACATTGAAATATATATATATATATATATATATATATATATATATATATATATATATATATATATACACACACACACACTTCATATCGGATAGTACTAAATTGTGAAGCATATACTATTCTGGAAAAAAAATGTGAAGCATACGATAAAGATATCTGAATAATTTCTTCATCAATCTTTTGTTTCTTCTTTGTTGCCTGAGTATGAGCTCTTGTGCATCGAGTCTCTTTTCCAATAGCTTGCCGGTTTCCTTTACTAGCCATCACATCACTACAGGAAAAACAATACTTGATGAATATCTAATTTTTGCTTAACTCTAATAGGAATTTTTCAATCACAACATAATAATCATATAATGGGGAGAGGAGGAGATAGTATAAAAGAGTCTGATTTTCATAAAAGAACAATGTCTTCATACACAAAGCAAAAGAGAGAGGGAAGACAATATATGAAGGTATTAAAGAGTTACCTCTGCCAAAACTGCTTTTGTTTCTTTACGCGGAGAATAGGCACTACTCACTACTTTGTTTCCTTAAATAATCTTTCATAACTTGATAAGTTTGTTAACCGCTTAATGAAAAGTTTATCAATAAAATCCTCAACGTTTTTAGCAAAAAATACTTCACGTTCTTGGATTTTTTTTTAAAAAGATGGTTATTTAAAAACTACCATTTTTTTTTAATTTTAAAATTTTTAATTTGCCATTTTTTATTAAATTTCAAATTTCAAACTACCCACTACTCTGTTGGCTTTTTAAATAAACATTGGTTATTTAAAAATTTCCATTTTTTAATTTTAAAATTTTAAACTACTACATTACTCTTAAAATTTTAAATTTTTTGTTTGTTTTATGGTATAAAAAAGATTTCTAAAAAAAATTGTCCATGATTGGTACAAGTTTTGAAATAAAAATAGCTCAGATTGAGCTTTTTCCTCTTTTCCACCAGTAAAAGTATAATTCCAAATTGATCAGTTACTTTTTCAATTGTTCCTCCTCTAGGCATAATTGCATGACAACACATGCTATGAATGATTCTAGCCATAGGAGAGAGATCTTTGGATCTTACTTCCACCTTGTCCTTACTTGTGAAGTGAGTCACAACATCTTTTCTTGTAGTTCCAAGTAACTCAAACCAGTTGCTGTGAAACAACTCTAATCCTTCTTTGGGAAGATTCAAATATGTGGCCAATCCTTCAGGGGATAACAACACATCAGTGTTGTGTAGATGTCCCATTAAGGAGACTAGTATCATTCTCATCCCTGGCTTGATATACTGAAGCATAGAAAGCTCTTACAAGCCTTAGATATACTAATTCTCAAATGTTGAACAAATTCATCCATTCCTCATTGATGATGAGACTCTTAATGGCCACCCTTCATCTTCAATCTCATCAAGGTTGTAGTATTTTCCACTTACTACTCCCCTGTTCTTCCAGCCCTTAAAAGCACTCCACATGCTTTTCTTCTTGAAGATGTCTCCATCTTCTACATCAGAAGCAACTTCCTCTTCCTTCTTTTCTTCTTTCTCATTCTCCTCCATCTCTCCTACTTTCCTCTTACTTCTGTATGCCAAGCTTCTGTCAGGAATAGATTTTCTTCTACACTAAGATGATTCAGCCTTTCCTCCAACCTTCTTTTCTACATTAGCACTTGATCCTTCTTCTTCCTTTTTTGCAAAAGAAATTTCTAGTTGAGGTTTTTGGAGGTGTGGTAGGAGAATAACACTAACAGGTTGTGGATTTAGAATGTGTGTAGTGTCTGTTTGTGTTCTCTCATAAGACTCTTTCGATAAAGATGAGGTAGATGAAAGATCAGTAAATTCAAGAGATGGGATGCGAAGATTATCACTATCATGAGACATATTTGAAGAATTCATGTTAATGGTTTTTCTCACAGCCGTTCTGATTCTCATGAACAAATATGGGAAAAAGATTGTGAAATATTGTAATTGATATGGAGATTGGTTTCTGATTTATAGAAGATAGAAAAGATAGATGTTGGGGATAGAAGATATGATTCTCGAGAAGACACAAGAGGAGAGAGAACACTTATAGGGTTTTAAACGGTCAAAAATTCGTATTGATCCATTTGTACCCTTTTGAGCTTCTGACCTAAAATGAGAGAAACCTAAAGTTTATCTTTTATCTTTGTCTTTTTAGCCTATTATGAGTCAACTCTTCTGAAGAAAATACATGTCTTCTGAAGAAAGTTGTTGTAACCTTTTTAACACAAGACTCAAAATAGAAGATACTTTCTAAGCTTAAAAGGTCAGAGCACATTTCACCATTTTCTAGTGACAACCAAGAGAGAGGGAGAGAGTGAGAGTGAGAAAGAGAGAAAGATAGACATAATAGTCAGAATGTTTCTGACTTCAGAAGCATCACTGTGCTTCTAATAATTTTGTTTTCTCATAACTTATATCAGAGATTTTTCTTTACCTTATAATATTCCTAATGGTCTCTTGGACCTCAGAAGCTAGGTTTTGCTTCTGAAATGGACTTAGCTACGACTTCTAACTAAGATTAAAACTACTTCTTACTCAGGGTGATCATGCACTTACCTAAAAGTATTATGTTGTTTTCTGAGCTTGCTTCTTTGTCCTTGCTGATCAGAACTTCCCTGGTTCTGATTTTCCTTAAGAGCTTCCTATCTCTTAGTTAGCTTTTGGTTCCTTCTGAAGGCTTCTCCTTGTCCTTCTGAACCATATTTGAGTAGAGTTTCTCACTTTGCCAATCCCTCTGTCTTTGGACTGGCAGTTGTCACTCTTAGTGACAACCTGTCTTCATTCTTCTGCTTCTATTGAAGAAGGAAGGCTTCCCTCTCTCCTTACTTAGCTAATTTTCCACTTAATCAACTTTGTATCCTTTTCTTCATAGTAGGATCCTACAAAAGAAGAAGAACATCTAAGTACCCATTCCATGATGGGTCCTTTAACAGATTCCTTCTCAGGAACTCTTTGCCTAGAGTAACTTTTAGTGACTTTGTGGCCATTTTTGTTACAATCGACTCTTTTTCTCAGCCTTTTTTCTAAGAGGTTCAAACATGCAAGGGATATCAGAGTACTCTAAACCAAATATATCCAATTCATTTCTTGAACTATTTAACCATAATTGCAGTGCCTTTGGACTATAGGCAAATTCTAATAGTTCAAGAATTGATTATTTCATTCATCTATTTCTCAAAAACTAGTCTTCTTTCAGAAGCTTTTACAATGGATCACATGTAAGAAATATAAAACCCAACTAAAAAAAACATAGAAAAATACAAAAAACAACCTCATTATAGAAATTCACAATGCATGCATCAAGCTTCACAGTCATAACTTGCAAGTGAGATCTTGAAACCAGAGATAGATTCTACATTTATATCTGCTAGATTCAATCATTGGAACTTAAACAATAACTATAACAAAAGTGGTAAAAGACAATTATCTCAAATGACTTCCGGCCTAAAAAAATATTTAGCAACAAGCAAATTTTTTAAAGAAAAAGTTGTTTGTCGATGTTGGATAAAATACAGTAATGTGATATTGTATTGTTTTTGCTTTTTACTCCTCTATGTTCTTCTCATTTTTGCCTAACAAATCTTTTTGCTTAAATCTTGTCAGCTGCAGAAACCAAAGATTTGCAAAAAGATCTCAGCATAACACTTTAGCAAACCTCAACAAATTGTAGGCAGTGAGGGTGCTCTTTGAGGTTCCTTGCGCTTGATATTGGTCTTGAACTCAGCGAGGTACCTACGGTGCATGGTATGTAGGGTTGTTGAAAGAATTTTGTAACCATGAGCTATGTAACTAATAACCATGTGACATGGCTAGATCATTAAAGGTTAGAGCAACCAAAAAGAAATTAGACATTAGGCATAAATAAAGTACATGGCTATTGTGTCAATTGTCATGAAGTAGATAGCATGTTGGAATGGCTGACTGATAGGGTGCGCCTTCCTATTAAAAAGGCTTATGAGAGAAGAAATAAGGGTAAGAGCAATAAAGCCACCCGAGTTAGTTATGAGAGTAACAAAGTTTGTTACAGGTAGTTAAAAGTGAGAATTGATTAGTACAAAAGGGAGAGTTAATTGTCAAAGAGGAGTATGGGAAATTGGAAATAAGTGGTGGGAGGATTCTGGTCCCTTAAAATGCTAGAACCAATTCTTTCTTTGTAATTCTTACATTCTTGAGATATAACAGTCTTTACTTCCTTGCACTTTCCATTTTGGTCCTTCCCCTTTTCTGCAAATCTTTGTCTCATGGCAAATGAAAAAGTTGAGAACAATATATGTATTTCTAATTCTGAAATAGAAAATAATTATGATCAACTTCTTGATGCTTTTAATGAACTTCATGAAAAGGCTCAAAGGCTGGCATTTGCCAATACTTTGAAAGGAAAGCTAAGGTGGCACGTGGAAAAATTAGCTAATTTGCAAAAAGAGCTTGGTAAATTGAAAAGTAAAAATGAAGCTCTTGAAAAAGCTAATCAAGACTCTATTTGCAAGTGTGCTACTATTTCCACAAGCTCCTCTTCTCCATGTGATAATTGCAAGTTGCTTGAAAATAAAGTCGAATATTTCCAGAAAACCTTATCTAAATTTACCATGGGAAGAGATAACGTTGATGCTATTTCGGGATAACAAAAATGGATTTTAAACAAGGATGGAATTGGATACACTTATGAGAAAAAGCAAAAGTCTTACAAGAACTTTTTTAACTTTATCAAAGGTTCCAACTCTCCATTTATAATATGTCATTATTGTTCACTCAAAGGACACACCTCTAACACTTGTATGATTAAGAAATTTGGAGTTCTTAGTGGAAAGTATCAATGGATCCCCAAAGGAATCTATTGTGGAATCCAGATCCCAAGGTTTTAATTATGACAAACCATTAGCAGTGCAAATTGTAAGGATGAAGGAAAACTATGCAAGCTAACAATATGCTAAGTGTTTCAGACTATGTAAATAGCAGATTGAAACAAACACTCTGATGAGTTCAAAACAAGCTCATAATGAATGTCTCATCTATGGATCAAGATAGATATCTCAAAAGAAGAGAATGAAGCCCATCTGCATGATGAAGTAAATGCTTCCCTTAGAGGATTCAATCTTGACATAATGCAAATACATCAAAGCCTCACTTAGAAGATATATTAGAAGGCGGCCTAAGATAACATGCATCAGGATGATGAAGCAACATTATGTCTTCCACATGATTCACAAGTACTAAGGTTTTATCAGAAAACTGGAGTTGGCAACATCAGAATGGTGCAAGAAGTAACATCATGTCTTCCATATGAGTCACAATGAATGAGGATTCATCAGAAGATTGAGGTTGACAACGGAAGAAGAAATAAAGCAACATCACATCTTCCATATGAATAACATCAACTGAGGATTCATCAGATCATTGAAGTTGACAACATTTGAAGATGCAATTTGTTGAAAGCTGATACTTGTCCTTGAGAGAATCTGATATGGAACATCAGAATGAAACAAAGAAGACTTTCCAGAAGTCTACACCAAGGACAGATTACACACAACACCAACAACAACCTACATAGCTTATGAATGTTGAAGTAAGCTACTTCAGAATAGTTCTTGTTGTGAACAGTTTATCAACATGATGAAGTTAAGCTATTAACAAAGTCATATCAAGAGGACTTCATCAGAAGGAACATACGTCAGAATATGTCCTTCCTCAGCAACATCAGAATACATTTTCTGATACACATTCAAAAGTTAATCAAATCTGTTCATCAAAATGGATTGTTCATAACATATTCAAAAATCTGACAGGTCATGAACAATTGGCATATTTCAAACTCTTTCAAAAGAGTTGTTGTGCCAAGGGTCCCACCTCCAATAGCTACTTTGTTGAGCATTATAAAAGGGACCTCAAGGAAGCTTTTGAAGACATCTTAAAGCAAGTTAGAGAGTGAAAAACTCGAGCCTTCTACCTTTGTTGAGAAATCTGCATTTCTGCTTCAAGCCTCTCTGTTTAAGAGTGACCCACTTATGTATAAACATTACTGTTCCATTCATTGTAAAAGTGAGAAGTGTGATCTGTATTTTCCTGAGTGGAAAACCCCCCATTAGGGAGAATATGTGTTTTGTGCAGTATCTCACAGATAACCTTTTTGTTGTATTGCTGAAATCTACAAACCAAGACAAAGGTGTGGTGTTGTGGTGAGGGAGTAAGTGTGTTGTGATCTTGAGACAATGTGGGAACACTGTTGGTGTTGACTTGTGAGCTTAGGTGAAGCTCTATGTAGTGGTGGACTCATTGTGGTTGCTGTTGTAAGCAAGTGGTGGCTGGTTGTTGTGTTGTTTAGTGAAAATCTCACATGAGAGTGAGGACTGGACGTAGCCCTGGGTTTGGGGTGAACCAGTATAAAATCTGTTGTGTTCCTTTTCCTTCCTTACTTTTACTTTTAAAATCCTAATCCAATACACTCCTTAATATGAAAAAGAAATATCCAAATTTATGCAAATAATACAAATAATTGATTTTGATTTTCTATTATGTGATTAAATCTAAATTAATTAGGTAAAAAACTTAAATTAATTAATAATAAGATCTTCAATTAGTTATTAGTTGGGTAAGAAGACATAAAAACAAAATGTCATTAATATCCTTTCTTTGGGTGATACTGACAGCAATGGAAGTAGCTTGGTGGCATAACAAGACTCGCATGTAGATTGAATGTGACTCCATTGTAGTTGTGCAACTTGCTGTAAAAGTCACCCTGTTGGAGCAAGGTTGATATAATTCATACATGGAAAGCTTTTCTTTCCTCCCTACTTTGTTTTCAAATTTTTGTTTACGTGATTGCACTAGGGTGTTACTTACATACCTCTTGTTTGGTTAATGTTGTTTGTTAGTTTGTTGTTGTTTAGGCCTTAGGCCCACCTTATTGTAATTTTTTTTTGGTCAATCAAGATTAGTATAGCATATTGACAAGTATTTAAAATTTTTCAAAATTACATATAAGGATTTATCTTTTTTTAATAAATAATTTTAGTTGTTGCAAAGCGGAGACGCATATTGCTAAGAAGATTAGTACTATAAGCCTAAAAATATGTACATACGAACAATCAAAATGAAATTATATAAATTGGCAAAAGCCTGGCTCTCGAGATTAACAACTTGCTCTATCACGATTAATATAAAGTGTCTTAAAAAATGTGAACTTCACGTGCTCTCGCCTGCTGGCCCTGCTTATTTTACAATTAACATGGGTTATCAAAAATGGCCACACCAATACCAAAAAATGAAAATAAAAAATTGCCACCCAGACCCAGTATTCCATGTAGTTTAGCAGATTGGGTTTTTAATTTTTTTTTTTACAATTATAATGGAAGGCATCAGCACTTCTATTCTATTATTTCATTGCCTATATATAAGACACAGATGTTTTTGAGGGAGGAACCTATTTGAACTCCAAGCCATATTTCAATTCTAATAAATTTTAGCAAACATTAACGTTTGTCAGGTTCACCAATGAATTATATAATATTATTCTAATAATTATAAATATTAAATTTTATAAAATTTAAACAATTGTAAAAACGTACTCTAATACTAAAAATATACTTATATTTTAAATAGAATTAATATATTAAAATAAAGTAATTAAACAAATATCAATTAATTTTAATTTTAAATTATATACAAAGTTCTATGTACTTAAGAGGTGTTTAGAAGAATTTATTTGAACTTAAATAAGTAATTTATGATATTCGAATGTTTTTCAACTTAATTCAAGAGAGAAAATACATTTATAAATTAGCAAAAGCCTATTTCTCGAGATTAACAACCTGGTCTATTACGATTAAAATAAAGTATATTAAAAAAAATGTGAACTTCACGTGCTCCCACCTGCTCGTCCTGCTTATTTTACAATTAGTAATTTAGCATGGGTAATAAAAAATGGCTGCCCAGACCCAATATCCTGGGTGGGTTAGCAGATTGTGTTTAATTTTTATTGGTACAACTAATATTAACGAATAAGATCTAAAATTGTTTAATCTCATTTACATATTAGCCAAATCACAATATTCACCACTTGCTCTTGTATGACAAAAAATAAAAATAAAATAAAGAGAATAAAAAGCTCAACTTGCTAATTAACAATATAGTTAACAAAGACTTGGGCAGACTCAAAAGTCTTCCTCTCACGTTAGACGTTACGAAACATAGGATCTCAACACAAAATCCTCGTATCACAATACAGATCAAGAAATCAAAGCTCAAAATGGCGGAAATGGCTGTGTCCTTCGCACGAGAGAAACTGCTTCCACTACTAAGCGATGAAGCAAAACTGCTTTGGAACATCCCCAAAGAATTTGCAGACAAACAAAAAGAACTAGATTACATTCAAGGCTCCCTTGAGAAGGCAGATAAAATGGCCGCAGAGGAAGGAGACAACACAAACAAGGGAATCAAAAACATGGGTGAAGGAGTTGAGAGAAGCATCTTTCCGCATAGAAGATGTCATTGATGAATACATGATCTATGTGGAACACCAGCCTCATGATGCACTTGGTTGTGCATCTTTACTCTTTGAGTGCAATATCACTCACTTCATTGAATCTTTTCATCAAATAGCATCAGAGATTCAGCATATTAAGTTATTTGTTCAAGGAATCAAGCAAAGAGGTATGGATTATCACTACTTAATCCAACCTTCTCTTGAACAAGGACCGAGCAGCAACTACAGAGGTAGCCAAAGTGTCCAATGGATTGACCCTCGATCGGCTTCCCCTCACCTTGATGAAGCTCTAGTTGATGGCTCTGATAGCCCAAGAAACGAATTGATTCGTTGGTTAGTAGAGGGACCAGCAGAGCGCATTGTCATATCTGTTGTGGGAATGGGAGGGCTAGAAAAAACCACGCTTACTGGCAGAGTTTTCAACAACCAGAACGTGATTGCACACTTTGGTGGCTGCCGTGCATGGATCATAGTGTCTCAATCCTACACTGTGGAAGGATTGCTGAGAGACTTGTTGAAGAAATTGTGCAAAGAAAAAAAGGAGAATCCTCCTCAAGGTATTTCTGAAATGGATCTACATTCATTGATTGTTGAAGTGAAAAACTATTTACAACAAAAGAGGTACATTGTTATTTTTGATGATGTGTGGAGTGTAGGACTTTGGGGTCAGATTGAAAATGCCATGCTTGATAATAACAATGGAAGTAGAATACTAATCACAACTAGGAGCAAGGATGTTGCAGACTCTTGTAAGAACTCTCCTTTTGATCAGGTGCATGAGCTGAAACCTTTAACTTTTGAAAAATCTATGGAACTCTTTTGCAAGAAGGCATTCCGATGTCACAACAATGGACGTTGTCCAGAAGATCCCGTGAATATTTCATCTGACTTTGTTAAAAAATGTAAGGGTTTGCCATTAGCCATTGTGGCTATTGGTAGTCTTTTATCTGGCAAAGAAAAGACTCCATTTGAATAGGAAAAAATTAGGCGAAGTCTAAGTGGAGATGGAGAAAAATCCCCATTTAATTGGTATAAGAAAGATTTTAGGTTTCAGTTATGATGATTTGCCATACGGCGGTGGATAGCTGAAGGATTTGTAAAAGAATAGGGAAAAACATTAGAAGACACTGCACAACAACATTTAACAGAGTTGATTAGTAGAAGTTTAGTGTAAGTATCTTCATTTACCATAGATGGCAAACCTAAGATGTGTCGTGTTCATGACCTATTACACGAGATGATCCTTAGAAAATCCAAGGATTTAAGTTTCTGCCAACATATTAGTAAAAAAGATGAGTCGATGTTAACCGGGATGATTCAACACTTATCAATGGCAGCCATCTCCAATGATTTAATGGGGAGTACTGTCCTGCTTGTTTTTGTACATAAAGAATTCGTAGATGAAATATCACCATTAGCTAGCAACTTTGTGCAAAGAATCCCTACAAAATACAAGCTATTGAAGGTACTAGATTTTGAAGATAGTCCATTAAGTTTTTTTCGTAAAAATTGGGGAATTCTGGCACACTTGAAGTATTTAAACTTAAGAAATTCAAAGTTGACAGAGCTTCCAAAATCCATTTGCCAGCTCTAGAATGTTAGGTTCTAAGACCTTGGACGATGTCCAACCCCTCGAATTTCGGTTTTGATGATAACAACTAAAGGATAAATTTTGAAGTATCTAATGATCTTGTTTGAGTGTTATAGGATTTACGTCGTCCAATGCCGCAATGGTATTGTATCTCTCAAACCTCGACTTTATGTTTTAATAAGAAAAGCGTCTAAATGTGTTTTGTAAGAATACTACAATTAGCGTCCAATGCTCCTGTGAGAGCAAGCATCCAATGACTATATAACCCACTCTGTAGTTTCTATCTTAAAATAATACTATAAGGCAATACGTTTTCAATGGTGATTCTATGTAATGCAACGATTATTCTCTCTCATTCTAATATGTCATTCTATTTGACTTTTCGAATAGTATTGAACAGGAAAATAAGAAGCTTCTCTCTGCAGAAAAAAAGTACAAGTAGGAGAGGCACTACATGTACGGCTGTCTCCTCTATCTCTCCACCCTAAGTCAAAACGTGACAACGGTCACATGCTTTGGAGAGAACCGCTCTTGGCAAAGGAACAAATCCCACAACGGATACCTTACAACAAGCTGCCTATAAATAGAGGAATGAGCTCATGTATCAGACTGACGGAAAATTTATAAAGAGCTGAATCTCTGTCAAAATGACTGGACGATCAATACTTAAGCAAAACGAGCTTTCTTCTTAGCTTTGCTAAGCGATTCTGTATTTTCGTGTTTATTGTAATATCCTCTCTGTGAGAGTTATTTTTACTTTCTATACTCAAACAATTCTGTTTGGAAAGCCAGGAGTGGTTTAGTGTTAAAGAATACTTGGGTTTGTTTTTAATCTCAGGGGGAGATTAAAGGTGTGCCAGGAGTGGCCTAGAGAATACTTGTAGCCAGAAGTGGCAAGGTTAGAATACTTGAGAGTAATCAGATCTTGATTAGTAGAACCCTTCAAAAGTTTTTGAAGGAGAACTTGACGTAGCTCAGTTGAGTGAACCAGTATAAAACTAAGTGTTCTATTCTCTCACTTTCTAGCTTATTTGCATATCTATTAAACTATCTCTTCAACATACTACGAAAGTGTTTCTTTACTCATTTTATCTACGATAATCTTTTACGTGTACTCTAACGAAAAGCGAGAAAAAGCAGTTTCATTGGTCTGTTGCTTTTGAACCGCTGGACGATAGCATAATCTTCTGTTTTACTAAGTTCTTGTAAAACTTAAGATATACTATCTTCACATTGATTAAAGTTTTTTAAAGAAACTTTGAAATACACTATTCAACCCCCCTTCTAGAGTATTTCTCTGTATTTCAGTTGGCATCAGAGCTCGACCTCTTGGGTTGAGTACTTAGCAGTACAGAGGAAAGATCCTAAGAAAGATGGAAAACGAGGGACAAGCTGTGAACAGACCACCACTCTTCAAAGGTGTCAAATATGATTACTGGAAACAAAGAATGATAGCATTCTTTGAATCTAGCTATATTGACATGTGGGAAGTTATGGAGATGGGCGACTATATTCCACTTGATGCGAACCTCATCGAAATCCCAAAGGCTAGATGGATGGAAGAGCAAAAACAAAGATTTTATCTCAACTCCAGAGCCAGAAACATCATCATGTGTGCACTGAGCGAACAAGAATACAACAAGGTGCACAGTCTTAAAAGCGTAAAACAAATGTGGGACACTCTTGCGTTAACGTATGAGGGTTCCACTCAGGTAAAACGTAACAAACTCAGTCTCCTTACTCGTCAATATGAGTTGTTTAGTATGGAAGAAAACGAGGACATACAAAGTATGTTTGGACGGTTTCAAACCATACTAAATGAACTTAGAGCACATGGTAAAGATTACAATAACTATGAACATATTGACAAAATTCTAAGAAGTTTGCCTAGGAAATGGAGACCACAGGTTACAGCCTTGAGAACAAAAAAGGAACTGGACGATATGTCCCTAGAAGAACTCGTGGGAACTCTCAAGGTGCATGAACTAGAACTGCATCAAGATAGTGATGGTAAGAAAAATAAGTCTCTGGCGCTCAGCGTCCAGAAGCCAAGGAAAGCATCATCGTCCAAAGCCATGCAAGCTGAAACATCATCAGATGAACAATATGAAGATGATGACTCAGACGAGAATGATGAACTATCCTTTATATCCAAAAGGATACATGCTATGTGGAAGAAGAAAGGTGGATCCAGATGGAGAAACCTAAACAGGAAAGGCTTCAAAGAAAAGAAGGAGAAGAGTCCAATTGTATGCTACGAATGCAAAAAGCCAGGACACTTCAAATCAGAATGCCCAGATCTCGACAAAAGCAAGGACAAGAAGAAGAAATTCTTCAGCAAAGGAAAGGCCAAGAAAGTTCTGATGTCCACATGGGAAGACCTGGACGATGACTCATCATCGGTCGATGGAGAAGAAGAGGAAGCACACATATGTCTGATGGCAGACACCTCAACAGATTCTTCTGAACCAGAAGAAGAAGATGAGGTAGATTTTAATGACATAGATTCAATTCAAGAAGCTTATCATGAACTACTTTCAAACTCTTCTATTTTGTCAAAGGCCTATAGAACTTTAAAGAAATCATCCAAATCACTTTCAAAAGAAAAAGAAGCTTTAAAAAAAAAGTGTTAGACAACTGGAAAGTGAAAAGGAGGATTTATAGAAAAAGTTTACAGAGCTCTCAAGGCAAAATGAAATTACAAATATGGAGAGGCGAACTCTCTGGAATGATGCTGCTCGAGCCCATAAATCCTGTGAGGATTCAAGGACTAGAGAAAGAAATCTTTCCATAGAGATTCGAAATCTCAACGCAGAAAACAAAAGGCTAGTTGAGAAGCTTCTGAAAGTTGAAGCAGATACTTCCTTAAGAGGTCAACCACATGATGTTGTAAAACTTCATGAAGAAATTGACAGCCTAAAGAAGGATCTGTCAAACTTTGTCAAGGGCTCTGACAACCTCAAAAAGCTTTTAAAATATGAAGGTTGTAAGAGACCAAATGACAGGTCAGGACATGGATATAAGGGAAAGAAATACATTCATGACGAGGAAACAGATGTTTGCTACTTCTGTGGGAAACATGGACATATAACGTCCAAATGCAGACACCTGCCTAAGAAGGGAGCATTCAATGCCCTTCGAGCTAACAAAAAAGGACCCAAGTCAATCTGGGTACCTAAGGATAAAATTGTTCCTGTTGCAGACATGCTTAACAGCAGGAAAGAAACTCCAATCATGGTACCTGGACAGTGGGTGCTCACATCACATGACAGGAGAAAGGTGTATGTTCCAAAGCCTCCTACCCAAGACTGGTGGGACAGTCACTTTTGGAGGGAATCAGAAAGGGATGATAGCTGGCGTAGGTAAGATTGGTATACCATCCTATCCTTGTATTGATAAAGTTCTTTATGTTAAAGGTCTTAAACATAATCTACTTAGCATAAGCCAATTATGTGACAGTGGATATAATGTTGCCTTTAACAAAGGTGAATGTACAGTCAAAAACTCTTATGGATCCCTTCTCTTTACCGCAAAGAGGCAAGGCAATCTGTATAAGATTAAACTTGGGGAACTATCAAGTCAAAATGTATCATGCCTAGTGTCTATACAAGAAAATCATTGGTTATGGCATAAAAGACTTGGTCGTGCAAGCTTGAGGTTAATCTCAAAGCTGAATAGGCACAACCTCGTAAGAGGACTACTAAGTATGTCATATAAAGATGATCTTCTTTGTGAAGCTTGTCAGAAAGGGAAACAAGTGAAAAGTTCTTTTCAAAGTAAAAACATTGTTTCCACTTATAGACCTCTTGAGCTGTTACATATTGATCTGTTTGGACCCACAAGAACAGCCTCGGTAAGTGGTAAAAGATATGGATTGGTTATAGTGGACGACTATACTAGATGGACATGGGTCTTATTCCTATCCCACAAAGATGAGTCCTTCAAGGCCTTTTATAACCTCTGCAAAAGAGTTCAAAATGAAAAGGGAGTATGCATTACTTCTATCAGAAGTGATCACGGGGGAGAATTCGAAAACGAAAGTTTTCAAAGGTTCTGTGAGGATAATGGTATCCTTCACAACTTCTCAACACCTAGAACACCACAACAAAATGGTGTAGTTGAGAGGAAAAACAGGTCACTCCAGGAGATGGTCAGAACCATGTTGAATGATAATTCAACCCCTAAACACTTCTGGGCTGAAGCAGTGAATACTGCCTGCTATTTACAAACAGAATCTATATAAGGCCGATATTGAAAAAGACTCCATATGAATTGTGGAAGGGTAGAAGACCCAACATATCCTACTTCCATCCATTTGGATGTCAATGTTTCATTCTGAACACTAAGGATAACCTGGGAAAATTTGATTCTAAGTGTGATGAAGGAATACTACTTAGATATTCTGAAACTTCAAAGGCATACAGAGTTTATAACTCTAGAACCTTAGTTCTTGAAGAAGTTATCCATGTGAAGTTTAATGACAACAAGCCTGATAAAGAATTATCAGAGCTGGACAAATCATTTGCAGATCTCAGATTGGACGATGCAAGTAAGTCATCAGATTCATCCAACAATGATGTCTCAGTTGAAGAGTCAAATGCACCACTGGACGGTCCAGTCGCAGAACAAAGAGAACCAAATGGACGCAACTGGCAAATGAAGAAACATCATCCACAGGAGCAAATCATTGGAGATCCAAAAGATAGAGTCAAAACCAGATCTTCACTTCAACGACAGCAAGGTCACACAGCATTCATATCTCAAATAGAACCTAAGACTGTGGACGATTCCTTAGAAGATGAAGGCTGGGTAAAAGCAATGCAAGAAGAACTTGACCAATTTCAAAAGAACAATGTTTGGAAGCTAGTAGAACTCCCCAACGACAAAGAAGCTGTAGGAGCAAAGTGGGTGTTCAGAAACAAGCTGGACGAAGCAGGTAATGTTGTGAGAAACAAAGCAAGGTTGGTAGCAAAAGGTTACTCACAACAAGAAGGTATAGATTATACTGAAACTTATGCTCCCGTTGCACATCTAGAGGCAATTCGCATTCTACTATCATTTGCAGCTCATAGCAATATGAAGCTATATCAAATGGACGTAAAAAGTGCATTCCTCAATGGACTCATAAAGGAAGAAGTCTATGTGGAACAACCCCCAGGATTTGAAAGTGATGATTTTCCAAACCATGTTTTTAAACTTAACAAAGCCTTATATGGGTTGAAACAAGCCCCTAGAGCTTGGTATGAAAAACTCAGTTCATTTCTGTCAGAAAATGGTTTTTCAAGAGGAAAAGTAGACACTACATTATTTCGCAAAGACTACTCTTCTGATTTTATTATTGCACAAATATATGTTGATGATATCATATTTGGTGCCACTAATGAGTCTCTCTGTGAAGAATTTGCCAAATTAATGCAAACAGAGTTCGAGATGAGCATGATGGGTGAGCTGAAATTCTTCCTTGGACTTCAAATCAAACAAACTGAAAAGGAAATATATATACATCAGACTAAGTATGTCAAAGAGCTGCTAAAGAAGTACAAGTTGGACGATGCAAAACTAATGAAAACTCCTATGCATCCAACAACAATACTTGGACTGGACGACAACTCAAAGAAAGTAGATAATACTCTATACAGAGGAATGATAGGATCACTCCTATACCTCACAGTGTCCAGACCTGACACCATGTTCAACGTATGCTTATGTGGCAGATTTCAATCTGACCCAAGGGAAGTTCACTTAACTGCTGTTAAAAGAATCTTTCGATATCTTGCTGGAACCACTAACCTTGGGTTATATTTCAAAAGGCAGAAAGATTTCAGGCTAATAGGATACTGTGATGCTGATTATGCTGGAGATCGAATTGAAAGAAAAAGCACCAGTGGAGGGTGTCACTTCATCGGTGGTAATCTAGTCTCCTGGACATGCAAGAAGTAAGGAACCATTGCTCTGTCCACTGCTGAAGTAGAGTATATTTCAGTTGCAAAATGCTGTTCTCAAATCTTGTGGATCAAACATCAACTTGAGGACTACAGCATATATGAGAGTAACATTCCTATCTTCTGTGATAGTAAAGCTGCCATAGATCTTTCTAAGAATCCCATATTGCATTCAAGGGCCAAACATATAGAGATCAAACATCACTTTATAAGAGACCATGTTCAAAAGGGTACTGTGGAATTACTCTTTGTAACCACAGATAATCAGCTTGCTGATATATTCACCAAACCCCTTACTGAAGACAAGTTAATCCTTCTAAGGGACAAACTTGGCATGGACTCTGTAAAGGAATGATTAACATCTACATGATGCGTCCAATAAAACCATAGCGTCCAAAGGACATGTCGTCCAAGGAACACTAGAGTCATACACATGCATTGCATATATCTCACTTAAGTCCAATATTTGGACGATGCTTTTATCTTAGCTTTTTTTTGTTTTGTTCAAATAATCAAAACGGATCGTTTTAAGAGTAAGTATGAGCTAATACTCTATGCTGAGTCACCAAAATGTTAGTAACCGTACACAGTTACCCACATTCTTCGCACGTCTCATCATGGCGGGTTTTATGGCGTCATTTACATTTCAAATATTCAAAAAGCCCAAAACTGTTTCATATTCTCCAAACAAAGCCCAAATATACACTTATCAAATCATCACAGAAAAACACCGTCGTATCCATCTTCTCTTAGATTATCATCACCCTTAAGCACACACACTCTCTCTCTCTCAGAAACCCAAAACCCTCTCAGAAAACCTAAAAATCCAAACTTTTCTACCATGTAAAACTCTGCAAACTCAAGCAACTCGGAACTCGACGTCCTCACTTACCCTGAAACCATAGTCGTGTGCCAAGGTGCTGCTACAGTGCACATTCAGCACTTCTTCGACATCGAAAAGCTTGAGAAGCTGGGACTAAACCTGAACGAGAGCCTTCTGAAGTGTGGAATCAGAGGCTACTTCAATGAAAACCAGAAAATATTCCCTGAGTTGATCAGAATGTTCTGGAGAAATGCCAAGTTCCAGAGCTCAAGGGAGCTCGTGGCCACGGTTCTTGGATGAGAGGTGACACTGTCCACCGAGACCATTGCAAAGGTAACTGGTTGCATTAGGGAGCAGAACCAGTACATAACAGACTGGGCCAAGCAGTACAGAAATTACGTTGCGACCGTGCTTTGCAAGACCAAATCCACCAACTCAATAAGGATTGAGTACAGGAACCTGTGTGAGGAAGCAAAAATCTGGCAGCAGGTGTGCAACAAGAGTATCCTGCACAAAGCTGGGTCTAAGGACTCAGTCACGGACTTACACAAGTTTGTGATATTCCATATTATGGAAGGTATTCCCTTCAATCTCCCTCACACCATTTACGTTAATATCGTGAGAATGATGAAGTCTGTTGGTGGCAATGATGACATTTTCTACGCCGCCCTGATGAACAAGATCTTCTGGGACCAGAAGGTCTATCAACGCTTCTTTGATGAACTGGAAGAAGATGTTTACGAAGCTATTGTGAAGAAAGGGCCAATGGTAGCAACACAACAATTATTTGGTGAGTCCAACATAAAACCTATGAAGATCAAGCTAATAGCCAAGGTCTTAAGGGACCTGGACGAGGACGCCATCAATAAGCAACGACATGAACAGAGCAAGATCATCTCCAATAATGATGAAGAGGAGATTGATCTTCTTGGTATTGGCAAAAAGATCAAAAGGTTGATGGAGGAACAGGAGGGCAGAAAGATCACACGACAAATGTCTCAGAAGCATGAGGAAGATGCTGAAAAGGAGAGAAGAACCAAGAAAAGACATGCTGACACGTCCACTGCTCAATTCCCAGCAGAGAAGCGCCCAAGGACTGATGCGTCCATACCTGCTCAAGCTGAGCAGCGTCCAAAGGCAGCACCAGTAAAGCTTGCTCCAGAATAGCAAAAGGTTCGGAAGCTTCAACTACTGGACGACTCTGATGATGATGACCAGATCCCAATTGGTCAAATCATGAAGAAGGCAGAGGAGACGGAGGGCCCTCAGCAAAAGAAGCAGAAGGTACAACATGCTAAACCAATTTCCTTTCCTTCTAACATGCCGCGACGAGTCAAGACTCAGGCAGCAAGGCCAAGGAGAATTGCAGTTCTACCACCTTCCTCTCAAGACACCGACAGCATATCCACCAGCACCCTACTACTAGCAACATCCAGTGCTCCATCCACATCAACAACCCAGCATCCACATCTTCGCTTGGACCTGTCCAAGTTTGTGCGTCCAAGGGATGCATGGAGGGATACCTGGTCCCCATGGACTATACGCCCCAAGCAGAAAACCAAAGAAGAAAAAGACAGAGAACGTTTCCCGGTTGCATTCCTTACACGAAATGAACAGAATTACTGTAAGAAAAGTGTTATGATCCGGAGGCCTCTACAAGAGCCCTTGAAGCGACATTTCACTACTGTCTCAGCACCAGAGTGGACGAGGTATGATTACACTCATGATTCTTCAGCTGTTTATTCTGCTATGCCAGAAGGAGCGATCATCAGCAACCCTCTACCCAATTGGACGAGAGAAGTGTATCCACACTTGATCCGCATGCCTCATCCTTACTCCTGTCCAACTGGAACTCAGCAAAGAGTGCGTCCAGCAACAAAACTGCTGCATAAACCAGAGGTGGAGGTTGCCTCTCGATTCACAAAGACGGTTGCGGAGCAGAAAGGGAAGGCTCCAAGAAAAATGAAGGCACCGCCCAAGAAGTCCCCTGTTAACAGGGATATTGAACTGGCCGCAGAGTTGCAGTTGGCCATTAAAGAAAGTCTGGACCCTTCCATATCGAAGCAGCATCCAGATGTAGGGTGGGTCAAGGATGTTCGCATCTGGACTCCAATCACAAAGTTCCTGCCGCTACTGGCTGGAACTCCAGTGCTAAACTTCCAGCCAGGCGACTATGATGAACTTGGAAAACTTCTGCAACAAATGTATATACCAAACCAAGCCATCGCCTACCCACCAAACCTTCACATAAGCCGCGCCACAGAAATAAAGTTTGTACCAGACAGGGTATGTCCCAGACTACCCTTATATGATGCTGGTCGCAAGAAAGGCTACAAGTTCTACGACATTGAGATGCCAAGCAGGGAAGAGAAAGTTGAAACCCTGCAAAAATCCTCTCATACCTGGGGTCATCTATTTGACAAGACTAGTAAGCTTACGCGTTCACTCGGAACCTTTGATTCCATTATCTTTTGGCGCCAGATCTTATGGAACGATTCCCAGAAGGCCTCCTCCTCAGGTAACTCTAAGGATGACTTTGTTCACCCCCCTCATGGTATTGAGGTACTGCGTCCAGTAAAGACTCACCACTTCTCAGACACCTTTGCCTGCTTTCTGAAAGATTCAGATGATTATCTAGAGTTAATGAAGACATTGCCAATAATCAGAAGCAACAAAGTGTTTGATCTTCGAACACTGGATCGCACAGAGTTTGTGGAGGAACTCCAAACTCTGCATGAGGAGTACAAAGCAGAAGAAGCCACAGCAGTAGAACAAGCTCGTCTAGAGCAGCTGGCTCTTGAGGAAGCTGAGACCGCAACCACAGAAAAGGAAGATCAGGTTGCTAAGTCGAAAGCTACACAGGCAGAGCTGGATGAAGCATCTGCCAAAGTAACAAAGGTGCTAGCTCATCTTGACCTGGACTCATCTGTACCAGTGGACGTGGAACACTTTGTCACGTCACATGAAGAACCTACCGTCCAATCTGAAAAGTCCAAGGATGATAGAGAGCCCATTGTTGAAGCATCCGAGCCCATGAAAGAAACTGCAGCAGAGCCTACTGCTGAAGATATCACCAGCTTCCCCATTGTTGATGCATCTACTGAAGCACATTCGGGCACACGTCAACTGGTTCCCACAGGATCTTCAAGTCCAAGGGGCATCCATCCCTTGCGATTTTCTAAACCTCAAGGAGTCTCAGAAGATCGTGTTCACGAAATAGTGCAACAGGCTCTGAGGCAACAGCAGCTGGAAACCGAAGTAGTTCTTCAAACATTTCAGTAAAGGCAACAGGCTGAGGCTGCTCAACATCGTCTGATGCTGCAGAATGCCATCACTGAACAGTTCATGAGCCTCTCCCAGACGCTTGTGAACCAGATTCAAAATACGGCAGCCACCTTGCTTGGACAAGTTGCTCATGCAGTTCCACCCGTCCAACCACAACCTCATCAACCAGCACCACCTATACAAGCGCCACCAGAACAGCCACCACCACCACCACAAGAACCACCTCCACAGCCATAAGGTGACCATGATGGTCCAGTCATTTTTCCATCTTTCAAACCTTTTTTTTGTTAATGACAAAGGGGGAGAAATTGGAATTTTGATGTCATAGAAGTAAATAGCTAACACTATGTATATATGTATATATATATTGGCATCTTTATCAAAACATGAGGTGTTTATTTCATAAATTCCGCATCCATATCCTTGATATGTTTTACACTCTGATATCTGTTATACCTGATATATTCTTGCTTTTTATTATTCTCTGTTTTAGATGCATAAGACATGTTGAACTCAGGAGGAGTACTTCATTTCACATTTATACACTGGCATAACATAATCATCTCTGACTTGATTCATTGTATTCATATATGATTATGTGACTGTTAACATCAAAACTTAACATTATTTGTCATCATCAAAAATGGGGAGATTGTTAGGTTCTAAGACCTTGGATGATGTCCAACCCCTCGAATTTCGGTTTTGATGATAACAACTAAAGGATAAATTTTGAAGTATCTAATGATCTTGTTTGAGTGTTATAGGATTTACGTCATCCAATGCCGCAATGGTATTGTATCTCTCAAACCTTGACTTTATGTTTTAATAAGAAAAGCGTCCAAATGTGTTTTGTAAGAATACTACAGTCAGCGTCCAATGCTCCTGTGAGAGCAAGCGTCCAATGACTATATAACCCACTCTGTAGTTTCTATCTTAAAATAATACTATAAGGCAATACGTTTTCAATGGTGATTCTATGTAATGCAATGATTATTCTATCTCATTCTAATATGTCATTCTATTTGACTTTTCGAATAGTATTGAACAGGAAAATAAGAAGCTTCTCTCTGCAGAAAAAAGTACAAGTAGGAGAGGCGCTACATGTACGGATGTCTCCTCTATCTCTCCACCCTAAGTCAAAACGTGACAACAGTCACATGCTTTGGAGAGAACCGCTCTTGGCAAAGGAACAAATCCCACAACGGATACCTTACAACAAGCTGCCTATAAATAGAGGAATGAGCTCATGTATCAAACTGACGGAAAATTTATAAAGAGCTGAATCTCTGTCAAAACGACTGGACGATCAATACTTAAGCAAAACGAGCTTTCTTCTTAGCTTTGCTAAGTGATTCTGTATTTTCGTGTTTATTGTAATATCCTCTATGTGAGAGTTATTTTTACTTTCTATACTCAAACAATTTTGTTTGGAAAGCCAGGAGTGGCTTAGTGTTAAAGAATACTTGGGTTTGTTTTTAATCTCAGGGGGAGATTAAAGGTGTGCCAGGAGTGGCCTAGAGAATACTTGTAGCCAGAAGTGGCAAGGTTAGAATACTTGAGAGTAATCAGATCTTGATTAGGAGAACCCTTCAAAAGTTTTTGAAGGAGAACTGGACGTAGCTCAGTTGAGTGAACCAGTATAAAACTAAGTGTTCTATTCTCTCGCTTTCTAGCTTATTTGCATATCTTTTAAACTATCTCTTCAACATACTATGAAAGTGTTTCTTTACTCATTTTATCTACGATAATCTTTTACGTGTGCTCTAACGAAAAGCGAGAAAAAGCAGTTTCATTGGTCTATTGCTTTTGAACCGCTGGACGATAGCATAATCTTCTGTTTTACTAAGTTCTTGTAAAACTTAAGATATACTATATTCACATTGATTAAAGTTTTTTAAAGAAATTTTGAAATACACTATTCAACCCCCCTTCTAGTGTATTTCTCTGTATTTCATAGAACCTCGAGACCTTGGACATAAGGAGTACAAGTGTCATCGAAATGCCAAAGGAGATTATTTGCAATCTAAGAAATCTTCGACATCTTTTGGGTGATGATATGGAATTGTTTCAATTAAAGAATGTTTTTGGAGGCATGACATCCCTACAAACATTGAAATCCGTAACATTAACCGTATATTATGATGATGATGACGATGATGATGATGGTGGTGGTGGTGATGATGATGATGATGATGATGATGATGATGGAGTAGAGTTAATAAGAGAACTGGGAAAGCTGAAGCAGTTAAAGATCTTAAGCTTGACTGATGTCAAGGAAGAACAGGGAAGCGCTCTGTGTTCCTCAATAAATGAGATGACAAACTTGGAGAAACTATATATTGACTCAAATCAAGATGAAGTCATTTATTTGCTTGTTATTTCATCTCTGCATATGCTTCAAAAGCTTTGCCTATTTGGGAAGTTAAAAGAGTTTCCAAAGAGGGTTCCACAACTTCAAAATCTTGTAAAACTAACTTTGAGATTCTCCAAGTTAACTGATGATCCATTGCAATCACTACAAAATATGGCACATTTGTTGTTCCTCCACATGGACCATGCTTATGAAGGTGAAAGTTTGTATTTTCAAGATGGAGGGTTTCAGCAACTAAGGGAACTAACTCTCGAACGCTTAGCTAACTTGAAATCAATCATTGTCGATAAAAGAGCCCTCTTTTGTTTGGAAAAACTCAAATTTAAGGCCATTAGCCAACTTGAGACAATACCTCTTGGCATCCAACATTTGGAAAAACTTGAAGTTCTTGATATAACTGTTATGTCACCTAAATTCAACGAGTGCATAGCTCCCAATGAAGGACCAAAGCACCCAATCATCTAGCATGTGCCCCTTGTAAAAGTTACTACTGGCTTCTTCAATACAGGAACTCGTATTATTTCTCACTCAAGGCTTTAGAGTACATAAAAAGATATGCCTTTTCTTCCTAATATCAGTAATTGGGATTCAAATTACACGTATTTACGAGTCTCCTTTATTTCTTAAATGGCAACACTTTTTTTCTTAAACTGTAGTTATTTTGGGATAGAGGGAGTAATTAAAAATATTAAAAGGAAAAGTAAAGGATATGCCTGGTTGGTTTCTTATAAAATGATTTTTTTTAGTATTGTATATTGTTTAGTCATCAAGATATGTAATTTATATTTAATTCCTAAAATAATTTATTTACTTTTGAGTCCTTTTGTTTGTTGTTGTATGCTTTATTTATTTATTTTTTATTCTACATCAATCATTAGAAATTGTGGAGAAAAATGTCTAGTTTGTAACAAGAAATTTAATGTTATTGTTTTGTTCCCTCAACTTTTCACTCTCAAAAGTCTCTCCATTTAATGCTCTGTAATAATATTGTGCTTTGAATTGGTAGGTATTGGGCTTCCAATGCTTTGAAATATAGATTCTCCATGCTGCACTTTCAACAATGGCATTGTATCATTTTGTTTCAAGATTGGCTCTTTGGTCCATAGATAAAGAGAATATGTGGAATTGTCTTTCTTTAATAAAGTCATCTATGTTTTTGATAGACTGTGTGGTGTATAATAATGTGTGAAACAAGTTATAATAGTGTGTCTTTTAAGGATTGTGAGATCTTATTTTCTATTTGGCCTAAGTCTTTTTATTTGGTAATAAGAAAAACCTAGATTTAAACATGCAGAATGCGTGGGTGTTTTAATTATAACAATAAACTTTATTTATTTATTTATTTTGTACCAACACTGATTGGCACAAGTGGTAGTGACTTATGTCCTTTAACCAAGTGGTCTAGTGTTCGAATCCTAGCCTTGGGTATGGAGTAAACCATAATGGAAGAGTAATACCTACCTTGTGTGCAGTCACATTCCCCAACGGAGATTAGTCAGCAAAAACAAAAATATTTTTTTGTTCATTTAAATTACTTGAGTTTTGCCTTTTAAGGAATTTGATAATTTAACGTGATTATGGTGTAGTAAGTTTTGTACCATTTCATATAACTATTTATTAATATTTTTTTCTTATTAATATACTTCTTTGTTTACACTATATTAAACAATTGTTTAATATTAAACAATATTCTGTCAAAAAAATATATTAAACAATTGTTTAATTTCTCTTATTTATTAACTTGTGGAGAAATTAAACAATATTTTTTATTTGAGCTTAAAGCTTGAGTCCATATGTAATCATATATCCCCTTTATACTTGTAACATCATCAATCCAAGCATTCCCTATCTGAAATTTTCAGTACAAATCAAGAAGTTAGAAAGATGAGAGGGTAAGTGGTATGATATCACATAGGCATCAATTGCAGTAGTAGTAGAAGTTAAAACTACTATATGTTCAATTATCTTCACTTTTCATAGTAGTGAAACAAAAATATCAGTTGATATTGAGCATCATCATCTGAACTTTACAGATCCACATCTGTATGTAAACTAAACTAGAACATTTTGAGTCACAAAGATCACATAGGATTATTACCACTTGATTCAATGATTTTCTGACAACATAGATTTTGAAATTCACAGGACCTGGTTGTTCATCATTGGGGTATGGTGCCTTTGAGGAGTTGGGACCTTTCAGAATAAACAAACTTTGATGGCAAAACACTCTATTTGTAACATATATGCTTGGAATCAAGGTAAGACAGTCATCAAAATAATTGTTTTTCTAGATTCCAACCTTTTTGATACACTTGTGAGACATGAAAAGGTTAATATACAATGGTGCATTAATGCAGTGGCAAATGTGCTGTTCTTGGAATCCCCTGCTGGAGTTGGCTTTTCCTACTCAAACACTACTTCTGACTATGATCATTCGGGAGATAAGTCAACTACAAAAAATGCCTATGTTTTCCTCATCAATTGGCTAGAGAGGTCTCCAGAGTACAAAATGCGCGATTTTTACGTAACCGGAGAGGGCTATGCTGGCCATTATATGCCTCAGCTTGCATACACTATTTTGGTGAACAATAAATTCAGTCAATAAAATATTAACCTCAAAGGCATTGATGTATGTTCAAAGACTCCTACTGCAATTGATGCCTATATGATATCATACATACCACTTACCCTCTCATCTTTCTAACTTCTTGATTAATTTGTACTGAAAATTTCAGATAGGGGATGCTTGGATTGATGATGTTACATATGGACTCATGCTTTGAGCTCAGATACATGAGTTGATTGAGAAGTACTGTGATTTCACTTCTGAAAACGTTTCAACAATATGTGCCAATGCATACAACAAGAACGACCACTATTGGGAATGGAAACATAGACTATTATAACATCTATGCACCACTGTGTCATGACTCTTCTCTCAAAAATGGATCAACTGATTCTGTAAGTAATACTCCTATATCCATTCCTAGTGTGCATCATTATTGCATAAAGGAAAAAATAATTCAAAATTGTACAAAGATATGAAGTTCATTTAATTTAATAGTAACACCCATTTTGAACCAAATGAGCAGATTACAGAAATCACGTCCTGTTCTTTGTCATTTTTTAGTCATCATGACATTGGTGCGAAGTATTCATCAGTTTTGTTGATGACTAATCTTTGCCGGAAAACCTGGCTGGCTACCTTTAATGAGGTCTCCCCTCCCAACCATGTTTTTTCCATTCACAAGGCTCGAACTTGAGACCTTGCTTAAGGGGACTGAGTCCAGTACCACTCGGACCACAACGACTTGTTGATCTGTTCTCTGTCATTTGACTCTCTTTTCCTTCTCCATCTCTTTCTTTTTTCTTTTTCTGTGTTATACCACTGCTTACATCTTATTTTTTGGATCAAACTGGTGTAACATATTAACAACAATCTCGAATTCTCATTCGATAAATGCTATGTGAAAAAGTTACAATGTAAGTATAAAACAGAAACAATGCAAAATCATAGAAATTGCCAAGAACATCTCCTTACCAAAGCAATTCATTAATTTCAACTAGTATAATAAAAATGTTTAGGATCCAATTGATTCAACCTTAGTTATGCATTTCCCAATTAATTTTCATTGCCCTCTGACACTTAATTTCAGATATATGATTTTGACCCATGTTCTGATTACTATGGGGAAGCCTATCTAAATAGGCCAGAGGTCCAACTAGCTCTTCATGCAAAACCCACAAACTGGACCCACTGCAGGTAATTTACAATAACTTGGGAAATCACAAAATATTATAAACCTATTTGGTTTGAAAGAATGTTTCTTTTTATTTTTTTATTTTTTTAATATTATAAAAATATCACCTTATTTTTACTCTATTTCCTGTTTTCAAATAATTACATAGAAAATAATGAAAACAACTCAATCGTATATGTGCAATTTCCTATATAAATATTTAACGATAGGAAGTATAGTAAAAATAAAATGGAACACTTTTGTAATTATTTATCAAAACAAGAAATGAAAATAAAATTCATCTTCTCAAATCAAACACTACTATATGTTAATTGCTAATTAACCAAGCATATATATCATATTTTGCAAAATTTACAGTGATTTAATAAACTGGAACGACAGCCCAGCTACCATCCTACCCGTCATCAAGTATCTCATTGATAGGTGACATTGGATTGTGGATATACTGGCAAGTTCAATTTCTGTAAAGTATAATCAAACAATGCCTCTAGAACCATGATAACGACATAGTTACAACATATACACTATACAATACAAAATAAAATGTACCCTTGAATAGCTATCTACTTTACCAACGAATCGTTGGTCTGAGTGGTACTAGATTTGGTCCCCTTAAACAAGGTCTTGAGTTCGAGCCTTGTGGATGGAAAAAAGTGGTTGAGAGGAAAGACCCCACTAAAAGGTGGCCAGTCAGCTTCCTCGGCAGAGATTAGTCATCAGCAAAGCTGGTAGATACTCTGCAATAATGTCATGGATACAAAAAAAAGAATAGCTATCTACCTTTTTTTTTAATTAGCCTTTAATTTAGGAAGTCTTACGTACCTATTCTGATTTCCTTGGGAAATCCTTTTGCAATGACAAAGCTCTACTACACCCATAACCATGTTTTTGAATTCAACTAATTAATTGTTTCACTCTTGTAGGATAATGAGATTTGAACTTTGTTTTATGTATCCTAAGTACTAAATTTAGATGATGTATTCTTCTACAGTGGTGATACTGATTCAGTGGTGCCAGTCACATCATCAAGATATTCAATCAACACCCTCAAGCTCCCTATCCAGGTTTCTTGGCATCCATGGTATACTGGAAATGAGGTACTGAAAGTAATCTTTTAATATTTTTATATTAAATTACTTCCCTCCTTTTAACATTGTCTTTCGTTCACAAAGAATAGTTAAAAAGATTTTTGAGTATTGCCTCCAACACAACCTTTCCTAGTTACAATAAAACACAGTTGACTGTGCATGGTTAGAACCTCAAATCTTTTGAACAATTCATTGAGAAAATTGTAAAACGGTTAATTTGGTTTATCAGGGTTACCAAACAGATAGCAAAAACCTATTAAGATGAATGTTTTTGTGTCAACTGTTACATAGATTCTAAACATCAAAAGCAAGGTTTTAAAAAATGGTCGGATCAACCACAATATTTGTTCATAAGTTTTGCAATATCATGGATTACGACAAAACAGTATCTACAATCCTGACCACATATTATGTCCATAATGAACTTTTGAGTTTTCTTCTAGGAGATATGCTAGTGACACTGTCTCTTATTAACTCTGTTGGAAATCACCAATTTTTGTGGGTCCAACTTCTCAAAATTGGTGAATTCCAACAAATTTCAACCAATCACAAGAAGAGTGTTAGAAAGAGAGTATCAGATAAAGTATCGCTATCATTTCTCTTTCTTCTAGACCAAATAATTTATTTATTTTTTTAAACGTGACCAACTTCTCATAATCACAGGTTGGAGGATATGTGGTGAAATACAAAGGAGTGAGATTTGCTACAGTAAGAGGAGCAGGACATTTGGTTCCAAGCTGGCAACCTGCACGGGCTCTGACTTTGATCTTCTCGTTCCTCTATGGAAGCCTGCCTTCTGCTTCACCATGGAAAGGTTTCTAAGCATGATCCGTGTGTTGAACTTTTAATTAAAATTCACTGACTTGAGATGCACTTTGTGCAATCTCGATTAGCTAGATTATAATGAAGTTTTTCGTTTCGAATAAAAAGTTTTGTTATGTATCATCAGTTGATTGAATTGACATGTCATGTAACTTCGTTGTGTGCATGGCAAAAAATTGCTCTCGCTTGTTATGTTAGTGTTCCATGTGTGGTTTTTGTTGATGCATCAAATAACCAAATTAAAGAGCTCCCTCGTTTGCTATGATTGGAAACTAGAATACAGTGATTTTCGTTTGCAGTTTATATATTAAAGTTGTGTGTGTGTGAATATACATCCAACAAAGGTTGGTCTAGTGTTGGTAAGGAATGGACTTATATCCCACAAGTAGGGCGGACCCAGGATTCAATAACTGGGGGGGTCAAAACCAAATAAATATGTAAGCATTAAAATTTATATGAAATATTTATGTATTTTATAAAATGATTTAAAAACATATAATAGAAAATACATTTACATGGAAGATATTAAACATATTTTTAAAGACCCAAAATTACAAATGACAATAACCAATTTCACATATCACCAAGAACTTTAATGAATTTATAATAAATTGGTATTTATGTTAATTGTATCTTTTTTATGAAAATCCTATTAATTATATTCTAAATATTTACTAAATTTGAATAAATTATGTTACTCACTAAATTATCTTTTAGGACAATAGTAGCTAACAACCATATTGAAGAATAATCTACTTTCAGAAAATTGGAAAATAGAAGAAAAATATTTATTGTGACAAAGGCTATAACTTTGAAAGCAAATTATGACAAACTTTTAGTGCAACTCGATATCTAATTTACTTTCCAAAAATTTACATAGAACGTGAGAGAATAATATAGGAAAATAGTGATAGAAAGATAGAATGTTTGTTTATGTGTTTAAAACTGTAAGTTGTCAATTTTGTATATAGTGTTTGTAAGTTTGAACCATTAACAAAGATTACTAAAATCATTTGATTATAAACTACAATTATTTATAACTTTTAAAATAATAATAACATATTATAAAAGAACAACTATTTGAAAGAAAAATAAATGATACTAAAATATTTTATTTAGAAAAGGCAAAAAATATAATTATCTCTACAACAAATATTACAAAAGAATAGAATATTTTACTAAAATTTAAAAATCATAAATGAAAATTAAATAAATAACAATTAAATTCCCTAAACAAAATAATTACCTAATATTAATTTTTTAACATTACCTAATATTAAAAAACAAAAATGAAAAAGGACAGGGGGGCCAAGGCCCCCCCAAGTGAAGTTGTAGGTCCGCCCCTGCCCACAAGGAACGTGACTATTACATCATACTAGTAGTCAACGTGGCATGTCATGTGGTTGCCACATCATCGCTTAACGGTGATAATTGATGGGAAGGACTAAAAACAATGGCGAAGAAAAGTTAAGAGACTAAGATCAGTCAAAAATACGTTGAGGGACTAAGGCCAATCAAAAAATTGTTCAGAGACTAAAACTAATAAAAAAATCGTTTAAGGAGTAAATGTAAATTTGTAAAAAGATAAAGGATTAAAAACATAATTTACCCATAAATTTGACATGTGACTGCGACATCATATTAATACGCCATGTGGCTGCCAATGTAGCTAGCACATCATCACCTAACAGTGATACTTAACGACAGGGACTAAAAATATAAAACGGAAAAAAAAGAAAGGGATATTTTTACTTTTGAATATTATGTAATTGGGACATAATGTTATCCCGTGTTTTTTGAGTAACAAAAAGTTAAGTTTTTATGTTGTTCATCTACATATTTTGTGATTTAAATATATATGAGATATAATTTCGGGTATAATTTGTAGAGAGTTTCTATGATACGCCAATAATTTTAGGGGTTTTGATAATGTTGCTTTTGTAACCAATCAAATTACATATTTTTTTCATTAATTAATAAAAACTTTTTTTATTTTCAAATTACTCCTTATTAATTAAAATATTAAAAGTTTCATAACTATCTATCTATCTCCATCGACCTAGGGAATGTCTCATATATAGCTACACTAATAAAATTTCAAAAGAAAAAATCTCCCGTAAATAAATGTGCACCCATCCTGAATTATAAAAAGGAAATAAATAAGATCTTCTAGGCCAGATTAGTATGAAACGCACAAACTATCCATATGGAACAACAATACATTCACGCAAGTAATACTTAACACTACCACGAAAATAGAATAGCAGAGAATTAAAAGGTAAAGTTGAAAAATAACCCAAGTCGCATTTTGTGGCAACAATTAGTATTAGAGCATAAAGTTTCATATTTGGTTTGCTGGTGAAGAAAATTAGGGTTCAAATTTAGTTTACTGATGAAGGAGATTAGGATGAAAGAAAATACCGTTTAGATTTGATTTACCGGTGAAGGAGGTGAAGAAGATTAGGGTTCAGACTTGGTTTATCCGTAGAAGAGGTGAAGAAAATTAGGAAAAGTGACTTCACCTTCTTATGTTTAATGTTTAATCAATTTTTTAATTTAAAATAGTTATTATTTTAAAAAATAATATTTTAATTAATCAATGACTAATTTAAAAATAAGAAAAGTTTTTATTCATTAATGAGAGAAAAAAAAAAGATATGTGATTTGATTGGTTAAAAAAATAACAGTATCAAAACCCCTAAAATTATTGGAGGTACCATAGAAACTCTCTTAATTTGTATTGAGTTTAATTGTTATGCATTTACAGTTTAAAACAATTATTGTAACCATTTTTACACTGTGTCAACCAATAAAAAATCATCATTGATATGAATTTTAAGGTAATTATTGTAAAAGTCAATAAATTTACCATACATAGTAGTTTATAATTAAATGATATGATAATGTCAAACTATTTTACACTGTCAGTGTATAGTTTATATTTCTCATTTGTATTTCTTTATAATATAAATATTTATTCATTCAATTTATATATTATTTGTAATTTATTTTAATTATATGATGTGAATCATTTTTTTATATTTTTATGATAAGTAATTATAAACATAAAATTTAGATATCAAAATTGACCCGTGCAAGGGCAAAAATACTAATAATAAAGGATATAATTAGTTTTATAGTAACTAAATGATAATAAATATCTACAACTTATGATTATAACTTAGTGATAACCAAACAGTTAACTTTTTTAAAAGCATCACTTTCAATATATTTTCTATATCCACATAAAAATCATCATGGGAACGTGAAGGTTTTTTTTTTTTTTTAAAGCTGAGGCATTTTGTTGATAAACTATACGAGTTGCTTCGTATCTCTATCATTTTGAAAGATTTAAATGAAAACTAAATCAGTTCGTGGAGGGAAAATTAAATGTTTTTATTCTTTTCAATTATACTTCTTCATTTTAATTTTAAATTTATTTAACAACTAATTCAAAATATTTTTTTCTGACCGTCTCAAACCACTCTCTTTTCATGGTTATATTTGATATTTGATTTTCTCTTAACCGCTCTATTTTTTTTCAATCTATCTTTTTTTTTTATCTTTATTTCAACACTTGTACCAATGATGGACAGTTTTATTGTTTAGAAATCATTTTTTATATACCTTAAAAACAAACAAAAAAATTAAAACTTTAAGAGCAATGTAGTGGTTTAAAATTTTAAAATTAAAAAATTGTAGTTTTTAAATAACCAATGTTTATTTGAAAAAACAAGAGAGTAGTGGGTAGTTTGAAATTTTAAAATTAAAAAAATGGAAAATTTTAAATTTTAAAATTAAAAAAATGGCAGTTTTTAAATAACAATTTTTTTTTAAAAAAAAAATCCAAGAACGTGAAGTAGTTTTTGAGAAAAACGTGGAGGATTTTATTGATAAACTTTTCATTAAGCGGTTAACAAACTTATCAAGTTATGAAAGATTATTTAATGAAGCAAGTAGTGAGTAGGTACCTATTCTTTGCGTAAAGAGACATATAAGCATCTTTGGAAGAGGTAAGTCTTTAATACCTTCATATATAGTCTCCCTCTCTCTAAATATGACCTCAAAATAACAAGGGTCAAGGTCGGCCAGTGAGACGATGGGGGATAAGCTTCATCGTCGAGAGGGAAACAACCCGGAAATCAAACTCTTTTATACTATCTCTTCTCTCTCTCCCCATTACATGATTATTATGTTGTGATTGAAAAACTCCTATTGGAGATTTGGAGTTAAGCAAAAATTAGACATTCATCCAGTGTTTTTTCCTGCAATGATGGCTAGTAAAAGAAATCGGCAAGCTACTAGAATGGAGACTCCACGCACAAGAGCTCGTACGCTAGCAACAAAGAAGAAACAAAAGATTGATGAAGAAATTATTCAGATATCTTCATCGTATGCTTCACAATTTTTTTTTTTTTGTAGTATGCTTCACAATTTTCTTCCAATATTAAAACATCATCACACCTTAAACAAGAAAGAAACAAAATAGATAATATTAGAGTGCTAAAAAAATTAATAGCAGTTATTACATTAAAATAAGTGAAACAACATTGAAATATTATATATATATATACACACACACACATCATATTGAATAGTACTAAATTGTGAAGCATACTACACCAAAAAAAAATGTGAAGCATACGATGAAGATATCTGAATAATTTCTTCATCAATCTTTTGTTTCTTCTTTGTTGCTGTAACACTGTGATTTTCTAATCTATGATGAAGTGATTGAAAATAATAACAAGAGATAATTAAATTTAATTTCATGAGAAAATATAATTAATAAAAATGTGTGATTTTTCTATGTAAGTTTTAGTGAAAAATTTCACTGAAATCGGGACTGTGAAAGTGAGAAAATAGTCAAGAAATTAAAATGATTTAATTATAATTAGTCTCTAATAATTATAATTAGGTTCCTATAAAATTTTTATGTTATTCTGTTACACTTGATTAAAATAATAATATTTTAACGTGATTTCAAATAGTGTGATTTTGAGAATTTTTTTAGAGTTAGAAAAATTCTAAGACATTCTAAATTTTATTAGATGTCAAAAATTAAAATTAGTAAGTCATACATTTACTAATTTAATTAGCTTGATTGTATTTTGTTACCTTACCTGCTAATTATTCTACCTAAAACTATAACTACACCTACCATAATTTACTCTTACGTACTTTGTAGCAAAAATTTCAAAGGCTTCCTAAATGGAATCTGTGCCAAACCGCGTGAATTAAAAATTGGGAGTACAGTTTGTCTTCATCATTCAATTTTGTTTGATTTTCAAAGCTAGCCTTCAAAGTTTGCTGACACAGGGAGATGCTGGTTAAAATAATAATAATAATAATAATAATAATAATAATAATAAAATAAAACAGTGTCATATCATAAGTCTATAAATTGGCTTCCTCACTTCTTCGAAACACAACGTGCACCAGCCTCCAATTCTCATCGTTCTGTTTCAATTTCAATTTCAAGTTCAAAAGATTTCTATTTGCAACCCCTTTTTCTCTATCTAATATCATTTTTTTGGGCACCCCTTATCGTTGAGTAATTATACTTCTCCGAAAACTCTCCTTCAAAATTTTTAAGTCCCAAGTTTTTATACTATGATCTGTTGTTGGTTTATAGTGGTGGTTTAATATTTGTACTCCAGAAAACTAAAAGTTCCTTCACTCTTCCATCATTCAAAGCTCTTATTTTAGCATCTCTTCAAGGTAAGGAAAGTTTACAGTTTTCATGTATTATTTGATGTATGGATATGTTGCGATGTGTATTGATTTTTGAAAGTAATGTTTTGATAATTTGTTTATGATATAAGTCGATTGAATGGAAGTATATGATAGCTGAAAATAAAGTGTTTGTTGTCTGGTGCGTTGTTGTCTGAACATGTGTTAGTATTTTTGTGATAACTTTGGCTGTGATGAATGAAATTGGATTTCGTTTGTTGAAGATGAAAATAGACATATGGGGCTACAGTTTCGACGCAAGAACTGCTCAAAAATATTGAAAATCAAAGGAGTTATGGCCCTTGAAAGTTGAACGTCCAGTCAGAAAAACGTGACTGAACATAGTATCTTGTTTTGCAATTCTGTATTTCTATAAAAATCGTATTCAAAAACGAGTTATATGGTTAGAAAATAGACATTTCAAGCTTTCTAACTGTGTATGATATGCTTTCTAATTCATTATATTTCTATTTTAAAAATTTCCTTGAAACTGACCCATGTGCAGTGAAGAAATCTATTTTCGAGATTTTTATATGTTTTTGGAAAATTTTGGTTCTCTTTATATAAGATGACTTAGGAATTATTATTTTCTTTCTTGAAAATATATTTCCAATTGGTTACAATATGAAATCAAGTTTTCTACAATACGTTTGAGATGACTTGAATTTCTAAACATAAAAGTGGACTGCTTTGTAATAAAGACAGTTTTGGTTTTTACTCACTAAAATGATTAATGTTTTTTTTGTAAATCTTTTATTTGCTTATGGTTTTATTCTTTTGAAAATATACTTATTGGTATTTTGATTTCAAAAACCCAGGAGATCATATTGTTATTTTATCTTTTAACTTCCTTTCGAAATCTTTCTAAAGTTTTAAAGATGATTTCTATAGTTTCTATTATTTCGAATGTTTTTAAGAGATTTTAGAAAAAATTCCAAAGTGTTATAAGCAGTTTTAAAAAAATTAAAAATTTTAAGGTTTTGACCAACATCCGGGGACTAGTGTCTGGTTAACTTCGATATTTTCTTTAACTTTGAACTATAATGGATATATGTTGTTGACCACAGTGGATAATGGCTGTGGATAATGGCTGTGGATATATGTTGTCGATCACAGTGGATGGTGACTGTGGATATGTTGTTATTGACCACAGTGGACGATGACTGTAGATATGTTGTTGTGTTCGATTGTACGTGCATACATGCATAAGTCCACAGTGGATCGTGACTGTGAATACGAGTTGGCACGTAAGTTGAGAGTGGGTTGTTACAGTTGTCTGAGTATGAGCTCTTGTGCATGGAACCTCTTTTCCAATAGCTTGCCGGTTTCCTTTACTAGCCATCATTACAGGAAAAAATACTTGATGAATGTCTAATTTTTGCTTAACTCAAATAGGAATTTTTCAATCACAACATAATAATCATATAACGGGGAGAGGAGGAGATAGTATAAAAGAGTCTGATTTTCATAAAAGAACAATGTCTTCATACACAAAGAGAAAGAGAGAGGGAAGACAGTATATGAAGGTATTAAAGAGTTACCTCTACCAAAACTGCTTTTGTTTCTTTACCCAGAGAATAGGCACTACTCTCTACTTTGTTTCCTTAAATAATCTTTCATAACTTGATAAGTTTGTTAACCGCTTAATGAAAAGTTTATCAATAAAATACTCCACGTTTTTCACAAAAAATACTTCAAGTTCTTGGATTTTTTTTTTTATAAAAAAGATGGTTATTTAAAAACTACCATTTTTTTTTAATTTTAAATTTTTAACTTTTCCATTTTTTATTACATTTCAAATTTCAAACTACCCACTACTCTCTTGGCTTTTTAAATAAAAATTGGTTATTTAAAAATTGCCATTTTTTAATTTTAAAATTTTAAACTACTACATTGCTCTTAAAATTTTAAATTTTTTGTTTGTTTTATGGTATAAAAAAGATTTCTAAAAAAAATGTCCATGATTGGTACAAGTTTTGAAATAAAAATAGCTTAGATTGAGCTTCTTCCTCTTTTCCACCAGTAAAAGTATAATACCAAATTGATTAGTTACTTTTTCAATTGTTCCTCCTCTAGGCATAATTGCGTGATAGCACATGCTATGAATGATTCTAGCCATAGGAGAGAGATATTTGGATCTTACTTCCACCTTGTCCTTACCTATGAAGTGAGTCATAACATCTTTTCTTGTAGTTCCAACTTAACTCAAACCAGTTGTTATGAAATGGCTCTAATCCTTCTTTGGGAAGATTCAAATATGTGGCCAATCCTTCAGGGGATATCAACACACCGGTGTTGTGTAGATGTCCCATTAAGGAGACTAATATCATTCTCATCCTTGGCTTGATATACTGAAGCATAGAAAGCTCTTACAAGCCTTAGATATACTAATTCTCAAATGTTGAACAAATTCATCCATTCCTCATTGATGATGAGACTCTTAATGGCCATCCTTCATCTTCAATCTCATCAAGGTTGTAGTATTTGCCACTTACTACTCCCCTGTTCTTCCAGCCCTAAAAAGCACTTCACATGTTTTTCTTCTTGAAGATGTCTCCATCTTCTACATCAGAAGCAACTTCCTCTTCCTTCTTTTTTTCCTTCTCATTCTCCTCCATATCTCCTACTTTCCTCTTACTTTTGTATGCCAAGCTTCTACCAGGAATAGATTTTCTTCTACATTGAGATGATTCAGCCTTTTCTCCAACCTTCTTTTCTACATTAGCACTTGATCCTTCTTCTTCCTTTTTTGCAGAAGAAATTTCTAGTTGAGGTTTTTGGAGGTGTGGTGGGAGAATAACACTAACAGGTTGTGGATTTAGAATGTGTGTAGTGTCTGTTTGTATTCTCTCAGAAGACTCTTTCGATAAAGATGAGGTACATGAAAGATCAGTAAATTCAGGAGATGGGTTGCGAGGATTATCACAATCATGAGACATATTTGAAGAACTCATGTTAATGGTTTTTCTCATAGCCGTTATGATTCTCATGAACAAATATGGGAAAAAGATTGTGAAATATTGTAATTGATATGGAGATTGGTTTCTAATTTATAGAAGATAGAAAAGATAGCTGTTAGGGATAGAAGATATGATTCTCGAGAAGACACTAAAGGAGAGAGAACATTGATAGGGTTTTAAACGGTAAAAAATTCTTATTGATCCATTTTGACCCTTTTGAGCTTCTGACCTAAAATGAGAGAAACCTAAAGTTTCTCTTCTATCTGTGTCTTTTTAGCCTATTATGAGTCAACTCTTCTGAAGAAAATACATGTCTTCTGAAGAAAGTTGTTGTAACCTTTTTAACACAAGACTCAAAATAGAAGATACTTTTTAAGCTTAAGAGGTCAGAGCACACTTCACCATTTTCTAGTGACAACCAAGAGAGAGGGAGAGAGTGAGAAAGAGAGAAAGATAGACATAATAGTCAGAATGTTTCTGACTTCAGAAGTATCACTGTGCTTCTAATAGTTTGTTTTCTTATAACTTATATCAGAGGTTTTTCTTTACCTGATGATATTCCTAATGGTCTCTTGGACCTCAGAAGCTGGGTTTTGCTTCTGAAATGGACTTAGCTATGACTTCTAACTCAGATTAAAACTACTTCTTACTCAGGGTGATCATGCACTTACCTAGAAGTATTATGTTGTTTTCTGAGCTTGCTTCTTTGTCCTTGCTGATCAGAACTTCTCTGGTTCTAATTTTCCTTAAGAGCTTCCTATCGCTTAGTCAGCTTTTGGTTCCTTCTGAAGGCTTCTCCTTGTCCTTTTAAACCATATTCGAGTAGAGTTTCTCACTTTGCCAATCCCTCTGCCTTTGGACTGGCAGTTGTCACTCTTAGTGACAAACTGTCTTCATTCTTTTGCTTCAATTGAAGAAGGGAGGCTTCCCTGTCTCCTTACTTAGCTAATTTTCCACTGAATCAACTTTCTATCCTTTTCTTCATAGTAGGATCCTGCAAAAGAAGAAGAACATCTAAGTATCCATTCCATGATGGGTCCTTTAACAAATTCCTTCTCAGGAACTCTTTGTCTAGATTAATTTTTAGTGACTTTGTGGCCATTTTTGTTACAATAGACACTTTTTCTCATCCTTTTTTCTAAGAGGTTCAAACATGCAAGGGATATTAGAGTCCTCGAAACCAAATATACCCAATTCATTTCTTGAACTATTTAACCATAATTGCAGTGCCTTTGGACTACAAGCAAATTCTAATAGTTCAAGAATTGATTATTTCATTCATCTATTTCTCAAAAACTGGTTTTCTTTCATAAGCTTTTACAGTGGATCACATGTAAGAAATATAAAATCCAACTAAACAAAACATAGAAAAATACAAAAATCAACCTCATTATAGAAATTCACAATGCATGCATCAAGTTTCATAGTCATAACTTGCAAGTGAGATCTTGAAACCAGAGATAGATTCTACATTTATATCTGCTATATTATATCATTGGAACTTAAACAATAACTATAACAAAAGTGGTAAAGGACAATTATCTCAGATGACTTCCAGCCTAAAAAAATATTTAGCAACAAGCAAATATTTTAAAAGAAAAAGTTGTTTGTCGATCTTGGATAAAATACAATAATGTGATATTGTATTGTTTTTACTTTTTACTCCTCTCTGTTCTTCTCATTTTTTGCCTAACAAATCTTTTTGCTTAAATCCTGTCAGCTGCAGAAACCAAAGATTTGCAAAAAGATCTCAGCATAACACTTTAGCAAACCTCAGCAAATTGTAAGCAGTCATGGTGCTCTTGGAGGTTCCTTGCGCTTGACATTGGTCTTGAACTCGGCGAGGTACCTACGGTGCATGGTATGTAGGGTTGTTGAAAGATTTTTGTAACCATGACCTATGTAACTAATAACCATGTGACATGGCTAGATCATCAAAGGTTAGAGCAGCCAAAAAGAAATTAGACATTAGGCATAAATAAAGTACATGGCTATTGTGTCAATTGTTATGAAGCAGATAACATGTTGGAATGGTTGACTGATAGGGTGTGCCTTCCTATTAAAAAGGCTTATGAGAGAAGAAATAAAGGTAAGAGCAATAAAGCCACCCAAGTTAGTTATGAGGGTAACAAAGTTTGTTATAGGTAGTTAAAAGTGAGAATTGATTAGTACAAAAGGGAGAGTTAATTATCAAAGAGGAGTATGGGAAATTGGAAATAAGTGGTGGGAGGATTCTTGTCCCTTAAAATGCCAGAACCAATTATTTCTCTGTAAATCTTACATTCTTGAGATATAACAGTCTTTACTTCCTTGCACTTTTTGATTTTGGTCCTTCCTCTTTTCTGCATATCTTTGTCTCATGGAAAATGAAAAGGTTGAGATCAATATAAGTATTTCTAATTCTGAAGTAGAAAATAATTATGATCAACTTCTTGATGCTTTTAATGAACTTCATGAAAAGGCTCAAAGGCTGGCATTTACCAATAATACTTTGAAAGGAAAGCTAAGGTGGCATGTGGAAAAATTAGCTAATTTGCAAAAAGAGCTTGCTAAATTGAAAAGTAAAAATGAAGCTCTTGAAAAAGCTAATCAAGACTCTATTTGCAAGTGTGCTACTATTTCCACAAGCTCCTCTTCTCCATGTGTTAATTGCAAGTTGCTTGAAAATAAAGTCGAATATTTCCAGAAAACCTTATCTAAATTTAGCATGGGAAGAGATAACCTTGATGCTATTTTGGGACAACAAAAATGCATGTTAAACAAGGATGGAATTGGATACACTTATGAGAAAAAGCAAAAGTCTTACAAAAACTTTTTTAGCTTTGTCAAAGGTTCCAGCTCTCCATTTATAATATGTCATTATTGTTCACTCAAAGGATACACCTCTAACACTTGTATGATTAAGAAATTTGGAGTTCTTAGTGGAAAGTATCAATGGATCCCCAAAGGAATCTATTGTCGAATCCAGATCCCAAGGTTTTAATTATGACAAACCATTAGCAGTGCAAATTGTAAGGATGAAGGAAAGCTATGCAAGCTAACAATCTGCTAAGTGTTGCAGATTATGTAAATATCATATTGAAACAAACACTCTGATGAGTTCAAAACAAGCTCATAATGAATGTCTCATCTATGGATCAAGATAGATATCTCAGAAGAAGAGAATGAAGTCCATCTACATGATGAAGTCAATGCTTCACTTTGAGGATTCAATCTTGACATAATGCAAAGATGTCAAAGCCTCACTTAGAAGATATATTAGAAGGCGACCTAAGATAACATGCATCAGGATGATGAAGCAACATTATGTCTTCCATATGATTCATAAGTATTGAGGTTTCATCAGAAGACTAGAGTTGGCAACATCAGAATGGTGCAAGAAGCAACATCATGTCTTCCATATGAGTCACAATGAATGAGGATTCATTAGAAGACTGAGGTTGACAATAGAAGAAGAAATAAAGCAACATCACATCTTCCATATGAATCACATCAACTGAGGATTCATCAGAACATTGAAGTTGACAACATTTGAAGATGCAATTTGTTGAAAGCTGAGACTTGCCCTTGAGAGAATCTGATGTGGAACATCAGAATGAAACAAAGAAGACTTTCCAGAAGTCTACACCAAGGACAGATTACACACAACACCAACAACAACCTACATAACTTATCAATGTTGAAGTAAGCTACTTCATAATAGTTCTTGTTGTGAAGAGTTTATCAACATGATGAAGTTAAGCTATCAACAAAGTGATATCAAGAGGACTTCATCAGAAGGAACATACGTCAGAATATGTCCTTCCTCAGCAACATCAAAATACATTTTCTGATATACATTTTTTGATACACCTTCAGAAGCTCATCAGATCTGTTCATCAAAATGGATTGTTCAGAACAAATTAAAAAATTTGACAGGTCATGAACAACTGGCATATTTCAAACTCTTTCAATAGAGTTGTTGTGCCAAGGGTCCCACCTCCAACAACTACTTTGTTGAGCATTATAAAAGGGACCTCAAGGAAGCTTTTGAAGACATCTTAAAGCAAGTTAGAGAGAGAAAAACTCAAGCCTTCTACCTCTGTTGAGAAATCTGCATTTCTGCTTCAAGCCTATCTGTTTGAGAGTGACCCACTTATGTATAAACATTACTGTGCCATTCATTGTAAAAGTGAGAATTGTGATTTGTATTTTCCTGAGTGGAAAACACCCATTACGGAGAATTTGTGTTATGTGTAGTATCTCACAGATAACTTTTTTGTTGTATTGCTGAAATCTACAAACCAAGACCAAGGTGTGGTGCTGTGGTGAGGGAGTAAGTGTGTTGTGATCTTGAGACAATGTGGGAACACTTTTGGTCTTGACTTGTGAGCTTAGGTGAAGCTCTATGTAGTGGTGGACTCACTGTGGTTGCTGTTGTAAGCCATTGGTGGCTGGTTGTTGTGTTGTTTAGTGAAAATCTCACATGAGAGTGAGGACTGGACGTAGCCCTGGGTTTGGGGCGAACCAGTATAAAATCTATTGTGTTCCTTTTCCTTCCTTACTTTTACTTTTAAAATCCTAATCCAATTCTCTCCTTAATATGAAAAAGAAAAATCTAAATTTATGCAAATAATACAAATAATTGATTTTGATTTTCTATTATGTGATTAAATCCAAATTAATTAGGTAAAAAACTTAAATTAATTAATAATAAGATCTTCAATTAATTATTAGTTGGGTAAGAAGACATAAAAACAAAATGTCATTAATATCCTTTCTTTGGGTGAAAAAGTTTTCTGCCTCTTATGCTGTGTTTGGTTGAAAGGAGGAAAATAGAGAAATGAAAATAGGAGATAAATATTTGAATTAGAGTGTAGGAGGTGTGGGTCTCACATCGAACCCATGCTATTTCTCCTCCATTTCTCTCCTCTATTTCTCAACCAAACAGAGCATTAACAACTTTATAAATAAATATTGATTTATAATATTAGCTAAAAAACTTAATTTAATTAATAATAAGATCTTTAATTAATTCTTTAAAAAAAAAGATCTTCAATTAATTCATAGTTAGGTAAGAAGACAAAAGCAAAATGTCATCAATATCTTTGTTTTGGGCGAGAAAATTTTCTCACAATAACTTTATTATTATTATTAGGCTAAATGTCACTTTTGGTCATTTATGTTTTAACGTTTTTTCGTTTTGATACATTAAGTTTTAAAAGTCTTATTTTGGTCTTTTATATTTTCGAATGATTCGTTTTGGTCCTTTTTTTAGTTTTCCGTTAGTAACATTAGTGTTCTGTTAATTTTTAAATTTTGAAATAATTAATTTAACATAGTGGTTGCTAAAAACCGCCACTATCTTTATTTTATTTTAAAAATTATAAACTACTAAAGGAGAAAGCACCCAGTTCAAATCTTGAAAGCTAAAATCAGGAGCCTTCAATTTGTGATAGAGGAGATGCCATATGCATTATTCTTGCCCACACCTAGGCTTGAATTAGCAGCTGTAAAGGCATTCCGTGATTTCCTTGAGGCTTCCATGGCAAAATTAACATCCTGAGCCTACAATTGATACATGTCTTTAATTCCAATATATCATATGCAACCTAATTAAGACACTATGTAAGCTGACACTATAAAGGGTTGAGATTTTTCGTTTAGTGTGGATGGAGGGTTGGGTTAGGATTTTCACCAAACACATAAAGGGCACCATGTTTGGATTTGGGTGACAATGTAGGAGTAGTATTGGCTACCAACTCTGTAAGAAGAAATCACAAAATAGAAACAGTTTAATAAATTTACATGTTTTATATGTGGTGGGTATAAGTTTTTAATCTTGTCTGCAAGATTTCACTTTCGGGTTAAATGTGGAGGTCATACGAAGATGGGGTTTTCTATATAGATGTATTGAATGGGGGTTTCAATGTGAATGGTGTTGTTTTCCTTTTGATAGAATTTGCTGTTGTTTTGCATTGCTTATCGCAGGTAATCACTTGGTAGCAACTTGTTCTCTTTTTGTATCTTGTTACTTCTTTTAGCTTACGCACATCTTGTGCAATGGGCTATTAATAAAATTATTTTCGTTGGCCTTTCAAAAAAATAAAACACACTATAGTTGTTCGTTTGGACTTCCCTTTTGGCATGATTGTAATAATTGTTGCAAACACTAAAATCGCAAGTCAGATCACAAGACCATAAAATCTATAATTCCATATTTCACTTCCTAAAATTTAGAACAGATTCAGCCTTAAAAATTATAAATCTTCACTTCCATCTTCCTCCTTCTCTCCCAGTTCAAATCCACCTCCACCCCTTCCACAGCCCACTCCTTTCACACCTTCCAAATCATCGACAACAAGCCCCACCGCGGTTCCTGCGACTAATCCGACTGAACATGGATCTGCGACCCCTTGAGGACTCCGAGGTACGATAACACCTACAAGGAGATCTTCAAGGGCTAGAACTACCTCTCCGCCAACAAACCCAATGCCCCCACAACTCACCACATGGCGCTGGCAGCCGTGCCGCTACGATCTCCCCCAGTTCGACCCTGTTAAGTTCCTTCGAACATGTTTGTGTCTCTCTTCTGCTCTCTCAAGAGTGTCTCCGATGGACAAATCAAGAAGTGACAATTTATCCTTTAGTGATTTATATTTTTTAAAATAAAATAAAGATAGTGACAGTTTTTAGCCGCCACTATGTTAAATTAATTATTTCAAAATTTAAAAGTTAACAGAGCACTAAATTACTAACGAAAAACTAGAAAAGGACCAAAACGAAACATTCGAAAACATAAAGGACCAAAATAAGACTTTTAAAACTTAATGTGTCAAAACGAAAAAACACTAAAACATAAAGGACCAAAATTGACATTTAACCTTATTATTATTATGGCTAAATTACGTTTTTGGTCCCTTATCTTTATTTTAGGTTGCAATTTGGTTTTTTATTTTTTATAAGTTGCAAATAACTTTATAAACATATATTTAGATTTAGAAACATTTGTAAAAGTTGAGCTAAAGAAGCCATTTGAGCTAAAAAAAAAAAACATTTGTAAAAGTAAAAGAATAAAATAAAAAATAATTTTTTCAGAGTAATTCGACTTTACCCTTAGTTAAAGAATAATAAATTAATAATTATTAATATTAAGAATAAGAATAAAGGAACAAAAGAAGAAGAAAAGATGGGTGAAGAACAACATTCCTCTCCTCCTCTAAGCAAGGTATAATTTTCCTATTTCAAATTCGATTACTACACATTAACATTACATAATCTGCTAGTGGAAGTAATCGTTGACTCACTCACTCACTTACACACACTCGGCACAACTTCATTCAACAACACCAATGCTCTTAGTTAAAGAATAATAAATTAATAATTATTAATATTAAGAATTAAGAATAAAGGAACAAAAGAAGAAGAAAAGATGGGTGAAGAACATTCCTCTCCTCCTCTAAGCAAGGGGCGCTTTCTATGGTGCACTTGTGCATCAAATTGTGCACGGTGCATCTTGCACAAACAGTTAATACTGTAGATTTTTTTTTACTGTAGCAAAAATATATATTTAATTTAGCATTGCTATTCGCACCCCCAAAATTGCTATTCACATTCTCACGTGCTTAATTTTTTTTTACTGTAGTTCTTTTTCTGTAGCAATATATATATATATTTAATTTAATGGGTTACTTTTTTTATTTTAAAGTAGAGAAATTACGTCCAAGCCCCAGTAATTTACTGTAGCAAAAATATATATTTAATTTAACAGGTTACTTTTTTTATTTTAAAGCAGAAAAATTGCGTCCAAGTCCCAGTAGTGCTCTGAATTATTTTTATTTCCAAAAATATCTTTTTCATGGAATCATGATTCCATGGAAAAATACACTACGGAATCATGATTCCGCTGTGTACCTGGAGGTGCAAAAAAACATACACAACGGAACCATTATCCGTTGTGTATTTTATCAACGGAATGATGATTCCTTTTCGTATTTTACCCACGGAATCATGATTCCATTTCGTATTTTTTTTTGCATCCCCAGGTACACAATGAAATCTTGATTCTGTTGTACATTTTATACAACGGAATCATGATTACGTGAAAAGGGTATTTTTGGTAAAAAAAAATTAAGCACATGCAGATGTGAATAGCAATTTTGAGGGTGCGAATAGCAATGCTAATTTAAATATATATTTTTACTACAGTAAAAAAATCTACAGTATTCACTATTTGTGGATGTTGCACATGCACAATTTGATGTACAAGTGCACCGTAGAAAGCGCCCTAAGCAAGGTATAATTTTCCTATTCCAAATTCGATTACTACTGTCTACACATTACACAAGCTGCGAGTATTCACACAAAAAAAAACAAAAAGTATTTTTTCAAGGTAATTCCACTTTACCCTTAGTTAAAGAATAATAAATTAATAATTAATATTAAGAATAAAGGAACAAAAAGAAAAAGAAAAAAGAAAAGATGGGTGAAGAACATTCCTCTTCTCTTCTCTCCTCTAAACAAGGTATAATTTTCCTATTTCAAATTCGATTACTACACATTAACATTACACAAGCTGCGAGTGGAAGTAATCATTGACTATCACTCACACTCGGGGCAACTTCATTCAACCACAGCGCTCTCCGATGCAGCAGCACCAGCAAGCAGAAGAGCACCTTGACGTCAAACCGCGTCTCCAAGCCCAGGTAGGTAAACAATCAATCTCAAACTCGCAATCGCAAATTCCCCTCACTTCCTCAAACTCACGTGCGTGCGCACGTGCGTATCAATAACAACAACGATGACGCTTGCGTGTGTGTTCAGGGGTTGGGACCAAATTGAGTGCTGGTACCAAACTGGGTTGCTACTAGATTTGTTTATACAGTTGAGCATTATTATCGTATTAATTTGTTCATTGCTACACTTGATACTCAGTTACATGAGCTTAATAGTAGATTTTGTGACAACAAGGTGGAATTGCTTACTTTGAGCTCAGCTTTAGATCCAAAAGATCTTTACAAATCACTTAATATGGAGAAAATTTATGAATTGGCAACAAAGTTTTATCCTGATGATTTCACTGAACAAGAGAAGTTGCATCTTAAAATACAAGCTCAACATTATGAACTTGATGTTCCTTTTCATTATGAATTGAGAAATCTATCAACAATTTCTGAGCTATGTCAAGGATTGGTGAAAACAAGAAAACATTTGACTTATCCTTTGATTGATCATCTACTTCGTTTGGTATTGACTCTTCCTATTTCAATTGCTACAACTGAGAGATCATTTTTAGCTATGAAGATTGTAAAAAATAGGCTAAGAAATAAGATGGAAGATGAATTTTTAGCTGATTGTTTGATTACATACATTGAAAGAAGGATTGCTAAAAAATTTGATACAGATTCTATTACTGATGAATTTTATGATATGAAGGAACAACGTGCACGACTTAAATAAGAGGTACAATACATTTAAACTGTTAGTTTATTATAATTTAATTTTTATTTAATATTTATTATTAATTTTTTTAGCCCCCCTTTGATTGAGTTCTGGATCCGTTCCTGTTTATTTCATACCCAAAGTGACATCACCAAGATTCGAACCGTGGACCTCTTGGTTAAGAGACACAAGTCGCTACCACTTGTGCCAACCAATGTTGGTCAAATAAATAATTAACACTTGAGAAAGTTTATAACATTTATCATACATTTCATATTATTTAAGCCAAAATTATTATAAAAAGTTTCAATTAGTAGATATATACGAAAAAATTGCAATTAGTAAATTTTTATTTAGTAATATTTAATTAGTAATGTTTATATATTTAAATATATTGTAAGTTAGTAATTAGTAATATTTATTTATTTAGATATATATCATAACTTAAACATTCAATTTACAATTAGTAATGTTTATTTATTTATAAATTAATTATTAATTATTTACAAAAAATATTAGGAGGTGTGTTCAATTAAGATTTCAAAGGATTTTAAAAGCCTTTTCTTTTTATAAAAAAGTCTTGTGGCATTCAATCAAGACTATTAAGATTTTTTAAGGAGTGCAATATAAAAATATGTTGATATTCAATTAAGATTTTTTTACAACTTATAAAAAGTCTTTTGGTATTCAAAAATATAAAAATTTCGATGGATTTTTTTTAGATGAATTCTTTTTTTAATCTGCAAATGTTATCAGTTGGGAATTCGAACCCATGACATCCTTATCATCTTAACCCTTGTCCCCCTCCCCCAACAACTAGACCACCTTATGACTCCATAGATTTTCGATGGATTTCGTTGAATTTTTTAGTAGAAATATAAATACCACTCACATCAAACAATCTCATCCAAACCTTTGAGATTTTCCTAAAATTTCTTTCTTTCTTTTTCTGCCGGTTGCTAGGCTTTTTCTTTTTTCCATCACACATAATCCCTTCTCTTATTGTTGAAGGCAATGTAAACATTCATAACTTTCTTCACAAAGAATGTCATTATGATGAATTTTCAATTGAATCAGTCGATGAATCTTCATATTCAGTATTACCAATTAACGAAGACCACAATTTTGAACCTATTGTTCAGACCCAAGAGCAAGAACAAGAAGATGTTGATGCATGGACGACTAATATAACTTTAGATATGTGAAGAAACACTATATAGGAAGACATGAAGTTATAATCAATTAACTATTAAAAGATTGAAAATTTTGTATTGGTTTTACTTTTCTTTATCTAAACCTTATGAATGTTTTCTAAAAATTCATGGAATCCTTTAAAATCTTGTAAAATACATATAGTCCTTTCAAATATTCTAAAATCCTTTCAAATCTTATGAATACATATGTTATAAATCCATTAATATCCAAACTATAGCCTTTAAAAAAAAAATATCCAAACTATAAAATCTTAATTATAAAAGTCTTTTAAACAAATCTTAAAAGTCATTACATTCCTACAAAGCCTTTTAAATTAAAATCCACAATTTTTTATGTCAAAATAGTCTTTTAAAATCCTAATCCGATACACTCCTTAATATGAAAAAGAAAACTCCAAATTTATGCAAAATACAAATTGATTTTGATTTTCTATTATGTGATTAAATCCAAATTAATTAGGTAAAACTTAAATTAATTTATAATAAGAACTTCAATTAATTATTAGTTGGGTAAGAGACATAAAAACAAAATGTCATTAATATCCTTTCTTTGAGTGAAAAAGTTTTTTTTTTTTGTCTCTTAACAACTTTATAAATAGATATTGATTGATAGTATTAGGTAAAAAAGCTTAATTTAATTAATAATAGGATCTTCAATTAATTCATAGTTAGGTAAGAAGATAAAAGCAAAATGTCATCAATATCTTTGTTTTGGGTGAGAAAATTTTCTCTCTTACAATAACATGCACGGGTGGATTGTTGTACTAATTGATATAAATTTGTAATAATATATATAATTATAAATTATATATAAATATGTATAAATATATTAAATATATAAGATGAAATGAATTTTAAATTTTTCAAAAATAAGATAAATTGTCAATTCGTTTAATACATGTTCAAGTATGTTAATTGAATTTTATTTAGAAAATAAATTATATAATTATATAATAATATAATTTTATTGTGCTGAATATCATGAAAATGAAAACAAATCATAAACATAATAAACATTTGAAAATGAAATTTGAAAGGAAAAAAACATAAATGTTGTAGCAAATTTAAGATTTTGATTTAAATGTAATTAAAGTGTAGTGTGTGTGAACTTTTCCAATTACCTAATTTCCATTTCCAACTAATTGTTTTCATTAATTCTTATTATTAATATTAATATGAATATGAGTAAAAAATATGTTGATATGAATAAGTTATCCCGAATAAGTTATATATAAATAAAAAGGGAAATCATTGAGTCAATTTTACATGGGATAAAATTGGCAGAAGATTAACAAAATCTTCATAGAAGACAAAAGTTTTATGAATATTTCTTTTTTTATTTTACTATTTTACTTAAGAGTTGCCTATGCTAAAAAATATATTTTTTTCGAGAGGGACACATTAAATATAAAAATATATATAATATTTAATTTTATCTTAAAACATTAAAATCACAAATATTTATCATATATTAAATCTTACAAATATTAATTAATACACGTTTTAAAATATTAAGAACCTTTTAATATTATTCTATATTATCTGGTATACTTAAAATGTAAAGGAATTCATATACAATTAAAATTAAAAAAATGTATACATATTTCACTCGGATATAGAAATTATTTGATATCAATAATTATGTGGAGTTGACTGGGAATTACATCAAAATATGTTATGTTAAAAAAATAAATTTGAAATGAAAAAATGTAAAACAAATGTTGTAGGCGGGATATAAGATTTTGATTTGCAATGCTATTAATTAAAGGGTAGTATGCGTGAACTTTTCCCATTACTCAATTTCCAAGTAAATTATTTTTATTAATTCTTATTAATTAATATTAAAATGAATAAATTATTCTTTCATATAATTGAATAAGTTATATATAAATAAAAATAGAAATCATTAAGTCAATTTTACTTTGGATAAAATTGACAAAAGATTAACAAATTTTTTATAGGAGTAAAAAGTTTTATGAATATTTCTTTTTATTTTACTTAAGAGTGACTAATGTTAAAAAAATTATTTTTTTTCTCATGAGGGACACATCAAATTTGAAAATATATAATATATAATTTTATTTTAGAATATTAAAATTAAAGATACTGATCATATATTAAATCTTTTAAAATATTATTCAATATGCCTTTTATAATATTAAGAACCTTTTAATATTAATGTATATTATCCAATCTACTTAAAACGTAAAGAAATTCATATCATTGTAATATTACATCTAATTTCTTCTTAACTACTACATTCTCATTGCATAATGCCCATGTCCTTTATAATACTTTTTAGCAAAATAAAGAATTCACGTGATTTAAATTATTAGTTTTCTAGGCATGCTATAGGTAATAGTAACTTTTTTTCTTCTCTATTTGGTATAAGAAAGGAATGATGAATATAATATAATATAGTAATATAATATTATAAAATATTATTATTGTATAGAAGAAATTATGTATATTTTATATTACACTGTCAAATTTTATAAAATTGAATGTATGGTCTATATATTATCATAAAGATTTTTTTTACAACTAATTTTTATTCTTATTAATTAGAAAGATTTACATTTTATCCTTATTAATTATAATTTATCTTTGTTGAAATAAAATATGTAAAGATCTTTCTAATATAAAAATATTATAATTTCTAAATCTTTTTTCTTTTCTCGGGACACATCAAATTTGAAAAATATAAAATATATAAATTTATTTCAGTAAAATTTTTATTTTTGTTGGAAATTTAAAGTATTTAATACCATAATTAAATAACAGTTGCTAAGCATTTGAAGTTCAAATTTACCATTATTTTAAATTTAAATTTACCATTAATCAAGAAGTTGAACTCATTTAATTTTGTTTTTAATCAAGACGTTGAAGTTTATTTTGCAAATGAGATATTATATTAAAAATTATAAATTGATTTTATTTTAAAATTTTAGTTCAACTTTGAATGCATTTCATTTAAAAAATTAAATATATTCAAATTCATTTTTCAATCCACATGAAATGTAAATCTTATAAATAAAAATTTATTAAATTCTTTCAAAATTACCGAGACTGTGAAATAGACATGGAAAATCCAAATGAGTTTACGGAAATTAGTCACCCACTGTAAAAACACGTGACCTTCATAAACCGGTTACACGACTAACTTAGCAGCAATGGAGATATGGATTATGATTCTGTATCCGATCTATTTTATTATTGCATACAAAATGGAGTCCATATTTAAATAGAACCTAATAAATGGATTTAGATATTAAAACTGGTCCATCAATTGGATTTTTTGCACAGTCCTATCCACAATCAATTACAAATACTCAAGTTCGGTTAACATGCCCAAAGAGAAGCAAAGCGATGAACAACACCCACCATCAATCACATCCTAAAACTGAAAAAGAAAAAAAGGTAACATTAGAAATGTCGTCTTGATGCAATAATGAGAGACAAAAGAAAAGGAGGAAAAAAAAAAGCCAGAGAAAAAAGGGATGAGAGGAAGCTTATAAAAAGGATGGAAAACTTGAATTTGAAATATTTCTAATTACGCAATTTAAATTAATTTTCGATTTTGAGTCTCAGAATATTATCTCAGAATTGTTTTTGGAAAAATCAATTTAAATATTAAATTATCATGGATTTGAAAGTTTTTAAATATATAATATCCTGTATAATTATTATGTTAATATACAATGATATGAAGCTTTTTAAATATATAATTTCTACTTACTATATTAATTTAATAGCCGCGCACACACTTTAATGTAATTTCTATAATTCAAATTATTTTAAACCAAATGGACATTAATTATCCTTCCCTATTTTTTAAAAAAAATATTAAATTGTCATGGATTTGAAACTTTTTAAATATATAATATATATCCAGTATAATTATTAAATTGGGAAAATTAATTAAAATTGATTTATGAAAAAATCAATTAATTTTTATTTAAATTATTTTATGGGATAATAAATTAAAATTGAAAAATGGAAAGATAATTAATTTTTTAATTTCAGATGATTCTTTTTTATTAGGCTAATAGAAGAGTGCTTCGGAATGCATTGCACCAGAAATTAACATGTGACAAAAGTTTCTCGGAAAGTGAGTGGGAAATGTATAGTATATGGATATAGATAGATAGATATAGATATAGATAAATATAGAATAGAATAGAATATAAGATATAGATATAGATATAAATAGATATAGATTATTATTATTATATTTTAGGAAACTTACAATAACTTTATAAACAAATAGATATATAAATACATAGATATATATATATACATTTGTCAAATAAAATATAGATACATTTGTAAAAGTAAAAGAATATAACAAAAAGTTCACACAAAAAAATAAAAAAGTATTTTTTCAAGGTAATTCCACTTTACCCGTAGTTAAAGAATAATAAATTAATAATTAATATTAAGAATAAAGGAACAAAAAGAAAAAGAAAAAAGAAAAGATGGGTGAAGAACATTCCTCTTCTCTTCTCTCCTGTCCTCCTCTAAGCAAGGTATAATTTCCCCATTTCAAATTCGATTATTACACATTAACATTACACAATCTGCTAATGGAAGTAATCGTTGACTCACTCACTCACTTACACACACTCGGCACAACTTCATTCAACAACACCAATGCTCTTAGTTAAAGAATAATAAATTAATAATTAATATTAAGAATAAAGGAACAAAAAGAAAAAGAAAAAAGAAAAGATGGGTGAAGAAGATTCCTTTCCTCCTCTAAACAAGGTATAATTTCCCAATTTCAAATTCGATTACTACACATTAACATTACACAAGCTGCGAGTGGAAGTAATCATTGACTATCACTCACACTCGGGGCAACTTCATTCAACCACAGCGCTCTCCGATGCAGCAGCACCAGCAAGCAGAAGAGCACCTTGACGTCAAACCGCGTCTCCAAGCCCAGGTAGGTAAACAATCAATCTCAAACTCGCAATCGCAAATTCCCCTCACTTCCTCAAACTCACGTGCGTGTGAGTCCTAATGTTGTGAGGACTATTCAACTTGGTGTTTGATGGTATGAAAAAATAGGTTTAGTTATTTAGTCTTTAACTGCTAATTTAGTTCTGGAAGTTTAGCGTGTTTGGATTTGTGAATGGCTATAGCATACGATTGTTCAATCGAAGCAACTCTTTATTGCTTTTATGTCTTTTATATTATGAAAGAAGCAAATTTAGTTTGTGACTTTTGAGGCGTGGTCCCTGACGTGCACTAGTGTTAGGAGTTGGGACCAAATTGAGTGCTGGTACCAAACTGGGTTGCTACTAGATTTGTTTATTCAGTAATACGTTAAAGATCAAATTGACTCGTGGTGCCATTTTTAGGAACCAAATTGATGTTTTTAGTAATGTCAAGGATCGAATTGATTGTTGGTGCCAATTGTAGGGACCAAAATAATGTTTTGCTCCAAATTGACTTGTTTGGCTTAAATTTATTTAGAAGAAATATATATATATATATAGATTCAAAAGCTTTTTTGAGAAGTTAGATGAAAATATTTTGTTAAAATAAATTGATTCAAATGCGCAGAGCTTTAAGTAAGTGTTGGTTACATCTGATATCCATTTTGTTTCAGAAATTACACATGTCTCCTTTAATTTTATATTTACAAGGGGAAATAGTGTAGGAGTGTTGCATAAGGTATTGGAAGAAGGGTGTTGGGGTTAAGAAAGGATTATGAGTTTAATTTTCTAAATATGAGGTGTTTAGGGTGTTTTTAATGAGTGCTAAACTTATCGGAGGTCAGTGAAATTACTCTCTTTATTTTTAAATACGAAAGTACAATTATTCAGAATGTTAGCAGAAAGAGATTGCATTACTAATCAAGTCTGTAATGTTGTTGTGTGCCTGATTTTTCAGGAGGGAGCTTGAAGAAGAGTTGGGTATAACCCTTCCCAAGGATGCATTTGAATTGATATTTGTTTTCCTCCAAGAATGGTAAGTAGTGTATGGTGTATTTCTGTATTTTGTCAAAATAATGAGGGCATGTTTTTTATTTTTTTTAATTTGTTTTAATTATTTTTATAATTATAATTGCATAAATGCTACCACATTGCTTTTATTCTGTTTTCTATTTCCAAAGTTTCCTTTTTTTACCGTTTACTTCACACAAATTTGAAAATTGAATGTAAACAAGGTGGCATTTTTATGATTATAATGAAAACATATGAACTGAAAATTAAAAGTGAAAAAACAAAGTAAACACTCTAATTTTTCTTTCAAGGTATGTTAAGGGTTTGTTTAGACTATGGGGTGTCTTCCTCATATGAAGGAGACTGCCAAGTTGGCTTGTGTTTCTTTTTCATTTTATTGTGTGCTCATAGGATTTTTATCTTCAACTAATGCACTTCTCTCCTTATGTATCTGTGGACTAGCTGATCTTATCTTTAAATATGAATGCAGTGTCATAAATGATGGAAAATACATAAATAACGAATATAATGATGTATATCTGGTAAAAACTCTTGATCCAATACCTCTGGAAGCCCTTGCACTTCAGGTGAGGATGTGTAAGTTGTTTTCAAATTGGACTCTTATTGGATCTCATTGAGAAACATAATACATCATCTTTATTTGATTATGGAGCTAGCCTTTTTGGCTTTTCATTATTTGACAAATTTAGCTTGTTTTACAAGTGCTAGAACTCAGTATGAAGGTATAACGTTTGTGATCATTGTATATTATTTTATTATTTAATTTTAATTGAAGTTTATGTTTAGTAATTAGTGATTTGAGGCTTATTATTGAATTTAAATATTGAGAAGTTGAGTGGTTTTGGTCATTTCCTATTGGTCCTTATTCTCGTTCTACATCAATTTATGTTTTTTAATATTGGCTCGGTGATCATATTTAAGGTAATCTGTAAATCGTTGATTATAGTTCTTTTGTTTTGAGTGTTTCTTTTAAATTAATTCTTCCGCACATGGGAATTACTTTTAAATATCTGGTGGCAGGAATGATAGGCCCAATATAAGCTAACTTAATGTAATTCTAGTTCAAAAACATTATTTGTAACATCAATAGCATAAATGTCTAATATCATTTGTTGGAGTTCAAACAATTTTGACATGTCAAGAAGTATGCAATAGCCATTCAGAGTCGTGCAATGTCATTGATTATATTTACGTTTCACTTCTATTTATGTTTTTTTATCTGTTATGTTCATTGAATTCCGTTAGATGCATTGGTTCATTATAATTTGCTGGGTGGTATTAGTCTGCAAGACAATAATGGGTTGACTGTATGTAATATCTATTTCTAGGAGTGATTGTAGACAAATGATCGTTATTTGATGTGATAATCTAATTCCATTCCTCTCATGCCTGTCCTTTTTGTCTTCTAGGTGCATGCATGATTTGTATTATAAACTTTCCTGATCTTTTGTGACGGGATCTTTTTACATTGGCAGGAAACAGAGGTTTCTGCTGTTAAATATATCTCTTATGAAGAGTATAAATGGTTACTATCCAAAGAAGATTCAGACTATGTCCCTTATGATGTTAATGGACAATACAGTCAACTCTTTGATATAATTGAAAAGAGGTATGTAATTATTTAAATTACGATCAATGCAAAACCTGTTTCATTTTGCAATAACTCTTGTAAAAAATATCATTATTCTGGTTTGGTTCCATCCATACGAAGGTGTCAGTTAGGAATGTGTAACATGTGTTGTACAAGTGTTGGTGTTGGAAATGTGTTTGAGACTTAGACACCTCATGCAAGAGGAGTGTCCGTACTTCATAGGTTAGAAGCGGGCGTGGTAGGGTGAGGCACATGCTTAAATGTTGGTTTGACAAGGTGAAGAGTGCCCATTACAAGTATGGATATTTCTCTCCAAATATACCAAAAACAGCAAAGACCATACATGTACACAAAATTCTGACATTGTCATCTCTTCTGAATCCTTTTAAATATACCTAGAAAACTTCTTCCAAAGTGAAGTGCAAACCAAATATTCATCCAACACATAGACCATCTCATGCCAAACGAAAAATTGCCACCCAGTATGTAGGAATAAGTGTGTCATTGTTTCCATTCCAAACTGAAACTATATAGATTTCCTTTTAAGTGTACATTCCCTACAATCGCTTGCAATGTTGTTAATAGCGGATGGCGGAGCATGGCGGAAAGCCAAAAATCCGCTATATTTATATGGCGGATAGCGTAGCGGAAAATGGCGGAAGCCATGGCGGACCAAAAAAAATATATATATATATATATATATATATTAATACTAACAAAACAGTAGACATAAATTAAAAAGGTAAAAAAAACAGTAGATATAACAGTAAATATAGAAAAAAAACTTAAAAAACAGTAGATATTAATACTTAAAAACAGTACATATAAATGAAAAACATGACATATAAAGAGTTCAATTGTTCAAAACAAGAACTAAGAACAATGATAACCTAACACACTCATTAAAGAGTTCAAAATAACAAAATGATAAAAGCATAATGCAAAGTTGCAAACATAAAATAAAATAAAGACTCTAATCATCTTCTGCAACCCCAACATAATCCTCTTCATTGTTATCATCATGTAGTGGAGCATGTCCCTCTCCCTCTTCTCCATCGGACACCTCAAAATTAACCATGTCCATGATCTCTTCTTCTTCAGATTCCACATCCTCAAACTCCACATCCTCATCAATTTGTTGGACTGCTTTTTGCTTCCTTGATGAAGATCCAGCACCCAATGCTTGTTTTTTAGATGTGTAGGCAGCAGCAGTAACAGCACCACTGCTGGCTGGTTGCTTTCTTCCCCTTGTTTTTTGCCTAGTATATATCCTAGGCTCTCCAACCCCCGAAGCCTCATACACAGTTGCCCAATTTAGTGCATCATCATCTTCAAATACTAACTCATTTCCAGCATCTTTATCATCATCATCCATCTCTCCCACTAACCATTCATTGCACACATCAATTTCATTGAGAGAAATTGGATCAATTTCATCTCTAGCATTATATCTTTGTTTGAGTTGTTGGTTGTATTTGACAAATACCAAATCATGCAACTTTTTGTGCTCAAGCCTATTTCTTTTTTTTGAATGAATCTGAAACATAACATAATTAAACTTGCTCAAAATCAGAAATACACTCTAAATAAAACTTGACTATTACACTCCAAACATAACATAAATTAAATAAAAAGCATAGTTAGAGTCTTATGACAATTACTTGCTCAAACACACTCCAATTCCTTTCACAGCCTGAAGCACTGCAGGTCAAACTAAGAATCTTGATAGCTAGCTTCTGCAAATTTGGAGTTTGGGACCCAAACATTCGCCACCAATAAGCTACAATACCAACCAAGAGCATGACTTAAATTATAATCCTCCACACAGCAGATTCTGAATTTTTGAATAATTCAGAATTCTGAATTTTGAATTCTGAAAATTCTGAACTGTAGTATACTAGTATTAAATATTTAAAACTTAAAAAAATCAATTAGTAGAAGTTTCTTACTAGGAGAATGGGTTTTCCTTTGTGCCATTGCAAATTCAGAGCCAAAGTGATCAGCACCAATCTTGTAAAGATGCAACTCAGTTAGAATTTTCTGTTGCACATCAGATGTTGGCACCAACTTCCTAATGCAATCAAACAATCCATTTGTGACCTCAAAATCAAACTCCAAATCAGGGTTGTCATAAAAAAACTCCGGGTTTAAGTAGTGGGCAGCCGCATGCAATGGCCTATGAAGCTGACAATTCCATCTTTGATCAATAATTGCAAACACATCTTTGTATTTGCTTTCTTGGTTGTTGAAAGACTTCATAATTGTCTCTTTTGCCTTGTCCATCGCTTCATAAATATAGCTCATGGCTGGTTTCCTTTCACCATCCACAAGACGAAGTACTTTCACAAGTGGAGCCATGACTTTAAGAGTGTAAACCACATTGCTCCAAAATGAAGGCATGAGCACCACTTTTGCAGCTTCCTTCCCCTTAGCCTCCTTAGACAACTTGTTTAAGGTCCATTCGTCAGAAATAAACATCCTTCTAATATTAGCTTTCTCTTTATGGAGCCTTTCTAAGGTTAGATAAGAAGTGGCAAATCTAGTGACAGCATGTCTCACCAATTCCCTCTTGTTTGTACAATTTCTCAACAAGCTCAAGGTACTAGAATGGGCATAAATAAACCCAACTAGATTGATTGCCCTTCTAATTGTCTTCTTTATCAAGGGAAGCTTTCCAATGTCTTCGAGCATTAAATCAACACAATGGGCTGCACAAGGAGTCCAATAAATATGTTTTCTTTTGTCCTCCAACATCTTACCCGCCAAGACATAGTTGCTCCCATTATCAGTGACAACTTGAACCACATTCTCTTCTCCAACTTCCTCCACAATAGCATCCAACAACTCAAAAAGCTTTTCACCCGTCTTCACAAAATCAGAGCCATCAATAGACTTCAAAAACATAGTACCAGCTTGAGAGTTAACCAAAAAATTAATGATGCATCTTTGTTTCCGATCAGTCCATGCATCGGACATAATAGTACAACCATACCTCACCCATTGCTCCCTATGGCCTTTCATCAAATTTTCAGTGTATTCAACCTCCATCTTTAGGAGTGGAACTCTGATATCATGGTAGCTTGGAATGGGCAAATATGGTCCAAATTCACCAATGGCTGCAACCATATGCTCAAAGCTCTTCAATTTAATGAGGTTGAATGACAAACCAGCTTGGTACCAAAAGCGAGCAATATGCTTATGCACCTTCAAAACTTCATTCTTGTCCATTGACTCTTTTATGTTAGTTTGCCTCAACATCTCCTTTTTTCTCCGATTGATTGCATCGTCTGGATTCTTACAGAACTTGTCCATTGGCCCTTTTTTAGTGGCATTCTTTCTCTTTGCAGCAGCAGCAGTGCTACAGTTCTCAAACTCATCTTCTTCACTTTCATCACATCCAATTGGATCACCAAACTCAAAATCTCTGATATTTGGCATTGGCACATCAGCAACACTACTGGCCCCACTCTTTTTGTTAGCTATATATCCCTTAAGCTCTTCAACTACATTCGGTGGAGTCTTTTTGCAAGAAGCAACATTACCCCTCTTTGCTATCAAGTGTTCTTTGGCTCTGGTTATTCCTCCCTTGGTGACTTTTCCACAGAAATTACAAACAATGATGCTTGTATTCCCTTCCGCAAGTGGATGACAGTATTTCCAACCAGGGTCTGTCCTACCCCTAGAAGATTGTTCTTCAGGTTCAGCCATAGTAGAAAAGGGCTGAACAATGAAAAAAAAAAATACAATGATCAATAGCAGTCGCCGGAGGAAGGAGAAGATAAAAAAAAAAAAACCAAAAAACAGAGCACAACACACCAGTATGGCAGTCGCCGGAGCTAAACAAGGTCGCCGGTGAAGTTGCCGCCGGTGTAGAGGTTGCTGTCGGAGGGAGGTCGTGAAGCAGCAGTAGCGTCGGAGGAGAGGGAGGAGAGGGAGTGAGCGTCGGAGGAGAGGGAGTGAGCGTCGGAGAAGAGGGAGTGAGCGTCGGAGAAGAGGGAGTGAGCGCCGGAGAAGAGGGAGTGAGCGTAGGGAGTGAGCGCCGGAGAAGAGGGAGTGAGCGTCGGAGAAGAGGGAGGAGCGGGAGTGATGCGCGACCAACAGAAGAGGGAGGAGCGGGTTGTGATTTAGGGTTAAAAACCCTTATTTTTTGTTGGGCCGGGTTGGGCCTGTGGCCCATTTCACTTTTTTTTTCATTTTTTTTTTAAAAAACCGCCATTTCCGCCATTTTCCGCCATACCGCCATACCTGCGATGTTGCTGGCGGCCGCTATGGCGCCGCCATGTGAAACCGCAACGCAACCGCTATTTGATGGCGTCTTATCAAAAAACCGCAACGCAATTCCGCAATAGCGCCGCTATAACCGCTATTTAACAACACTGATCGCTTGGCCGTCTTAAAACTCAACATTCTTTAACTCTTCATATACTTTATGACTATGTATTATCTGATGGACAACTACATGATATTTAAAACAGATATTTGTTATTATATACTTATATACTTATTTTGGTAATCATTACATTTACATATTTGTTGAAGGTACAAGGAAAATACTGTAGCCCGCAGTTTGACTCTACAGAAGCAAATAAGTCGTTATGCTCCTATTTCCCTCGGTGCTGAGGTTGTTGTAATTTTTATTTTCATTTGTTTTAGTTTTTATATTGTATTGAACTGGATCTATCTACTGTTTAGCTTTTATTTTTATTCCCTCAGTGCATACCGTTAAAGTATGTTATTTCTATCATATCACATCACATCCCTCCTTGAATGCGAATGCATCTTATTTTATGTTTAAAACTAAATTGCTTGACATAATGAGGCCTTAATATATGGAAAAAGACTAACTGTAATGTCTTTATATGGTGTTATAAGTACTTGCACGTTTTGGTGTATTGCAAAGGTTATTCTGTCAGCTAGAGTTTATCTGTAATTTCTGTTTTTTCGGCATGGGATCCAATCCTGTGACTGAGAATGAACATTGAATTTGATCTCACAAAAAATATCGTCTATCTAAATTTGACAGTTAACCAAATGGGGATTGAACCTGGCACTTAATCTTTGAGCTGAATAAAAAACCCGGTACTCTGCAATTTTTTTCTCATGGTAGAGAATATTCTGAGACTTATCTTTCTCAAACTATTTACAAAACATATAATTTTAATTGGATTCTATTTTTTCTTGGCAACATGATCTTGATCCTGAATGGTAAGGGGAATTCTGCATCACATTGTGCACAGAAAGCCCCATAACAAAGCATTAGCAGGAAATGGGTATAGTATCAATCATCAAATATTTTATTGATTTATAGGCAAAACGATAAAATGGAATAATTAACATTTCATGTATTTGCAAGATGTATGATAGTAGCAAATAATTCTATGTTGCTTTTACTAGCAAATAATTAGAAGTGTCATTTTTGAACATTGAAGGTTATGATATGATATCATTATTGGTTGAGTTTATTATTTCTTGGACTATCAATAACATATTTATCCTAAAATTTGTGGTCCCCTTTTAACCTTATAATAAGTTTAATGTTTCATTATGGCAGTTGACAGGGCTTACAAATTCAGACAAAGAGGCTCTGGTTTTTGTTGTCAAGGCTGCAACTGTTATGGATGAAAATTTTCATCTGCAGGTTGTGTTTAAAATCCATTTAAAGCTGTGTTTGTATGAATTTGTTTGTGTACCTTTTCTGTATTTATTTTATGTTATATGTTCAGTATGCATGCTCATATGAAGATACGAAATTTAATGGTAAATTTGACTTTTAAACTTTTATCCACGCAAATAATTTTTCATATGCATGTAGTTATGTGTCTTGTAGCATGCTTGATACCTAGGTTTTGTTAATCATTTTATGATATTTGATGGGTAATTTATTTCTTCCTCCAAAAAATATTCTGAGTTTTTAACTGTGATTTGTAGAGTAAAACTAGGAAGATGGATATGTTCAAATGATAGTGTGCATTGCTAAAGTTTGTCTATTTATTTCCCTATTAGGCATGGTTCAGTAATCCATCTCTTAGAGATTGGTTGAAGGAGCATGCTGATACATCAGAGTTAAATAAGTTGAAATGGTCCTATTATCAGATTAACAAGAGCCCATGGTATGTGTTTTGTTCACAATGTAATCTACCAATTGAATGGTGTATATAATAGATAGATAGGCAGACTTTGGTGATTTTTTATGCCAGAGAATCAGCCTGACTAAGGCCAAAAATCCTAAAATTTAGCTCATTTGCTTCCATTTAGTACTAAGTTTCTCACCAGAATTTGATTTCTTAATCCAAGGGACCCTTTTTACAATGCAATATCTGGTTTGACTCTTGAAATCGCTAGGACCAAATGCCAGATGGTGTTCTTGACAGATACATGGACATCCATCAGCCTTGAATACTGCAAATTGTTTTAATAAAATATAGTAATATACAGAGTAGAACGGTAGAGCCTACTTATTTTAAAATGACCCATTTATGTCCGGATATGTTATATAATTATAATCTATTCCTTGTTGGCAGGTCTTGCCTTGACGAAGATGAGGCATTTTTGTCAACTGCAGATTCAGCAATAAGGCTGCTTTCTAAAGCAACTAGGACAGTGACAGATTGGAAGGGTTTGGAATACAGAGCAGCATTTCCTTTGCTGAAACCTGCTGGTGCTAATTTCTACCCACCAGACATGGACAAGATGGTATCATTATGTTAAGCATATGCTGTCAAAACAATTCATTTGCAAATTTGAAAAATGATAAAGCTAGTAATCTTGCAGGAGTTTGAATTATGGAAGGACAGTCTAGGAAAGCATGAACAGAAGGAGGCAACAGGCTTTTTCAGTGTTATTAAAAGGCACAGTGAATGTATTTTAGATTCTCATCAGTCTGATAACAAAGCAGGTTCTAATGATCTCTATATAGTTCCTTACTCTGAAGAGTACAAGTCTCTTCTTGCAAAAGCTGCTGATTTATTGCATAAAGCTGGAGACATTAGTGACTCACTGAGGTATGTTGTTTTTCATCCATGTTCTCATTATTAAGCAGCCATTGTTTTACTTCATGCTAAATACTACTTACAAATGCTGATTAACTCATTCTTTCCTGGTGTAGTTTGAAGAGGCTGCTACATAGCAAGGCTGATGCTTTCCTTTCAAATGATTATTATGACTCAGATATAGCCTGGATGGAATTGGTTGGTCATATTCTGTTTTTTATTTTTGTTCTACAGCCGTTATGAAGTTGTAAGCAAGTTGATAAGATTTGTTGTGAATACTGAATATATCTAGTTAGTATTTACTCTCATGTATCAAAATAAGTCCATTATTTAGATATTCTATATAAAAAAACTGATGTTGTATTATTAGCTTCACTAATGTAAACGAGAAATTTTATTCAAAGAATGCTAATTTTTATCAGGGTTCCAGTTTTCTTAGTCATGCACATAGACATGGACATACTACTCTACTTTCATGATATTTTTCTGATATTTTGATGATATTTGGTTTCTTCCATGTTTATTTCTTTCCTCTCCTGTATAGCATTTAGTTCATAAGTTAAATCCTTTGTAAAACAAAATAGAAAACATCATGATTGTTTCTCTTAACCACCTCTAGCTGATTAAATTCAAAGAATTATATTTAAGATTATAATTTTTATTTTTGATGTGATCAAGTATTATTGGTGTCATATTGTTTTAACCTATTGCTAAATTGTTTATATTGCGATACATTTTAATATCATGAAGTTATTTTTACAATATTTTCCGGCAGGACTCTAAGTTGGATGTCACTATTGTTCCATATGAAACTTATGAGGATAAACTTTTTGGATATAAGGTAAGTCTTAACAATGAGGCTTTGTACAGCTTATACAATTAAAGTCCTATGATTATATTAAACTTAAATGGTTTTTCATATTGGAATGATTCATACTTCTCAAAATTATAGCATATTAATGAAGTAGTTTGACAATGGACATAAAAAAAGAAAGAATTCTATTTTCATTTATGTAATTTCAAATTTAGATCTGGAGATCAGTGTCATGGTATGGTTTGCCATAGACAAAATTCTATTCAATACCAAGAATGACAGTATTTACTGTCAGATTTTATAAGGGACACACACATTGATGATTTTCATGGTTGCATCCCCTGAATTCTCTGTGTTTCTTAATAGTTTGAGGTACTCCTGCATAATTTGAGATTGACTGGATGAGTTCATCGAGGGAAGATTGTAGTACAACTGTATCTAAAATATCTTTTGACGACCCTTGTCATTATTTCATATATCCCATATATTAAAATAGTAACACTTGCCAGGATAATGTAAGCTTCCAAAAGATTAAGTATGTAAAGTTGCTTTGCTGAAAGCATAAAGTAACTTTGACCAGCCAGAGCTTAATGGACCAATTTCTGGTGCAATTAAGGTTGAATCATATTTGTGAAATCATCTATTGGATATGGATACCATGTTCTAGGTTGAATCTCTAAATTATTTTGCACTATCATGAATAAGCATATATAAATCATTCCTCAGTCTAAATTCACTCGAAACATGCTAGCATTATCCCACTTGAAAAGACATAGGACGCTATCTTTGAACTTGTGAATCAGTATTAGTAATTGCGTTGCAATTCTTTTAGGCTACCTTTGAAGCATATATTGGAATCAGGGATGATGAAGCAACAGCTCAATTGAAACTCTTTGGTGATCATCTGCAGGTACTATGCTTCAAGCATTCCATTGTGAATAAGTTTTGTAGTTTTTATTTTATTTTTTCTAAATTTAGTGTAATTGACATCTCAAATAATTCTACATCTCAAGCTTCTGGAGCAAAATCTCCCAATGGACAGTGCATACAAATCAGAAGATGTGAATGCAGCACCTATCCGTGTTATCCAGCTTCTATATAATGCAGGGGTGAGTGTTAGGAATATTTGAATATTGAGTGTGAATTTGTGTTTCTCTCTCTCTACACACATACACATGCACACATATATGAGGAAGAATCAAGTTACTCCAACACACACACACACGCAAATATATATATATATATATATATATATATATATATATATATATATATAAGGAGGGATTAAGTTACTCCAAGAGTAACTCTAAAACAGTTACTCTCTATCCTCCCTTTATTTTCTTTTAATCTTATGGTCAAAGATGATATATATATATGCTTCTGAGTTTTGACAGTAATTGTCCAGTTTCTGTTCAATTTTGAACTAACCTGCTGTCCAAAATAGTGGTAAAAAACATGATTTAATGGACAAACAGTACAGTCCATGACATCTGGCTTAGTTATTATGGTGGACACAATTTTCCATATGTTCTTTCTAATAATATTCACAAGGGGTTCTCAATTGTAATGCAGTAATCTATGCTTAAAACTATCAAACTAGAAATTTTACATGGATGAATTATTTCAGGATGTCAAGGGACCACAAACTCTTGCTTTCAATCTTCCAAATGATGAGCGCATTGTAAAAGACCGGGGATCATCAATGGTCATGCTTAAGAATGTTTCAGAGGCTAAGAAATGTTTCTGACCCTAAAATTTCTGGTTTGTTCAAGTTACAACTTACAAATTGTGAATGGGTCTCTTCCATTTCTTATTTTTCTAAATGGATATTTTATGAACGTGTCAATTCTTAACAGGTTCAAGCATATTCTTCTTCCTATAGCTGCTGCCTGTGTTGAAAGGGAGCAACAAGAACATGTAGATTTTGAATCATTCTTTACCCATACAATTTGCCATGAATGCTGCCATGGAATTGGACCACATACCATAACACTTCCAAATGGCCAAAAGTCTACTGTCAGATTGGTCAGTTCTACAATCTACTTCACTTGAGCAATTTCTTTGATTGCTAAAACTTTTGCAGTAAACTTACTGTCAGTGTGGCCGTTAAATTCATTGTCATTGTTATTATTATTATTAAAAAGTTACTGTTGAAAATCTGAATCAATTATTCTGTATTGTATAGTGGTTTATAGGCAAGTCATATCTGATTTAGAGGAAACAAAATCTCCTCTAACTATGTGTATGTATTGTAAATTTGTAACTAAATAAACCAATCTCCACAGTGTCTTCAAACATGCGGTTCCAGCATCTCTATGCCTACTGTTTCTCCTCTATGCCCAAGACGCTTGTGTAGGGGCCAAATTTGAGACGATGCAAACTCTAAGCTACTTTGATGACACGAAGAGGACACCTACTTGGAACTACCCATTATCTCCATTGCTGCAAATAATATAACCCTCCTTGCTCCTTAGCAGCTCCAATTATCCTCTCCATGGGTAGATCATGGGAAACACAATGAGAGGGAAAGAATGTTACTGCACATTCGAAATCTTGAGTAAGTTTGTGTATGGAGATAAGCTTATTGGATAGTTTAGGGACATGGTGAAGAGAAGGATGAAGGTGGATGTCACCACATCCAACAACTGGGGTAAGTGACCTGCTAGCAATGATAATGTGATGATGTTTTCTGGAATGAGCAGAATATGTTGAAAAACTAGAGGAATAAGGTGTCATATTGTTAGTAGCACTATAGTCAATAATTCAAAGATCCTTAGACACAGTACCCAAAACATTAAAGGATAAGATCTTAGAATTCATACTAGGCATAGCAAGAGACTAAGTGACATATGGCTCACTAAATGATTCCATGAGGGTCCTTAATTGTTCCAATTCAACTTTACTAAGAACAGGTGCCTCCTCATTGGATGGAAGTGCTGGTTGATACCACTTGTAACCTCCGAATCAGATATAGTTTGATGAGCCTACCTCTGTCTGAGATGCCTTTATACCCCCCCTTGAGTGATTATGAACTTTGTCCTCTTCATGAAGTTTAAAGTAGGGCTCTGTAGTGTGGCCAACCCTTCTACAATGAGTTCAACAACAATTCTCCCAGTTGACTTTTGTTGGAGGCTTCTTGATTCTAGAGGACTTTTGCATTCAACATAAATTTTTTGCAGTTCTCTTTTCAAATGATATATAAAACGTTTGATAGCGAAGGAAACTTCTCTTCCTAGAATCTCAGCCCAAATTGGGTCATATTTAGAATCCAGTTTGGAGAGGAATTTGAAGACTTGGGATCTCTAAGTAGACTATGTGAATGTGGTGAAGTCCTCCCTATTGGAGAGTCTGTTGGCATGGTCTGTCGTCATCACAAATCCTTGTATAGCCTTAAAGAGTCTCTTTGGGCTTGGTTTGGCTGATTTGCTCTATAGTTTAGTAGCACAATATATAACACAGTGAAGTTGACCAGTGTCTTTTACTTCCATTCAGCTCTAGTATGTATTTATTAGATAGCATATGTTGATGACAGTTATTGATATGTCAAATAGAAAACCTAGAATGACTTGAGCAACCCAATGACCCATGCAGCCCAAAATACAAACACAGTCAATACAAGTAGAAGCTCAAATACATCCAAACAAGGTCCTAATTGGATTACAAACCCAATTACGCCTAAATAAGGTCCTAACTGAAGTCCTATTCAATTTGGATTATTTGGACCTGTTGAAGATCCCACATCGACTAGTGATAAGGCCAAAATAGTGTATATAAGTGGGGGGCAACCCTCACCTTACAAGCCAGTTTTGTAAAGTTGAGTTAGGTCCATAACCCATTTTCTAAGATGGTATCAGAGTCTATCCTAGCGATCTGTTGGGTCAATTGTGCCTTGTTGTGGACCTACCGTGCCATCTGCTATCGGGCCGCTATCGGACCACCTGCAGATGTCTAGTCCTGTAAACTTCACGCTCGAGATGTCCAGTCCTCGGCGTGAGGGGGTGTGTTGGAGATCCCACATCGACTAGTGATAAGGCCAAAATAGTGTATATAAGTGGGGGGCAACCCTCACCTTACAAGCCGGTTTTGTAAGGTTGAGTTAGGCCCATAACCCACTTTCTAAGAGGACCAACTTGGATTCTTCTTCTTCCATAGTTTGCTTGAGGTTAAATATGTTGGTCACCTCCTGTTGTCAAGCCTCCTTGGCCCTCTTGGTTCTTTCCCTAGCCATAGGTCCTCCTAGCCCAATTAAAGCATCCTCCTTCTTAGTTCTTCCCTTTTCACTTGATGGTCCTCTTTGATCCTCATCAAAAGATCTTGGCAAACTTTGATACTTCTTGGCCATTAGTTTCAGACCTGCTATTCCTTGTTGTCTGCTTACCAGATAATCTTACATCCTCAGTTGACAAGATTATCAGTCTTGTTTGCCATTTTTATCATGTCAACTCTTATGCTTTCAGTAATACCTTGGATACTATCAATCAAGTAATGAGAACCATCTTAAGCTTAGAAAATGACTATTGTGTGCATACTTTATCACACCATTCTATTTGTATATAATATATTATTTACAAATTGCAATATCATTCCTTTTGATACAGGAATTACAAGAATTTTACTCGGCTCTGGAACAAGCAAAAGCTGATATAGTTGGCCTTTGGGCATTGAGGTTCTTAATCTCCCAGGTTAGTTATTATACTTTTTTTTTATTCTCTCTCGGATGAAATAAGAATTTATTGAAGGAAAGGTTAAAAGACAGGGAAAGCCTGTGAAAGGGACATGAAAAAAAAGTAAACCATCAGCTTGACTATGCTCTCAATATCTATAAATTTCTAAGAAACAAATCCCCTGAAAAATCCATGGCAGACAGTAGTTTCTCAAAATTCTTATGGTTGCACTCAAGCCAAAATGGACTATAAACTAACTTAGATAGTGCAAATCCGTAACACTTTTCACTTTATTATAGTAAACTTCCAAATTGGGAGATAGAAGGACAAAGACTGAATTTTCCACAAGTACCAACTTACAAACCTGTTGAGCAACTTTATAAATTAATATATTTAACATCACATATATAACTATGCTTTTGAAGTGTCTTCCTCACTTGGTAACTAAGTAGTTTCAGTGTAATGTTGTGTTTCACTTCATACATTTTCTAGACATTATTTTGTTTTGAGGCTTACTACTGATGCTAATGTCATTGACTGTCTCTGATTTTACCAGGATTTGCTTTCTGAAAGTTTATTGAAGTCCATGTATGTTTCTTTTCTTGCTGGATGCTTCCGGTCAGTACGTTTTGGTTTAGAGGAAGCTCATGGGTGCGCTGCTAGCTATGCATTCTTCTTTCATCTCGTGTTTATTATTGTGATGTGATTTAGCATATCTAAATCTACTGCATATAGTCAGAAAAGGACAAGCATTACAGTTCAACTGGTTATATGAGAAAGGAGCCTTTGTCTGGGATTCTGAAGGCACAATCTCTGTTGATTTTACCAAGGTATTATTGCTTCAAAATCTCTGTTTCTATCTCAGTCCCTCCATTTTATGTTTGTTTGACCCTAAGATGGGTGATATTAATTAAATTTTTCTTCTTCAAGATTGAAGGAGCAGTTGAAAGCCTGAGTAGAGAGATACTCACCATACAAGCCAAAGGTGATAAAGAGGCCGCTGGTTTACTTCTCCAGAAATACTGCATGTTGACAGAACCACTGAAAGTTGCTCTAAAAAACTTGGAAAATATTCAGGTATAAATCTTTAGACCACAGTACTCTGTTAGTTGCGATTAGATGATTAGTAACTTGTACTGCCAAGTGAGGCTTTGTTCCAACATAAAAAATGAGTTTCAGTTTTTCACACTACAAAACCCCAATTAGTTGTCTAAATTAGCATTTACTTATGACCCACATTTTCATAACACTGGAAGTTTATACCTTGTTTTTAATTTTTTGAATGTCAATTAAAAGACCATTTTGAATTATTAAAAATATTTAAACATCTCACTTTGTGACACGTTTTTAACATGCATGAAGCTGATACCTTTCTTTAAGCTTTCTATACTTTCAATTAAACCATATTGAATTGTCGGAAACATTTTAGCGTATCACTTAGTGTCTAATATCTGGCAGTAGTGTACCTAAAGCTGAAGTCATCCATATATGTTTTCATCCACTTATGATAGCTTGTTTATATGCTATGCATTAGATATGTGAATAATGTCACAGTTTGCATCAACCAACTTAAATATAGTTGGCTATTATTGTATGATAAGCATAGCATAGCCTTGCCTATTTCGACTAAAGGTACATAGGAAAAAGAAAAACTGAAAGGATCTGAAAATTAAATTACAAACATTTATGCCACATGGTCTTGATCCTATTATTGCAATCTCTTATAATTATTTTTATCAAAGACTCATTAAAATTCTCAAATTTATGTACACGATACACATCCCTGAAAACGTTAATCAATGTTATTGTTTTATAAAGTGAAAGATGTTCCTTTAAGCAATCATAATTGCACAACATGCACTCATTCTTTACATACTCTTTTCCAAGTCACTGGATAATGATGTGTTCCCATTGTTAACTTTTTTGAGCAGTCCTTATTCTGCTCATATGCTCATGTGTGCACAACTCATTCCCTTAGGTTAAATTTCCTGTGTCTGAAGTCTCCTAAGATATTATTTCTTCATAGAAACTGTGATTTTAAAATATTACAAAACTAATTATGTATATATTGTATTGCATATCCTAGGTACCTGTTGATGTAGCTCCAACCTTTCCTATTGCCAACAAAATATTGCAATGAAGGCAAGAGAATCAATGTGCAAAAATTTCCATGCTATCATCTCCGTTGACGAGGAAAAGTTTATTCAATTGATACATCTTCTCGTTTCGCTAGTTGTTACTATGAAATAATGGCATACTTGTTTCTTTGGGATGCTGTTGTTTTCCGTTGATTGATTCAAAAGGAAAACAATCAATTTTAGAAAAGAGTTTTAAACCTTGTCTTAAATGACTGAATTGATATTGAATCGTATCGATTCTAAGGATTTTGATTCCATTCTTGTTGATGGTCCTTTGTTGGTAGGACATGGTGAAAGGTATCATTGTAAACCTTATATAGGGTTATTACATCTTTTGATCTTGAAATAGAGCAACATCTCACTTCTTCCACCAGAAAAAGAAATTAAGTCAAACAATAAACAATATCTTGAATTAATAAGCTTTATCATCAATATATATGCTTTTCCCATTCAAATTTTGTTCTATAGTAAAAAGCATAATTGACATTGAATATATAAGAGCAACATTAGCTGGCTTGCTTAACTCGCTTTTATTGTTAAGGAATGGTATCCAAAGAAGGTTGCACTGTTGGAGAAGTGTACTCTGCAGTCAGCTAGAGGAACGTTTCCTATTTAAGCAATGGTTTATTACCATAGAAAATGGGGCAAACAGATAGAATGCAAAATCAATAAAAAAACATACAAGCACTAACATTTAAAAAATACAACTAAGATTACAATTGATTCCAAGAAAAATCAACAAAAATACAATTAATTCTTGCAAAGTCAACAAAAAATGATACAATTGGAGAACTATTGCTAACAACTCTTATATGTAATTGTGACTTTTAAAACAAGGTAGTGAGGCAAAAACAAGGCGGAAGGGTGAGAGCACATGAGCTTGAAATGAGTGAGTGAGTTGAAGAGAGGTGGAGATAAGGAGAAGAGTGAGAGGGAAAATGAAAGAGAAAGTGGTGTCTCAAGGTGATGAACACAAATATTCCCATGCTCCATCCTCTAAATAAGAAATTTAAGATCAATCTTATTGAGGTTCTGTTAAAGAACTTGCTAATAAGAAACTACGAACAATTTGTTCATACATTATTCTGTGCCAAATTAGTTGGGTTATTCAACATTGTTTTATACGGTGTGTCCTTGTAAATGGCATGTTGTAAGAGGAAAACAACCAAATGCTGTGGAGAAGGGAAAATAAAGGGGGGAGAGAGATATTGTGTATGTAAAAATAAGAGTAAATAATGACACATGTTGTTTCACAAATAAAATAAAATAAAATAATGACACATGTTGTGCACAGTACTTTAAAGTATGATTTGCATGAGCTATTGTTATTTTAGGAAATTTCAATATCTTGCTCTTTCCACAATTGCTGGTGGGTTTGTTCCTCAGTATATATGAATTCTGCAGGAGAAAAAAAATATAAATTTTGAACTTCAAATTATTTTAAATTATTTATACATTTTTTTTTTAAATTGACTTCTTCTACTTTGATATTTTTATCATGATTGAGTAGATAATTATATTGTTTATCCTTTGCTTTTTTTTAGTAGAGAAAATGTGACTTATATATTGCCAGAGTGGAGTATGTTGGATATGGACTATAACTTAGTATCATTTTGTTGTTCAAATACTGACTAAAATAAAAAAAAATTGAATAAATGAAAATAATAAAGTAATTGAATAATATTATTGTTTGTTGACAAATTTTAATTTTATTTTGATAAATAATTTAGTGATTAAATGAAAAGGAAGTTAAAAAAAAAAACAGAATTACATGGCTAATGTTAAAAGAATGAAGATACAAAATTTATGGGTTGCCTTTAAAACATTTAGGTAAGTATTGCGTATATAGGAGTGAATGAGAAGAGAAGCAAGGTGAGAGGTAGATGTTTATCGTTTTTAAAACTTTAGAATGATTTCAAGTGGTGGATTTGCGAGTTTAGTTACACTTTGTATTGCATTGAAAGCTCTGGTTTTAAGTTTGGCTTAAATATTCAACTTGTAGCAAATACGGACAAAAGAGCAGGGTTAATTTACAATTTATTGCAAGAAAACATAGCTATAAACATACCAATCATCATCCAATACAAAATCCAATTACTAATATGCATAAAATTGGATGGTCCCACACCATTATAAATATAATCCAATACATTCTGGTTTTGCAAAGATAGTTCACTCTAGGAAAACCAGCTAACAGGACATATATCAACAAACCACACCAATAAAATATCTTTTGCTTATTAAAAAAAAAACAACAAACCACAGGTTTAGTTGGACCAATTACAAATGTTATAGAGGAAAATTCTAGTGTTTGGTTCAGATGATTCAATAGAAACCTTCCATTGGTGAAGAAACAAAAGTGACTATAGGATTGAAATGGATACAAGAAATGTGACCAATAGAGTAAAGTGGAGTCATCACAGTCAGCAAGTATTACGTGCCCACCACCTCAGCTACCATCTGTATTCAGTAACAAATAAAACCATATTGTTATCTCTAGTCAACATTTCAAAATCAATATTCCAATAAGAATAGTGCAACACTGTATTATTCCATAACAAGTTTCAGATTCTAGCAGAGATAACAATCATTTCATCAAATCAAATCCCATTTGAGTTTGTAAATAGAGTATAGTATTTAATGGAATTTTTATTTATTTATTTTTAAATGGATAACAGATTAGAAAGATAGATTCTATCATTTTCCTTTGTTAGCATTAATTTACCTCAATAATCCATCACACAAAAATTTACCCTTTACTTTTACCACTCAGTATCTACTAGTAAACACCAAAGAATTAATGTGAAATGCAAGACTAAGTATATGCCATAAAAACTAAATCAGAAATAAAATCAAGAAAAACCATGTAATTCCAGCCTTCGAAGGCATCTTAGTCCTGTTACTTTGCTATCCTTTGTGCAATTGATTTATGCAATCTACTCAATAGGGTTAAGAGTTTACTCAAACATTGTTGTGCTTACTTGGTTTTCCTATTTATCAACTGGACTTTATATCATCTAAAGCTTACATGTCTCGCCATGTGCTTTAGCAATACCTAGGAAATTTCTAATCATCCATATGATATAAAGTTCATTTAACAAATGAAAACAAATTTAAACAAAATATAAAATGGTTCTTATACTCCACTTTACCAAAAACAATCTAAATTAAGAAACCACATTACTTTAAGACAATATAAAGCATCAACCTTTATATGAATAAAAGTTTTAATTTTTTTTGTCTGAAAAAAATTATTTAAACATGTTCCAAGTTGGAAAATAAATCCCTGAAACTTTGAAAAATTATAAAAGGGTTAAATATATAAATATAGAAATATTAATGTTTAGTATTTAAAAAATAACTCACGTAATTTTATTCCCTCAGTTTTTGAAATATGTGAATTGTAGTCCCCATTTTTCACAAAAATCATCTCCTTTTAATCTCTAATTTAAAGAAATAGGAACCACACGACACATTTCCATAAATAAAAGATTAAAAAGAGATCATTTTTTTTTTAAAAAGACTAAAAGTAAACATTACCTTAGTTAAAGAGACAGAGAATATATTTAACCCATTATAAAATGTGACTTTATAGTCCAACTTGTGGACAATTTTTAACAATTCACTGAATTTAATAATTGGCTTTTCAGTACTATTCATTCTATTAAACCCATTTTAGTCTATTCAAAAGTCAAATAAAATTTAGCCGCACGATACAAAAAATAAAAATAAAAATGACATCATGGAGTAGAAATAAAAATAAAATGGTCACGTTAAAAATAACATGAACACTATACTTTCTAAAAATAATTGAAGCCTTCTTACCTTATAGACGATTCCTACTGATGCAACAGGTCATATTATCACTTCATCATTTATCTGGATGGCAGGAATGTGAGCAATCTTAGACCAGTGTTTCCCTTTCCGACTTTGATACCTTGCTTCTAGTAAAGGACAGTCACTTATCCACAGTAATTCAAGAGAGCATGGCAACTGATCTTCTGGCAAGGACTCAAGGCTTTCACAACCGCTGACGTCAAGCTCTGTGAGAGAAGTAAGATATTGAAGCCCGTTTCCTTCCAACAACTTTAAATCACCAAGATTGTATAGGCGCAGAGACTTGAGAGATATGAGATGTTGAAGCCCTTTTCCTTCCACTTCCAAAGACTTCAAACCATCAAAACTCGATAGACGCAGATGCTGGAGAGAAGTGGGCAGTAACGGCTCCTTCAACAGGGTGTTAACAACATCTTCCTCCCCAGAACCACTAATTTCAAGATAAGACAGAGAAGTGAGGCGTTGGAATAGGAAACCTAACTCATGTTTAGACATACATGATAGCATTCCAACATCAACATAAAGTGATTGTAAACTGGAAGGAAAACACCTTGGGGACAATGATGTTAGCTCTGGAAGCCCAGAAAGGCGTAACCAATGAAAGGCAGGGAGATCAATCAGTTCTGGAAGTGACCTAAGATTCTTACAATCACGGACAACAAGATGAACTAATTTGAGAGCAGCCGTTCCACCTTGAGTAGTAATTGCTTCCATGCTGCGACAAGTTATGATAGAAAGCCTTTGTAGGGAAGGGAAACAATCTAATGGAAAGGACGCCAAGGATTGACAGCTTCCCCAAATGGTCAGAGACTCAAGTGATGTGTATCTGTGCCATGATTCGGAAGACAGAAATTCTAAGTTCCCACAGTCGTAAATGTCAAGTGATTGCAATGACGTTGGCAAACCATCAGCTGGGAAGGAAATCAAAGTGGGGATATTTTCAAGAGTCAACTTTTGAAGACAATTGGCAGCTAGTATCATTCTTGGCAAAGATGACAAGCTGTCACATTTTTCAATACATAGATTCCTATAAGAAAAGTTGTCAAGTAAGGACAACAAGCCTTCTCCCCCTTCACTAATATGTACTGATTCAATTGATGAGTTCCAGTGCAGATCACATGATTTTGCCTCTAGCTGGTTGCACTCTGATATACTAACATCTGTCAATGAAGGTAGATGGTTGGGCAGGTTTCCTCTCAACTTGGGGCACTTCCATATACTCAAACGCTTAAGGAAAGGAAAAGGAAATTTGATGCCTTCACCTTCAAATGGTAGCCACTCCTCCCACTCTGACATCTCTCCAAACTGGATACTCTCCAACAATGGAAATGGCTGAAATGAAAGGGAACCTCCATTGTTGCAATAGAATTCGTCACCAACTGTCTTGACCATTTTCATCCTTTTAATCACAAGCTCCTTAAGAGAAGGTAATTGTCCAAATGGTGGAAGTGAAAAGCAATAGTTGCAATCACTGATGGAAAGGACTATAACATTAGAATATGAAGAGTCACCCAACCATTTTGGAAAGCTTGTGCCGCTGTAGTATCTGATGCAGAGTTTCTTTAAATTTGTTGATGGTTGCAGGTTCTCAAGTACATCTTTCTCAATTTGTGAATCTTGTGGTTCACTGCCCCACTCCAGCGTAAGCTCCTCAATATGCTCTTTTTTCTTTAAGTCAGCTTGAAATGCATCCTTGGGATCAACAACATTTTGTAGCTTCAAAATGGAAAGTGTACCTTGCAAGTGAGGAAATTTTCTTAATTCTCTGATAGTTACTCCATCTTCTCTGCCTACAACAAAACAAGTCAACACACGGAGATCTTGTAGCTTGCATACTTGTGCTGGCATCTCCAACAAATTTGTGTATCTAATATCAAGGTGGCGTAGATTGACCAAATTTCCTATCTGTTCTGGCAGCTGTGTAAGAAAATTACAACCTGATAATTTCAAAGTCTGCAAATTGTAAAGCCTAAAGGTTGCATTGGGCAACGTTTTGATTGAAGTATAGGAAAGGTCAAGATACCGCAAAAGCACCAAATTGCTTATTAAATCAGGCAGCTCATTGATATTTTTGTATGAAGACAATGACAATGTTCGCAAATATCTTAGCTTTGGCAGCCAATCATGTGACACCTTCTTGGTTACACAACATTGAAAGTCAAATAGTGGTAAAAAGGTGCGCAAAAACTTTAGGTCATACAAACCCTCAAAGTTTTTAGAGACATCAAACTGTCTTCTAGGAAATGCTAGATGGCGAACAGTTCCTTGGATTTCACCACCTTTGAAGTAGGAAGAACTTTTTCCAGATACAAGTCTAGATAAATCATAGATGAGGTCATGCATTCGAAACTTATCCTCTGCTTGAGTCTTGTCTTTTTCAATTAAAGATCTAGATAATAATTCATTAAAGTAGTCATCACCTGCTGATTCCATTGCTTTCTCTGCGTGGATTTGTTGAAGAAAGCCTTCAGCCATCCATAACAGAATCAATTCCTTCCTATCCAACAAATGTTGTTTGGGAAAAATTGAGCAATAGGCAAAGCATCTTTTCAAATGTGCTGGGAGATGAAGATAACTTATGTGTAAAGCTGGTAAAACCTCTTCATGTGCCCACAAGTTGCTGTTCAGAATTTTATTCCATTCCTTTGCATCAGCATTTGATCGCAAAAGACCTCCCAACGTTTTAGCAGCTAAAGGTAGGCCATTGCATTTTCTTGCAATTTTCCTACCAATTTCTTCTAGGATTGGATATTTGTCGTAACTTTCATTTCCAAATGCGTGTTCAGCAAGTATACACCAACAATTTTCATCTGTTAGATGTTTCAGCTCATAGATGGGAAATGTACGTGTCATTTGTGCAACTTTCTGTTGTCGGGTTGTCACAATAATTTTACTTCCCTTTTTCCCACTGCTGAGAGGTGCTATCAGGTGATGCCAATCATTATACTTCTCATTCCATAGGTCATCAAGCACAAGCAAGAATTTTTTATCTTTCAAGCTGTTCTTCAACTCAACACGAAGAGCATCAAAATTGGTACTATCACAATTTTTAGAAGTAACAGATTCAACAAGTGTCTTTGTTACCCTAAACACATCATAATCATCAGATACCCATGCCCAAGTTGTCAAATCAAAATGTTGCTGCACTGCACTATCATTATAAAGGCATTGAGCTAAGGTTGTTTTTCCCAGACCTCCCATGCCCAATATCGTTAGCACTTCTATATTATTATTCTTCTCATCTTCATCAGAGAGAAGCATGCTCAGTAGCTTCTCTTTGTCATCCTCTCTTGCAACAACAACAGATTCAACCAATGAATCTGTAACTGTTCTGTGAGAGACTTTCCTAGAAACACTTTGCAAACCAAGAATATCTTTTTGTTTCACAAAATGTTCCAGCTTTCCAGATATTTCTTCAAGCTTGGAATTCATGCTCCTATAGAATTGATTAAAGGGAGAAGAAAATAATGACCTCACCTGGGTAGTAAAGGTTTTAGAATCTCCCTCGACCTTGCACCTCAGACAGTCTGTGTTGATTTCATCCAACATATCTTCAGCATCTAAGACAGCATCTTTCAACTTGTCAAGCCATGCCTTCACTTCTGGAATAGTGATTTGTTTCTCCTCAGCATCATTGAGCACAACAGTGAGTGCCAACAGCTTTATCTCCAGCTCATCCAACAGAGAAACATTCAGCTTTCTATTGGCAAAGAAATCTCGAAACTCTGCAGAAGTGATCCTATCCAACAATATCTCCACAGAAGCAGAGATGAGTGCCTCTCCCACCATAGCAAGGGCCATTTCTTCTCTTGTGTTTAGCAAATTGTATGAATACTCTGAAACTTTAGCCAAATGTTGAATGTGATAGAGAGTTGTGGTAGTGAGAAACTATTGTGTTAGAATGGTTTTAATTGAGTAGTACTGTAAACGCGTGAAGCTTTTGTTTTCTGCATAAATGTTGACTGACAAACAGTAGTACGTACATCTAGCAATTAATTTTCCTCTTCTTCACTGATTAAGTAAAAAGTATCCGTCGGTGCAGTTTTTTATATTTATATATGCATTTTCATAGATACAAACATTGAATCAAATATGTAAATTGTCAAATCTATCTTACTAAAAAGTCAGACTTATTAAATACATGGTTAATAAAAGATATTTAAGCAGTTGAAATTATAAATAATTAAGTGAAAATACAAATATATAAGAGTACATTTGAATTAAAATAATTTTAACATTTCATGACATATTTATAAAATAGGTAAATTTAAATTATTATAATTTTATATATTTTTTATTTTACTAGTAATATTTTATTAATTTTGGATTTCAATTTTTTATTCATTTTGTACGATCTGGTTCAAATAAGTAATTAATCATAAATGACTAAAAGGTTAGACTTATTGAAAACACGGTTTATAAATGATATTTAAGTCATTGAAGTTATTTATAATTAATTGGAAATATAAATAATTTTTTTTTTTGAGGGAGGAAATATAAATAAATAAGAGTACATTTAAATTTAAATAATTTTTAGCATTTCATATGATATTTTAAAGTAAATTTAAGTTATACTTGTTTTTTTTTTAATTTTCTTAGGATTATTTTACACATTTTGCCTTTTATTTATTTATTTATTTATTTATTTATTTTGTAACACCTTTTTATATATAAGTAAATTATTAATTATACCTGACTAAAATGTTAGACTTATTAAAAACATAATTAACAAAAGACATTTAAGTATTTGAAGTTAAATTTAATTTGCTTAAAAAAATACACTAATTTCACGATATATGATTCATTTAAAAACATTCTTTTGGACATATTTTATGACAAGTTGTATATCCTTGTAAACATTTTTGGTCTATTTATAACAATTATAAATAATAAACTTGTATTACACAGAAGCAGAGATGAGTGCCTCTCCCACCATAGTAAGGGACATTTTTCTTCTCTTGTTTAGCAAATTGTATGTGATACAGACTTGTGGTACGCTGAGGTACCGGTCAGAAAGTGTGGTATACCTGTTGCAGCAGGTTAACTAATGTGTTTTTTACCTGCTGTAGCAGGTAAACATCTAGAGAAAAAAAATTATTTAAAAAATAAGATTATATAAAATTATTATAATAAAAATTAGAACAAAAATTTTCTTTTTTTTAAAAAAGTGGGAACCATCGGTGGTGCTTGAATAAATTATCTATTATAATAGGTTGGTTAATCAGGAAAAAAATCATTTTTTTTATTAAATGAAATTATATAAAAAATTTTGAGCAAAATTATTTCTCTTATGCTCCCACCGGGAGAAAAAAAATATTTTTTAATAATTTTTATATGATTTCATTTAATAAAAAATAATTTTTTTTCTTCCAGTTAACTAATATATTATAGTAAGTAATTTGTTCAATAAAAAAATGATTTTTTTTCTCCTGGTTAACCAACCTATTATAATAGGTAATTTGTTCAAACACCACCAGTGACTTTCACTTTTTTTTAAAAAAGAAAAAAAATTTATTCTAATTTTTGTTATAATAATTTTATATAATTTTATTTCTTAAATAAAAAATATTTTTTTATTTTTTTTCTTCCAATAACTATCTACTGCAGCAGGTAAAAAATTATTGATTAACCTGCTATAACATGTTCAAAAAATTATCTCCCATCAGTGTTTTGAACTCCACTTTAGCCACACCAGGAAACTATTGTGTTAGAATGCTTTTAATTTACTAAAGGGCCACCGGTGGTTCACCCTTAATTGAGTAGTACTGTAAAGTGTAAAGGCGTGAACCTTTTGTTTTCTGCATAAATGTTGACTGACAGACAAACACTGGTACGTACGGTTGGGCATGGACTAGTAACATCTAGGAATTAATTTTCTTCTTCTTCACTGGTTAAGTAAAAAGTATCTGTCGGTGCAGTTATTTATATATGCATTTTCATAGATACAGACATTGAATCAAATATCAGGAAAAAAAATTCAATGAAATTTTCAAAATTAAATAAAAACATAGGAAAAAAAATGGAGATTAAGAGGGAAAGTAATTTATTTAAATATGTAAATTGTCATCAAGTCTATCTTACTAAAAAGTTAGACTTATTAAATACATGGTTAATAAAAGATATTTAAGTAGTTGAAGTGGTTATAAATAATTAAGTGAAAATACAAATAAATAAGAGTACATTTGAATTAAAATATTTTTTAGCATTTCATGTCATGTTTATAAAGTATGTAAATTTAAATTTTTATGATTTCATATTTAAATTTAAATTTAAATATTTTATTAATTTTGGATTTTATTTATTTATTCACTTTATAAGATCTAGTTTAAATAAGTAGTTAATCATAATTGACTAAAAGATTAGACTAATTAAAAACACGGTTTATAAATGATATTTAAGTCATTGAAGTTATTTATAATTAAGTGGAAATATAAATAAGTAAGAGTACATTTGAATTTAAATAATTTTTAGCATTTCATATGATATTTAAAAAGGTAATTTTAATTATAATTGTTTATATATTTTTTAATTTTCTTATGATCATTTTACACATTTTTCCTTTTATTTATTTATTTATTTTGTAAGATTTTTTTATATATAAGTAAATTATTAATTATACCTGACTAAAATGTTAGACTTATTAAAAACATAATTAATAAAAGATATTTAATTATTCGAAGTTATAAATAATTCGCTTAAAAAAACACTAATTTCACCATATATGATTCATTTAAAAACATTATATTGGACATATTTTATGACAAATTGTATATCCTTGTAAACATTTTTGGTCTATTTTTAACGATTACAAATAATAAACTTGTATTATGGTCTATTTTTAGTCTATTAGAGGATAAATTGTAATTTTGGTCTCTTTTTAATTTTTATCTGTAATTTTTGTCCTTTTATTTTTTTTCTGTGATTTTAGTTCTCCTATTTTAGAAAATTCATAATTTTGGTTCAATTCTCAATTTTGCATATATTTATTTATTTATTGCGGATCAAGAATTAAATTGTGACCAAAATTGCAATCAATAATTGAAATAAAAGTGTGTAATTCGGTAAAACTAACTTATAAGCTAGCTGAAGTTGATAAGCTAACTGAAAAGTTGAAAACTTACAAGCTAGATTTATTGAATTGAAAGTGTATAGTAAAATTAGCTTAAAAGTTAAAATGAATTGAAAGTCTTTCCCTTCAAATAAAAATTTTCATTTTTTAGTTCATCAAATTCTAGTGAAAGGACTAAAAAGAGCAATTTATGAGTTTGAGAGACTAAAAAATGCGAATTTTTATTTGGAGGAAGTTGAGGGAACAAAATCATAAATAAACCCAACTTTTTTAATGTTTTACATTCAACTCATCCAACACAGAAACATTCAGCTTTCTGCTGGAAAAGAAATCTCAAAACTCTCTTGAAGCTATCCTTTTTATTAAGAACTCCACAGAAGCAGAGATGAGTGCCTCTCCCACCATAGCAAGGGCCATTTCTTCTCTTGTTTTAGCAAATTTTATGAATACTCCGAAACTAATTTAGCAAAAATGTTGAATGTGATACAGACTTGTGGTGGTGAGAAATTATTGTGTTAGAATGCTTTTTAAGTCAGGTCAACGTTTTGTTTTCACATTCAATAGTACTGTAAACGCGTGATCCTTTTGATTTTTTATTATTTTTTTAAAAAAAATAATTGACTGACCGACAGTAGGGCATCATTGTATATTGGTAGTGAAGTGCTTGCCTATTCGTTATTTACTCAAAAAATACTTTCAAATAAAATATCTCCGAAGAACATTTTCGTTATCAATTTTTCTATAAAATAATATGAACTAATTAAGGTTGCAATTATCTTGATAATAATACTACAATTTATTGTTAATCCCGATCGATCAAGTATGTGATCTATGTTATCCTTTTTATCAATAAAACTTTTTTTTCCCTTGATCTAATACCAGAAATAAAAAGAAAATAATTCCTCTTTCCTCTTATATTCGTTATTTCATTTCCCCTTCAATATAAATATGGTTAAGGTTAAATTTCTACGGATGCCTCAATAATGCTACTAATATTTTTGTTTGCTTTTGGTTGAGTGGATTACCTCGAAAAAATACAAAAGTTGAAAGGAACTTTTCGAAAATATTGATTGTAAGGTTCTGGCTACGGTGAAGTAGCGAAAAAGTGAGGCACCGGTGCACAATGAATTATGACCGTTTGATATATTAATAAAAAAATGAATGGTTAAGATGTGTGACCGGTTACCTGAAAGTAAATTTAAACCGGTTTTGCATATTAGTCCCCGTATGAAATACGTATTTTATACTAGTTGGATTGGTTTGCAAAATACAGAAAATACACAAATGGCATTTCACACTAAAAACCCTAGGCATTTCACCGGTGTTGAAGATTGCATGAGTCAACACCGGTGAGGATGGTCTGCCAGCAGTGCCGCTGTTGGTGATGGTCACTGCCATGGACGTTCATGTTCCCACTTGTACAAGAACCCGTCCACGTACCCTAGTGACGTCACAGACGCTTCCTTCGACTCCTCAGAGGATGACCCCATCGGCGAAATCGACAAAGCCAAAGCTTTGAAGCAGAACGATTTTCTCCTAACGCCTTCTCGAAGCCTATCGAAATTTCCATAAACCGAACCCTGACAAAAGGTGCGTTTAAGTTAACCCTTTCTTTCATATTTGTTTTGGAATAGTTGTTTTTATGTCCAATAGGTGTTTTTCGAGATCCTTAAATTTTCATTTTGTGAAAATTTTCTATTTATGTCAGGATTTAGGACTTTACTTGTTGTTATTGATAGGTCACTTGTTCTGGAAATGCTTTGCAATGTTGTTGATTGCTTCCCGTTGCATTTGTTTTCCGGTAATATGCTTCATTTTTTTATATTTTTTTTATTGTGTTGTATGGAAATTTTTTATATAGATGGCACTCTGATTTTCTCTCTCCATGTCGCTTCTCTTTCCCTTAGCCAGAACAGGGAATTCATTTCCTTCATCTCACGATGGCACAAGCGTGGACACCGTTCACTCCGTTGAAGTTGCTGCTGGCGCCGCTGTTAACTCTGTTTTTCGCGTTGAGCCAGAAACAGAGTCTCTGTTCCACGCTCAAGAACAACGAAGAAGGTAAATAAAATAATGGTTATTATGTAAACGACGGGGCTGAGCCGAGTCGTTCGTTTAATTTGGAGTTTGTTTTTAAGCGAGTTTACTTACGAAACGGTGTGTCGTTTTGGATGGCGCAGGTTTGGCGCTGCTAGCGTTGAGGGAGAGTGGTGAGTGACCCGCAGAGGGCTTTATCAAGTTGGAGTGGTGGCGAAGATGGAGACATTGATCCATGCTCGTGGTTCGGTGTGGAGTGTTCTTCTCACGGTAATGTTGTGACCTTGTAAGTGTACTTAACCTCTTCTTCTCTCTTTAGTTTCTCTAGCTGGGTAGAGACATTTAACAGTATTTTAGGCTCGTTTGGCATGCTTTTTCTAATCTAATTACAATGCTTTTCAAGAATCTCGCAAGAAGTTTGCCACTTTCAGTTTTATAAAGAATCTTCATACACTATTGCTATGAGATGCAGTGTGTATAGTGTTATACTGTTATATAATTATACAACAAATTTGGTTTTTGCTTTACTTTTCTTGTTCACAGAATTGTCATTTTTTCGTCATTTGCTACCTAGGAAATAATTATAGGTTTTGTGATCATTGTTTGCAGAACACGTGTAACCCTCAAGAGGGATGGTGTAGTCATAGATTTGGTTCCCCCTCCAACCAAGGTTAATAATTTGATATTTGGCCGAACATGGATTGATTCACCTGGGGAGATGATAATGACAAACTTGACAACTGGGGACAAAGTTGTACTGTACTTTCAACCATGTGGATGGTTTGGGTATGTAACATCATTTTCTTGTATTGTTTTTCAATTAAAACATTTCAACTGGCTCATTTTATGATGTGATAAGAAGAAAGAGACAGTTATATTGTTGAGGTGTTGCGGTGTCCATATATCATTGTTGTGATATTTAGGTGTAGATATTGGTGGTTTGTGTCATGCAGGTTCCTACAGCACTCTATGATTAGCACAAAAGGCCATTGAACAAAGGGTGTGTTTACATTTGTCAATCAAGCCCTGCAGTGGTGTCTCAAGCATACTATCACCAATTCCAAGAAGATTCTTCCTTGTTCCGTAGGTCAAGGTTAGAAGAACTAGCAGTAGGTGGAAGAATGGTGCTGATATTTTTGGGGAGAAGGGGCCCAGAACATGTTGACAGAGGCAACTCTTTCTTCTGGGAGATCCTTTCCCGTTCATTTGCTATTCTAGTCTCACAGGTACACTAATAGAGGACACACCATCATCATTACCATTATTATTGTTGTGTTATAACTGACAAGTTGAAATTCAACATATTCACAAGGACAAAATAAAATTGAAAATATCTAACTTCCTTCTTAATTACTGAAACAAAACTACAGTCTCTATAGGTGAAAAATGATTTAGACACTACTTATGTGGAAGTTCTGTAATGTTACCTTTTGCTAATTTTAGCAGCCTATTTGACAATTGATATGATCTTTCAATCATTATTGATTACTATATTCTGTAATAAATGCTTAACTTCAGCTAATCAGAGTTAGCTAGCCTGACATTAAAGTCAATGAAACAATTTTGGTTGGAATTTTATTGGTGAATTCACATTATCAAGTTGTCAGTTTTATCATAAGCACTCTTGTCATTAAAGAAAAAAAGTTAAAAGTCCATGGAATATATAAAACAAATGCTAATATTCAGTCTTGAAAGTGATAATTTGTGTTATTTTATTTTTATACAAATTAATCATGTATGATAAAATTGCTTATGAGCTACTAACCTGGTAAGATTATTTAGTAAACAAATTAATACTTTTGATCAATATACATAAAGATACACTTTTAAATATCAAAACAACATAAATTGTCGATTTTAAGAATCAAATTGTATATATTATTAACTCTCTATATACACCTAGGACAATAGGATATATGTTTTTGGAGGTATACAATCAAGGATTTTGCTTTTGACAAAACAAAACTATATGGATGACTATGAATGCACCTTTAATCTTTCTTTTCTGCTTCAAATTCTGACCAGGTACTCCTAAAAGCTATATGGATAACTATGAATTAATTCTTTTGTCACCTTTTCTTAGCCTCCTCCTCCTTCTTCTTCTTTGTATTTTTCTTCATTTTTGGTTTTGATTTGTCTTTCAGGGGGAAATAGAACAAGAGAAGTTTGATTCATATGATGTACATTTCTATGCAGCATCAAGGGAAGAGATAGAAGAAGAGGTGAGGAAAGAAGGGTCATTCAAGTTGGAGAGGCTAGAGATGTTTGAGATGGACAAGAGTCATGAGCAAGGAAGTGGGAGCTATGGCACACAGGTTGCTGTGGCAGTTAGGACCATTGAAGAATCCATGATCTCACACCACTTTGGAGAAGGGATCTTGGACAGTTTGTTTGAGAATTATGTAAGACTGGTAGATGAAGAAGTGGCTAAGGAGGATATTAGACCAATCTCTTTTGTTCTGGTTCTCAGAAAAATGTGATGATATGATTGTTATTGTACCAAAATATTATATCAAGGTTATTAATTATTTTGGTTTGCAGTAATGAGACGTGTTTAACTTGCAGCCATTTACTGCCCATCACTGTAATCATGATCAGTCTAATGTAAAGTGTTGGTGTTTCAGTTTATTTCTTCATGTATGTATACTCTTCCTGTATGGGGTATTTGATCATATATTTGAATATTCTAAAATATACTAATATTAATGATGTAAGTTTGCAGAATCAATCTATTTGGGATCGACCTCCAAAAATTGTGGAAGAAAACAGTTTTATACTATTTAATTTAATAATTCATTTTCTGAAAAAAAAAATATCTTACAAAATCTGTCTAACGTTGCATAAAAAAATATCTTACAAAATCTACAAAATACTGTCTAACGTTGCATAAAAATTAAAATACTGTCAAATAGAAAAGGGATTATACGTTGTGCAAATACTGTCAATAAATCCCTTTTAGCAAATTAAAATTATTAAAAGGGGTTTAATAAATATTATCCATGATAGACCCCTTTGTGCAAATAAAATAACTTAATTTTCTATTTTATAAAATACATACATCCAGTAACTTAACCTGTTATTGTAAGTAAAACTTCATTGTGCACCGGTGCCTCACTTTTTCACTACTTCACCGTAGCCAAGCCCTGATTGTAATTTGTAAACATTGTGTTCTTTCCTTGAAAGTGACCATCCAACTACCCATTCTGCATTTAAACACTGTTGGAAAAATCTTATCCCATTCCAAACAAAACAGGATGTCTCCCACTAAAATAGTAATGCTCTCTATTGGATTACATCAAGAGACTTGGTGGTATATGACTATCAAAATTCAAGTATTAATATAGACGAAATTCAAAAAATGTCCAGACATAATGCTTAGATTTAGCACAAGTTAGTTCTACAGTTTTGTAGATTTATGAATTTTAAAATAGACAAATATCATAATCAGGGTAAAATTATGTCATTAGAAGCTTTAATTTATTTGTCTAGTTAGCTACTCCATATCATATTCTCAATTCTAAGCCTTCTAAAGTACTAAATAATTGCAGTAAAAAAAAGGATAAAATATATTTTTTGTCTCTTATTTTATCTAAATTTCTATTTTTAGTCCCTCATAAATTTTTTGTGTTTTTAGTCCCTCAAAAATTGTTTTCTTTTGTTTTTAGTCTTTGACATTAATTTTAACTATTAAATGATGTTGTGACTAGCATAATTTGTGCTTGAAAAATTTCTATTTGAATTTCTAGCGATTTTTAACTACTGCAAATTTCTGGCAAACTAAAACTATCAAAAAAGTTAAAAAAATAAAATAAAAAATCAAAACCTCAAATACCAGATTTTCTGAAATCACAATAAATGTTACAAAAATAAATATTTCTAACCGCCAAAAAATTTGTAGCAGTTAAAAGTCACTAGAAACTTAATTAGAAAATTTTCACACATATAATTTATATCTGTCATGTCATTACTTAACAGTTGAAATTAACGTCAGGGATTAAAAATAAAACAAAATAATTTATGCGGACTAAAAATAGAACAGAATAATTTATGAGGAACTAAAAATAGTAAAAAAATTTATGAGAGACTAAAAATAAAAATCAAGATAAAATGAGGAAAAAAAATAAATTTTACCAAAAAAAAATACTAAATAATTAAGATCAACGTTTTGAGTAGTACTGTAAACGCGTGAACCTTTTGTTTTCTGCATAAATGTTGTGACTGACAAGTAGTACGGTTGGGCATGGACTAGTTACATCTAGGAATTAATTTTCTTCTTCTTCACTGATTAAGTAAAAAGTATCCGTCGGTGCAGTTATTTATTTATTTTTATTCTGCGTCGGTGCAGTTATTTATATATGCATTTTCATAGATACAAACATTGAATCAAATATCAGGAAAAAAAAATTCAATGAAATTTTCAAAATGAAATAAAAACATAGCAAAAAAAAAATGGAGATTAAGAGGGAAAGTAATTTATTTAAATATGTAAATTGTCATCAAGTCTATCTTACTAAAAATTTAGATTTATTAAATACATGGTTAATAAAAGATATTTAAGTAGTTGAAGTGGTTATAAATAATGAAGTGAAAATACAAATAAATAAGAGTACATTTGAATTAAAATATTTTTTAGCATTTCATGTCATGTTTATAAAATACGTAAATTTAAATTATTATAATTTCATATTTAAATTTAAATTTAAATATTTTATTAATTTTGGATTTTATTTATTTATTCACTTTTTAAGAATCAGTTTAAATAAGTAGTTAATCATAGCGGACTAAAAGATTAGCCTAATTAAAAACATGGTTTATAAATGATATTTAAGTCATTGAAGTTATTTATAATTAAGTGGAAATATAAATAAATAAGAGTACATTTAAATTTAAATAATTTTTAGCATTTCATATGATATTTAAAAAGGTAATTTTAATTATAATTGTTTATATATTTTTTAATTTTCTTAGGATTATTTTACACATTTTTCCTTTTATTTATTTATTTATTTTGTAAGATTTTTTTATATATAAGTAAATTATTAATTATACCTGACTAAAATGTTAGACTTATTAAAAACATAATTAATAAAAGATATTTAAGTATTTGAAGTTATAAATAATTCGCTTAAAAAATACACTAATTTCACCATATATGATTCATTTAAAAACATTATATTGGACATATTTTATGACAAATTGTATATCCTTGTAAACATTTTTGGTCTATTTTTAACGATTACAAATAATAAACTTGTATTATGGTCTATTTTTAGTCTATGAGAGGATAAATTGTAATTTTGGTCTCTCTTTAATTTTTATCTGTAATTTTTGTCCTTTTATTTTTTTATGTGATTTTAATTCTCCTATTTTAGAAAATTCATAATTTTGGTTCAATTCTCAATTTTGCATACATTTATTTATTTATTGTGGATCAAGAATTAAATTGTGACCAAAATTACAATCAAGAATTGAAATGAAAGTGTGTAATTTGGTCAAACTAGCTTATAAGTTAGCTGAAGTTAATAAGTTAACTGAAAAGTTGAAAACTTACCAACTAGATTTATTGACTTGAAAGTGTATAGTAAAATTAGCTTAAAAGTTAAAATGAATTGAAAGTCTTTCCCTTCAAATAAAATTTTTCATTTTTTAGTTCATCAAATTCTGGAGAAAGGGCTAAAAAGAACACTTTATGAGTTTGAGAGACTAAAAAATGCGAATTTTTATTTGGAGGAAGTTGAGGGAATAAAATCATAAATAAAGCCAACTTTTTTTAATGTTTTACATTCAACTCATCCAACACAGAAACATTCAGCTTTCTGCTGGAAAAGAAATTTCAAAACTCTCTTGAAGCTATCCTTTTTATTAAGAACTCCACAGAAGCAGAGATGAGTGCCTCTCCCACCATAGCAAGGGTCATTTCTTCTTTTGTTTTACCAAATTTTATGAATACTCCGAAACTAATTTAGCTAAAATGTTGAACGTGATACAGACTTGTGGTGGTGAGAAATTATTGTGTTAGAATGCTTTTTAAGTCAGGTCAATGTTATGTTTTCACATTCAATAGTACTGTAAACGCGTGATCCTTTTGATTTTTTATTTTTTATTTTTAAAAAGAATTGACTGACCGACAGTATGGCATCATTGTATATTGGTAGTGAAGTGCTTGCCTATTCGTTATTTACTCAAAAAATACTTTCAAATAAAATATCTCTGAAAAACATTTTTGTTATCAATTTTTCTATAAAATAATATGAACTAATTAAGGTTGTAATTATCTTGATTATAATACTACAATTTATTGTTAATCCCGATCGATTAAGTATGTGATCTATGTTATCCTTTTTATCAATAAAACTTTTTTTCCTTGATCTAATACCAGAAATAAAAAGAAAATAATTCATCTTTCCTCCTATATTCGTTATTTCTTTTCCCCTTCAATATAAATATAAGGTTAAATTTCTGCGGATGCCTCAATAATGCTAATATTTTTGTTTGTTATTGGTTGAGTGAACTACCTTGAAAAAATACAAAAGTTGAAAGGGATTTTTCGAGAACATTGATTGCAATTTGCAAACACTGTTCTTTTCTTGAAAGTGACCATCCAACCACCCATTCTGCATTTAAACACTGTTGGAAAAGTCTTATCCCATTCCAAACAAATCAGGATGCCTCCCACTAAAATAGTAGATGCCTCCCACTAAAATAGTAATGCTTTCTGTTGGATTACATCAAGAGAATTGGTGGTATATGACTATCAAAATTCAAGTATTAATATAGAGAAATTCAAAAAATGTTCAGACATGCTGCTTAGATTTAGCACAAGTTAGTTCTACAGTTTTGTAGATTTATGAATTTTAAAATAGACAAATATCATAACCAGGGTAAAATTATCTCATTAGAAGCTTCAATTTATTTGTCTAGTTAGCTACTCCATATCATATTCTCAATTCTCATAAACCTTCTTAAGTACTAAATAATTGCAGTAAAAAAAAAGTACTAAATAATTAAGATCAACGTTACATATTCAGCAAAAAAAAAAAAAAAAAAAAAAAGATCAACGTTACATAAAACTTCATGATCAATGTATATGAGTAAATAGTGGAACATGATGTCAATAGTTGATAAAGAATTGTGGCTTTGGGCATCATGTTCCTGACTGCTTGTCCATTATTTAGAACGTAAAAGTGCAATTTCAAAGGCACTTCAGGGGAAAGGGAGTTTCAAAGAAGGTTCAACGTGAAAACAAAGTTAAATCGACATTCACATGTTAGATGTTCACATGGTTAATTTGTTCTCACTGTTCATAATTACCTCAGCAATGCAATGTTATTTGCTTCTCACTTGGAACTATACCTTTCTCTGAGATAAAATATTATGCTTAATGGTTTATTGTTGCTGACAAATGTTATAATCCAATGCAATTATATTACGTTAAAATAAACCCATTGGACCTAAAAAAAAAAAAATATTACGTTAAAATAACAAGCATCTTTATTTTGGATTAATAGTATTGACACAGCTTGTGTTGATGGTAATCTGAGGGTGTGAAGAGTAAAGGTCATAAGCGTAAGAAAGATAAACATAAGATTCCATTGTAATTGATTGATTAAAAGATATTAAAATGAATTACAATCCTCCTATTTATAGAGTTTATAATTGGGCTAATCAAGTCTAACTGATTTCCTAACAAACAAATTAATGATATACTCTAATATGTGTCATGTAAAGATAATGACATCGTGGATATGATGTGAACTTCTGGAGGCGAAAAATGTTGCACAAGAAGCTTCTATTGGCACCTCAAATTCATTGCTATATTGGATTTTATTTTTTTGAATACTGAGTTCAAGAAGTTGGCAAAGATTTAATCTCATTTTTGTGGTGGTATGCCTTGTTGCTATCCCAAATAATCATCAGATAGTGCAAATAGAAAGTAAAAGTAGATAACTTCCCAGCATCTTAAGAAGGAACCCCACAAAATAAGTATACAGTAGTTCATACAAATACCTTCTTCAATCTTGAGGAATCCTTTAATTAAATTTTCTTCATGAAAACACATCACAGGATCAAAGACAAAGAAAACCAATTGAGTTAAAAAATGTGAACTTAAGCCCTTAAAGTTTGAGTTTAAATAGAGTTCTCTTCTTTCTTTATTGCTGGATAACATAATTGAAATAGAAAGACTAGAGAGGGAGACATCAGAGCAAAATATTATTATCCAAATCTAGAGTCCTCTCTCAATTGTAGCTCTAGCAGTTGCACTTTTTGTGCTAAACACAATTGAAACAGAGTAGACACCATTGGAGAAAAGCAGCAAAAAGCCTTTCTTTCAGTTCTACTGCCACTACGAAATAATTGGTCTGCTGCACAAAGTTTGTCTCCCTCCAACAAAACCTGACTAGCTGATAACAAACCTACAAGGTTTTAGGATCACGGTTTGAAAATTTTGCAATTTAATAGTGCATGACAGGCATATTTTGAATGTCTCAATAATCAGATGATAAATTTGAAGGTTCTTGCCTGTAAAGAAAATCACTCCAAAGGAGGGCAGAGCTCAACATTACTTTCTGGTTCTTTTGCTAGACACATCTCTTTTAGCTTGTGTGAGTGTTGTGAACTGTGGAGGATACAACCAAATTAATTCATGATTTCAGGTTCTCTTGGGATTGCCTAACGGAACCTTTTCAGTCTGTACAGCCAGAGGGATTTTCTAATATTTCCATAGGATTCTATGGTTGGTGCCAGAAAATTTATAGGCTGTTAGATTCCTAAATCAGCAATTCATAACACTATTTCTTTATATATTTCAACACAGCAAGAATTTTTCGACTCTGCTTTATTTTTTTATGCCAAAAAAAAATCAGATTTGCAAGTCGTACTGCAAATTACTCCAATTTTCATGATGATAACTTGTATATAACTCTCTGAGTTACAGTGTCATCGAATGCTATACCTGATTACTTTAACCTTTTTTGTTTATTATGTCATGGCAATTGAAGTGGTGAAAAATTTTATTCATAACATGTTTAGTTTTGCCTAAAAAATAAGCGACATCAAAATTACTACCTTTAGTCTTGTAAATACAAGATCCTTTTAATCACATCATAAGAATTAAGGAATTTAATTTAGCTAATGATATTAAATATAAAATATGTCAACAATCTGTATCATTTTTCTAGTACACTACTGCGCTTTAGACTTTCTTAATCAGTTAAAAAAGGCATTTTACATCGGTTATAATGGAATGATAGATTGAGAGGATATTGAATGTGAGAACTTTTTAAATTAAATGTTGAACTGATGTAAGGAAAACATTTTAGATCAGTTATAGTTACAACCTGTAAGGTTGTGTTTTCTATGGTGTGATTAACTGAGTGATTGAGGATAATTGCAAGAATAATTAAATTTAAATTCTGCAGAGATGAATTAATTTAATTGATGTTGCACATTTTTTTATACAAATTTGGTAGGGTTAGACTACTGGGATTGTTTCTTAGTGTGTGTCAGTGTGGGTGTACACTGAGGAGGGTAAGTGACCAAGCAGAGGAGTATTGAAAACCTGTGTTGAATTGTCTGTGATTCCTCTTAACTCTTGATGTTGTGGTGGTTGATATGAGTTCATATGTCCCTGTGACTGTTGCCTGGACTGTTATAGAAACTTGACATGCTATATACTTTAATTTAAGTTAACAATAAGTAATTTAATAAGGAAATGTGAGAGAAAAATTGAGGCCATAAATAATTGGGAACCTAAGACAAGTACCTCTCATTGGCTTTGCATCTTACATGGCCATGCAACTACTTCTAGCAGCTATCATAAACATGGAGCATGTTTGATTCCTTTTAGCATTTTGGTTTAAAAAACAGTTTTCCATTTAAAATCTATTAACTTTTGAATATTGTTTTGAAAACCAAAAGTTGATGAAAATTGTTTTAATTAATTTACTTAAAATTGTTTTGGTTTTTAATAGAACAGATAAGTAAAAATTGGTTTTTAAAATTGTTTTAAAAACCAACAAACAGACAGTTAGGAGATCTTTCTCCATTCTCTTCTTCAGCATATTGACAATGATGATTGCCCCTCCCTGTTTTCTCTGTTCTTTTATTCTTGTGTCAAATTGATGGACAAATTATGCAGTCCTCTGTTTTCATTTTAAATTCCAGTGGGTCAAAACAGTATTTTTGAACTAGAACAGATAAGTAAAGTCATGATTATCTTTTCAATAACAAAATCACGATTGTGGTCCAATAGCCAGTAATTATGAACTTCCAATCCCTGTTTTTGAAATTCCGAAGCCTATATATGAGGTAGGTTCTCACTTAGAAGCCTATATTCCGAAGCCAATTTTCAATCCCAAGTTTTTTTATTTTTTTAGTTTTTAAAAAATAAAAACATTTTTTAAAAAGAGAAATCAAACACACCCTTAATCTTGTATCCCAGAATTTATTGGGTAGGTTGGCTTACTATATACATTATATTCTTTTGCTTTTTAAAAATTGAAATATATTTCACAGTAATCAACCTTTTCTTTGTCTTTCCCATGTCTTAAACTTACAAAGAGAAAAAAAAGAAAAGAAATAGTTGGTCGTCTCTCAATGGTGGAGTATTTAGTCATGTAATTACAGTAACTAGAGGTTAAGGTGAATTGACAGTCATTTATGACATTTAAATTGAAACAACAAGTAAATGATAATTGATAGATGATAAGCCATGCATCTCTGATCTATCATATTATAGAAAATGTAAAGTTAACATCCAATTCAATTAATTGTCTCCTCATGAATGACATTACAGAGATAATGATACTAATTTGATACACTTTTAAAGTCTACACAAAGCAGAGGATTATTCTCAATGTTGAAATTACATTATAAATTTATTTCCCACAACATACATAAAAAAGTAATGCTACATTAAAAACGTACATTCACCAACAATACCGCATTTTATACCACATGTCATCAAGGAAGCGATAGTAGGCATACCTCCATGATCTGAAAATGAACAAAGGAGCAACCACTGCCCAAAATCCCACAATAAATCCAACTGCCATGCTCACAAAGAACCAATTCACTCCATGCCCATCACTCTCTTTTTCATTGAGATCATCATTAGGATTTTGCAAACTGCAATTGATGGGAAGTGGTCTGCCACACAAATTGTTTCCAACAAAATCTGATGCTTCAAAGGTTTGAATTTGAGTGCCAGTTGGAATTTCCCCCTCCAAATGATTATAAGACACATCAAGCTGGCTGAGAAAGCTTAAGTTTGATATGGTTGGAGGGATATGTCCTGAAAGTTGATTCTGGGAGAAATCAATGGATTCCACTGATCTCATATTTCCAATACTTGGTGGGATTTGACCACTCAACTGATTCTTGGACAAATTCAGAAAAATAAGTCCATCTAGATATGTGATTTCTCTGGGAATTCCTCCAGATAAATTATTACTAGATAGATCAACATTTGTCACCAAACCAAGAATATTTCCGTACTCTACACCACTTCCTTTCACCCACGAGTGAATTAACTATACTGGATCCCCGTCTATGGCTATATGCGTCAACATAGATAACTGATTCTGCACTTCTATTCCTTAACAGCATGGTATTCAAGTTGTTAAAACAATTTGGTATTTGTCCAGACAAATTGTTGTTTGCAAGGTCCAAATCCTGAAGAAAAATCATATCACATATTTCTTTAGGAATATGACCCAAAAATCTGTTTGATCGAAGGCGAAGAATTATCAACTTTGAGAGACTTTTTCCAATCCATGCTGGAATAGTTCCTGTAAACTTGTTTTCCCCAACGTCTAAGCAAATTAACTCATTAGTCTTCTCCAAAAAGGTAGGAAACATTCCCGAGAGCGAGTTGTTACGAAGGTACAAAGTCTGTAGCTCAGTTAATGAACCCATGGAAGGGGGTAAGTTCCCAACAAAGTGATTGCTTTGTAAATTTACATCAACCAGATTTGGCCAAGTCATCCAACAATCAGGAATTTTCCCTGATAAATTATTTGATGCAAGATTGAGAAATGTTAAAGATGACTTGTGCTTTTTACATAGGAAATCAGTCATGGATCCAAATAATGAATTGTTTGAAAGATCTAACCAAACTATATAATTATTTAAATAGGGTAATTTTCCATGAATTTGATTTGAGCTTAGATCAACATCCCCTCGAGACACTAATGTATTTGGAAGCTCACCATGGATATGATTATGAGAGAGGTTCAAAGTCCATGCATCATAAAATTTTTCCCAGAACCAAGCAGGTATAGAATCCGATATCCCTGTGTTAGAAATTTCCAATGATTGAACAGCCTTTTGTGACTGAATCCATGATGGAAAGTTAGGACCCAATTGCCACGAGTTCATTTCCAATTCTTTTAGCTGAAAGCTTGGGTGCCAGTTGGGACCCACTTCTAAAGTAAGATTGTTCCCCGATGCCAAAAGGGAATTTAAATTCGTAAGATTTACAAGATCATCTTCCTTAACAACTCCTTGAAATAAATTGTCTTCAATTGAGAGATATGACAATTCATAGAGTGATCGAAGAACCTGAAATGGATTTCCATTGAATTTATTTTGGGAAAGATCAAGAAAGTGTAATGATGAAAGTTTTCCAAATGATCTTGGAAGAGCACCATGAATTGAGTTGCCAAAAAAATTCATTATGACAATATTTTTAAACAACCCAATTTGATCCGTCAGATAGCCAGAAAGTTGAGACCTCGAAATTATGAGTCTCGTGAGGCTATGCGAAACACAGGGAGTGAGAATTTCTAAAATTTCATTCACTTGTTGATTGAGTTTGAGATATGAAAAATAAATCTCCCTTAAGTTGCATAGACTACCCAAAGAAGTTGGAATTTTTCCTTCAAGTTGATTTTGTGACAAATCAAGTCTAACCAGAGAATTCAAATTTCCCAAAGAAGTAGGAATTGTTCCTTTAAGTTGATTTTGTAACAAATCGAGCCTAACCAGAGAAGTCAAATTTCCCAAATAAGTTGGAATCATTCCTTCAAGCTGATTAAATGACAAATCAAGTTCGACCAAGGAAGTCAAATTTCTGATGCCATCAGAAATAGTACCACGCAAGTTGTTGGATTGAAGGTTCAAGAACTTGAGATGACGAAGACCATATAACCAATCAGGTATAGAAGATGAGAATGAATTTTCAGACAAGTCAAGATTTTCAAGAAGTGTGAGGTTTTGAATGCCATCAAGAATAAAGCCTTGGATGTGACCTATTAATTGAAGCGAAACTAGTTTCGTGAGTCCAAATATCCACTTGTGGGCAAAAGAAATCTCTGGTAAAGAAATAAAAATAAGTTTTAGAGTGACTAAAGAAGAAAAGTTAATTGAAGATGGATGATTATAATGATCGATCATACATTGTGGCAAGTGTAACTCCATCAAAGAAGGAAGACCTTGCAAAGATTGTAGCCAATCAAATGAATTGGAAAGGTTTGTCCCTCCCAAATCAAGATATTGAAGGTGGGAAAGACCTGAAAGCCAATGAAGATTTTCAGCATACAGTGAGGTACGAAAACCAATTTCCTCACTGTTAAGGCCAAGACGAAGCAATTTTGTGAGGTTTCCAATTTGATATGGAATTGCTCCAATGGCAGCTTGGCTCAGATCAAGATAGAGCAAATTAGAGAGATTCCCGATCTGATGAGGAATCTCCCCAAAAAATCCAGCATCAGAGAGGTTAAGGTAAGTCAAGGTGGTCATTTCACAAAGGAAACTAGGAATTTGCACAAGTTCAAAATGATTGCCACTTAAGTCCAAGTGATTCAAATGCTTCAAGTCAATCAAAGAAGGACTTATATCACCACCAAACCTTGAGCTATAATTAGCATCAACAGCGTCGTCATCATATTCAAAATCATAGATATCATCGAAAAATGATTTTGAAGATGACAGAGTGTTGAGGTGAAGCTGAAGGACATGGCCTGTTACATTACTGCAAACAACTCGAGTCCAATCGCAACAATCGGTGTTGGAAGCATTCCAAGACGCGAGCCTGTTGGAAGGATCTTTGAGATAATGCTTGACCCTCAAAAGCGCTTCACGTTCACTTGGAATACAGAGAATCTCTGAGGATCCTGCACAAATCCCCATCTTAAACATTAGTAGGGTAAGGCAACAAAGGTGCAACAAAAGCATGGTAAAAGTGGAAGTATCCATAATCACAGTAGGTATAGAAAACAAGTTTTCGAAGGAGTTGTTGATTCTCTAGGCATAGCTGCTCTATAATATTTATAGGAGTTAGGATGACCAGCAACACCTTGTATCATTTTTTAACACAGTTATTAACTTATTCTAGTTGGGTAAAACACCGTTGGTCCATCAAAATTAGTGTTGTCATATTCGTCATGAAAGCAAAATTCGAAACAGTTTCTGAAAGTGTAATAATAAATGAATCACTCTAGTCTAAAATTCAAACAATCTTGTGACTTAAAGTGATAATATTAATATATGTTTAAGGACTAAGATATAATAGTAAATAGTTCTGTTTAGGGACTTATTTGACATCCTAAAAACTTATTCTAAACTTTTTTAGTTTCAGGACTAATACCCTCTTCTAATTCATTATCTATTATTGATTAAAACTTATTAAAAAATTTAAAATGGTAAGTGAGGTTCATTAAATAAAATGGAGACTCATGCAATTTTGTGATTTTCTATAAAATTCAACCATCAATAGTATTTTAAAAATAGTGTGCATGAGAAAGTACACTAAATGGTCATTTTGGTCCTTAAATTTGTAGGAAATAGTCACATTAGTCCTTAAATTAAAGGAAATTAAAAAAAAAATTCTTGAAAGTATAAATCAACCATCAAATTAGTCCAATTTTTTTTTTCAAAAAAAAAAGGTGTAACTAAAGTTATAATATTAACATATATTTAAAGACTAAAACAAGAGCAGATAGTTAAGTGTAAGAACTTATTTAACAATTTTTAAGTTTTAGGGACTAATGTGACAGTGCTTACCACTTTGAGAGACTAAAGTACTTGTTTACTCGAGAAAGTATGTTAATAACCTTTATCATATTTATATGAATAATTTAAAATTTTGCTATAAAATTTTTCTACTAATCCTTTTTTTGTTTTGAAAATATTGAATACTTTTTTATATTTTCAAGTTAAATGCATATTATTTACTCTATTTATATTGTTATCATGCACTAGCGTTGAAGCTTTTATCATTTTCCCTTTATTTTTATTGCATGTTCATATAACTTGTCTTAGTAATTAACGTTCTTCCACAAATAGTTAATATATATGATTTTAATCCCTTTTTACTCTACCAAGGGGTTTAGCTCAATTGGTTGAACAGAGTGCGTGAGTTATTGTAAACCCCCTCGGTACCGTGTTCGTTTCCTATGGATAAAAAAAAAATCCCTTCTAATTTTTATTTTTTTGGAGGGTTACATAATCCCTTCTTACATTAATTGTTACACTTAACTCCTTTTATTATTTTTATTTAAATTTCTGAAATTCTTGTTTCCTACTCAAAATATTTAGAAATTAAATATATTAAATTATTTTAAACCATTTTCTTCCTAACTTACTATCCAAAACATTATTATTTTTTCTCAGAATAAAAAATACTAAAACATTCTAATCTTGAAATCCTAAATTTACATCCTATGTCATCCTCCAAAGTTCATCTAATTGTCACTAAAACTTTTCATTTATGAACTTGTAAAATTTTCTCATATTTTAAATCTATTATAAAACCACAGACATTTCAATATAAAATAAAAATTTATAAATTTGATGTAAAAATATTGATTATGGAAATAAATTTTTGTTTGATACTTCAATAAATTGATTTACTATTAAAAAAAAGGCTTAATTACTAATTTGGTTCCTAAATTATTTAAAATGACTCAATTTGGTCCCTAAATTTCCAAAGGCTTTAATCAGGTCCTCTAATTTTTAAAAAAGACTTCAATCAAGTCCTTTTCGTCCAATTTCGGCAATTTTCACTTACGAATAGGGGTGGTTATCACTGAATAATAACGAAAGGGACTTGATTGAAGCATTTAAGAAAATTACAGAACCTAATTGGAGCGTTTGAAAATTTAGGGAACAAATTGAGCCATTTTAAATAATTTAAGAACCAAATTAGTAGTTAAACCTAAAAAAAATTGAGAAACAAAAATTACACATTATTTAAACCAGAGAGATCAATAGTGCAATAAAGAGTTTATTTTGAGCACCAAAAAAAATAAAGAGTTTATTTTATCTATCTCAATTTAACAAAATTTGTCTTATGTTTCAAATTATCGTTGCACTTTGTGTCTTTCCACCGGTTATCATGCATAATGTTTAATTAAGTCAAGCAATCTCCATTCTGTATAACTCTTCAATTAATCCATTATATCATTAAATATTTTCAATAATTAAATGACAAAAACACATAATAAACTTCAACTATAAGAAGAAAAACTAATTTGAAGTTTATTTTTCTCTTATCTGTTTAATTTTCATTCTCTTTTTAATATAAATAAATAAGGTTATCCATATACACGTTTTTTAGCTTTTATTGTGACAAGGAAAGGTTTCCGTATAGTCCTAGCTAATTGAATTTGAGTTTGAATATAAAACTTATTTTCCACAAAACATAATAACAGAGGGACCTACAATCTACGAAAAAGTAAAGAAGCATTCAAACTTCCACTACCGGAGCATTCAAACTTACTTTTTTTTTTTTTATATATTTCTTACATTTTAATCAATTAAATCATTTCTTGATGTTACCTTAAATGAATATGTTAGGTCTAGAGTTTAATTGGACTAAATAAAATAAATAAAATGTAGGCAAAATTGAGGATTGAACAAAAATTACAGATTTTCTAAAATAGGGGGACGAAATGACTTTATTTTGAAATAGAGGAACCAAAATTGTGAATTTTCTAAAATAGGAATGTTTCTATTTTAAAATTGAGGAACCAAAATTGTGGATTGAGTAAAATAGGGTACCAATACTGCATTTAAGCCAAAATTAAAGTAATACTTATTTCAAAACTTTTTTTTCTTTCTCTAACATAGAGATAGCAAAGTGTACACAGAATCTATGAGTACCCGCAAAAATATCAGCAAATAGGTAGAATAAATACCCGTTGTATTGGGGATGGACACAGGGTGGGTATTTACCCACACAAATTTTAATGAGAATGGGGGCGAGTACTATAGTACCTAACCCGCCCAGCCCTACCCTGCACCTATATATATATATATATATATAGACCCACTAAAAAATTAGAAGGTGTATGTTAGCAACTAACACCTTTTATGTTGGACAAAAAAACCATTGTCTCTTTATTTAGTTCAGTACAAATTAAAGGGTGATTGTATAATTTTATTTTATTTTAAAAATAAATAAAACAAAAAAAATCATTTTTCTCTTTCCACGACACACGTTCTCTCTTTCCCTAACTCCATCTAACACTTAAGATTCACGCACTTCTTGGGTTCTCAAGCAAAGATCAAACTAAAGCTTGGTGCTTGGAGAAACTAATTAATAAAAGAAAGTTTGATAAGTGAAAGATTTCTTCAATTTCATTGACAAGGGACCTCCTAAGAAATACGGAAAGAATAATTAGAAAATTGATCTGCTACCTTCTTTTTTAGCACTGCATAACAATATGTAAACCCATAAAAACCAATACCGATAATGATATTCTACGAAATAGAATCGACACAGTGCAAAAGCTAATAACAATTTGCATAATCCAAATCAGAAATTAGAGCCCTGCTTCGATTCTTCTCTTTGTCGAATTAGAAAAGCATGGTGAGAGGAGTCACAATGCGCAGTCCTCTTCACCGTTGAGAAGGAAGACGAGGATATCTTCGTGGGAAAGAGAGAATGTGTGTCGTGGAAAGAGAAAAAGGATTTTTTTTGTGTGTTATTTATTTTAAAAATAAAATAAATTACACAATCACCCTTTAATTTGTATTGAACTAAATAAAAAGATAATGGTTTTTTTGTCCAACATAAAAGGTGTTGATTGCTAACATATACCTTCTAATTTTTTAGTGGGTCTATGTTAGCAAATCCCTATATATATATATATATATATATATATATATATATATATATATATATATATATATATATAAGGAGTGATCAAATTACATTGGTGTAACTTTGATCAATTATTACATCATTCGATAACTTTAAATTGGACAATGTTTTCATAAAACTTACCGTTGGATTGAAAGTTCCTTTCATATAGATCATATATACTAAATTTCATATCAATCCAAAATTATTTCCTACCTTATTCATATAGATTGAAATCGACGTAATATAAATCTTTCAAAATATACTAAAATATAGATCAATTGATTACGTTCTTATTGTTGTTCAATTTTGACTAAATTTGACACAAACAATCTTGGTAATATGTAGATATAATTTACCAGTTGGATCGATAAAAATCACATTCTATATTGATGGTTTAATAGTTGTTTAAGTTATACCGATATAATTTGATCCTTCCTCTCTTTATACATACATACATATGTGTGTGTGTGTGTGTGTATGTTCTTACTGGATTTGGTAAGTGTTCCGGTGCGGTGGCTCTGCCGGAATTTCCTCAGTGAATGATGGGAATGTACTTGCAAAGACACTCCGATGTTCAAGTTAAAGGCGCAGAGGTAGGAGACAGGTATCACAATTGGGTGTAGATTTTCGTACCTTCATTGGAGTGGAGATTTCTATATTTATAGAATGTAAATAGATAGATTTGACAGGGTTATTTTCCTATCAAATCTTATCGAATCTCGTTGATTATGATAGAGATGAGTTTATCTTCTATCACGATCTTGTGCCTTAATCTTCGTATATCTTTATCTTTTAGTAAGATATACTTTCTGTTATAACTGTCATGGTCCAAGTGGACTTTTCCTACCCGGCCAAGTCATCTACTTGATGGAATGCCGAGTTCCAGTAGTACACATGCCCCCCAAGCTCTGAAGATATGTAAGAGCTTAAGTGATTGTGTCTTATTCATCTTGTTCAGTCAGATTCGGATTCGGCTCCATCATTTGAGCGTCGCGTCGCTATGGATGGTCACGTCGCTTTCGACCTATTAAAGTTGTTACGTTTCCCAAGGGCAGCGGCAATGATTAATTTTGAATTTCGAAAACATCCTCGGGATACCCAAAGGTCTCAAGCCTCGCCAACTGTTGATTCGTTTGGCGAAGGGTCTTGATCCAATGGTCCGAGTTGCTTCATCTTTTCGTATTTGAAGCTTTTGGACCTCTATATAAAGGTAATTGTGCAACTTTCATTCACTTATCCTTCTTCTTTGAGTCTTCTTCTCCGGCGACCCTTGTTCCTCTGCCATATCTTCCTCTTCCTCCTTGCCTTCTTCTTCCTTTTCTTTCTCAGCCCAGGTACGCCCTTTGTTCCCCTTGTTCTATTCTTTTTTCCATAATCATGTCTTCTTTTCCGAGGATTCGGGGCGTTCCGGTGATGGTAGAATGTTGTCGTCAAAAGTGCATTTAATCGGAGAGGATTTCGATGGCAAGGTTTCGCCGCCTCATTGAAACTCTGGCAAGGTTAGCAATGGTGCTTCGACATCGAATGTTATCCCTGCAGGAGTAGTTCACCCTTCTGTTCCTTCTGAACAGGCGGAAGTGCCTTTGGCCACTCCTACCGAGAGGGTTATGATTATAGACGATTCGAAGGCTACCGAGGAGGTTCCTATGGTTCATCACCATGTTCAGTTTGTTCCTCCTCCACCACCCGGGCCTGGTGATCCTAAGCCTCCTAAAAAGGTTTATCCTCCTATTACTCTTCCGGGTTATTTCTGGGTAAATGAGGAGGTAGGGAGTTATGCTTCTCGGTATCATACCCGAGAGTCTATTCTTTCTTTTTTAGAGGAGATTGAGTTATGCCACTCAGACTTACCGGATATTATCCATGTCGAGCCTTGTAGTCCAAGTGAGCGTGTCTTTCTTCGGGCTCTTCCATGTGAGTCTCACTATACTTACATGTATGATGCCCTATTCTTTTCTCTTAGCGTCACTGTTCCTTTCGACAAATTTGAGTGTGACGTCCTTCGAGAGTTAAATGTTGCTCCTACCAAGTTGTAACCGAATGTATGGGCTTCTATGTGTGCTTTTAGGGTTTTATGTAATGAATTCTTCATTACACCTACCGCTCTTAAGTTTCTTTTTCATTACACGGTGAAAAAAAGTAAGAAGGGCAGTTAGGTTTCCTTAACTGGCATACTGGATAAATCTCTACTTGGTCCTTACACCTCCCCTTGGAAAAACTTCAAGGGAGGGTTTTTCCGAGTTCGACGGGGGAGGGACGGGATGTCCAATTTCTTTGATAGGCGGGGAAGGTCCAGGTTTCCTTTATACTGGATTCAGTCTCCGAATAAGCAGCTATCTTATAAGATAGTAGATATGTCTCCTAGGGACCAAGATGACATGGTCGAGCTCTGTAAACTTCCTCATGTACTTAAGTGTAAAATTATAGTCGAGATTCCATTCTCTAAGACTCCGAGAGCTGACTGGGATCGTGAGTACTTTTTTTTTTTTGCTAATCACTATTCCTCCTTTTTTACAGTTATGATGGGGAAGTTTGATTACAAGATTTCTAAAAAGCTTCGGCTTGAGAAGTTGAAGAGCAAGGATGCTGCCGTGCGCCAAGGGGGTCCAAGTTGCTTCTCCAATTTTGTCTCCTCCTCCCTCTCTTCACTAAAGAGGAAACAAAGGGTTGCTTAGGGAGAGGATGAGCCTTCAAAGAGGGCGAGGTCGAGTCTGCCTCCTGCTCAAATTGCGGCCTCTCCCATTAAAAGGCATCCAACCTTTCTTTTTATGAAAGACGGGTGGACTTCTCTTTGGGGGAGGGACTTCAACCCTTAAGTGCTCATCAGTGCCGAGAATCTTGGTCAAGCTGACCGGGACATGTTGAGGGATGTCAGGTCCTGACTTTCCATGGAGGCTATTTTGTGCTTCCAGGCCCGTTCTTGAGCCATTGCCCAATTCTCGGCTGAAGAGCAATGAAATATCAATGAAATATAAAGAGCAACTTGCATTCAGCAAAGAGAAAATAATAATAATAATAATAATAATAACAACAACTTGCTTCACTCGCTGAGCTCACCTTGTTTATACTCTACTTTATTTATAATAAAGGGACCTACAAAGAAATATAGAAGCGTTCAAATTTTCACGCCTATAGCATATCTTATCATTCTGACCACAACAATTCATTTTTAAATTCTTTAATAGCGTTTTATCTTCTCCACTCCAGTATTAGAATTCATTATTCTAAGGTTATTCCACAATCCTAATACGATAAAGAACAGGAATAAATATAAATATATACACCACTACATAAAAATCCTTGTCGGGAGGGATAACACCGCCCGTATGATCCCAAACTCGGAGTAGTCACATAGCTTGTCCAATGTGGCGGTGATGCGGACACCGAGTGCCCCCACTGGGCCCCAATGGGGCTAATTACGGTGGTTCTGCAAAAAAAAAAAAAAAAACACTACTACATAAATGACTTATGCTAACATTTACTATTTGGTAACGTGGAGTAAAATGTTATTATAGTTATATTTTTTTTGTAACATATCTAATTATAAATGTTACTAATTTCCTGAGTTGTCAATGTACCCAAAAAAAATCCTGAGTTGTAATTTTTGGTAACTTTTTCAATAATAAATGTTACCAATTTTAACAACTAATAAAATTAGTATATATATAATTTTAAACTAGTTAATTATGTATTAGCTACAATTTTTCTCTCCTAAAAAAGCTACAAGTTTTTTATCTAGCTAAATGACATAACTATGTTTTATAATATATTAGTTACATATACGTGCATGTTATTGGTTAATTATGAGGTTAACCATAAGTAAATAAGAAAATGGTTAAATCAATTTAATAGTTTGTTAATTTAAGCTATATGAGGTAATATTTTAAGTGAATGTCAGACTGATTCCACATGGATACTAATTATAGGGTGCAAAGTCTAATATTTTCTACATTAAATTAGGATAGACAAGCCTTCCACACTTTGAATTAGTCTTCAGTCATAATGGACAACCGATGTAGAGATATGCCTAACGCGCAATGAAATTAAACAAAGACTAATGGACATCAATATAGGATGCAAACTCTAACAAGGCTCTCGCGTTCCAATTTATTTGAATTTTATTGTGTTTCTATTTCAAAGAAAAATAGCAATCTTTCCTTACACGTTTTCAAGTTTTCAATATCATGACCCTTAATTTTGTTTTTTTTTTAATTTTTTTTCTCATTATCATGACATCGAAAGGATGTCTAGCTAATTAATTTGCAGAGAGCTTATTTTTGCACATAAAAAAAGTTACAATTAGAGGAACCTACATAGACTTGATACAATTCTTTAGTCTATAACTGGCAAGTGATTTCGAGAAACAAGTGAAGCTTAGAAAAATATATTCAATGGTCATTAATTAAGTCTAACTAGATGTATGAATCTGAGCGTGATGCACAAGTAAATAAGTAAATTATTTAAATTCGTGGTGATTAAACAATATGTTGAAACATAATATTTTATAAGAAAAAGAATTATGCACTAACAGTGTAAAATAATTTTACATTATCATCCATTCATATACCACCATTTATGATAAGTTTGACTTTTACAAAATTATCTTAAAAGTCATACAAACCATGATTTGTAATTGAATGATTGTAAGTACATCACCATTAAACTCTTATTTTATTAGTTTATGTGTTAGTTTTTTTTTTTTTTTTTTTGGGAATAAGGAGGAGGGATTGATGTGTTAGTTTTAGATGTGATTTCTTTGAACTATAAAATGTAAGCTTATTACAACAAATTTCTTTATCTTCACAATGAAATAGTATTTACAACCATAATTTATCATTTAATCTCTCTACCATAATCCAACATTGTATATATCTTTGTAAATATTTTATATCTTTCGGTTAAGTTTTCTTGAGCATATATTTCTTATTAGATGTTTTAACACATAATGAACAATATGTTCATAATGTATGAGTAAACTATATTCTCAAATCTAGCACAATATTATTTGTTTCAATATCTACATTTTAGAAACTCATCTATTAGTGTCTCATTCTTCCTTAATATAAACACCTATAGAAAATTAAATTTTAAATGCACCACTAAGAAATTGGAATGTGAATCAAGATATTTAAAACTTGTTAAAATTGTCTAGTCTCTATAGAAGGACTTGAAGCTTCACATAAGTTGAATCACAAGTTAGCTACATTGAAGCTCTCTGTTGTAAACCTCCTATGAAGAAAATACATTTCCAATTAACACAAAACAAAAAGATGAAAAGATCTTGGAATGGGTTTTGGCATATCTATCAACCACTCTTTTTAAGAATGATGTAAATAATTTAACAAAAAATGAAAAGATATACATGTACATGTGTTCAAATTAACAACGATTGTGTTAGAGATAAAGGATATCATGCATGATAGTAAGGTGGAGGCACAAGCATAAATGAAACAAAATTATTTGTCATTGTCATATTTATCATCTTGCTGTTTTCCCAAATAAAGTGAATAGCTTTAGAATTTAAAAGAAAAATATTATATTTAATTACTGAGATTGTGAAAATAGCTTAAAATGAACATTGAATTACATATTATTACATATTTGAAATAGGGTCTCTATTACTGAGTTATAAAGGGTTTAGCAATAAACTTTATATTAGAGCAAACTAAATATGATTTGAAGGAATTATAAACTTAAAAGTTGAGGAGTTTTCAATTGTGATCAAAGTTACTTATATAACTTAGAAGAAGTATTGAAAGAAATTGACATTCTATAGCCTATACTTGAAATTTAGTAGATTATAAATTAATATTTTTTATGTGATGACCACTGTTCTATAGTCAAAATAATATTTAATTACCATTTTACTCCACATAATTTGGTACATTAATACTCATTTTATATATAAAAAATGCGACAATAATACTCCCTTTGATCCTTAATATAAGGCACCATTTAGAAGGAATTTATTGTCCTTTTTATAATGCATTTTACAATTCCTATGAAGCATTTAATATTTTTTCACTAGTTGTCTTAATTAAATACTCTAAGTATTTGTGTTTTTTATTTATTGATGGAGGTGTGTAATACTCTTAGACTTTAATGTTTTCACATCACCCATAACAAGTTAACGATTATTAATAAGCATAAAAGTCGTACATTAGTAACACTTTTTTAAAAATCAATAAAATAAACTAAATTAACTATTTTTATTGGTATGTGTGGTTATGTTTAAAGTGTCTTATATTAAGGATTGGAGGGAGAAATATCTTGTAAACTTATTATTCTTTTTTTTTCTTTAAAGTGATCCTTTTTGCAAAATATATCTATTACTTTTCATTTAATAATGTTTAAAAAAAACTTAACTTATGAAATTATTTCAGAATAAATAATCCTTACTTGAATTGATGAACTCAAAATTTTAAGTATTTTTTTTCTCCAGCATTTTACATATAGTGTGCCTTTGACTTCAACTTTACCTGTCGTGATCTTTCTCTAACTGAATTTCAAGGAGCATAACATTTTTTTATAAACAACAAGTATCCTCCACTAGAGGTAATTAATCATGGTCGAGTTAGTAGGTTTTCTTGGGTTTGGTTTGCGCCACCCCCCCTCCCCAAGTGCTCTGTCCATCCTTCTTTTCTATTAATAAATCTTTGGGAAGTGCTGCTAGTCAAAGTTAGGTGTTGGAGTGCCAACATAGTTAGGATTCCATCATCTATTTGTTGCCTTAGCACTCCTCCCCCTTTTGCATTAAAAAAAAGTTAGGTGGGACCACTATGAACGGCAAAGCTCTTAGACCCTGTTTAGGTGGTTTTTAGTTATGAGTTTCAAAAATTTTAAAAACAACAACCAATTTTTAGATTTTAAAGTTTAGTTTTAGTATTTTCTATAATTTTCAGTTTCAAAATAAACTCATTGTGAAAGTTTATTATCCTATTAAAATTAGTTTAAAGGTGTTTTGGTGTGGTTGTGATAGCGATGGCAATAGTGATGAAGACAATGATGGTGGCGATGCCCATGCCAATGGTGGTAGTGGTGCCGGTAGTGGTCATTGGAGATGGTGGTGGTGGTGGCGGTGACGGCGGTGCCGATGGTGGTGGTAGTGGTGGTGGTGTGGTGGTTGGCGATGGTGGTAGTGCTGTCAGCGATGGCAATGGTGGTGTCGGTCGTGGCGGTGGCAGTAGCAGTGTAGGTGGTGGTGGTGATGTTATTGTTGGTGGTGGTGGTGGTAGCGGTGGTGACAATAGTGGTGGTGGTGATGAAGGCGACGATGCCAATGTTGGTTGTGGTGGTGGTGGCGGTGATAGTTTCGGTTGTGGAAGTGACGGCAGTGGGAAGGGCAATTGTCAAATATAGGGAGAAAGTGCTTTTCTAAAACTAAAAATCAAATTTATAAATTCTATTTTCCTAATTTTGAAAATAAATGTAAAAGTTTTTTCAAACTGAGTTAAAAACCGTTTCAACTCTATTTTTGCCAAACACGTTTTGTTTTGAATATTGCTTTTGAAAACCAAAAATCAAAAACCAAAAACTCGCAAGTACTTATCTTTGTGAAATAACTCGTTTTACATATTATTTTACTTGATAATTTTAATCAAATGTTGAATAAAATATTCGCAGAGATTTAAAACAATTTTTTTTATCGAAATAAAGTAAAGTCTTTAACTTTCTCAATAAAACTTGTGATCACTTAATTATCTCCTTTTACAGTGAATCCCTTTTTTTTAAAAAAAAAAAAAAAAGTTGACCACATTCAAAATCAAGCATCATGGAATGTGAACTCGTGAGTTAGATATTAACTAAACAGATACAAAATATAAATAATTCAATACACATTAACAAAATATCAACAACGTATAACATGATCAAATGAACCTTCGTGGTCATATTATAATAAGTAAATAGTGTATGTAGCAAAGTAATCGTCAGCAATAGAGGAGACTAAAAATATACAGCCCGATATATAAAGTAAAAGTATTTCAAAAAGAGGTACAAAGATGACGTACGCTACGCTACCCATATCAATACAAAAAAAAAAAAAAAAAGGAAAGCTAGGACTTAGAATAGTCATCTAAATACAGTATACTCATGTAGTTGTACCCCAAACCCTATCTATCTATGCAGAACCCTCAGATGGGTCCTCCTATGTGTCCTCAGTGGCAGCAGGCACTGCCATCATGTCCTCGTCCACATCTAGCAAAAATAACCCAATTATGGTGATAGGGTCAATGAAAAAGTGCACAGGGTCAGGTAGCACACTCGTCGATCGGGGACGAGGCACCAGACATAGTCGCCTCAAAATTGGCATCATGAAGAGTCAAGCCCAGGGGAGATCCAGAAGATAATTCGGCTGAAGATGAAGATGAAGAGGCAGAGGCACGCTTATACCTAGGAGCACACTCCTGAGTGTAGATGATGGGTAAATCTACATACACCGTTTTGAAGTGTGGTCCCTCTGAAGTAGACGAAAAACTGAAGTGTACCCATCTGCAAAATGTATCAACCGCAAACAAGTCACTAAGTCAAGATGCCCTCAAGCATCTGGACCAAGATGCGCACCATCGGGGGCCTCCGGTCATCTATTGGTGTCTTAAAAACAAAGCATGGGAGTGAGTCTTTCGTTCCCTCCAGAGCCACACACAAAATAGACTTTACAGTCTCACACCATCATACTGACCACTACGTTGTGGTCTTCTAGCGGACTTCACTTATAAACATTATTTGAGATTGTCTATCCTCACAAACACATTACACTTTTAGGCCCTTAATGTCACTCGAACTCTTAGAACTCAGTGATCTTACATAAACATGTTTGGGTGGAGGTTGGGAGTACACACCCCCATCATGCATGGTACTAATGAGAGGGGCTCTCACCAAACATGGATATGCCTCGCACTTGTTGGGGTTGCCAAGTCGGCTCAGTGAAAATCCATTCACAACTCAGTGCCACACTCCCAAGGAACGACAAGCTAGCAAGCAACTCCTAAGGTACCATTCTGTTTGTTGGAGTTAGCCCTAGTGGCCAATCCATTTTAGACTAAATATGTATTACAACTTTGATTTATATATGAGGCATTTCAGTTACTATATTATTTGTTATGGTAAAGTCCTTAGAATAAGTGGACTATTTGATGATATGAGATTCATTGAATAATAGAAAGCGGTTCTTAAAGTGTCTGTAGTCGAGTATCATTGTTAACCAGGACGACGATGATGCATCAAGACTACTGTGTGAGTAGCACGATGACCGCATCTCACAGGTCATGGATATAAGATATCAAGCTAGCACACATGTATAAATATTAGGAGTAATATTTATACTAGACCCACTATGAGAAGACTCCATAATAGTTATGTAAGTGTCATAAGCACTTCTCATGACAACCATAAGTGAAAATTTCTATTTGATTTTATATATAAAAAATATTCATCACTTTGTGTTATATTTTATATATAATTTTTATTTTAATATATTAGCATACACATATCAATGTCTAAAATAAAATTGAAATTTGTCCAAAATAGAATAAAATCATGGATAATTTATTTAAGAGAGAAGATAATAAATAAACAAATAATAATTTGCTTAAAAACTCATTTTAAACGCTAATATTTGATTTTGTTTTCCATTCAAAACCAATTTTTCATATCAGGTCTAGTAGGCGATGACTTAATATAGAACCGTATTTTGGAAGCACTATACATGCATATTTTGCATTTGTCAGCTAAGAACATCCAACCAATACTTTGCAAGCCCACATAGAATAAAAAGATTTTAGAGTTATAATTATGATACCCCTCTTGTCTGGACTCCAGGTAAATGTTAGTTGCCTTCTTTTTATAATATAATATCAGTCCTCTTTTCTATAGACTTGAATCTTTAATATCAGCAATATATAATATGACTCAGATACCTTACGCCCAAGGCTTGCCATCTCTTTTATAATTATCTTTTATTTCTGAATGTTCTGTGTATTGACAGCTTCCTACTTCCTTGCATTGTATTTATGTTATGTTCCCTTTGATAATCAACCATGTTCCTTAGCCTTTATAATTATTTCTTTATTATTTCAACCATGTTTCTTGCATTGCATTTTATGTTAAATAGTAGATTCTTTATTGTATTCTAACTTCCATAGTTCTAGGTGGTTGGAGGACGCTCTTCATGTAGCTCTGGCAAGGAAAAGACACAGAATACAATACAGCGCTGCCTAGAATGCCCTGAACGTACGTGAATAAAACAGTAAAAATGGACAATAGATAGCGACTACAAACATATCGCTATCTATTGGAAAAATAAGCGCTATCTATGGTAATTTTTGGCGTAGTGATTTCTTGCTATTTATTGGTTTTCTAAATTCATATAAATTGTGTCATTATTGGTAAAATATTTATCTTACAGCGTAGGCATATTTTCAACTCCATTCAAAATGCTCCCAAAATTGTGCATATTCAATTTTCACCAACTCCTTTCAACATATGAATAAAACATCTCACTTTCAGTTTGCGATAAATACCGTATTGCAGATCCTTCGAAAGCTTACAACAAATGCCAAAACATGCTGATCAAAGAGGTTCTGAAAAAAAAAATTGATTCAGTGGCTGCATCTTTATAAAGACTAATATATTTATAAACGTTAATATGAAAAGAAAAAAATGTTGACTGAAAGATTTAATGGGAGTAGTAGGAACTGCAATTGTGGAGGTAGAAAGCTTTTGAAGGATATTAATCTTCAAGTGTATCTCCATTCATTGACACACCACTGTTGCCAAATGTTCGCATCCACTGCAAGGGTTCGAAACCCATTATTTCTCATGCCTTACGTTTCCCCTATTCTACATCTATTCCAGATACTTCTCTCCATTAGAGTCAATCAGGTTTAAATAGAACCAAATAAACCTTTCAATTTCATTCTTAATTTCAAAAGATTGTGTCTATTCGTTTTTCATTTTGAATTCAAATTTTGAATTCAAATGTCTCAAGGGGTGTGTTTATTGAATTTGATGATATCATAAATACAACCCAAAAATGAAGCATGCATTAGTGGTAAAAAAAAAAAAGATAATATTTTGATGATTTTTTTTTTATTTTTATTTTTATGATGCAGCCACTCCCAACGCACTTGAGACTTATATATAAAGATATGGATTATTTATTTCCCTATCAATTTAAAAACATGCTATTAATTATTAAATCCAACAACTAATTGTTCAATCCAAAAATTTATAACTTTTCGTTATAAGATAAAAAGGTATAATTATAATATAATTTATAATGAGAATATAATTTATAATTGCTATAATTTATCTGTGATAAAATAAGATAAAAAACAGCTACAATTAATAATTTAAAAAAAAAACAAATTATTAACCTGCATTTATATTAATTTGAACAGTTGCTTTTAAATTTGATTCCAAACATGAAGAAAATATATTATATTTTTAAAGATACTATTATCCATTTTAATGATACTTTGATGATTAAGATAATCAATTTTTAAAAATCAATTTTTAATGTAAAAATCTAGTTCTTTAATTATTTTTAAAGATATTATTATCCATTTTAAAGATACTTTGATGATTAAGATAATCAATTTTTTAGTTGGAAATTTAAATTTAGTTGGATTAACTATTTAAATGTATTATTATTATTTTAAAAATAAGGTTCAATTTTTATCAAGTATATATATATATATTCTAAAAACACGTGTTCAAGGTAGAATATAGTTTAAAAAATGAAGATATTCGTGTTGTGGTGTTCTTTTTTCTAGATAATATTTAACAGATTTGATAGGTTCATTGTATTCAATTGTTTATATTAATTATTATTATTATTAACAATTTTAATATTATAATTACGAATATTATTAATATTATTGAGATAGTTAAGATCATTAATATAGCTCAAAATTAAAATTATAATCATTATTATATGAAAAAATTATATGCAAAAAATTATATCTCAAAATGAATCTAAAAATTACCTTTTAAAAAAATCTTAAAATTGCATGCAAAAATTACGGGCAATTTTATGAATCTCATTATTCTCACATTATTAAAATTATAATCATTATTCATAAAAATTAACTCAAACTTATTTGACGGGATATGTTTTTATAATAGTTTTTTTATATAACTTATAATAGTTATGTATTATGGACATAAATTTAATATATATTTATATATTAAACGGTATAATTATAATGTAATTTATCATGGGAATATAATTTATATTTGGTATAATTTATATGTATTAAGATAAGACAAATACAGCTATAATTAATAAAATATACTTAAAATATATTGTTTTCAAATTTGATTATCTGTAATAGTTGATGAAAATCTTCTCACATAAATTCATCTAAGGTGCCTGTTTGAATCTCAAGACCGATTGGTTTGTAGAGATGGCAAGCATTAATTTACTATTGGTTATTAAGGAAAATTAATTACATATAAATTAGGCATCGTATTAGTCATGTTTTTAGGAGGAAAAAAAAACAGAATTTGGCCTACATTAATGCGTATTCAGTTTTCAAAACTGATTGAAGCATCATGCATGCTTAGGAAATTTGGCCTACATTAATTTCCTTCAATTTTCAACAATATAATTGATGACAGCATTAATTAAATGTAAATTAAGCAATCACGGAGATTAAACAAATTATGAAAAAAAATCTCTCAGATTATGCTTTAATGTGCAACAATTAATTTATTAATTTGCCCTTAAAATGGACTGGAAAATGAAAATGACAAATATACCCAGATTCACTTATATATATATATAAAGATGAATTGAAATTATATCAGAAAATTAAATGCATAATTAATTGGATGAAAGATGGCATATCTGATTAGTTTTTGGGCGGGAAACAGATGCTAGAGAAGTTCTTCGATTTATATATATTAAGATAAAGTTAAAGATCTCTTTCATTATTATTAAATTTGTTTATTTATAAGAGTTTGATTCCTAATCATGTATATACAGAGACTTTGTTAGGAGAGACAATAGCTACTTCAATGATTTGTACATCTCGAAGAAATTAATTCCCAACCTTTAGTTGGAAGATATCAATGGTGTAAAAAACGTTGTTTATTTCTTTATTTTATAGTTTCAAATTCTTATTGTTTTTTCGTCTTCTTCCTCTGAGGTAATTTTTTTTTATTTACTTTTATCATTTTAATCCATGACAACAAACAATGAATAATATTTTGATTAATATCAATTTAAATTTTAATAGCATTCATATTAATTTATACTCAAAATTCAAAACATCATATTCAAATTATAAACCTCATGTAAAGAAAAATAAAAATAATTAAAAATTAAAATAAATTGTGAAAAATACCACAAAAAAGTTAGTATTTACTAACTTTAATCAAATTTAAATTTTAATTAACATAAAAATACAAAAAAATAACATTAAATTATAACTAATTAATTCAAATGTATTTTTCATAGTATATTACGATATATATCATTTTTCTTTAAATTGTAATATATAAATAACTTTTGTATGCGATAATATTAGGATTCATAATTTCTAAATCTTTCCATGATTTTTTATCAGTAAGAAAATAAAACAGACAAAACAAAGAAACCTACTACCTACAGTAGCGAATGCCTATTGCATCTGTCAACAGTTGATAACTAAGATGTTGAGGACAAGACTACCAAAACATAAAGCTATCATCAGAAGATGAACCCTTCTTGGCGAGCCAATATGCACAAGCATTGCCTTCACGAAGGTTAGGTTATGCAGGAGGTTCATGTGCCAATTGAAAGAAAGTAAATGTTGAATTTTAGCGTAGGGATGATGAACTTGAAGATTGCCCTTAACAAGCTGGATTGCCAAGAGAGAGTCAGATTCACAAGCAATATGTCTATAACCATGGTCCCATGCTTGATGCAAACCATGATAAATCGCAAATAATTCTGCATTAAGATTGGTAGTCATGTCGCAGAACCCTGAAAAACCCCTAAGCCACTGACCTCGGTCATCCCTAAAGAGCCCTCCAAAACCCGACCTTCCAGGATTGCCTAAAGAACTCCCATCAACTTTCAACTTGATAAAATTAGTTGGTGGTGGTGTCCAAGTAACCACAGTTGGAGACTGCCTGCGCACATTCTTGCTGAGAAGACTTGTGAAACTTGATATGAGGCTAGAAATTTGGGAAATAATAAACCATTCAGGCCAGACTTTGTCTTCGAAAACTTCAACATTGTGAGCTTTCCACAACAACCAAACAGTAACCGTGAAGCACATGCTATGGTTGCTATTAACATGATGACGAATCCAATCAAACACATCACCACCAGTAGGTTGAACTTGAGTCTCCATGCCCAGCATCCTCCATATACGTCTAGATTTGTAGCAATGGAACAAAACGTGCATAGTATCTTCTAGATGAAGGCCACACCTATAACAAAAATCATCAATAGCAATATGCTTGTAAACTCTAAAAACATTAGTGGTTAACTTTCTATGAAAGGAAACCCATATAAAGTGTTTGATACTCTCAGAAACTCTCAAATTCAGGACCAGCTTTCATTGCGGGTATTAGGGATAACGTGCACAGCAGTTAACCAACGATAGGCTGACTTAGTAGTATAGACACCATTTGATGAGGCAGGCCATATGATCAACTCCTGCATGCCCTCATGCAAGGAAATGGCTTCCACCTTCCTCCTGCTAATATCCAAAGGAACCATTGTGGCTAGAAGTTGCCACTGCCATGAACCATTGAAGAAGATATCCTTAACCAAAAGATTGGTGCCTTGAATATTGACATAATCAACCATCTCCCCCAAGGCAACCATCTTCTAGCCATTTATCAAACCATAAAAGAAATGTTACCTTCTCTGACCTTGATAATAAAACCAGGTTTAAGCAATTGGCTTGCGTTAATCATTGATGACCAAGTATAATAAGAACAGCCTCGGACTAAATCTGAATGCAAGATATGATGAGTGCATAAATATTTGTCAACATCTTCACCCAGAGTTTATCCGGTTCATGCAGCATAGTCCAGGTGTGCTTCCCTAGTAATGCCACATTATTTTCTCTAGCCATCCTAATACCAAGTCCCCCTTTAGCTCTTGGTTTGGTGATAGCATCCCAATCAACCCAATGACAAGAAGGTTTCCCCCATACAAATCGACACACACAATTATCAATGTGGTCAAAAACTCCTTCAGGCAACCACAAATTTTGCATGGAATAAATTGGAATAGAGTTCAAAACTGATTTGGCCAAAGTCACTCGGCCTGCATGATTCAATAACTTATGCTTCCAACCAGCTAGCCTACTATTCAACCTGTCCACTTTATAAGAAAAATCATTTATCTTCACACGACCAGTAAAGAGGGGAAATCCAAGATATTTTCTTGGACTTCGCATATGCTGGAATCCCGTAATCTCACTAAATCTCCTGATATCACCATTATTCATGTTTCTTGAGGTCATGAATCTAGATTTATGAATACTCAACTTGAGAACTAAAGCATGACAAAAATCATCAAGAACCTGGGTCACCAACCTCACTTGGGCTACTGAGGCACTAGTAAAGAGAAGGCAATCATCTGCAAAGAATAGGTGAGAAACTTTGGGCCCTTAGGGACTAATTCGAACAGGTTCCCACAACCCCTCTTGCACTTTCTCCTGGATCAACAAAGCTAATCTTTCCATGCACAAGAGAAAGAGGTATGGAGATAAAGGGTCCCCCTACCTCAACCCTATATTGGGAGCAAAATTATCAAGCTTCTCATTTTTCCACTTGAGAGCTAGATTAGTTGACGTAGTGCAACTCATAATCAAGTCAACAGTAGAGGTTGGAAATCCAAAATCCAACAAGGTGAGACGGAGAAAGTTCCAATCAACACGGTCATAAGCTTTCTCTCGAAATCAAATTTTGAACATCAAGAGTCCTTTCTTCCCCTTCTTGGTATGCATACAATGAACTATCTCCTGAGCAATAAGTGCATTGTTTGAAGTGCACCTATTAGGCATAAAACTGCTCTGGAAAGGCCGAACAATAGATTCCAAATGGGGACAAATATGGTTCACCAACACCTTAGTAATGACTTTGAAAAGCACATTACAAAGACTTATGGGATGAAACTCTCGAAGACTCGTTGGAGGGTCTAGCTTAAGAATAGGAATTATAAGTGTTTCAGCTAGGCCATGATTAATCTGGCCTGAGCAGAAGGCACTAGCAATCGATTCCCAAACCTCTTTAGCTACAGTATGCCAATACTTCTGATAAAATAAGGCTTGAAATCCATTTGGCCTAGGGGCCTTGTGAGGATTCATATCAAAAACTGCAGTTTTCACCTCATCTAAAGTAACATGCTGTGACAACCAGTTCCTCAGCTCCTCCCCTAGTGTAGGAATGAAATTCAGATGAAGGCTGTGAGGGTTACAAGATTCTGTTGATTGGAAGAGCCTTTTGAAAAAAGAATTTGCATCCCTCTTCAAAGTGACCTCATCAGTGACCCAAATGCCATTAATATCAAGCGTATTAACCTTATTCCTCCTCCTTTTAATCAATGCTTGAGTGTGGAAGAACTTGGTATTACGGTTGCCTTATTTGACCCACTATTCTCTAGATTTCTGGAACCATAAAAGTTCTTCTTGGGCTAGTACTTGATTGTATTGAGACAAAAGTTTGCACTCCAAACGAATTAAGTCAAATGAAGGGCCCACGCCTAGTTGCAAATGAACTCCCTTTATGCAAGCCTCTAACTGGGGCTTCCTTTTGAAAATATTCTTGAAGGTCTCCTTATTAAACTTCTCTGACTGAAGCTAGACTGCATTCAGCTTATGCAAAGCATTACCATGTGTGCCTTCCCAAGTCTTGGTCACTAATCGGTCATAACCTGGATGGGTTGCCCAAGCAGCTTGAAAATGAAAGGAATACACTTTCTTTATTTTATGCTTAGAACATCTTAGAAGAAGGGGATTATGATCAGAGCTATGGAGAGGCAACATTTCTAATAAGGCATAGGGAAAGGCTAGCCTTCAATCAGCGTTAGCCATGGAGCAGTCCAACTTTTTCCTCACGTGAACCCCATTTGTAACATTTTTCCTCCAGGTGTAAAGACCGTCAATCGTGTGAAGATCCAAGAAACCAACATTATCCATCATATTTGCAAATTCATCTACACGATACACATTAAACGAACCACCCGAAACTTCAGACGAATAGAGAATTTCATTGAAATCCCCTATAGCCATCCATGGACCTGACGCTTGATTACTTGAATCAACAAGATACTCCCAAAGGCCTTCTCTGGTAGCAGGTGTTGGTGAAGCATATATCGTTGAACAAGTCCATGAGCAATCTCTCTTCTTTATGGAGAAGGTAATTGCTTGGTTCACTGAAGCAATCAAATTAAAATTGATATCCTTCCTGTCAGAGAGAACCCAGATACCTCCAGCGTGGCCTCTGGGTTCTTGAAGGAAAATCGCTTTATAACCCAAAGAACTTCATATCCCTTCAACCTTAGAAAACGAAGCATGGGTCTCATACAATAACACCACAAACGGGTGAAATTGTCTAATCAACTGACGCACATGGCACAATTTGCCATGCCCCACTACACCACAAATATTCCATAATAACAAAGATAAATCTTGGAGAATATCCATGACAACAGTGATGCAGGATATTTGCAAGACAGTTATTAATTGTTTGGTTGTCTTGGAGAATGTTTCGTTGCGTGAGGTGTTGCAGCAACCAGAGTGCTTTGGACCCCTTCCATATCACTACTATATGGACCTCATCATGACTCACTGGGTACTGAACTTTGGTGGCAAGTTGGAGGTTCATAGCTATTTTGACACCCTTAGATAGTCAGTACACTGTAGGAGTTGGAGGAATAGGTTTAAAGGAGCTCGATCCCAGTGAGATTTTGGGGTGTGTCATGACTCTAGAAACAGCCTCCTTGTTCTTCGTCGCATTAGCCACCAACTACATAATGGGGGTAAACAAGTCTTTTCTTGGCCTCTTATTCTTAGGTGCAAACTTTGTGGAGTTACCAGATTTAGGGTTTGGCTATGGGCCCACTTGGTGATGATTGGGAATAAAATCCTTATGAAAATGATTCTCTCTCCTATCAATATGGGATTGACGATTTGAGACTTGCATGGTTACCTTATTTTTCTGTTTCGATATGTTACAAGATTTTCTCCTAACAACCATCCATTCCTCGTGCACAGGATCTCCCAAATCTCCATCAATAATGTGGCTCGTAACTGTCATTGTCTCATTTCTGCCCTACCGGTGCCTAATCAGGACTGACTTCCTGGGTTGCCATCGCTGGACGTTGACTGAGAACACTCTCTAATACCGAAGTTTGAGGGTTCATTGGATGGGTTACTACCTCCGACATTGTAACTTTGCATTCCCTTGTTAAGTGACCATAACACCCGCAGGTGGCACAAATTCGATACAAACCTTTGTATTGGACTTGGTACCAATGACCATTCAACCCTACACGTCCCACCACAGGTTTAGTGAGATCAATTTCAATGCAAACCCCAACGAACCTTCCCCTCCGTGGATCTAAAGTATTCATATCTACCTTTATAGGGCATCCCACAACTGAGGCCAGGGCCAAAAGTATACTCTTATCATAATACACCAAATTCAATCCCGAAAATCGAATCCATACCAAAGTCTTTTCTATTTTTGCTTCCGACGATAGAAAGTCCAGTGACCAAGTCTAGACGGTTAAATAATAATCGAAAACCATCCATGGTCCACCTTCTATAACCTTTTGTTGATCCTCCACTCGATCAAACTTGAGATGAAAAATTGGTTGCCAATGTCAATCATATCGAAACCTGCCAACAACTTCCATATCCTCGTTAGCCGATCTTTCATCGCGTGAAACCTAAGAGACTTACCTAAAAGCTTCACCACGAGGGCATCCTGCCATGGTGCACAAAGGCCATCAAAGACGGACTCAGCAATGTGAACCATTGGTTTGAAGGGATTGTCGTTCTCATAGACAATTTTTGCCAAATTCTGCTTGATCAAATCAACCCGTGGCCTCATAGGGGAATCTCCTTGCTACCCATAACTTTCTCACAGAAAGAAAGTGGTGGTTGTAGATCACTACCACCTACCTTGTCCGGTGGTTCCTAGCCGGTGCCACCATTATCCTTCACACCCGCAGAGAAAACGTAGTCTATATCCATAATACTATTACTCACCAAAAAAATACGACAATGAAAATTTGGTTAATATTTCCATCATTTTAAACATTAGTATATGTAATTGTGTTAAAATTAAAAATTCGTACCAACTACCAAGTATAAATGTATCATTAAATAATAATTTTCATGCTAATTGTATTTGATTGCAAATTGATTGTTATGGATTTTCAATTAATTTTTGGAGGCATAATTGGATATAGGCATAATTGCGTAATTTTCGGTTAATAGATGAGGTAACTATAAATATTTCAAATGTTGATCTGGAGAAAATAGTGGCAAAATATAGTGATCCCGAAAGCTATTGGCTTGTTGAAAATTTTGTTAACTTGCTATCTAAAAGTATTGTTAATAAAATTGATTCATTGGTCCCTTCTAATAGATCTCTACAGAACATGATGTTGTTGCTTGGGGTTTAAATCTGGATGGTGAGTTTTCGATTGAGTCTGCTTATGATTCTCTTCAACTATATGATTCAAGGTCATTTAGTGTTGTTTTCAATTTTTTTTTTTTAATTAGTGTGGTCCAAATCCCCCACTAATAACTAACATTAATCGATAAAAAAAATGGGTTTTTTTTTTATGGATAGCGAGACATAAGGCTCTGTTAACAAATGTTAGAAGATGTAGAATGTGTATTTTTTTTTTTTTATGGATAGCAGGACATGAGGCCTGTTTACAAATGTTAGAAGATGTAGAATGGGTATAGCGCATAACAATTTGTTTACTGGTTAGGGAGACAATTTGAAAGATCTCTTGCATATGTTTTGGGACTGTTGACAAAGCAAATTAATTTGGAACTATTTTTGTGTCGAATGGTGTTTGTGCAGAGTTTTATAGCTACAATAATTGGAAGGAGTGGTCGATTTCAAATTAGCACCGTATTAATTTTTTTTTTACCGGCAAATGTTAGTTGTTAGTTTTGTTAGAATTTTAGTAGGAAGAATTTGAACCCATGATCTCTTCCTCCCCCTTCTCCCTTCGATTACCAAGCCAACATTATAACTCCCGTTCGTACTGCATTAATAACTTGACATGGAGTACTTGTTTTGGTATTCTTCTTGAATTGATATGGTGCAGGCAAAAAGAAGAAAATTTTCAACATAATTATGGAATGACAGAAGCTTTCTTTCAAAGAGCTTGCAACGTGTTATGTGTTATGGATCATGCGTGGAAGTTAAATCACAAAAATTTGTTTTTGAGTCTAGCTTTTTTAATGAATTTTATGTGAATCTATATTATTGACAATGTTGGTCGGTGGGAAAAAAGTTTCAACTTTTGCACAAACTTCTAATTACAAAAGAATATTTTTCTTACTTTCCTGGCCACTAACATATTTTTCTTCCACAATTTTTTTTTATTTCTTCTTACATATTTATGCAATTCATTTTGTACTAAATGGCATAACTAGGTTTTATAATCATTAGTTACATATACGTGCATTTCATCCAACAAATCCTCAGCTAAATTAGTGATCTGTTTCTCCTCAGAGTCATTGAGCACAACATTGAGTGCCAACAGCTTTACCTTCAGCTCACCCAACAGAGAAACATTCAACTTTCTATTGGCAAAGAAATCTCGAAACTCTGTAGAAGTAATCCTATCCAACAAAATCTCCACAGAAGCAGAGATAAGTGCCTCTCCCACCATAGCGAAGGCCATATCTTCTCTTTTTTAGCAGATCGTATCAATACTCTGCAGGTTTAGCTAAATGTTGAATGTGATAGAGACTTGTCTTTGTGAGAAATTGTTGTACTATAATGGTTAACGTTTTGATTTCACATTCAGTAGTACTATAAATACGTGAATCTCTATGCATTTTGGTTTTTATATTTTGCATAAATGTTGACTGATCGACAGTATGGCATCTATATTTTTTATTCACTGCACCAAGTATGGCATCATTGCATTTGTAGTCACATGTTTGTTTATCTTTTATCTATTAACTATCTAGTAAAAGTCAGTCCTGCATAGTCAAGTGTCAATATTTTTTTAGCCAAGTGTCACTCTTTTAGAAAGTTTGTTTCTCTCTCAATTTTTCTCTTTCTTTCTTTATAGTTTTTTATTTAACGTTTTTGTTTTCTTCATGTTTTTTCCTTTTTTTTTTTTTTTTACATTTCTTTCTATTTTTTTTATGTTTTTCTTTCTTTTTTTTCTTTTTACATTTTTTCTTTTTATGTTTTTTTCTTTTTCTTTCTTTATACATTTTTCCTTTTTTTCTTTTTATGTTTTTTCTTTTCCTTTTCCTTTTTTTTTCTTTTTATGTTTGAGTTTAATAGTAATGCACTGATAGTGTTATTTTACGGTCAATCCAATTATAAATTACGGTTGGTATGATTTTTAAAATAATTTTGTAAATTTTGTAAAAATCAATAAACTTATTATAAATAGTTATTTATGATTTAATGACAGTGTAAAATTATTATGTGCATAGCCCTTTTTCTCTTTATGTTTTTCCTTTTTTGTATTTATGCTTCTTCTTTTTTTTTTTTTATCTCGAATGTGCAATTTTAGTCCTTATAAAAATTTAATTGCACATTTGGTTCTCAATGTTTACTATATATGAAAAGTAAGTCCCCCTGCTACATGTCAAAAAATTTCTGCTCCATGTGTCAACATTTCAGAAGCTTTAATTTATTAAACTTTTTCTTTCTTTTCTCTTCTTACAATTTCTTTTAACATTTTTTTTTATGTTTTTCTTTTTGATGTTTTCTTCTTCTTCTTTTTACATTTTCTCTTTTCTTTTTACGTTTTTTCTTTTTTCTTTTATATCTTTTCTTTTAATGTTTATTTTTCCAGTTTTATTCTTTTTTATATATTTTTATTTTTATTTTATTTATATTATTCTTAAAATACTATTAGGCAAATCATTATTATATTTTCTACTTTATATTACCTATAAATTATGAGTAAAATTAATTTTATAAATTAATTTATAAAATTAATTTTTAGGCAAATCATTATTCATTTCTTATTTATTATCTTTTCAATTATACAAATTATTGAAGATTTTTCTTTGCATATGTAAATTTAAGTATTCTTTTATACGACGATATTTGTATGTAAATTTGTTAGTCTAGAAATCTATGTATTAATCTATTAACAATATACAAGGGAGCTTTTAGTGGACACATTGTCAAAATTTCATGCAATTTTTTCCCTCCTTTTTTCAACAACACATCTAATTCATTGATTATACTTTTAGTTAAATGGCTTAGATCGTACAATGATTAAGAAATATTTTTTCTCAAGATTTCTTCTATTTTCAATCTATTGTGGATATATTTTGCTATCTATTTTTTTTCTAGTAATATTATTAGAAAAGTAACTATATTATTATCAATCAAATAATAAAATTTAATATTGAAAATATATATAAATATTTTGGTCATCTATTATTTGACACAGATAATTATTTATTCCAATAATCTATTAACTTTATAAAATTATTTTTACTTAGAAATGTATAAAATCATTTTAAATAATTTCATAAATAAATATTCCTTTGATTAATATTAAATTATGATGTTGAATTTTTTATACAAAATTTTTTAAAATCTAATTAGTTAATATATATGTATTAAAAATAATATTTTGACTATTTTTAATAATTTCATATGCACAAATTTTTTTATTAATATTTATATGATAATGTTAAAACATTTTTATTAATATCTCACCTATATTTAAATAAAATTACAATGACTATTTAGGAATTATTATGGATAATTAAACACTTAAATTTTTGTATATTTTTTTTGTCCTAGGTTAGAGACCACGAGTGTTCCCTAACCTATAGGGTCAGATACTAATGTTGCTCGTGGTGCGTAGCTGCCACTAGTCTAAGGAATTTTGCACACGGAGGAAATCAAGCATGGATTATCCCGCTAAATAGATCCTTCCCCTCACGTGTGAACGCAGCGGGGTCTTACGTCATCCCTCTAGGTTAAAATTTGTTGTATATGAATAAGTAGGAATGTAATTATAATAATTATAGAATAAATGAAAAATTTTCGCAAAACACATTCTTGAAGAGGGATGAGAAACTTTAATTGTAACTAAGCTTTTAATTAAGAATTAATATATATTGATAAATTTATTATATATCAATTTATTAATATATACATAAGTCATTTTAAAACATGCGTGAAAACTAATATGACCCGTGCAATCGCACGGGTATAATGCTAGTTTACTTAAAAGCACACTTTCAACAAAAATATATTCTAAGAACATTTTCATTATAATTTTTTCATTAAAATAAAATAAACTTATTCAAGTATAGATATTACTTTTTTTTTCTGGGTGCAAAGGTAGCAATTATGTCTTGATTACAATACTACAGTTTATTGTTAAACTCGATCCAACAAGTATGCGATATATGTTATCCTTTTCACTCATAAACTTTCTTTCCTTGTTCTAATACTAGAAATAAAAGGGAAAATAATTCCTCCTTCCTTCTATATACCTTTCCTTTCCATATAAATATTGTTTACGCTCAATAAAACTAATATTTGTGTTTGCTTTTGGTTGAGTGAACTTAGTAAAATACAAAAGTTGAAAGCAACTTTTTCCAAAGGCTAATGATAATTCTACCTCCCCTATCTAACGAATTTACCTCCCTTTTCCTTTTTTTATCAATATTTTCTCCTAAAATTTTAATTCATTCCCAATTTCAAATTAATTTCTCAGAAACAAATCTCAGCTTACCCCCTTTCTCTGTCACTTACCTCCTACTCTGTAGCTTCGTCACTCACCCCGTTTTCTGTGGCTCCGCAACGCAACCACTCAAACCCCTCTACAAATCTTGCACTCACCATGATGAATAATGTAAATTATGAGTTATGGCTTTAGCAAATTATTATTTTGTTTTTATTTAAGCATTGTTGCAATTTTCATTATCAAGGTTGAATGGGAAACTCGTAACCACTATTCAACAACGTGGTGCTCAATTATCAAAGCTAGAAAGCTTTCAAGTACACTATTAGCTGCTAGTGACCATATTAGAGATTGGGTTCTTGTAACTCCTCCTGTTGGTTTGGCTTTTGTTTGAATTTTAATTTAGGTTTTGTATGTCTCTCTAGTCAGCTTATTGTTTTTTTTTCTTTTTTCCATTGCAATTTTATAGGATGAGTGGCGAAAGAAAGAAGTGAGTTGCGGAGCTGGGGGAAGGGGGTGAGTGCAAGGAGAAAGGGGTAAGTTGCAGAAGAAGGGGGGTAAGCAGAAAATTATTTTCTGGAATAATTTGAAATTAATGGAGAATAAATTAGAAGAGTATTTAGGAGAAAACATTGGAAAAAAAGAAAAAGAAAAAGGAGGTATATTTATTAAATAGGGGAGGTATAATTATCATTTGCATTTTCCAAATAATGATAGCAAACCTTGTATAGTGGTCATCCAACCACCCACTTTGCATTACAATTTTTTTATGTATACATACATCTTCGTCATGATTTCTATTGGGCAGTTACAGAGCATAATAGTTTGGGTAAATATCCATTTTGGTCCCTGAAAGTGTTTGGCACTGACAAATTGGTCCTTGAAAGATGAAAAATTCAAATTTAGTCCTCGAATATGCAAAAAGTACAACAAATTAGTCCTACCATTAACTCATCTCCGTTAACCTTAACGGATGTGCCTACGTGGCACCTTTAAGGATGACGTGTCATCCACGTAGTTGTCACATGTCATCCACGTAGATGCCATGTGACAACTGTTGACTTTTCACTTTAGTCTCTGAACATAGCAACTTGCTGTCATTTTAGTCCCTGAACTTAACCACTTACTAACATTTTGGTCCCTGAACTTAACCATATACTGTCATTTTAGTCCCTTAAAGCACTTTTGAATTTTTAATTAAGTCTAATGCTGCATGTAAATTTTTAGTATAGTCATCACCATATCTCCTTACTTCCATTACACATCCATCATATTTTTCACCTTCCTCTTCCACACTTTGTAGTTTATCTTGACTTTCACCTCCACCATCTGCATGCAAAGTTCACCATTTATTCAATTGAAACATCAATTCTAATAGGAAAATAACACAAAAACATCTTTAAAAACTATTTAATTTTTTCCTTAATAAACATTGTCTAATTTTTTCACTCGAAACGTGATCAAAAGAATGAAAAATGACACGTGCTTCGCGTGCCACTAGAGGTCATGTCCACTCAAGTCCTCTAATACCCAACCCTTGAACAACGATGTGAAAATTGCAAAAACATAAAAAAAAAAAAAAAAGGCAAGATGTACTACACTTGCCCTATCGAAAGTGTATGTAAACAAATGGTTCTAACACTTTCATTTTTCTCCCTTTCGTGATTCTTAAGTTTTTTTAACTGTCTTTTCATGATTAATGTTATTCCATAAAATAGATTAATTAAATAATTAATATAACATTCTACACATATTAATAGTATATACGATAATAACTTGATTTGAATAGAAGATATGGTTGTTAACTACTGCTATGTGATCACTCATAAATTAGTTTATATTTATAGTATAATTTAAATGACAGAATTGGTAAAAGGAAGGTGAAAAATATGAGGGATAAAGAATGAAAGTGAGAGAATATGGGATGTGTCACACTAAAATTCTAATGCTATTTATTGGATTACAACAGGAGAATTAGTTGCATATAACTGATAGAGCATAATTGATCATTGATTAGTGTTCCATTTTTCACATATTTTACATGTTTTTATGATTGATTTTGACCATTTTAAGTGGATTTTGTGAGAATGGGCTTCATTGGGCATAAATGTCAATTTTTGTTAATTTTCGTAGATTTTCTCATTGTGACATTGGGTTATAATTCAGGTCATAACTTTTGACTCTAAGCTTCGATTAAGGTAATTCTGGTCTTGTTGGAAAGATAAAGAAGAGGTCTACAAAGTTATATCTCACGGGCTTGGGCCAATTCAGAGTTTTTAAGGGTCAAAATGGACTGCAAAGTGGCGTCCCTGCACTTGGAAATTTCAATTTTGCATTTTTGGGCTCTATTTGTGTTTAATGGTCCAATTAGACTTTTTGATAGGCTTTTAGTGGTTTAGTGAGTGGGCTGCAGATGCCTTAGGAGAGCCCATGTTTTAATTAGTGACCATGTAATAAATATACTTAGTCTCTTTGTAAACAAAACACTTACACACTTTTATATAATTTTTCAGATCAAGAATTAAGGGTTCTCTTCTTTTTCTCTCCTCTTCTTCTTTCTTCCCCTTTCTCTTCTCTTCTGAATTTTGTGTTTGAAGCTCTGATTGATGATGATCATGGAGAGCTAAATCCTCTTTTCAATCCAAGGTTCCCAAGCTTGTGGTAGATTTGAGCTCCTCTATGCTTCAATAAGGAATTTATGAGCTATGTTTTTTCCCCTTTTTCTGTTTTTCAATTTTCTGAGTTCATGTATGATTATTTATGTTGATATTTGGGAATTGAATTAGGATTACGGATAGGATTAATTAATCCTTTCAAAGCAATCAATTGACTACTTGCTTCAATACGATTTGTGCTTAAATTCGTTTAAATTGAGGAATGCGATTGTTTTCCTTATTTTAATGAATGGATGCGAGATGATTATCTCATGATTTCTTATTGGGCATGTTCATAGATTCATTTTTCAATTTCTGGAACCATGATAATTTATCGAAGCATTGGATCCTTGGGTTGTTTTTAATTGCATTTCGTGTTTTGTTTTAATTTCTAATATTCTACAAAAATTTCCCCTTTTGAATTAACACTAGGTGTTTGATGAATTATGTCTTTGAAAGAATGACCTGAATTGACCCCTATTCAACAAAATTATTGGGGAATTTAGTGCTTTTGGTAGTAATTCGGCAATGCTATCAATCACAATATCAAAATTTGAATCATATAGGCAAACTGCAAACTTTAGGAAAAGTTTAGATATGTTGCTTAAGTTTAGGAAAAGTTGATTGTGCAATTTATGTAAATTTATGAATTTTAAATTAGACAAATATAGTAACCATTGTAAAATTATCTCATATGAAACTTCAATATGTTGCTTAAGTTTAGGAAAAGCTGATTGTGTAGTTTATGTAAATTTATGAATTTTAAATTTGACAAATATAGTAACCATTGTAAAATTATCTCATATGAAACTTCAACAATTTATTAGTCTAGTTAGGTATACAACACATATATCATAAGTAGCATTAGTATTAAAAAAATTCAGGTCATAGTTAGATAAACTCATGATCAACGTATATGAGTAAATACTATTTAGGAACTTGCTATTTACTTCCTCCATTTTTGCTAAGTACACCCCCATCCCTTCTCTTTATTTTTAATTACCCATTATACCCTTTTATCTTAAGTCGTTGCATCCCTTGAACCCCCCTTGCACCCCTTGAACCTCCCTTTTTCTCTTCTCTCATGGTGTTGTTTGTCTCACAATGTCGTACTCGTCTCATGGAGTCACAATGTCATACTTGTCTCCATCTTTTGTAACCCAATCACAAGCCGTCCTCCACCCTCTTGCCGGAAATGTCTTTCCAGAATAACATATACCAATTCTAGAAAGACATTTCCAAAACTATATTATAGTTCTAGAAATGTCTTTTCAGAATTGGTATATGTTGTTCTGGAAAGACATTTCCGGTAGTTATAAAATGTACCTTAACCTTAATAAGTCACACTTAACAAGTCACACCAATGTTGATGTGCACACACTTATTTGAACGCAATACACTTGGAGTTGAAAGGCATGCTAGAGACCACCGTATATTCAAAATGCATATTCCAAATTGTCAAAAATAATGTCAAGAGCCAGTGTCAAAAGCTTTGTTTTGCAATTAAGGTATCTTTTCTTATTAGTTTTTCTTACTTTTGCTGTGTAAAAAAAATGAACTTTAGGATTACACTGTATAATAGATGAAGTTAGTGATGGACATACCTTGAAATGCAGTGCCACGTGGAGGAAAACACACTAAATTACATATAATATTGGTGGAAATGCAATATTGTATAATGAATATGAGGGTGAAGATGGGATTCAAAATTAGGGTTTAAAGAACAATAAAGATAGGATGAAAATAATATTTTAAAGATAACAACCATGGGAGTGTAAGATAAGGGTTTAAAAGGGTAAATTTGGTAAAAAAAAATATAAAAAAGGGATTGAGGGTATACTTAGTAAAAACAGAGGAATTGCCACCAACGTTTATGAAGGAAAACATCGGAAAAAACCTTTTTTTAACGGAAATGGCCTTTGAAAACCAAAAATAGGTTCGAGAGTCAATTACGCATAGGGAAGGTGCAAGCACCCTCCATTCATTGACACACCACTGTTGCCAAATGTTCGCATCCACTGCAAGGGTTCGAAACCCATTATTTCTCATGCCTTACGTTTCCCCTATTCTACATCTATTCCGGATACTTCTCTCCATTAGAGTCAATCAGGTTTAAATAGAACCAAATAAACCTTTCAATTTCATTCTTAATTTCAAAAGATTGTGTCTATTTGTTTTTCATTTTGAATTCAAATGTCTCAAGGGGTGTGTTTATTGAATTTGATGATATCATAAATACAACCCAAAAATGAAGCATGCATTAGTGGCAAAAAAAAAAATATAATAATAATATTTTGATGATTTTTTTTTTTTTTATGCAGCCACTCCCAACGCACTTGAGACTTATATATAAAGATATGGATTATTTATTTCCCTATCAATTTAAAAACATGCTATTAATTATTAAATCCAATAACTAATTTTTCAATCCAAAAATTTATAACTTTTCGTTATAAGATAAAAAGGTATAATTATAATATAATTTATAATGGGAATATAATTTATAATTGCTATAATTTATCTGTGATAAAATAAGATAAAAAACAGCTACAATTAATAATTAAAAAAAAAACAAATTATTAACCTGCATTTATATTAATTTGAACAGTTTCTTTTAAATTTGATTCCAAACATGAATAAAATATATTATATTTTTAAAGATACTATTATCCATTTTAATGATACTTTGATGATTAAGATAATCAATTTTTAAAAATCAATTTTTAATGTAAAAATATAGTTCTTTAATTATTTTTAAAGATATTATTATCCATTTTAATGATACTTTGATGATTAAGATAATCAATTTTTTAGTTGGAAATTTAAATTTAGTTGGATTAACTATTTAAATGTATTATTATTATTTTAAAAATAAGATTCAATTTTTATCAAGTATATATATATATATATATATATATTCTAAAAACACGTGTTCAAGGTAGAATATAGTTTAAAAAATGAAGATATTCGTGTTGTGGTGTTCTTTTTTCTAGATAATATTTAACAGATTTGATAGGTTCATTGTATTCAATTGTTTATATTAATTATTATTATTATTAACAATTTTAATATTATAATTACGAATATTATTAATATTATTGAGATAGTTAAGATCATTAATATAGCTCAAAATTAAAATTATAATCATTATTATATGAAAAAATTATATGCAAAAAATTATATCTCAAAATGAATCTTAAAATTACCTTTTAAAAGAATCTTAAAATTGCATGCAAAAATTACGGGCAATTTTATGAATCTCATTATTCTCACATTATTAAAATTATAATCATTATTCATAAAAATTAACTCAAACTTATTTGACGGGATATGTTTTTATAATAGTTTTTTATATAACTTATAATAGTTATGTATTATGGACATAAAGTTAATATATATTTATATATTAAACGGTATAATTATAATGTAATTTATCATGGGAATATAATTTATATTTGGTATAATTTATATGTATTAAGATAAGACAAATACAGCTATAATTAATAAAATATATTTAAAATATATTGTTTTCAAATTTGATTATCTGTAATAGTAGATGAAAATCTTCTCACATAAATTCATCTAAGGTGCCTGTTTGAATCTCAAGACCGATTGGTTTGTAGAGATGGCAAGCATTAATTTACTATTGGTTATTAAGGAAAATTAATTACATATAAATTAGGCATCGTATTAGTCATGTTTTTAGGGGGAAAAAAAACAGAATTTGGCCTACATTAATGCGTATTCAGTTTTCAAAACTGATTGAAGCATCATGCATGCTTAGGAAATTTGGCCTACATTAATTTCCTTCAATTTTCAACAATATAATTGATGACAGCATTAATTAAATGTAAATTAAGCAATCACGGAGATTAAACAAATTATGAAAAAAAATCTCTCAGATTATGCTTTAATGTGCAACAATTAATTTATTAATTTGCCCTTAAAATGGACGGGAAAATGAAAATGACAAATATACCCAGATTCACTTACTTTTATATATATATATATATATATATATATATATATATATATATATATATATATATATATATAATATAAAGATGAATTGAAATTATATCAGAAAATTAAATGCATAATTAATTGGATGAAATATGGCATATCTGATTAGTTTTTGGGCGGGAAACAGATGCTAGAGAAGTTCTTCGATTTATATATATTAAGATAAAGATAAAGATCTCTTTCATTATTATTAAATTTGTTTATTTATAAGAGTTTGATTCCTAATCATGTATATACAGAGACATTGTTAGGAGAGACAATAGCTACATCAATGATTTGTACATCTCGAAGAAATTAATTCCCAACCTTTAGTTGGAAGATATCAATGGTGTAAAAAAAGTTGTTTATTTCTTTATTTTATAGTTTCAAATTCTTATTGTTTTTTCGTCTTCTTCCTCTGAGGTAATTTTTTATTTATTTACTTTTATCATTTTAATCCATGACAACAAACAATGAATAATATTTTGATTAATATCAATTTAAATTTTAATAGCATTAATATTAATGTATACTCAAAATTCAAAACATCATATTCAAATTATAAACCTCATGTAAAGAAAAATAAAAATAATTAAAAATTAAAATAAATTGTGAAAAATACCACAAAAAAGTTAGTATTTACTAACTTTAATCAAATTTAAATTTTAATTAACATAAAAATACAAAAACTTAACATTAAATTATAACTAATTCATTCAAATGTATTTTTCATAGTATATTACGATATATATCATTTTTCTTTAAATTGTAACATATAAATAACTTTTGTATGCGATAATATTAGGATTCATAATTTCTAAATCTTTCCATCATTTTTTATCAGTAAGAAAATAAAACAGACAAAACAAAGAAACCTACTACCTACAGTAGCGAATGCCTATTGCATCTGTCAACAGTTAATAACTAAGATGTTGAGGACAAGACTACCAAAACATAAAGCTATCATCAGAAGATGAACCCTTCTTGGCGAGCCAATATGCACAAGCATTGCCTTCACGAAGGTTAGGTTATGCAGGAGGTTCATGTGCCAATTGAAAGAAAGTAAATGTTGAATTTTAGCGTAGGGATGATGAACTTGAAGATTGCCCTTAACAAGCTGGATTGCCAAGAGAGAGTCAGATTCACAAGCAATATGTCTATAACCATGGTCCCATGCTTGATGCAAACCATGATAAATCGCAAATAATTCTGCATTAAGATTGGTAGTGATGTCGCAGAACCCTGAAAAACCCCTAAGCCACTGACCTCGGTCATCCCTAAAGAGCCCTCCAAAACTCGATCTTCCAGGATTGCCTAAAGAACTCCCATCAACTTTCAACTTGATAAAATTAGTTGGTGGTGGTGTCCAAGTAACCACAGTTGGAGACTGCCTGCGCACATTCTTGCTGAGAAGACTTGTGAAACTTGATATGAGGCTAGAAATTTGGGAAATAATAAACCATTCAGGCCAGACTTTGTCTTCGAAAACTTCAACATTGTGGGCTTTCCACAACAACCAAACAGTAACCGTGAAGCACATGCTATGGTTGCTATTAACATGATGACGAAGCCAATCAAACACATCACCACCAGTAGGTTGAACTTGAGTCTCCATGCCCAGCATCCTCCATATACGTCTAGATTTGTAGCAATGGAACAAAACGTGCATAGTATCTTCTAGATGAAGGCCACACCTATAACAAAAATCATCAATAGCAATATGCTTGTAAACTCTAAAAACATTAGTGGTTAACTTTCTATGAAAGGAAAGCCATATAAAGTGTTTGATACTCTCAGAAACTCTCAAATTCAGGACCAGCTTTCATTGCGGGTATTAGGGATAACGTGCACAGCAGTTAACCAACGATAGGCTGACTTAGTAGTATAGACACCATTTGACGAGGCAGGCCATATGATCAACTCCTGCATACCCTCATGCAAGGAAATGGCTTCCACCTTCCTCCTGCTAATATCCAAAGGGACCATTGTGGCTAGAAGTTGCCACTGCCATGAACCATTGAAGAAGATATCCTTAACCAAAAGATTGGTGCCTTGAATATTGACATAATCAACCATCTCCCCCAAGGCAACCATCTTCTAGCCATTTATCAAACCATAAAAGAAATGTTACCTTCTCTGACCTTGATAATAAAACCAGGTTTAAGCAATTGGCTTGCGTTAATCATTGATGACCAAGTATAATAAGAACAGCCTAGGACTAAATCTGAATGCAAGATATGATGAGTGCATAAATATTTGTCAACATCTTCACCCAGAGTTTATCCGGTTCATGCAGCATAGTCCAGGTGTGCTTCCCTAGTAATGCCACATTAGTTTCTCTAGCCATCCTAATACCAAGTCCCCCTTTAGCTCTTGGTTTGGTGATAGCATCCCAATCAACCCAATGACAAGAAGGTTTCCCCCATACAAATCGACACACACAATTATCAATGTGGTCAAAAACTCCTTCAGGCAACCACAAATTTTGCATGGAATAAATTGGAATAGAGTTCAAAACTGATTTGTCCAAAGTCACTCGGCCTGCACGATTCAATAACTTATGCTTCCAACCAGCTAGCCTACTATTCAACCTGTCCACTTTATAAGAAAAATCATTTATCTTCACACGACCAGTAAAGAGGGGAAATCCAAGATATTTTCTTGGACTTCACATATGCTGGAATCCCGTAATCTCACTAAATCTCCTGATATCACCATTATTCATGTTTCTTGAGGTCATGAATCTAGATTTATGAATACTCAACTTGAGAACTAAAGCATGACAAAAATCATCAAGAACCTGGGTCACCAACCTCACTTGGGCTACTGAGGCACTAGTAAAGAGAAGGCAATCATCTGCAAAGAATAGGTGAGAAACTTTGGGCCCTTAGGGACTAATTCGAACAGGTTCCCACAACCCCTCTTGCACTTTCTCCTGGATCAACAAATCTAATCTTTCCATGCACAAGAGAAAGAGGTATGGAGATAAAGGGTCCCCCTACCTCAACCCTATATTGGGAGCAAAATTATCAAGCTTCTCATTTTTCCACTTGAGAGCTAGATTAGTTGACGTAGTGCAACTCATAATCAAGTCAACAGTAGAGGTTGGAAATCCAAAATCCAACAAGGTGAGACGGAGAAAGTTCCAATCAACACGGTCATAAGCTTTCTCTCGAAATCAAATTTTGAACATCAAGAGTCCTTTCTTCCCCTTCTTGGTATGCATACAATGAACTATCTCCTGAGCAATAAGTGCATTGTTTGAAGTGCACCTATTAGGCATAAAACTGCTCTGGAAAGGCCGAACAATAGATTCCAAATGGGGACAAATATGGTTCACCAACACCTTAGTAATGACTTTGAAAAGCACATTACAAAGACTTACGGGATGAAACTCTCGGAGACTCGTTGGAGGGTCTAGCTTAAGAATAGGAATTATAAGTGTTTCAGCTAGGCCATGATGAATCTGGCCTGAGCAGAAGGCACTAGCAATCGATTCCCAAACCTCTTTAGCTACAGTATGCCAATACTTCTGATAAAATAAGGCTTGAAATCCATTTGGCCTAGGGGCCTTGTGAGGATTCATATCAAAAACTGCAGTTTTCACCTCATCTAAAGTAACATGCTGTGACAACCAGTTCCTCAGCTCCTCCCCTAGTGTATGAATGAAATTCAGATGAAGGCTGTGAGGGTTACAAGATTCTGTTGATTGGAAGAGCCTTTTGAAAAAAGAATTTGCATCCCTCTTCAAAGTGACCTCATCAATGACCCAAATGCCATTAATATCAAGCGTATTAACCTTATTCCTCCTCCTTTTAATCAATGCTTGAGTGTGGAAGAACTTGGTATTACGGTTGCCTTATTTGACCCACTATTCTCTAGATTTCTGGAACCATAAAAGTTCTTCTTGGGCTAGTACTTGATTGTATTGAGACAAAAGTTTGCACTCCAAACGAATTAAGTCAAATGAAGGGCCCACGCCTAGTTGCAAATGAACTCCCTTTATGCAAGCCTCTAACTGGGGCTTCGTTTTGAAAATATTCTTGAAGGTCTCCTTATTAAACTTCTCTAACTGAAGCTAGACTGCATTCAGCTTATGCAAAGCATTACCATGTGTGCCTTCCTAAGTCTTGGTCACTAATCGGTCATAACCTGGATGGGTTGCCCAAGCAGCTTGAAAATGAAAGGAATACACTTTCTTTATTTTATGCTTAGAACATCTTAGAAGAAGGGGATTATGATCAGAGCTATGGAGAGGCAACATTTCCAATAAGGCATAGGGAAAGGCTAGCCTTCAATCAGCGTTAGCCATGGAGCAGTCCAACTTTTTCCTCACGTGAACCCCATTTGTAACATTTTTCCTCCAGGTGTAAAGACCGTCAATCGTGTGAAGATCCAAGAAACCAACATTATCCATCAATCATATTTGCAAATTCATCAACACGATACACATTAAACGAACCACCCGAAACTTCAGACGAATAGAGAATTTCATTGAAATCCCCTATAGCCATCCATGGACCTGACGCTTGATTACTTAAATCAACAAGATACTCCCAAAGGCCTTCTCTGGTAGCAGGTGTTGGTGAAGCATATATCGTTGAACAAGTCCATGAAGTAATCAAATTAAAATTGATATCCTTCCTGTCAGAGAGAACCCAGATACCTCCAGCGTGGCCTCTGGGTTCTTGAAGGAAAATCGCTTTATAACCCAAAGAACTTCATATCCCTTCAACCTTAGAAAATGAAGCATGGGTCTCATACAATAACACCACAAACGGGTGAAATTGTCTAATCAACTGACGCACATGGCACAATTTGCCATGCCCCACTACACCACAAATATTCCATAATAACAAAGATAAATCTTGGAGAATATCCATGACAACAGTGATGCAGGATATTTGCAAGACAGTTATTAATTGTTTGGTTGTCTTGGAGAATGTTTCGTTGCGTGAGGTGTTGCAGCAACCAGAGTGCTTTGGACCCCTTCCATATCACTACTATATGGACCTCATCATGACTCACTGGGTACTGAACTTTGGTGGCAAGTTGGAGGTTCATAGCTATTTTGACACCCTTAGATAGTCAGTACACTGTAGGAGTTGGAGGAATAGGTTTAAAGGAGCTCGATCCCAGTGAGATTTTGGGGTGTGTCATGACTCTAGAAACAACCTCCTTGTTCTTCGTCGCATTAGCCACCAACTACATAATGGGGGTAAACAAGTCTTTTCTTGGCCTCTTATTCTTAGGTGCAAACTTTGTGGAGTTACCAGATTTAGGGTTTGGCTATGGGCCCACTTGGTGATGATTGGGAATAAAATCCTTATGAAAATGATTCTCTCTCCTATCAATATGGGATTGACGGTTTGAGACTTGCATGGTTACCTTATTTTTCTGTTTCGATATGTTACAAGATTTTCTCCTAACAACCATTCATTCCTCATGCACAGGATCTCCCAAATCTCCATCAATAATGTGGCTCGTAACTGTCATTGTCTCATTAATCTGCCCTACCAGTGCCTAATCAGGACTGACTGCCTGGGTTGCCATCGCTGGACGTTGACTGAGAACACTCTCTAATATCGAAGTTTGAGGGTTCATTGGATGGGTTACTACCTCCGACATTGTAACTTTGCATTCGCTTGTTAAGTGACCATAACACCCGCAGGTGGCACAAATTCGATACAAACCTTTGTATTGGACTTGGTACCAATGACCATTCAACCCTACATGTCCCACCACAGGTTTAGTGAGATCAATTTCAATGCAAACCCCAACGAACCTTCCCCTCCGTGGATCTAAAGTATCCATATCTACCTTTATAGGGCATCCCACAACTGAGGCCAGGGCCAAAAGTATACTCTTATCATAATACACCAAATTCAATCCCGAAAATCGAATCCATACCAAAGTCTTTTCTATTTTTGCTTCCGACGATAGAAAGTCCAGTGACCAAGTCTAGACGGTTAAATAATAATCGAAAACCATCCATGGTCCACCTTCTATAACCTTTTGTTGATCCTCCACTCGATCAAACTTGAGATGAAAAATTGGTTGCCAATGTCAATCATATCGAAACCTGCCAACAACTTCCATATCCTCGTTAGCCGATCTTTCATCGCGTGAAACCTAAGAGACTTACCTAAAAGCTTCACCACGAGGGCATCCTGCCATGGTGCACAAAGGCCATCAAAGACGGACTCAGCAATGTGAACCATTGGTTTGAAGGGATTGTCGTTCTCATAGACAATTTTTGCCAAATTCTGCTTGATCAAATCAACCCGTGGCCTCATAGGGGAATCTCCTTGCTACCCATAACTTTCTCACAGAAAGAAAGTGGTGGTTGTAGATCACTACCACCTACCTTGTCCGGTGGTTCCTAGCCGGTGCCACCATTATCCTTCACACCCGCAGAGAAAACGTAGTCTATATCCATAATACTATTACTCACCAAAAAAATACGACAATGAAAATTTGGTTAATATTTCCATCATTTTAAACATTAGTATATGTAATTGTGTTAAAATTAAAAATTCGTACCAACTACCAAGTATAAATGTATCATTAAATAATAATTTTCATGCTAATTGTATTTGATTGCAAATTGATTGTTATGGATTTTCAGTTAATTTTTGGAGGCATAATTGGATATAGGCATAATTGCGTAATTTTCGGTTAATAGATGAGGTAACTATAAATATTTCAAATGTTGATCTGGAGAAAATAGTGGCAAAATATAGTGATCCCGAAAGCTATTGGCTTGTTGAAAATTTTGTTAACTTGCTATCTAAAAGTATTGTTAATAAAATTGATTCCTTGGTCCCTTCTAATAGATCTCTACAGAACATGATGTTGTTGCTTGGGGTTTAAATCTGGATGGTGAGTTTTCGATTGAGTCTGCTTATGGTTCTCTTCAACTATATGATTCAAGGTCATTTAGTGTTGTTTTCAATTTTTTTTTAATTAGTGTGGTCCAAATCCCCCACTAATAACTAACATTAATCGATAAAAAAATGGGTTTTTTTTTATGGATAGCGAGACATAAGGCTCTGTTAACAAATGTTAGAAGATGTAGAATGTGTTTTTTTTTTTATGGATAGCAGGACATGAGGCTCTGTTTACAAATGTTAGAAGATGTAGAATGGGTATAGCGCATAACAACTTGTTTACTGGTTAGGGAGACGATTTGAAAGATCTCTTACATATGTTTTGGGACTGTTGACAAAGCAAATTAATTTGGAACTATTTTTGTGTCGAATGGTGTTTGTGCAGAGTTTTATAGCTACAATAATTGGAAGGAGTGGTCGATTTCAAATCTTTCAAATTAGCACCGTATTAATTTTTTTTTACCGGCAAATGTTAGTTGTTAGTTTTGTTAGAATTTTAGTAGGAAGAATTTGAACCCATGATCTCTTCCTCTCCCCTTCTCCCTTCGATTACCAAGCCAACCTTATAACTCCCATTCCTACTGCATTAATAACTTGACATGGAGTACTTGTTTTGGTATTCTTCTTGAATTGATATGGTGCAGGCGAAAAGAAGAAAATTTTCAACATAATTATGGAATGACGGAAGCTTTCTTTCAAAGAGCTTGCAACGTGTTATGTGTTATGGATCATGCGTGGAAGTTAAATCACCAAAATTTGTTTTTGAGTCTAGCTTTTTTAATGAATTTTATGTGAATCTGTATTATTGACAATGTTCGTCGGTGGGAAAAAAGTTTCAACTTTTGCACAAACTTCTAATTACAAAAGAATATTTTTCTTACTTTCCTGGCCACTAACATATTTTTCTTCCACAATTTTTTTTTTATTTCTTCTTACATATTTATGCAATTCATTTTGTACTAAATGGCATAACTAGGTTTTATAATCATTAGTTACATATACGTGCATTTCATCCAACAAATCCTCAGCTAAATTAGTGATCTGTTTCTCCTCAGCGTCATTGAGCACAGCATTGAGTGCCAACAGCTTTACCTTCAGCTCACCCAACAGAGAAACATTCAGCTTTCTATTGGCAAAGAAATCTCGAAACTCCGTAGAAGTAATCCTATCCAACAAAATCTCCACAGAAGCAGAGATAAGTGCCTCTCCCACCATAGCGAAGGCCATATCTTCTCTTTTTTAGCAGATCGTATCAATACTCTGCAGGTTTAGCTAAATGTTGAATGTGATAGAGACTTGTCTTTGTGAGAAATTGTTGTACTATAATGGTCAACGTTTTGATTTCACATTCAGTAGTACTGTAAATACGTGAATCTCTATGCATTTTGGTTTTTATATTTTGCATAATTGTTGACTGATCGACAGTATGGCATCTATATTTTTTATTCACTGCACCAAGTATGGCATCATTGCATTTGTAGTCACATGTTTGTTTATCTTTTATCTATTAACTATCTAGTAAAAGTAAGTCCTGCATAGTCAAGTGTCAATATTTTTTTAGCCAAGTGTCACTCTTTTAGAAAGTTTGTTTCTCTCTCAATTTTTCTCTTTCTTTCTTTATAGTTTTTTATTTAACCTTTTTGTTTTCTTCATGTTTTTTCCTTTTTTTTTTTTACATTTCTTTCTTTCTATTTTTTTTATGTTTTTCTTTCTTTCTTTTCTTTTTACATTTTTTCTTTTTATGTTTTTTTCTTTTTCTTTCTTTATACATTTTTCCTTTTTTTCTGTTTATGTTTTTCCTTTTCCTTTTCCTTTTTTTTTCTTTTTATGTTTGAGTTTAATAGTAATGCACTGATAGTGTTATTTTACGGTCAATCCAATTATAAATTACGGTTGGTATGACTTTTAAAATAATTTTGTAAATTTTGTAAAAATCAATAAACTTATTATAAATAGTTATTTATGATTTGATGACAGTGTAAAATTATTATGTGCATAGCCCTTTTTCTCTTTATGTTTTTCCTTTTTTGTATTTATGCTTCTTCTTTTTTTTATCGCGAATGTGCAATTTTAGTCCTTATAAAAATTTAATTGCACATTTGGTTCTCAATGTTTACTATATATGAAAAGTAAGTCCCCCTGCTACATGTCAAAACTTTCCTGCTCCATGTGTCAACATTTCAGAAGCGTTAATTTATTAAACTTTTTCTTTCTTTTCTCTTCTTACAATTTCTTTTAACATTTTCTTTTTTTATGTTTTTCTTTTTTGATGTTTTCTTCTTCTTCTTTTTACATTTTCTCTTTTCTTTTTCTTTTTACGTTTTTTATTTTTTCTTTTATATCTTTTCTTTTAATGTTTATTTTTCCAGTTTTATTCTTTTTTATATATTTATATTTTTATATTATTTATATTATTCTTAAAATACTATTAGGAAAATCATTATTATATTTTCTACTTTATATTACCTATAAATTATGAGTAAAATTAATTTTATAAATTAATTTATAAAATTAATTTTTAGGCAAATCATTATTCATTTCTTATTTATTATCTTTCCAGTTATACAAATTATTGAAGATTTTTCTTTGCATATGTAAATTTAAGTATTCTTTTATACGACGATATTTGTATGTAAATTTGTTAGTCTAGAAATCTATGTATTAATCTATTAACAATATACAAGGGAGCTTTTAGTGGACACATTGTCAAAATTTCATGCAATTTTTTCCCTCCTTTTTTCAACAACACATCTAATTCATTGATTATACTTTTAGTTAAACGGCTTAGATCGTACAATGATTAAGAAATATTTTTTCTCAAGATTTCTTCTATTTTCAATCTATTGTGGATATATTTTGCTATCTATTTTTTTTCTAGTAATATTATTAGAAAAGTAACTATATTATTATCAATCAAATAATAAAATTTAATATTGAAAAAATATATAAATATTTTGGTCATCTATTATTTGACACAAATAATTATTTATTCCAATAATCTATTAACTTTATAAAATTATTTTTACTTAGAAATGTATAAAATCATTTTAAATAATTTCATAAATAAATATTCCTTTGATTAATATTAAATTATGATGTTGAATTTTTTATACTAAATTTTTTAAAATCTAATTAGTTAATATATATGTATTAAAAATAATATTTTGACTATTTTTAATAATTTCATATGCACAAATTTTTTTATTAATATTTATATGATAATGTTAAAACATTTTTATTAATATCTCACCTATATTTAAATAAAATTACAACGACTATTTAGGAATTATTATGGATAATTAAACACTTAAATTTTTGTATTTTTTTTTTGTCCTAGGTTAGAGACCACGAGTGTTCCCTAACCTATAGGGTCAGATACTAATGTTGCTCGTGGTGCGTAGCTGCCACTAGTCCAAGGAATTTTGCACACGGAGGAAATCAAGCATGGATTATCCCGCTAAATAGATCCTTCCCCTCACGTGTGAACGCAGCGGGGCCTTACGTCATCCCTCTAGGTTAAAATTTGTTGTATATGAATAAGTAGGAATGTAATTATAATAATTATAGAATAAATGAAAAATTTTCGCAAAACACATTCTTGAAGAGGGATGAGAAACTTTAATTGTAACTAAGCTTTTAATTAAGAATTAATATATATTGATAAATTTATTATATATCAATTTATTAATATATACATAAGTCATTTTAAAACATGCGTGAAAACTAATATGACCTGTGCAATCGCACGGGTATAATGCTAGTTTACTTAAAAGCACACTTTCAACAAAAATATATTCTAAGAACATTTTCATTATAATTTTTTCATTAAAATAAAATAAACTTATTCAAGTATAGCTATTACTTCTTTTTTTTCTGGGTGCAAAGGTAGCAATTATGTCTTGATTATAATACTACAGTTTATTGTTAAACTCGATCCAACAAGTATGCGATATATGTTATCCTTTTCACTCATAAACTTTCTCTCCTTGTTCTAATACTATAAATAAAAGGGAAAATAATTCCTCCTTCCTTCTATATACCTTTCCTTTCCATATAAATATTGTTTACACTCAATAAAACTAATATTTGTGTTTGCTTTTGGTTGAGTGAACTTAGTAAAATACAAAAGTTGAAAGCAACTTTTTCCAAAGGCTAATGATAATTCTACCTCCCCTATTTAACGAATTTACCTCCCTTTTCCTTTTTTTATCAATATTTTCTCCTAAAAACCCTTTTAATTCATTCCCAATTTCAAATTAATTTCTCAGAAACAAATCTCAGCTTACCCCCTTTCTCTGTCACTTACCTCCTACTCTGTAGCTTCATCACTCACCCCCTTTTCTGTGGCTCCGCAACGCAACCACTCAAACCCCTCTACAAATCTTGCACTCACCATGATGAATAATGTAAATTATGAGTTATGGCTTTAGCAAATTATTATTTTGTTTTTATTTAAGCATTGTTGCAATTTTCATTATCAAGGTTGAATGGGAAACTCGTAACCACTATTCAACAACGTGGTGCTCAATTATCAAAGCTAGAAAGCTTTCAAGTGCACTATTAGCTGCTAGTGACCATATTAGAGATTGGGTTCTTATAACTCCTCCTGTTGGTTTGGCTTTTGTTTGAATTTTAATTTAGGTTTTGTATGTCTCTCTAGTCAGCTTATTGTTTTTTTTTTCTTTTTTCCATTGCAATTTTATAGGATGAGTGGCGAAAGAAAGAAGTGAGTTGCGGAGCTGGGGGAAGGGGGTGAGTGCAACGAGAAAGGGGTAAGTTGCAGAAGAAGGGGGGTAAGCAGAAAATTATTTTCTGGAATAATTTGAAATTAATGGAGAATAAATTAGAAGAGTATTTAGGAGAAAACATTGGAAAAAAAGAAAAAGAAAAAGGAGGTATATTATATTTATTAAATAGGGGAGGTATAATTATCATTTGCATTTTCCAAATAATGATAGCAAACCTTGTATAGTGGTCATCCAACCACCCACTTTGCATTACAATTTTTTTATGTATACATACATCTTCGTCATGATTTCTATTGGGTAGTTACAGAGCATAATAGTTTGGGTAAATATCCATTTTGGTCCCTGAAAGTGTTTGGCACTGACAAATTGGTCCTTGAAAGATGAAAATTTCAAATTTAGTCCTCGAATATGCAAAAAGTACAACAAATTAGTCCTGCCATTAACTCATCTCTGTTAACCATAACGGATGTGCCTACGTGGCACCTTTAAGGATGATGTGTCATCCACGTAGTTGTCACATGTCATCCACATAGATGCCACGTGACAACTGTTGACTTTTCACTTTAGTCTCTGAACATAGCAACTTGCTGTCATTTTAGTCCCTGAACTTAACCACTTACTAACATTTTGGTCCCTGAACTTAACCACATACTGTCATTTTAGTCCCTTAAAGCACTTTTGAATTTTTAATTAAGTCTAATGCTACATGTAAATTATTAGTATAGTCATCACCATATCTCCTTACTTCCATTACACATCCATCATATTTTTCACCTTCCTCTTCCACACTTTGTAGTTCATCTTGACTTTCACCTCCACCATCTGCATGCAAAGTTCACAATTTATTCAATTGAAACATCAATTCTAATAGGAAAATAACACAAAAACATCTTTAAAAACTAATTAATTTTTTCCTTAATAAACATTGTCTAATTTTTTCACTCGAAACATGATCAAAAGAATGAAAAATGACGCATGATTCGCGTGCCACCAGAGGGTCATGTCCACTCAAGTCCTCTAATACCCAACCCTTGAACAACGATGTGAAAATTGCAAAAACATAAAAAAAAAAAGGGCAAGATGTACTACACTTGCCCTATCGAAAGCGTATGCAAACAAATGGTTCTAACACTTTCATTTTTCTCCCTTTCGTGATTCTTAAGTTTTTTAACTGTCTTTTCATGATTAATGTTATTCCATAAAATAGATTAATTAAATAATTAATCTAACATTCTACACATATTAATAGTATATACGATAATAACTTGATTTGAATAGAAGATATGGTTGTTAACTACTGCTATGTGATCACTCATAAATTAGTTTATATTTATAGTATAATTTAAATGACAGAATTGGTAAAAGGAAGGTGAAAAATATGAGGGATAAAGAATGAAAGTGAGAGAATATGGGATGTGTCACACTAAAATTCTAATGCTATTTATTGGATTACAACAGGAGAATTAGTTGCATATAACTGATAGAGATTAATTGATCATTGATTAGATTCCATTTTTCACATATTTTACATGTTTTTATGATTGATTTTGACCATTTTAAGTGAATTTTGTGAGAATGGGCTTCATTGGGCATAAATGTCAATTTTTGTTAATTTTCGTAAATTTTCACATTGTGACATTGGGTTATAATTCAGGTCATAACTTTTGACTCTAAGCTTCGATTAAGGTAATTCTGGTCTTGTTGGAAAGATAACGAAGAGATCTACAAAGTTATATCTCACGGGCTTGGGCCAATTCAGAGTTTTTAAGGGTCAAAATGGACTGCAAAGTGGCGTCCCTGCACTTGGAAATTTCAAATTTGCATTTTTGGGCTCTATTTGTGTTTAATGGTCCAATTAGACTTTTTGATAGGCATTTAGTGGTTTAGTGAGTGGGCTGCAGACGCCTTAGGAGAGCCCATGTTTTAATTAGTGCCCATGTAATAAATATACTTAGGCTCTTTGTAAACACAACACTTACACACTTTTATATAATTTTTCAGATCAAGAATTAAGGGTTCTCTTCTTTTTCTCTCCTCTTCTTCTTTCTTCCCCTTTCTCTTCTCTTCTGAATTTTGTGTTTGAAGCTCTGATTGATGATGATCATGGAGAGCTAAATCCTCTTTTCAATCCAAGGTTCCCAAGCTTGTGGTAGATTTGAGCTCCTTTATGCTTCAATAAGGAATTTATGAGCTATGTTTTTTCCCCTTTTCTGTTTTTCAATTTTCTGAGTTCATGCATGATTATGTTGATATTTGGGAATTGAATTAGGATTAGGGATAGGATTAATTAATCCTTTCAAAGCGATCAATTGACTACTTGCTTCAATACGATTTGTGCTTGAATTCGTTTAAATTGAGGAATGCGATTGTTTTCCTTATTTTAATGAATGGATGCGATATGATTATCTCATGATTTCTTATTGGGCATGTTCATAGATTCATTTTTCAATTTCTGGAACCATGATAATTTATCGAAGCATTGGATCCTTGGGTTGTTTTTAATTGCATTTCATGTTTTGTTTTAATTTCTAATATTCTACAAAAATTCCCCCTTTCAACAAAATTAACCTGAATTGACCCCTATTCAACAAAATTATTGGGGAATTTAGTGCTTTTGGTAGTAATTCGGCAATGCTATCAATCACAATATCAAAATTTGAATCATATAGGCAAACTGCAAACTTCAGGAAAAGTTTAGATATGTTGCTTAAGTTTAGGAAAAGTTGATTGTGCAATTTATGTAAATTTATGAATTTTAAATTAGACAAATATAGTAACCATTGTAAAATTATCTCATATGAAACTTCAATATGTTGCTTAAGTTTAGGAAAAGCTGATTGTGTAGTTTATGTAAATTTATGAATTTTAAATTTGACAAATATAGTAACCATTGTAAAATTATCTCATATGAAACTTCAACAATTTATTAGTCTAGTTAGGTATGCAACACATATATCATAAGTAGCATTAGTATTAAAAAAATTCAGGTCATAGTTAGATAAACTCATGATCAATGTATATGAGTAAATACTATTTAGGAACTTGCTATTTACTTCCTCCATTTTTGCTAAGTACACCCCCATCCCTTCTCTTTATTTTTAATTACCCATTATACCCTTTTACCTTAAGTCGTTGCATCCCTTGAACCCCCCTTGCACCCCTTGAACCTCCCTTTTTCTCTTCCTTCTCTCATGGTGTTGTTTGTCTCACAATGTCGTACTCGTCTCATGGAGTCACAATGTCATACTTGTCTCCATCTTTTGTAACCCAATCACAAGCCGTCCTCCACCCTCTTGCCGGAAATGTCTTTCCAGAACAACATATACCAATTCTAGAAAGACATTTCCAAAACTATATTATAGTTCTAGAAATGTCTTTTCAGAATTGGTATATGTTGTTCTGGAAAGACATTTCCGGTAGTTATAAAATGTACCTTAACCTTAATAAGTCACACTTAACAAGTCACGCCAATGTTGATGTGCACACACTTATTTGAACGCAATACACTTGGAGTTGAAAGGCATGCTAGAGACCACCGTATATTCAAAATGCATATTCCAAATTGTCGAAAATAATGTCAAGAGCCAGTGTCAAAAGCTTTGTTTTGCAATTAAGGTATCTTTTCTTATTAGTTTTTCTTACTTTTGCTGTGTAAAAAAAATGAAGTTTAGGATTACACTGTATAATAGATGAAGTTAGTGATGGACGTACCTTGAAATGCAGTGCCACGTGGAGGAAAACACACTAAATTACATATAATATTGGTGGAAATGCAATATTGTATAATGAATATGAGGGTGAAGATGGGATTCAAAATTAGGGTTTAAAGAACAATAAAGATAGGATGAAAATAATATTTTAAAGATAACAACCATGGGAGTGTAAGATAAGGGTTTAAAAGGGTAAATTTGGTAAAAAAAAATATAAAAAAGGGATTGAGGGTATACTTAGTAAAAACAGAGGAATTGCCACCAACGTTTATTAAGGAAAACATCGGAAAAAACCTTTTTTAACGGAAATGGCCTTTGAAAACCAAAAATAGGTTCGAGAGTCAATTACGCATAGGGAAGGTGCAAGCACCCTCCGACGTTCGTCTTAAGACAGAATGTGCAGAATTAATGTAACTTTCAATTATTCAGTTTACCCTTTTTAAAAGAAAAAAGAGACTATTTATTTATAAAAAGGAAATTCTATTTATTAAACCAAATTATTATTTCTTTTAAAAAAAAAAGGATTATTAATATTTATTTTTTTATCTTTTTTAAATCGACATGGGAGGGCCCTTGCTCCTACGTATCCCCGGGTACAATGGAGAAATCAGCCTTACGTAATTCTTCTTGTAGAAAATCGTTTTGTTGGTTGGTGTTGTTTTTAATTTTTTTTAGATGGAGCAAAGATTGTCAAGACGTTGGATCTTAGGCACTCTTTGATATCTAGAGTTAAAACACTCTACAGAATACCAAACACAACGATAGGCGACCTAACAAATATGGGATATCGATCCAGAGGCACACTCTAGACATAATTTTTGTAATAGCCAAGCAAGTCCGAGACTCAACATGACAACCACTAAATCTATAATTCTTTTTGTTATTAATTTTGTGTATATTAAACAAAGATTGCTAAGATGTTGGATCTAAAATTCTCTATCAAATACCAACCACAATGATAGGCAACTAACAGGTGCGGGACATCCATATAAAGGCCTACTCTAGACAAAATTTCGGTGATAGTCAAGCAAGTCCGAGACTCAACATGACATCCACCAAATCTACATTTCATTAGTCATTATTATTAGTATTTATTATTTTTTTAGAAATAAGCATTTAAATCTTGATCTAAGAAATCGTTTTATTTTCGTACTTTGGAGAAATAAAAAAGGCAACAAAGAAAGATATCAATTCAATTATTTGATTTTAATTTTTTTTTAAACACAAAAGGCATTTTCTTTTGAAATAATTCTTAGATTTTAATTTGATTCCGTTAAACCAAACTAGCCAAACGTATACCATGTAAATCAAGGCCATTAATTATATCTGAATCAATTAAAAGCAAATCTAATTACAAGTATTTAGGACTTAACGTCAAGCAAAAAAAAAAAAAATACATGCAATGCCATCAATTTCACTTAATTGACTTCATTTAGAGTCCAAGTTATTCATTAAACCAAGTTGCATAAACCTGCAGCACCAAAACGCAAATCAAAGCCCAATTACCATATATACTTAAATAGTCCAACCAAAATAACCTGAACAATAAAGCAGCCTTAAAGTATCAAGCCCCTGCAGATAGATCCCAACTTTAAAAGCGTAAACAAATAAACCTTTGGAAGGTAACCAAACTAGAATACGAGGAATGAAGCTTGGCAGCACCAAATTAAAACCCATGCGTTGATAAAGAGAACACCAATATAAAAGGATTAGACCAAAACATATGCAATGATGATACTATTGATTTTACCAATTCTATTTTTTTAGTGAACTTTCCATTTCTATTTAAAAACCGCACTTGTGAATCCTTTGGGAATAACAGTGACAAGCATTATAATACTCAAATGAGGACACATTGCCAACACAGATTAAGACCCATTTCAAGATTTAATCCAAGGTCCATCGGTCACACTAAGCAAAAAGCTATCCACGTGATTAAATTAAAAGATGCCTAACACTTGGCATGTCCCTCTGCAAACGCACCATCTAAAAGTGTGAAAGTGTGAAAAGAAGCCAAAAAGCACAAAAGGACAAATCAGAGGGAGCAGAAGAGGCACCAAAGCAACAATTTCGAAATCACTGAATTCAGGAAAAAGGCACCACCACCACCACCATTCAGATTCATACCCAAACGATGCAGCAACACACGTTATCCAAACCCAATTTCAAAAGAAACACATCTAAATTAAAACCATAGAAATGCTAACAAATATATTAAACAAAAAATGGGACTTGCAACCAGAGCCAAACCTCACCAAACTACTATGAAAAAGGAGTGAACAACTCACACACCAAGATAAGTAATATGCCAAGAAAACAACAAAACAAATAGAGAAAAAAAAGGGGACCGAGGGGAACCAACACATTGCCTGACATGTTCAGCAATCGTAAACACAATAGTAACTAACATGAAACATGGTATAAAAGCAACAACACAAGAAAAATAGTGAAGAGAGATATGGATTGGAAGACAAATGAAATCAGTAAAAAGAGTGGAGCAAATACACTGGTGCGTGGGTTGTTCCACTTGCTGGATTAAGCATGATGGTTCGGTGTGATGAGGTGCTAAATGTTGGCTTAGTGTTCGATAGTTGCTTCTGGATCCGCGTGGAATCACTAGCCTCAGATGGTGATGTGGTTCACTAGTGCGTGATTGGAGAGAGAGTGGGTCAGGTGAGTTATGTTATGCATCTCATGCAAGAGAAGAAAAGCTGAACCTCCTTGCCTGGGATGCTTACGTGGGGATAGTGAAGCTGAGAGTGTGAAAATGAACGTCGAATGATTGAGGGTATGCAAGTTTACAAAGCAAGATACAGAAAAAAATTACACTATGACTCACCAACTTTTTGATCCTTCTAACCATATTCCCTTTCTTTTCTTACTCTCCACGCTCCTCTTTTTTTTTTTACTTTTTTTTTCCAGATAATATATTTATATTTGTTTTTGGGTTATGGGGTTGATCATGCTGATGGGCCAAACAACTTAGGAATTAATAAAAAAGCAACGGAAAACAAAGGATCCCCTCTCTTTTATTTGATTTTTCATTTTCATTTTTATTTCTCTTTTTTTTTCGTGTTTTATTTTTTATTACCCGGACGAAATTGGGTGTTGACAATCATGTTTGGAGTTCAAATCTAAACTATTCAGTATCTACTAGAAAATCACCAAAGAACTAATATCTTGTGAAAACAAAGACTAAATATATATCTGCCATAAGCACTAAATTAAATCAGAAATAAAATCAGGAAACAACCATGTAATTAATTTCGGCCTTTGAATGCAAAATCAGAAGAATTTAACTCTTCTAGGCTTAAGGAAAAATAAAAATAACAAATTTATGAAAAAAGAAATATTTGTTATCGAACCAGTTCGCCTGTCTAGAAAAAACAATAAACAATTTTTTATGTATCAAACCATGGGTCTTTCATTAATTCATAAGAATAAACGCAAAATTTATCTCAAATACCCAGAAAAAATTCATGTTAATAAGAAAAATTTTGATAAATACATTACAAGAACAAGAGATCAAAAGATAACAGAAAAAAAAGAAAAAGATAATTCTGATTCTTGTGATTTTGACATCGTTTGGGCATTTAATTTATGCAATCTACTAAATATGCTAAACATATCTCACCAGGTGCATTAGCAATAGCTAGAAAATTTGTAATCATACATACGAAAATGAACCATTTAAATTATTGAGAACAATTTTAATTTTAAACTAAATATAGAAATCATTCTTATACTCCACTTTACCAACAACAATCTAAATCAAGAAACCTCAATATTGATAATTTTAAGACAAGATAAAGCATGGACCTTTAGGTGAATAAAAGTTTTAATTATTTAAACATGTTCCAAGTTGAAAAATATATCCCTGAAACTTTGAAAAAGAATATAAAAGTTGCTTTATGGTCCCGCTTGTTGACATGTATTGACAATTCACTAAATTTAATAAATATATTTTTCAGTTATTAACATGAAATTACTATTCATTCTAATATAGATTAACCCCATTTTAATATTTTTTTCCAAATAAAATTGAACCCACAATCCAAAGTACAACAATGACACCAAAAAATGGTTTGAAGCATCCATATAAAATAATATACATGGTCAATAACCATGTGTGTGTGCCTATATGTTTTAATTTCATCAGACTGGCTGGCCCCAATGATTACAAAAAAAAAAAAGACATCATGAAAAATTACTTAATTTATGCATTTAATAACATTGACATCATACTTTCTCAAAATAATTGAAGCGTTTACTGGTTGGACAATTCCTACTCATGTTACAGCTCATATTATCACTTCACCAAGCAGGGTGCGCGAGTTATTGTAAACCCCTCGGTACCATGTTCGATTCCTACGGATCAAAAAAAAATATTATCACTTCACCATTTATTTTGATAGCAGGAATGTGAGCAATCTTAGACCAGTACTTCCCCTTCGGCCTTTGATACCTTGCTTCTAATAAATTAAGGACACTTCTCCATAGTGAGTACTACAAGGGAGGATGGCAATTGATCTTCTAGCAGCTATCCCAAATCCTCAGTTCTTTAAGTGATGTGTATTTGTGCCAAGTTTCTTGAGATATAAATTCTAAGTTCCCACAACTTTTAATTCTAAGTGATTGCAATGATGTGGGCAAACCACCAATTGGGAAAGAGATCAAAGACGAGATATCTATAAAAGCCAACTTTTGAAGGCAGTTGGCACCAAGTATCATTCTTGGCAAAGACCGCAAGATGTCACACTTTTCAATTGATAATTCCAAATAAGAAAAGTTTTCAAGCAAAGACAAAAAGCCTTCTCCTGCTTCTCTAATACATATTACTTCAATTGATGTGTTCCAGTGTAGATCACATGATTTTGCCTTTAGCTGGTTGCACTCTGAGATACTAAGCTTTGTTAGTGAAGGTAGATGGTTGGGCAAGTTTCCTCTGAATTCGGGGCACTTGGATGAACTCAAATGCTTAAGGAAAGGAAAAGGAAAGTTTCTACCTTCACCTTCAAATGGTAGCCAATCCTCCCACTCTGACATTTGTTCAAACTAGAGAGTCTCCAACAGTGGAAATGGCTGAAAAGAAGGGGAACCTCCACTGCTACAGTAGAATTGATGACCAATAGTCTTCATCATTTTCATCCTTTTAATGATAAGCTCCTTAAGATAAGGCAATTGTTGAAATGCTGGAAGTAACAAGCAATAGTTGCAGTCACTGATATTAAGGACTACAACATTAGAATACAAAGAATCACCCAACCATTTTGGAAAGCTTATGCCACCATAAGATTTGATGTTGAGTTTCTTTAGATTTGTTGATGGTTGCAAGTTCTCTAGTACATCTCTCAATTTGTGAATCTTGTGGGTCACTGGTCCACTCCAAAATAAGCTCATGAATCTGTTCTTTATTCTTTAAGTTGGCTTTAAATGCATCTATGGGATCAACAACATTTTGTAGCCTCAAAATGGAAAACCTACCTTGCAGATAAGGAAATTTTGTTAATTCTCTGATCATTAATTCTTTGCCCACAACAAACGAAGTTAACGTACGAAGATCTTGTAGTTTGCATATTTGTGCTAGTATCTCCATCAAACTTGTGTCACTAATATCAAGGTGGCGTAAATTCACCAAATTTCCTATCTGGTCTGGCAGATGAGTAAGAAATTTACAATTTGATAATTTCAAAGTTTACAAATAGTAAAGCACAAAAGTTGCAACAGGCAACCTTTTTATGGAGGTATAGGAAAGGTCAAGATACCGTAAAAGCACCAAATTGCCTATTGAATCAGGTAGCTCAATGACATTTTTGTATGGAGACAATGACAATACTCGCAAGCATCTTAGTTTTGGCAATAAACCATGTGACACCATTTTGGTAATGTAGCTTTCATGATATGTATTTAAGAAGCATGGTAGAAAGGTGCACAAAAACTTTAGCTCATACAAGCCCTCAAATCTATTAGAGACATCAAACCACCTTGTAATAAATGCTACACAGCGAACAGTTCCTGGGATTTCACTACCTTCAAAGTAGCAAGAACTTCTTCCGGATACTATTATAGATAAATCATAGATAAGGTCATGCATTTGAAATTTTTCTTCCGCTCCAGTTTTGTCTTTATTAGAGATATAGGATATTAGTACTATTAGGATTGGCTATATAAGCTACAATGTACTCATGTAAAATTGATTTTTCTCATTTGAGTAAATCCACTTTTCACTTTTATCCCTTTCTCTCTTTTCTCCCCTTTGAACCATGATTTCTAACATGGTATCAGAGTTATACCTTCCACCATAGATATTTTTACCGCTGCTTCTCCGTTCTTTCTTTTTCTTTTATCTTTCATTTACTTTCTTTTTCATTTTCTCGGAAAAATCAAAACCCAAATCTGTGGGTTCCTTTGTTTTCTTTTCTTATTCGATTCTCATTTTCCCAAATTCTCAAAATCACAAAACCCTCACGATCAATTTCAACATTCTAATTTGTTGGTTCCTCGTCATAGTGACTGTCACCCTTTTTAAGCTTCAGGATCAGAGCAATCTGAGCTCTGTAGCTTCGTTCGTGCATTGTTGTTGTGTTGTCTTTGCGGTGGTGCTTTGGTTTGGTGCTTGCATTTGAGACTGATTCGCAGAAGAGATTTTTTTTTGTGGGTTCAATTCTTGGTTGATCTTCACGCACAACGTCAAGTTCATCTTCTTTGTGTTTTCCATCGATTATCAATCCCGCTGTTTGGAGCTCGAATCTGCTGTGAATAACTGTATATGTGATGAACTTGTTCTATTCTAGTTTGATTTCGATGGAGCAGGCTGGTTGGTGCCTTATCACATCAGATTGGGTAACTTTGCATACCAAGTGTTTGGTAATTTGCTTCATTGTTGATTTGGGAAGGATTGGGTATCTTTTCACGATTCCGTTGTATACGTTGATTTTTTTTTCTAAGTTTTTTTTATGAGTAATGTTTTTTTAAATGTATAATTTTAGGTTTTAATTTTAGGTAGAAACAAACATACCAATTTAATGCACATTGATCGGTGTATCTTATAGGACTAATATAGACCATTGCTTTTTCTGTAGCAAAAAAACAAAGTTGTTAATGTCCATCTGATAGGCAAACAGTAAGTATGTGATAATTGAAGTACCGATGCTATCTAAACCCTATATTTTGTCAGTGCAATCTTGGACATTGCCTTTTGTTAAACAAAGTGCAGAGTATATGATAATTGAATGATAGAGTGAGTCACAGATGAATAGTAAATATTATAGTATAAAACATCAGTGGTGTAGGTATAAGGCAGCTCATTGTAGTGTGTTTATATTGGGTATATTGGTTGAAAGATGGAGGGATCTCTTGCTGTTGTGTATTATGATGGTGACATGATTTCAACTTCCGTGGGGGTAAAGTTTGAATGTCCCCATGGTCCTAAATTCATTACAATAAGTGAGGACATGTCGCGCTTGCTGCTTTAAAAAAAAGTAAAGGATGCCATCGGAGGTAGCATAATGCTACTTGACATGTATTACCATCAACCTGTATATGTAGGTGATAATTGTGTTGAGTATGGCTGCATGGAGCTTAAAGACAACAATGATGTGGGTAAGTTGCTTTTCAGCTTAAAGACGAGTATCATTTGCCTGACGACGAATGCTGTCACACATCGTTGGCCTGCCTTGGATGGCTGGGTAGGCTGACCAGCGTCTGCAATAGCATCTTCCTCCAATGTGGAGGGATCATGTTGGCGATCATAGAAAACATACTTCATCCGACCCATAATAAATCTTCAAAAAATTAACTAAAATAATTAGAACTGGATAAACATACTTCCTCCAATAAGTATTTTTTTTAAATTACTTTAAATAAAAATTTACTTTAAAAAATAAAAATAATAAATTTACTAAAAAATAAAAATTATAACTAAATAAACTAAAAAACAAAATTTACTTTATAACTAACTAAACTAAAAAAATAAAAATTTACTTTAAAAAAGAAAAAAAATAAGTTTCTATGTGAGGGAGAGACGTTGGGGAGGGAGAGAATGTGAGGGAGAGGAGAATAATTTAATCATAAATTATAAAATATTCATTTAGTAATGTAAATAATTAACACTTGTGAAAGTTCATAACATTTATCATACATTTCAGATTATTTAAGCCAAAATTATTACAAAAATTTTCAATTAGTAGATATATACGGAAAAATTGCAATTAGTAAATTTTTATTTAGTAATATTTAATTAGTAATATTTATTTATTTATGATTTATATTAATTTATATGCCAAATTGAATGTTTAAGTTATGATATATATCTAAATAAATAAATAGTAATTTTTATTTATTTAGATATATATCATAACTTAAACATTCAATTTACAATTAGTAATATTTTTTTTGACAGAATAATATTTATTTATTAATTATTTTAAAAAAATATTAGGGGGTGTGTTCAATTAAGATTTCAAAGGATTTTAAAAGTCTTTTGTTTTTGTTTTTATGAAAAAAGCATGTGGTATTCAAACAAGATTTTTAAATGATATAGAAATAAGTATTATGGTATTCAATCAAGACTATTAGAAATTTTTAAGGAGTGTAATAAAATCTGTTGGTATTCAATTAAGATTATTTTACAACTTATAAAAAGTCTTTTGATATTCAAAAGTATAAAAATGTCGATGGAATTTTTTAAGATGAATTCTTTTTTTAATTGACAAATGTTAGCAATTAGTAAGTTATGTTAATGGGAAATTCGAACCCATGACCTCCTTATCACTCTAAGCCTCGTGCCCCTCCCTCCAACAACTTGACCACCTTATGACTCCATAGATTTTCAATGGATTTCATGGTACTTTTTAGTAAAAAATATAAATACCACTCCCATCAAACAATCCCACCCAAACCCTTGAGATTTTCCTAGACTTTCTTTATTTCTTTTTCTACTGATTGCCAAGTTTTTCTTTCTCCCATCACACATAATCCCTTCTCATTTCGTTGAAGGCAATGTAGACATTCATAACTTTCTTCGGAAAGAATGTTTACCAGTGGCAGAGCATGACCAAATATTTTGGAGGGGCCAAAATAATTAAACTTATAATATATAAATTAAATGTAATATTTTTATAATATAATTTCTTATGGATAATTTTAAACTTTTAATGGTATTATGTAATATTAATTATTTTATGATATTATAACTTTTCTACTTTATTAATTACTCTCTTTAATCTTTTTAATGACTTCTATACCTTTTTTTTTCTATACCCTTCGTGTTTTTTTTTCCTATACCCTTGTTTGTTACTAAATAAAAAATAGAGAACTTATGTTCATTCAATGACTTAAAATAATTAATCATTGATAAATAAAATGGTTTAAAAATATTATGAAAATCTTGTTGAAAGCAATTAAAATATAGATAATTTTTAATATATGTTTTTAAAATAGTAGAGAAAATTTTAGGCTTAAATACAATTTTGGTCCCCTTATTTTTCAAAATCCACAATTTTAGTCCCCCTATTTTAAAATAGAGACATTTAGTCCCTCTATTTTTCAAAATCCACAATTTTAGTCCCTCTATTTTAAAATAGAGACATTTAGTCCTTCAGTTTTGTAAAATTCGCGATCTTGGTCCTTCATTCAAATTTGAAGCATTGACCAGTAAGAGATTAACATGATGTAGCCCAAAATTAGTGACGTGGCACGAGATTATTTGTTTAATTCATGTCATAATCAACTGCTAATTTCTTAATAGTTAATGTTTTCAATTTGATGGCCGGACCAAAATCACAAATTTTACAAAACTGGAGACTAAATGTCTCTATTTTAAAACAGGGGGACCAAAATTGCATATTTTAAAAACTAGGGAGACCAAAATTGCATTTAAGCCAAAATTTTATTGAAAGCAATTTTATAAAAGGTTCAAAAGCTTGGTCCATTAAAACTCACAAGTCACATCTACTTGTCATAGGCCAACCTGGTTTGTAGCTTCCAAACTTTTACATTTTCAGTTTGCAGGTGTGAGTATAGTAAGATTGGTAGGTTTCGTGTGTGTTTCCAGACTTTCAATAAGTCGTAACATGATAACACTAATATAAGAACTTTGATAATATTTTTTTTTTCATCAAAGGAACTTTGATAATATAAGAACCATGATAACACACTTATATGTATAAACCTCAAAAAGTTTGGGGGGCCATGGCCCCCCCTCGCCACTTTGAAGCTCTGTCGCTGGTTGTTACAATGAATTTCCAATTGAATCAATCGACAAATATTCATATTCAATATTACTTGTTAACGAAGACCATAATTTTAAACCTATTGTTCAGACCCAAGAACGAGAACGACAAGATGTTGCATGGAGGGCTAATATAGTTCTAGATACGTGAAGAAATGCTATATAGGAAGACACGAAGTTAGAATCAATAAACTATTAAAAGATTGAAAAAATTGTATTGGTTTTACTTTTCTTTATCTTATCTAAAACTTATGAATGTTTTTTAAAAATTCATGGAATCCTTTAAAATCTTGTAAAATTCATATAGTCCTTTCAAATCTTCTAAAATCCTTTCAAATCTTATGAATTCATATGTTATAAATCCATTAATATCCAAACTATAAAATCCTAATTATAAGAGTCTTTTAAAAAAATCTTTAAAAGTCATTACATTCCTACAAAGCCTTTTAAATTAAAACCTACAATTTTTTATGTCAAAATAGTCTTTTAAAATCCTAATTCAATATACTCCTTAATATGAAAAAGAAAAATCCAAATTTATGCAAATAATACAAATTAATTTTGATTTTCTATTACGTGATTAAATCCAAATTAATTAGGTAAAAAAATTAAATTAATTAATAATAAGATCTTTAATTAATTATTAGTTGGGTAAGAAGACAGAAAAACAAAATGTTTTTAATATCCTTTCTTTGGGTGAAAAAGTTTTTTTTTTTCTCTTAACAACTTTATAAATAGATATTGATTAATGGTATTAGGTAAAAAAAACTTCATTTAATTAATAATAAGATCTTCAATTAATTCATAGTTAGGTAAGAAGACAAAAGCAAAATGTCATCAATATCTTTGTTTTTGGCGAGAATATTTTTTCTCTTACAATAACTTTATTATTATTATTATTTTTAAGAAACTTACAATAACTTTATTATTATTATTATTATTAACTATGTACATATTTGGATTAAAGTTTGCAAACTGAGTTTACAAAAGTATTCCAAGTCTTCATTTTCCAAACTGAGTTTGTAGGCAAAATTTTATTCTCAAACATATTTTAAGAGTTAACCAAATATGATACTGATTTTATTCTCAAATATACTTTTTGACCTTCTTACTGGAAATCCAAAACATACCCATAGATACATTTGTAAAAGTAAAAGAATAAAACAAAAGGTATTTTTTCAAGGTAATTCGACGTTACCCTTGGTTAAAGAATAATAAATTATTAATATTAAGAATAAAGGAGCAAAAAAAAAAACGAAGAAAATATGGTGAAGAACATTCCTATTCTCTTCTCTTCTGTCGTCCTCTAAGCAAGGTATAATTTTCCTATTTCAAATTCGATTACTAGACATTAACATTACACAATCTGCTAGTGGAAGTAATCGTTGACTCACTCACTCACTTACACACACTTGGCGCAACTTCATTCAACAACACCAATGCTCTCCGATGCAGCAGCAAGCAGAAGAGCACCTCGACGTCCTCACCAAAACCGGCGTCTCCAAGCCCAGGTAGGTAAACAATCAATCTCAAACTCGCAATCGCAAATTCCCCTCACTTCCTCAAACTCACGTGCGTGCGCACGTGCGTATCAATAATAACAACAACAACAACGCTTGCGTGTGTGTGTTCAGGGGACACGTGCATCGCGATGGAGACTACCACCGCGTCGTCCACGTGTGGATATTCGCGGAGAGCACGCAGGAACTGCTCCTCCAGCGCCGCGCCTCCTGGCCCGATCTCTGGGACATCTCCAGCGCCGGCCACATTTCCGCCGGTGATTCCTCGCTCACCTCCGCTAGGTATTGTTTCGGCGTTTGTGAAATTGCCGTTTCGTTTTGTGTTTTGGTTTTTCGTTTTCAGATTGTTTCGTGTTTTGGAAATTTGGATGGGTGATGGTGAAGATAGAAACTGATTGTTGCTGTTTTAACTTTTTCCTGTATAGATTTCGGAGATTAGAAAACGAAGTGAAAATAGAAAATGTTTTTTTTTTTTCAAACCAAATGAGTCCTAATGTTGCGAGGACTAGTCAATTTGGTGTTTGATGTGATGAAAAAATTGGATTACTTTGTTTAGTCTTTAAGTGCTATTATTTAGTTCCTGATGATTAGTGTGTTTGGATTTGTGAATGGCTATAGCATACGCGTGTTCAATTGAAGCAACTCTTTATTGCTTTTCGTCTTTTATGTGATTTGACATACAAATGTGGATCTCAGGTGACAATCCAAACACGTGGATTATTATGAAAGAAGCAAATTTAGTTTGTGACTTTTGACAAGTGTGGTCCCTAACGTGCACTAGTGTTAGGAGTTAGGACCAAATTGAGTGATGGTACCAAACTAAATTGACTGTGGGTTGCTACTATATTTGTTTATGGGTTGCTACTAGATTTGTTTATTCAGTAATACGTTAAAGATCAAATTGACTGGTGGTGCCATTTTTAGGAACCAATTTGATGTTTTTAGTAATGTCAAGGATCGAATTGATTGTTGGTGCCAATTGTAGGGACCAAAATAATGTTTTGCTGCAAATTGACTTGTTTGGCTTAAATTTATTTAGAAGAAATATATATATATATTTTCAAAAGCTTTTTTAAGAAGTTAGATGAAAATATTTTGTTAAAATAAATTGATTCAAATGCGCAGAGCTTTAAGTAAGTGTTGGTTACATCTGATATCCATTTTGTTTCAGAAATTACACATGTCTCCTTTAATTTTATATTTACAAGGGGAAATAGTGTAGGAGTGTTGCATAAGGTATTAGAAGAAGGGTGTTGGGGTTAAGAAAGGATTATGAGTTTAATTTTCTAAATATGAGGTGTTTAGGGTGTTTTTAATGAGTGCTAAACTTATGGGAGGTCAGTGAAATTACTCTCTTTATTTTTAAATACGAAAGTACAATTATTCAGAATGTTAGCAGAAAGAGATTGCATTACTAATCAAGTCTGTAATGTTGTTGTGTGCCTGATTTTTCAGGAGGGAGCTTGAAGAAGAGTTGGGTATAACCCTTCCCAAGGATGCATTTGAATTGATATTTGTTTTCCTCCAAGAGTGGTAAGTAGTGTATGGTGTATTTCTGTATTTTGTCAAAATAATGAGGGCATGTTTTTTATTTTTTTTAATTTGTTTTAATTATTTTTATAATTATAATTGCATAAATGCTACCACATTGCTTTTATTCTGTTTTCTATTTCCAAAGTTTCCTTTTTTTACCGTTTACTTCACACAAATTTGAAAATTGAATGTAAACAAGGTGGCATTTTTATGATTATATCATTATAATGAAAACATATGAACTGAAAATTAAAAGTGAAAAAACAAAGTAAACACTCTAATTTTTCTTTCAAGGTATGTTAAGGGTTTGTTTAGACTATGGGGTGTCTTCCTCATATGAAGGAGACTGCCAAGTTGGCTTGTGTTTCTTTTTCATTTTATTGTGTGCTCATAGGATTTTTATCTTCAACTAATGCAGTTCTCTCCTTATGTATCTGTGGACTAGCTGATCTTATCTTTAAATATGAATGCAGTGTCATAAATGATGGAAAATACATAAATAACGAATATAATGATGTATATCTGGTAAAAACTCTTGATCCAATACCTCTGGAAGCCCTTGCACTTCAGGTGAGGATGTGTAAGTTGTTTTCAAATTGGACTCTTATTGGATCTCATTGAGAAACATAATACATCATCTTTATTTGATTACGGAGCTAGCCTTTTTGGCTTTTCATTATTTGACAAATTTAGCTTGTTTTACAAGTGCTAGAACTCAGTATGAAGGTATAACGTTTGTGATCATTGTATATTATTTTATTATTTAATTTTAATTGAAGTTTATGTTTAGTAATTAGTGATTTGAGGCTTATTATTGAATTTAAATATTGAGAAGTTGAGTGGTTTTGGTCATTTCCTATTGGTCCTTATTCTCGTTCTATATCAATTTATGTTTTTTAATATTGGCTCGGTGATCATATTTAAGGTAATCTGTAAATCGTTGATTATAGTTCTTTTGTTTTGAGTGTTTCTTTTAAATTAATTCTTCCGCACATGGGAATTACTTTTAAATATCTGGTGGCAGGAATGATAGGCCCAATATAAGCTAACTTAATGTAATTCTAGTTCAAAAAACATTATTTGTAACATCAATAGCATAAATGTCTAATATCATTTGTTGGAGTTCAAACAATTTTGACATGTCAAGAAGTATGCAATAGCCATTCAGAGTCGTGCAATGTCATTGATTATATTTACGTTTCACTTCTATTTATGTTTTTTATCTGTTATGTTCATTGAATTCCGTTAGATGCATTGGTTCATTATAATTTGCTGGGTGGTATTAGTCTGCAAGACAATAATGGGTTGACTGTATGTAATATATATTTCTAGGAGTGATTGTAGACAAATGATCGTTATTTGATGTGATAATCTAATTCCATTCCTCTCATGCCTGTCCTTTTTGTCTTCTAGGTGCATGCATGATTTGTATTATAAACTTTCCTGATCTTTTGTGACGGGATCTTTTTACATTGGCAGGAAACAGAGGTTTCTGCTGTTAAATATATCTCTTATGAAGAGTATAAAAGGTTACTATCCAAAGAAGATTCAGACTATGTCCCTTATGATGTTAATGGACAATACAGTCAACTCTTTGATATAATTGAAAAGAGGTATGTAATTATTTAAATTACGATCAATGCAAAACCTGTTTCATTTTGCAATAACTCTTGTAAAAAATATCATTATTCTGGTTTGGTTCCATCCATACGAAGGTGTCAGTTAGGAATGTGTAACATGTGTTGTGCAAGTGTTGGTGTTGGAAATGTGTTTGAGACTTAGACACCTCATGCAAGAGGAGTGTCCGTACTTCATAGGTTAGAAGCGGGCGTGGTAGGGTGAGGCACATGCTTAAATGTTGGTTTGACAAGGTGAAGAGTGCCCATTACAAGTATGGATATTTCTCTCCAAATATACCAAAAACAGCAAAGACCATACATGTACACAAAATTCTGACATTGTCATCTCTTCTGAATCCTTTTAAATATACCTAGAAAACTTCTTCCAAAGTGAAGTGCAAACCAAATATTCATCCAACACATAGACCATCTCATGCCAAACGAAAAATTGCCACCCAGTATGTAGGATTAAGTGTGTCATTGTTTCCATTCCAAACTGAAACTGTATAGATTTCCTTTTAAGTGTACATTCCCTACAATCGCTTGGCCGTCTTAAAACTCAACATTCTTTAACTCTTCATATACTTTATGACTATGTATTATCTGATGGACAACTACATGATATTTGTTAAGAATCAGAATAATATATTCTGTATTTATTGTACACCGAGGACAGTGGGTCCACCGGGCAGTGACGACGGTTTCCGAGATGTTGTTGCCTAGCTCTGATACCATGTTGAACAACAGTATACAGAGACAATTAGACAGAAACCGTGTGTCTGAATACACAACGGAGGAATGATTATATAGGCTTTATTGAATTAATTACAGAATATTCAGTTTCCCCTAAATCAGATATATACCTATAAACTATATTTATTACAATAAATACAGAATATATTATTCTGATTCTTAACAATATTTAAAACAGATATTTGTTATTATATACTTATATACTTATTTTGGTAATCATTACATTTACATATTTGTTGAAGGTACAAGGAAAATACTGTAGCCCGCAGTTTGACTCTACAGAAGCAAATAAGTCGTTATGCTCCTATTTCCCTCGGTGCTGAGGTTGTTGTAATTTTTATTTTCATTTGTTTTAGTTTTTATATTGTATTGAAATGGATCTATCTACTGTTTAGCTTTTATTTTTATTCCCTCAGTGCATACCGTTAAAGTATGTTATTTCTATCATATCACATCACATCCCTCCTTGAATGCGAATGCATCTTATTTTATGTTTAAAACTAAATTGCTTGACATAATGAGGCCTTAATATATGGAAAAAGACTAACTGTAATGTCTTTATATGGTGTTGTAAGTACTTGCACGTTTTGGTGTATTGCAAAGGTTATTCTGTCAGCTAGAGTTTATCTGTAATTTCTGTTTTTTCGGCATGGGATCCAATCCTGTGACTGAGAATGAACATTGAATTTGATCTCACAAAAAATATCGTCTATCTAAATTTGACAGTTAACCAAATGGGGATTGAACCTGGCACTTAATCTTTGAGCTGAATAAAAAACCCGGTACTCTGCAATTTTTTTCTCATGGTAGAGAATATTCTGAGACTTATCTTTCTCAAACTATTTACAAAACATATAATTTTAATTGGATTCTATTTTTTTCTTGGCAACATGATCTTGATCCTGAATGGTAAGGGGAATTCTGCATCACATTGTGCACAGAAAGCCACATAACAAAGCATTAGCAGGAAATGGGTATAGTATCAATCATCAAATATTTTATTGATTTATAGGCAAAACGATAAAATGGAATAATTAACATTTCATGTATTTGCAAGATGTATGATAGTAGCAAATAATTCTATGTTGCTTTTACTAGCAAATAATTAGAAGTGTCATTTTTGAACATTGAAGGTTATGATATGATATCATTATTGGTTGAGTTTATTATTTCTTGCACTATCAATAACATATTTATCCTAAAATTTGTGGTCCCCTTTTAACCTTATAATAAGTTTAATGTTTCATTATGGCAGTTGACAGGGCTTACAAATTCAGACAAAGAGGCTCTGGTTTTTGTTGTCAAGGCTGCGACTGTTATGGATGAAATTTTTCATCTGCAGGTTGTGTTTAAAATCCATTTAAAGCTGTGTTTGTATGAATTTGTTTGTGTACCTTTTCTGTATTTATTTTATGTTATATGTTCAGTATGCATGCTCATATGAAGATACGAAATTTAATGGTAAATTTGACTTTTAAACTTTTATCCATGCAAATAATTTTTCATATGCATGTAGTTATGTGTCTTGTAGCATGCTTGATACCTAGGTTTTGTTAATCATTTTATGATATTTGATGGGTAATTTATTTCTTCCTCCAAAAAATATTCTAAGTTTTTAACTGTGATTTGTAGAGTAAAACTAGGAAGATGGATATGTTCAAATGATAGTGTGCATTGCTAAAGTTTGTCTATTTATTTCCCTATTAGGCATGGTTCAGTAATCCATCTCTTAGAGATTGGTTGAAGGAGCATGCTGATACATCAGAGTTAAATAAGTTGAAATGGTCCTATTATCAGATTAACAAGAGCCCATGGTATGTGTTTTGTTCACAATGTAATCTACCAATTGAATGGTGTATATAATAGATAGATAGGCAGACTTTGGTGATTTTTTATGCCAGAGAATCAGCCTGACTAAGGCCAAAAATCCTAAAATTTAGCTCATTTGCTTCCATTTAGTACTAAGTTTCTCACCAGAATTTGATTTCTTAATCCAAGGGACCCTTTTTACAATGCAATATCTGGTTTGACTCTTGAAATCGCTAGGACCAAATGCCAGATGGTGTTCTTGACAGATACATGGACATCCATCAGCCTTGAATACTGCAAATTGTTTTAATAAAATATAGTAATATACAGAGTAGAACGGTAGAGCCTACTTATTTTAAAATGACCCATTTATGTCCGGATATGTTATATAATTATAATCTATTCCTTGTTGGCAGGTCTTGCCTTGACGAAGATGAGGCATTTTTGTCAACTGCAGATTCAGCAATAAGGCTGCTTTCTAAAGCAACTAGGACAGTGACAGATTGGAAGGGTTTGGAATACAGAGCAGCATTTCCTTTGCTGAAACCTGCTGGTGCTAATTTCTACCCACCAGACATGGACAAGATGGTATCATTATGTTAAGCATATGCTGTCAAAACAATTCATTTGCAAATTTGAAAAATGATAAAGCTAGTAATCTTGCAGGAGTTTGAATTATGGAAGGACAGTCTAGGAAAGCATGAACAGAAGGAGGCAACAGGCTTTTTCAGTGTTATTAAAAGGCACAGTGAATTTATTTTAGATTCTCATCAGTCTGATAACAAAGCAGGTTCTCATGATCTCTATATAGTTCCTTACTCTGAAGAGTACAAGTCTCTTCTTGCAAAAGCTGCTGATTTATTGCATAAAGCTGGAGACATTAGTGACTCACTGAGGTATGTTGTTTTTCATCCATGTTCTCATTATTAAGCAGCCATTGTTTTACTTCATGCTAAATACTACTTACAAATGCTGATTAACTCATTCTTTCCTGGTGTAGTTTGAAGAGGCTGCTACATAGCAAGGCTGATGCTTTCCTTTCAAATGATTATTATGACTCAGATATAGCCTGGATGGAATTGGTTGGTCATATTCTGTTTTTTATTTTTGTTCTACAGCCGTTATGAAGTTGTAAGCAAGTTGACAAGATTTGTTGTGAATACTGAATATATCTAGTTAGTATTTACTCTCATGTATCAAAATAAGTCCATTATTTAGATATTCTATATAAAAAAACTGATGTTGTATTATTAGCTTCACTAATGTGAACGAGAAATTTTATTCAAAGAATGCTAATTTTTATCAGGGTTCCAGTTTTCTTAGTCATGCACATAGACATGGACATACTACTCTACTTTCATGATATTTTTCTGATATTTTGATGATATTTGGTTTCTTCCATGTTTATTTCTTTCCTCTCCTGTATAGCATTTAGTTCATAAGTTAAATCCTTTGTAAAACAAAATAGAAAACATCACGATTGTTTCTCTTAACCACCTCTAGCTGATTAAATTCAAAGAATTATATTTAAGATTATAATTTTTATTTTTGATGTGATCAAGTATTATTGGTGTCATATTGTTTTAACCTATTGCTAAATTGTTTATATTGCGATACATTTTAATATCATGAAGTTATTTTTACAATATTTTCCGGCAGGACTCTAAGTTGGATGTCACTATTGGTCCATATGAAACTTATGAGGATAAACTTTTTGGATATAAGGTAAGTCTTAACAATGAGGCTTTGTACAGCTTATACAATTAAAGTCCTATGATTATATTAAACTTAAATGGTTTTTCATATTGGAATGATTCATACTTCTCAAAATTATAGCATATTAATGAAGTAGTTTGACAATGGACATAAAAAAAGAAAGAATTCTATTTTCATTTATGTAATTTCAAATTTAGATCCGGAGATCAGTGTCATGGTATGGTTTGCCATAGACAAAATTCTATTCAATAGCAAGAATGACAGTATTTACTGTCAGATTTTATAAGGGACACACACATTGATGATTTTCATGGTTGCATACCCTGAATTCTCTGTGTTTCTTAATAGTTTGAGGTACTCCTGCATAATTTGAGATTGACTGGATGAGTTCATCGAGGGAAGATTGTAGTACAACTGTATCTAAAATATCTTTCGACGACCCTTGTCATTATTTCATATGTCCCATATATTAAAATAGTAACACTTGCCAGGATAATGTAAGCTTCCAAAAGATTAAGTATGTAAAGTTGCTTTGCTGAAAGCATAAAGTAACTTTGACCAGCCAGAGCTTAATGGACCAATTTCTGGTGCAATTAAGGTTGAATCATATTTGTGAAATCATCTATTGGATATGGATACCATGTTCTAGGTTGAATCTCTAAATTATTTTGCACTATCATGAATAAGCATATATAAATCATTCCTCAGTCTAAATTCACTCGAAACATGCTAGCATTATCCCACTTGAAAAGACATAGGACGCTATCTTTGAACTTGTGAATCAGTATTAGTAATTGCGTTGCAATTCTTTTAGGCTACCTTTGAAGCATATATTGGAATCAGGGATGATGAAGCAACAGCTCAATTGAAACTCTTTGGTGATAATCTGCAGGTACTATGCTTCAAGCATTCCATTGTGAATAAGTTTTGTAGTTTTTATTTTATTTTTTCTAAATTTAGTGTAATTGACATCTCAAATAATTCTACATCTCAAGCTTCTGGAGCAAAATCTCCCAATGGACAGTGCATACAAATCAGAAGATGTGAATGCAGCACCTATCCGTGTTATCCAGCTTCTATATAATGCAGGGGTGAGTGTTAGGAATATTTGAATATTGAGTGTGAATTTGTGTTTCTCTCTCTCTACACACATACACACGCACACATATATGAGGAAGAATCAAGTTACTCCAACACACACACACACGCAAATATATATATATATATATATATATATATATATATATATATATATATAAGGAGGGATTAAGTTACTCCAAGAGTAACTCTAAAACAGTTACTCTCTATCCTCCCTTTATTTTCTTTTAATCTTATGGTCAAAGATGATATATATATATGCTTCTGAGTTTTGACAGTAATTGTCCAGTTTCTGTTCAATTTTGAACTAACCTGCTGTCCAAAATATGGTAAAAAACATGATTTAATGGACAAACAGTACAGTCCATGACATCTGGCTTAGTTATTATGGTGGACACAATTTTCCATATGTTCTTTCTAATAATATTCACAAGGGGTTCTCAATTGTAATGCAGTAATCTATGCTTAAAACTATCAAACTAGAAATTTTACATGGATGAATTATTTCAGGATGTCAAGGGACCACAAACTCTTGCTTTCAATCTTCCAAATGATGAGTGCATTGTAAAAGATCGGGGATCATCAATGGTCATGGTTAAGAATGTTTCAGAGGCTAAGAAATGTTTCTGGCCCTAAAATTTCTGGTTTGTTCAAGTTACAACTTACAAATTGTGAATGGGTCTCTTCCATTTCTTATTTTTCTAAATGGATATTTATGAACGTGTCAATTCTTAACAGGTTCAAGCATATTCTTCTTCCTATAGCTGCTGCCTGTGTTGAAAGGGAGCAACAAGAACATGTAGATTTTGAATCATTCTTTACCCATACAATTTGCCATGAATGCTGCCATGGAATTGGACCACATACCATAACACTTCCAAATGGCCAAAAGTCTACTGTCAGATTGGTCAGTTCTACAATCTACTTCACTTGAGCAATTTCTTTGATTGCTAAAACTTTTGCAGTAAACTTACTGTCAGTGTGGCCGTTAAATTCATTGTCATTGTTATTATTATTATTAAAAAGTTACTGTTGAAAATCTGAATCAATTATTCTGTATTGTATAGTGGTTTATAGGCAAGTCATATCTGATTTAGAGGAAACAAAATCTCCTCTAACTATATGTATGTATTGTAAATTTGTAACTAAATAAACCAATCTCCACAGTGTCTTCAAACATGCGGTTCCAGCATCTCTATGCCTACTGTTTCTCCTCTATGCCCAAGACGCTTGTGTAGGGGCCAAATTTGAGACGATGCAAACTCTAAGCTACTTTGATGACACGAAGAGGACACCTACTTGGAACTACCCATTATCTCCATTGCTGCAAATAATATAACCCTCCTTGCTCCTTAGCAGCTCCAATTATCCTCTCCATGGGTAGATCATGGGAAACACAATGAGAGGGAAAGAATGTTACTGCACATTCGAAATCTTGAGTAAGTTTGTGTATGGAGATAAGCTTATTGGATAGTTTAGGGACATGGTGAAGAGAAGGATGAAGGTGGATGTCACCACATCCAACAACTGGGGTAAGTGACCTGCTAGCAATGATAATGTGATGATGTTTTCTGGAATGAGCAGAATACGTTGAAAAACTAGAGGAATAAGGTGTCATATTGTTAGTAGCACTATAGTCAATAATTCAAAGATCCTTAGACACAGTACCCAAAACATTAAAGGATAAGATCTTAGAATTCATACTAGGCATAGCAAGAGACTAAGTGACATATGGCTCACTAAATGATTCCATGAGGGTCCTTAATTGTTCCAATTCAACTTTACTAAGAGCAGGTGCCTCCTCATTGGATGGCAGTGCTGGTTGATACCACTTGTAACCTCCGAATCAGATATAGTTTGATGAGCCTACCTCTGTCTGAGATGCCTTTATACCCCCCCTTGAGTGATTATGAACTTTGTCCTCTTCATGAAGTTTAAAGTAGGGCTCTGTAGTGTGGCCAACCCTTCTACAATGAGTTCAACAACAATTCTCCCAGTTGACTTTTGTTGGAGGCTTCTTGATTCTAGAGGACTTTTGCATTCAACATAAATTTTTTGCAGTTCTCTTTTCAAATGATATATAAAACGTTTGATAGCGAAGGAAACTTCTCTTCCTAGAATCTCAGCCCAAATTGGGTCATATTTAGAATCCAGTTTGGAGAGGAATTTGAAGACTTGGGATCTCTAAGTAGACTATGTGAATGTGGTGAAGTCCTCCCTATTGGAGAGTCTGTTGGCATGGTCTGTCGTCATCACAAATCCTTGTATAGCCTTAAAGAGTCTCTTTGGGCTTGGTTTGGCTGATTTGCTCTATAGTTTAGTAGCACAATATATAACACAGTGAAGTTGACCAGTGTCTTTTACTTCCATTCAGCTCTAGTATGTATTTATTAGATAGCATATGTTGATGACAGTTATTGATATGTCAAATAGAAAACCTAGAATGACTTTTGCAACCCAATGACCCATGCAGCCCAAAATACAAACACAGTCAATACAAGTAGAAGCTCAAATACATCCAAACAAGGTCCTAATTGGATTACAAACCCAATTACGCCTAAATAAGGTCCTAACTGAAGTCCTATTCAATTTGGATTATTTGGACCTGTTGAAGATCCCACATCGACTAGTGATAAGGCCAAAATAGTGTATATAAGTGGGGGGCAACCCTCACCTTACAAGCCAGTTTTGTAATGTTGAGTTAGGTCCATAACCCACTTTCTAAGATGGTATCAGAGTCTATCATAGCGATCTGTTGGGTCAATTGTGCCTTGTTGTGGACCTACCGTGCCATCTGCTATCGGGCCGCTATCGGACCACCTGCAGATGTCTAGTCCTGTAAACTTCACGCTCGAGATGTCCAGTCCTCGGCGTGAGAGGGTGTGTTGGAGATCCCACATCGACTAGTGATAAGGCCAAAATAGTGTATATAAGTGGGGGGCAACCCTCACCTTACAAGCCGGTTTTGTAAGGTTAAGTTAGGCCCATAACCCACTTTCTAAGAGGACCAACTTGGATTCTTCTTCTTCCATAGTTTGCTTGAGGTTAAATATGTTGGTCACTTCCTGTTGTCAAGCCTCCTTGGCTCTCTTGGTTCTTTCCCTAGCCATAGGGCCTCCTAGCCCAATTAAAGCATCCTCCTTCTTAGTTCTTCCCTTTTCACTTGATGGTCCTCTTTGATCCTCATCAAAAGATCTTGGCAAACTTTGATACTTCTTGGCCATTAGTTTCAGACCTGCTATTCCTTGTTGTCTGCTTACCAGATAATCTTACATCCTCAGTTGACAAGATTATCAGTCTTGTTTGCCATTTTTATCATGTCAACTCTTATGCTTTCAGTAATACCTTGGATACTATCAATCAAGTAATGAGAACCATCTTAAGCTTAGAAAATGACTATTGTGTGCATACTTTATCACACCATTCTATTTGTATATAATATATTATTTACAAATTGCAATATCATTCCTTTTGATACAGGAATTACAAGAATTTTACTCGGCTCTGGAACAAGCAAAAGCTGATATAGTTGGCCTTTGGGCATTGAGGTTCTTAATCTCCCAGGTTAGTTATTATACTTTTTTTTTATTCTCTCTCGGATGAAATAAGAATTTATTGAAGGAAAGGTTAAAAGACAGGGAAAGCCTGTGAAAGGGACATGAAAAAAAAGTAAACCATCAGCTTGACTATGCTCTCAATATCTATAAATTTCTAAGAAACAAATCCCCTGAAAAATCCATGGCAGACTGTAGTTTCTCAAAATTCTTATGGTTGCACTCAAGCCAAAATGGACTATAAACTAACTTAGATAGTGCAAATCCGTAACACTTTTCACTTTATTATAGCAAACTTCCAATTTGGGAGATAGAAGGACAAAGACTGAATTTTCCACAAGTACCAACTTACAAACCTGTTGAGCAACTTTATAAATTAATATATTTAACATCACATATATAACTATGCTTTTGAAGTGTCTTCCTCACTTGGTAACTAAGTAGTTTCAGTGTAATGTTGTGTTTCACTTCATACATTTTCTAGACATTATTTTGTTTTGAGGCTTACTACTGACGCTAATGTCATTGACTGTCTCTGATTTTACCAGGATTTGCTTTCTGAAAGTTTATTGAAGTCCATGTATGTTTCTTTTCTTGCTGGATGCTTCCGGTCAGTACGTTTTGGTTTAGAGGAAGCTCATGGGTGCGCTGCTAGCTATGCATTCTTCTTTCATCTCGTGTTTATTATTGTGATGTGATTTAGCATATCTAAATCTACTGCATATAGTCAGAAAAGGACAAGCATTACAGTTCAACTGGTTATATGAGAAAGGAGGCTTTGTCTGGGATTCTGAAGGCACAATCTCTGTTGATTTTACCAAGGTATTATTGCTTCAAAATCTCTGTTTCTATCTCAGTCCCTCCATTTTATGTTTGTTTGACCCTAAGATGGGTGATATTAATTAAATTTTTCTTCTTCAAGATTGAAGGAGCAGTTGAAAGCCTGAGTAGAGAGATACTCACCATACAAGCCAAAGGTGATAAAGAGGCCGCTGGTTTACTTCTCCAGAAATACTGCATGTTGACAGAACCACTGAAAGTTGCTCTAAAAAACTTGGAAAATATTCAGGTATAAATCTTTAGACCACAGTACTCTGTTAGTTGCGATTAGATGATTAGTAACTTGTACTGCCAAGTGAGGCTTTGTTCCAACATAAAAAATGAGTCAGTTTTTCACACTACAAAACCCCAATTAGTTGTCTAAATTAGCATTTACTTATGACCCACATTTTCATAACACTGGAAGTTTATACCTTGTTTTTAATTTTTTGAATGTCAATTAAAAGACCATTTTGAATTATTAAAAATATTTAAACATCTCACTTTGTGACACGTTTTTAACATGCATGAAGCTGATACCTTTCTTTAAGCTTTCTATACTTTCAATTAAACCATATTGAATTGTCGGAAACATTTTAGCGTATCACTTAGTGTGTCTAATATCTGGCAGTAGTGTACCTAAAGCTGAAGTCATCCATATATGTTTTCATCCACTTATGATAGCTTGTTTATATGCTATGCATTAGATATGTGAATAATGTCACAGTTTGCATCAACCAACTTAAATATAGTTGGCTATTATTGTATGATAAGCATAGCATAGCCTTGCCTATTTCGACTAAAGGTACATAGGAAAAAGAAAAACTGAAAGGATCTGAAAATTAAATTACAAACATTTATGCCACATGGTCTTGATCCTATTATTGCAATCTCTTATAATTATTTTTATCAAAGACTCATTAAAATTCTCAAATTTATGTACACGATACACATCCCTGAAAACGTTAATCAATGTTATTGTTTTATAAAGTGAAAGATGTTCCTTTAAGCAATCATAATTGCACAACATGCACTCATTCTTTACATACTCTTTTCCAAGTCACTGGATAATGATGTGTTCCCATTGTTAACTTTTTTGAGCAGTCCTTATTCTGCTCATATGCTCATGTGTGCACAACTCATTCCCTTAGGTTAAATTTCCTGTGTCTGAAGTCTCCTAAGATATTATTTCTTCATAGAAACTGTGATTTTAAAATATTACAAAACTAATTATGTATATATTGTATTGCATATCCTAGGTACCTGTTGATGTAGCTCCAACCTTTCCTATTGCCAACAAAATATTGCAATGAAGGCAAGAGAATCAATGTGCAAAAATTTCCATGCTGTCATCTCCGTTAACGAGGAAAAGTTTATTCAATTGATACATCTTCTCGTTTCGCTAGTTGTTACTATGAAATAATGGCATACTTGTTTCTTTGGGATGTTGTTTTCCGTTGATTGATTCAAAAGGAAAACAATCAATTTTATAAAAGAGTTTTAAACCTTGTCTTAAATGACTGAATTGATATTGAATCGTATCGATTCTAAGGATTTTGATTCCATTCTTGTTGATGGTCCTTTGTTGGTAGGACATGGTGAAAGGTATCATTGTAAACCTTATATAAGGTTATTACATCTTTTGATCTTGAAATAGAGCAACATCTCACTTCTTCCACCAGAAAAAGAAATTAAGTCAAACAATAAACAATATCTTGAATTAATAAGCTTTATCATCAATATATATGCTTTTCCCATTCAAATTTTGTTCTATAGTAAAAAGCATAATTGACATTGAATATATAAGAGCAACATTAACTGGCTTGCTTAACTCGCTTTTATTGTTAAGGAATGGTACCCAAAGAAGGTTGCACTGTTGGAGAAGTGTACTCTACAGTCAGCTAGAGGAACGTTTCCTATTTAAGCAATGGTTTATTACCATAGAAAATGGGGCAAACCGATAGAATGCAAAATCAACAAAAAAACATACAAGCACTAAAATTTAAAAAATACAACTAAGATTACAATTGATTCCAAGAAAAATCAATAAAAATACAATTAATTCTTGCAAAATCAACAAAAAATGATACAATTGGAGAACTATTGCTAACAACTCTTATATGTAATTGTGACTTTTAAAACAAGGTAGTGAGGCAAAAACAAGGCGGAAGGGTGAGAGCACATGAGCTTGAAATGAGTGAGTGAGTTGAAGAGAGGTGGAAATAAGGAGAAGAGTGAGAGGGAAAATGAAAGAGAAAGTGGTGTCTCAAGGTGATGAACACAAATATTCCCATGCTCCATCCTCTAAATAAGAAATTTAAGATCAATCTTATTGAGGTTCTGTTAAAGAACTTGCTAATAAGAAACTACGAACAAATTGTTCATACATTATTCTGTGCCAAATTAGTTGGGTTATTCAACATTGTTTTATACGGTGTGTCCTTGTAAATGACATGTTGTAAGAGGAAAACAACCAAATGCTGTGGAGAAGGGAAAATAAAGGGGGGAGAGAGATATTGTGTACGTAAAAATAAGAGTAAATAATGACACATGTTGTTTCACAAAAAAAATAAAATAAAATAATGACACAAACACAGTACTTTAAAGTATGATTTGCATGAGCTTGTTATTTTAGGAAATTTCAATATCTTGCTCTTTCCACAACCGCTGGTGGGTTTGTTCCTTAGTATATATGAATTCTGCAGGAGAAAAAAAATATAAATTTTGAACTTCAAATTATTTTAAATTATTTATACATTTTTTTTTATTTTTTTAAATTGACTTCCTCTACTTTGATATTTTTATCATGATTGAGTAGATAATTATATTGTTTATCCTTTGCTTTTTTTTAGTAGATAAAATGTGACTTATATATTGCCAGAGTGGAGTATGTTGGATATGGAATATAACTTAGTATCATTTTGTTGTTCAAATACTGACTAAAATAAAAAAAAATTGAATAAATGTAATAAAGTAATTGAATAATATTATTGTTTGTTGACAAATTTTAATTTTATTTTGATAAATAATTTAGTGATTAAATGAAAAGGAAGTTAAAAAAAAAAAAACAGAATTACATGGCTAATGTTAAAAGAATGAAGATACAAAATTTATGGGTTGCCTTTAAAACATTTAGGTAAGTATTGCATATATAGGAGTGAATGAGAAGAGAAGCAAGGTGAGAGGTAGATGTTTATCGTTTCTAAAACTTTAGAATGATTTCAAGTGGTGGATTTGCGAGTTTAGTTACACTTTGTATTGCATTGAAAGCTCTGGTTTTAAGTTTGGCTTAAATATTCAACTTGTAGCAAATACGGACAAAAGAGCAGGGTTAATTTACAATTTATTGCAAGAAAACATAGCTATAAACATACCAATCATCATCCAATACAAAATCCAATTACTAATATGCATAAAATTGGATGGTCCCACACCATTATAAATATAATCCAATACATTCTGGTTTTGCAAAGATAGTTCACTCTAGGAAAACCAGCTAACAGGACATATATCAACAAACCACACCAATAAAATATCTTTTGCTTATTAAAAAAAAAACAACAAACCACAGGTTTAGTTGGACCAATTACAAATGTTATAGAGGAAAATTCTAGTGTTTGGTTCAGATGATTCAATAGAAACCTTCCATTGGTGAAGAAACAAAAGTGACTATAGGATTGAAATGGATACAAGAAATGTGACCAATAGAGTAAATTGGAGTCATCACATTCAGCAAGTATTACGTGCCCACCACCTCAGCTACCATCTGTATTCAGTAACAAATAAAACCATATTGTTATCTCTAGTCAACATTTCAAAATCAATATTCCAATAAGAATAGTGCAACACTGTATTATTCCATAACAAGTTTCAGATTCTAGCAGAGATAACAATCATTTCATCAAATCAAATCCCATTTGAGTTTGTAAATAGAGTATAGTATTTAATGGAATTTTTATTTATTTATTTTTAAATGGATAACAGATTAGAAAGATAGATTCTATCATTTTCCTTTGTTAGCATTAATTTACCTCAATAATCCATCACACAAAAATTTACCCTTTACTTTTACCACTCAGTATCTACTAGTAAACACCAAAGAATTAATGTGAAATGCAAGACTAAGTATATGCCATAAAAACTAAATCAGAAATAAAATCAAGAAAAACCATGTAATTCAAGCCTTCGAAGGTATCTTAGTCCTGTTACTTTGCTATCCTTTGTGCAATTGATTTATGCAATCTACTCAATAGGGTTAAGAGTTTACTCAAACATTGTTGTGCTTACTTGGTTTTCCTATTTATCAACTGGACTTTATATCATCTAAAGCTTACATGTCTCGCCATGTGCTTTAGCAATACCTAGGAAATTTCTAATCATCCATATGATATAAAGTTCATTTAACAAATGAAAACAAATTTAAACAAAATATAAAATGGTTCTTATACTCCACTTTACCAAAAACAATCTAAATTAAGAAACCACATTACTTTAAGACAATATAAAGCATCAACCTTTATATGAATAGAAGTTTTAATTTTTTTTGTCAGAAAAAAATTATTTAAACATGTTCCAAGTTGGAAAATAAATCCCTGAAACTTTGAAAAATTATAAAAGGGTTAAATATATAAATATAGAAATATTAATGTTTAGTCTTTAAAAAATAACTCACGTAATTTTATTCCCTCAGTTTTTGAAATATGTGAATTGTAGTCCCCATTTTTCACAAAAATCGTCTCCTTTTAATATCTAATTTAAAGAAATAGGAACCACACGACACATTTCCATAAATAAAAGATTAAAAAGAGATCATTTTTTTAAAAAAAGACTAAAAGTAAACATTACCTTAGTTAAAGAGACAGAGAATATATTTAACCCATTATAAAATGTGACTTTATAGTCCAACTTGTGGACAATTTTTAACAATTCACTGAATTTAATAATTGGCTTTTCAGTACTATTCATTCTATTAAACCCATTTTAGTCTATTCAAAAGTCAAATAAAATTTAGCCGCACGATACAAAAATAAAAATAAAAATGACATCATGGAGTAGAAATAAAAATAAAATGTTCACGTTAAAAATAACATGAACACTATACTTTCTAAAAATAATTGAAGCCTTCTTACCTTATAGACGATTCCTACTGATGCAACAGGTCATATTATCACTTCATCATTTATCATGATGGCAGGAATGTGAGCAATCTTAGACCAGTGTTTCCCTTTCCGACTTTGATACCTTGCTTCTAGTAAAGGACAGTCACGTATCAGCAGTAATTCAAGAGAGGATGGAAGCTGATCTTCTGGCAAGGACTCAAGGCTTTTACAATCCCAAATTTCAAGCTCTGTGAGAGAAGTAAGATATTGAAGCCCGTTTCCTTCCAACAACTTTAAATCATCAAAATACCATAGGAAGAGAGATTTGAGAGATGTGAGATGTTGAAGCCCTTTTCCTTCCAAAGACTTCAAACCATGAAATATCGATAGATGCAGATTCTGGAGAGAAGTGGGCAGTAACGGCTCCTTCAACAGGGTGTTAACAACATCTTCCTCCCCATAACCCGTAATGGAAAGATAAGACAGAGAAGTGAGGCGTTTGAATAGGAAACCTAACTCATGTTTAGACATACATGATAGCATTCCAACATTAACAGAAAGTCTTCGTAAACTGGAAGGAAAACACCTTGGGGACAATGATGTTAGCTCTGGAAGCCAATAAAGGAATAACCCTTGAAGGGCAGGGAGATCAATCAGTTCTGGAAGTGACCTAAGATTCTTACAATCACGGACACGAAGACAAACTAATTTGAGAGCAGCCGTTCCACCTTGAGTAGTAATTGCTTCCATGCTGGGACAATCCTCGATATCAAGAAATTGTAGGGAAGGGAAACAATCTAATGGAAAGGACGCCAGGGAATGACAGCTTCTCAAAATGGACAGAGATTCAAGTGATGTGTATCTGTGCCATGATTCCGAAGACAGAAATTCTAAGTTCCCACAGTTGTAAATGTAAAGTGATTGCAATGACGTTGGCAAACCATCAGCTGGGAAGGAAATCAAAGTGGAGATATTTTCAAGAGTCAACTTTTGAAGACAATTGGCAGCTAGTATCATTCTTGGCAAAGATGACAAGCTATCATACTTTCCAATGTATAGTCTCCTATAAGAAAAGTTGTCAAGCAAGGACAACAAGCCTTCTCCCCCTTCACTAATATCTACTGATTCAATTGATGTGTTCCAGTGCAGATCACATGATTTTGCCTCTAGCTGGTTGCACTCTGATATACTAACATCTGTCAATGAAGGTAGATGGTTGGGCAGGTTTCCTCTCAACTTGGGGCACTTTGATAAACTCAAACGCTTAAGGCAAGGAAAAGGAAATTTGCTGACGTCACCTTCAAATGGTAGCCATTCCTCCCATTCTGACATCTCTTCAAACTCGATACTCTCCAACAATGGAAATGGCTGAAATGAAAGGGAACCTCCATTGTTGAAGTAGAATTCGTCACCAACTGTCCTTACCATTTTCATCCTTTTAATCACAAGCTCCTTAAGAGAAGGTAATTGTCCAAACGATGGAAGTGAAAAACAATAGTTGCAATCACTGATGCAAAGGACTACAACATTAGAATATGAAGAGTCACCCAACCATTTTGGAAAGCTTGTGCCACTGTAGTATCTAATGCAGAGTTTCTTTAAATTTGTTGATGGTTGCAGGTTCTCAAGTACATCTTTCTCAATTTGTGAATCTTGTGGGTCACTGCCCCACTCCAGCGTAAGCTTCTCAATATGCTCTTTTTTCTTTAAGTCAGCTAGAAAAGCATCCTTGGGATCAACAACATTTTGTAGCTTCAAAATGGAAAGCATACCTTGCAAGTGAGGAAAATTTCTTAATTCTCCAATGGTTACTCCATCTTCTCTGCCTACAACAAAAGAAGTCAACACACGGAGATCTTGTAGCTTGCATACTTGTGCGGGCATCTCCAGCAAATTCGTGTCTCTAATATCAAGGTGGCGTAAATTGATCAAATTTCCTATCTGTTCAGGCAGCTGAGTAAGAAATTTACAATTTGATAATTTCAAAGTCTGCAAATTGTAAAGCCTACAAGTTGCATCGGACAACCTTTTGATTGAAGTATAGGAAAGGTCAAGATACCGCAAAAGTACCAAACTGCTTATTGAATCAGGCAGCTCAGTGATATTTTCATATCTAAACAAGGACAATGTTCGCAAATATCTTAGTTTTGGCAGCCAATCATGTGACACCTTCTTGGTTACACAACAATTATATTCATATTTAGATAGTGGCAAAAAGGTGCGCAAAGACTCTAGCTCGTACAAGCCCTCAAATCTTTTAGAGACATCAAACATTCTTGGAGGATATCCTAAATGGCGAACAGTTATTGGGACTTCTCCTCCTTCAAAGTAACAAGATCTCTTACCAGATACTAGTTTGGCTAAATCATAGATAAGGTCATGCATTCGAAACTTTTCCATTGTTGCAGTTTTGTCTTTTTCAATTAAAGATCTAGATAATAATTCATTGAAGTAGTCTTCACCTGCTATTTCCATTGCCTTCTCTCCGTGGATTTGTTGAAGAAAGCCTTCAGCCATCCATAACAGAATCAATTCCTTCCTATCCAACCAATGTTGTCTAGGAAAGATTGAGCAATAGGTAAAACATCTTTTCAGATGTGGTGGAAGATGAAGATAACTTATGCATAAAGCTGGTAAAACTTCATTATTTGCCCACATGTTGCTGTTCAGAATTCCAATCCAGTACTCTGCATCAACATTTGATCGTAGAAGACCTCCCAGTGTTTTTGCTGCTAACGGTAGACCATTGCATTTTCTTGCAATTTTTCTACCAATTTCTTCTAGGATTGGATATTTGTCATATCCTTGATTTCCAAATGCATGTTTAGCAAGTATACACCAACAGTTTTCCTCTGTAAGAGGTTTCAGCTCATGAATGGGACATGCCAGACTTGTATGAGTGATTTCTGCAACTCTGTGTTGTCGGGTTGTCACAATGATTTTACTTCCCTTTTTCCCACAGCTGAAAGGTGCTATTAGCTGATCCCAATCATTATACTGCATATTCCAAATGTCATCGAGCACAAGCAGAAATTTTTTATCTTTAAAGGTGTTCTTCAATTCAACACGAAGTACATCAAAATTAGTAATATCACAAGTTTTAGAAGTGGCAGATTCAACAATTGCCTTTGTTGCCATAAACACATCAAAAGGATCAGATACCCATGCCCAAGCTTTGAGATCAAAATAGTTCTGCACTGCATGATCATTTAAAAGGCTCTGAGCTAGAGTTGTTTTTCCTAGACCTCCCATGCCCCATATTGTCAGCACTTGTATATTACTATTGTTCTCATCTTCATCAGAGAGAAGCATGCTCAACAGCTTCTTTTTGTCATCCTCTCTTGCAACAACATATTCCACCGATCGATCTGTTTCTTTTCTACACGAGACTCTGCCAGCAACAATTTTCAAACCAAGACTATCTATCTGTTTCTGAAAATTTTCAAGCCTTCTAGATATTGCTTCAAGCTTGGAATTCATGCTCCTATAGAATTGATTAAAGGGAGAAGAAAATAATGACCTCACCTGGGTAGTAAAGGTTTTAAACTCTCCCTCGACCTTGCACCTCAGAGAATCTGTGTTGATTTCGTCCAACAAATCCTCTGCGTCTAAAACAGCATCTTTCAACTCATCAAGCCATGCCTTCACTGCTGGATTAGTGATCTGTTTCTCCTCAGCATCATTGAGCACAGCATTGAGTGCCAACAGCTTTATCTTCAGCTCATCCAAGAGAGAAACATTCAGCTTTCTATTGGCAAAGAAATCTCGAAACTCTGCAGAAGTGATCCTATCCAACAAGATCTCCACAGAAGCAGAGATGAGTGCCTCTCCCACCATAGCAAAGGCCATCTCTTCTCTTGTTTAGCTAAATTAATGTTGAATGAGGTACAGACTTGTGGGGTAATGAGAAATTATTGTGTTAGAATGGTTTTATGTCAGGTCAATGTTTTGTTTTCACAACATTCAGTAGTACTGCAAACGCGTGAACCTTTTTGATATCTATGCTATCCTTTTTATCCTTGGTTCTACTACCAGAAATAAAAAGAAAATAATTCTTCAATCCTCCTATATTCGTTATTTCCTTTTTGCACACGCTAATATTCGCTATCTTCCATGTAAAATGGCTAACGTTAACTTTTTGCAGATGCCTCAATAATGCTAATAACTTTTTGCACACACTATATTCTTTCCTTAATAGTGGCCATCCAACCACCCACTTTGCATTTAAACTTTTTTAAAGTTGTCATACATGCATCTTCGTGATTTGTATAATATTTTTTGGAAAAATCTTATCCCATTCCAAACGAAAAAGGATGTGTCCCGCTAAAATAGTAATGCTCTTTATTATTCGATTGCGTCAAGCGAATTAGCAGTATACGACAATATCAAAATTTGAGTAATATATACAAAATTAAAAAAATGTTCAGACATGCAACTTAAATTAAGGAAAAGTTAACTCTACAGTTTATGTAGATTTATGAATTTTAAAATAGACAAATATCATAACCAGGGTAAAATTATCTCGTTAGAAGCTTCAATTTATTAGTCTAGTTAAGTACTCTATATCATATTCTCAATTTTCATAAGCCTTCTAAAGTACTAAATAATTAAGATCAATGTTACATAAAACTCATGATCAATGTATATAAGTAAACAGCGGAACATGATGTCGCCAACTGATAAAAAAAAATTGTGGCTTTGGGCTTCTATGTTCCTGATCTTGCTTGTCCATTATTCAGAACGTAAAAGTGCAACTTCAAAGGCACTTCAGGGGAAAATAAGGAGTTTCGAAGCAGGTTTAAATTGACATTCACATGTTAGATGTTCACATGGTTAATTTGTTCTCAGTGTTCATAAATACCTCAACAATGCAATGTTATTTGCTTGTCTCACTTGGAACTATACCTTTCTGAGACAAAAATATTATGGTAAAATAGTTTGCCAAATAAAATATTGTGCTAAATAGTTTATTGTTGCGGACAAATGTTATAATCGAATGCAATTATATTATGCTAAAATAATGAACATCTTTATTTTGGATAAATAGTATTGACACAGCATGTGTCAGTGTCACGTAAAGAATATCATTATGGATATGAAGTGAACTTTTAGAGGAATAAATAAGTTGCGCGACAAGCATCTATTCACACCTCAAATTCATTGTTACATTGGAATTTTTTTATTTTTGAATCCTGTGTTCAAGAAGTTGACAAAGATGCAACCTCATTGCCATCCCAAATAATCAAATAACATCCTAGCATCTTAAGAAGGAATCCCACAAAATAAGTATACAGCAGTTCATACAAATAGCTTCTTCAATCTTGAGGAATTCTTTAATTAAATTTTCTTCATGAAAACACATCACAGGATCAAAGACAAAGAAAACCAATGAGTTTAAGAATATGAACTTATGCCCATAAAGTTTGAGCTTAAAGAGAGTTCTCATCTTTCTTTATTGCTAGATAAAACAATTGAAGTAGAATGATCGGAGACATAAGAGCAAAGTATTATTTATCCAAATATTGATTCCTACCATAATTGTAGCTCTAGCAGTTGCACTTTTTGTGCAAAACACAATTGAAACACCAAGTAGACACCATTGGAGAAAAGCAGCAAAAAGCCTTTCTTTTAGTTCTACTGTCACTAAGAAATACTCCCTCTATTTTCTATTATAAGAAAAAAGAAAACTGATTTTCATTAAATTATGTCGATTCTAATAAAAAATCAAACCTTTTTCCTAAATTACCCTTCATTGGAACTTGATATGAAGCATAAACTCACTATTAAATAAAGGGTATTTTGAAGATAGTCTCATTAAATAAGTAAAAGTAGTTGAGATTTGCTTATATTTGAGAACAAAATACAATTACTTTTTTTTTTTTTTGCTTATAATAGAGAACAGAGGGAGTAATTGGCCTGCTACACAAAGTTTGTCTCCCTCCAACAAATCCTGACTAGCATCTCATATAGGCTTCATGTAGCTGATAACAAACCTACAAGGTTTTAGGATCACAGGGTTTGAACATGTTGCAATTTAATAGAGCATGACAGACAAATCTTGAGTGTTCAAATCTCAGTAATCAGAGGATGTATTTGAAGGTTCTAACTTGTTGAGAAAAAAAAGCACTCCAAAGGGAGCAGAGCTCAACATTACTTTCTAGTTCTTTCTCCGGATATGACAAATGTTGAAATGCCTTTCATTTGAGTATTTATATCTCTAATTATTTCTCCTTCAATTGCAGCTCAGGACTTCTTTTGCTAGACACATCTTATTTTAGCACATTTAGTGTCGTGGAGTAATCATTTTCATATTAGTCAAAATTAACGATTACATAACCAGGGGTGGCATAACAATCCATTTATCCATCATCCATCCAATCCACCCACAAGTAAATCCATCTAATCCATCCATTACAAAAAAAAAATGGATTGGATCTAATCGATCCATTTTAATTTTATGGATGGTTAACGATCCATCCACTATTTTTCAAAATCCAATATTCTCTAATCAATACTCAATGGATCAAAATTGATCCAACATACTTATTACATATTTACATCGTTCTTAAATTTTTTTTTTAAAAAATTGTCCCAAAAATATATTTTAAAAAAACTTTTAAAAATATATTTCGGCTGACCTCGGTCAAAGCAGATTTTGGCATACCTCATCTAGAGCTACTTTAAGGTCGACCTCAGTTAGGGCATTTTTTTGGCCGACCTCGGCCGGAATTATTTTTCGGCCGATGTCAGGAGAGGTTGATTTCATTCGACATCAGCCAAGGCTATTTTTTGGCTGACTTCAGCCAAGGAAGTTTTTGCCCGACCTAGGCTAGGTTTGTTTTTCGGCCCATGTCAACTTGGGCAATTTTCGATCGTCATCAGCCATGGAAATTTTTGGCCAACTTCATCCAGGGCAGTTTTTCAACCGACTTCGCCCAGAGTTTTTTTTACTCGATGTCTATCGAGGCTATTTTCAAGCAACGTCAGTTGGGCTATTTTTCGACCGATGTTAACCAGGAAAGTTATCAACCAATGTCGTCCAGGGTTTTTTTCGACCGACATCGGCTGGGATTGTTTTTCAACCGACCTTAGTTAAGGTTTTTTTCGGCTGACATCGGCCAGTGCAGTTTTGAAATGACCTCAACCATGATTTTTTTGGCCGACATCGATTAGGGTTGTGTTTCGACCGACCTCAGCTAGGGTTTTTTTTCGGACGACATCGGCCAGGATTTTTTTTTCGATTGACATCGGCTGAGACTGTTTTTCAACTAACCTCAGCCAGGTTTTTTTTTTGGCCAATGTCAGTCTGGGCAGTTTTCGGCCGACCTAGCCATGGTTTTTTTTTTCGGTCAGGAATTTTCAGTTGACGTCTGCCAGGGTAATTTTTGGCCGACCTCGGCTAGGTTTGTGTTTTTGGCAGGGGAAGTTTTCAGCCGTCATCGGACAGGGCTATTTTCGGCCAACGTCGATCGGGTTGTTTTTTACCAACATCGGCCAGACTATTTTTTGGTCGACGTCGATCAACAATGAATTCGACCAACATCAATCAGGGTAGTTTTCGGCCGCCATTAGCTTGATTTGTTTTTTGGCTGCCATCAGCTAGGTTTGTTTTTCGGCCAGCGTCGATCAGAGTAGCTTTCAGCCGTCATCGACCGAAGCTATTTTCAACCGTACTCAGTCGAGGCTGTTATTATTTTAAAATATGTTCTTAATTTTAAAAAATATATAACTTTTAAATTAAAAATAATTATTTTTAAAAACATATTATTTTTATGGATGGATTGGATATCCATCCATGAAAAATTTGTTAATGGATGGATTGGATGGATTTTTATCAAATGGATCGGATTGGATCGGATTTTGTAAATAAATTTTTAATGGATCACATGAATTAATGGATTGTTTTGATCTGGTCTATTTTGATCTGGAATAAAATTTATCCGATCCATCCATTTTGCCACCCTTATACTTAACCAATGCCAAATTCCTCCTAGTCAACAAGAAAGCACCATGCAACATGGACATTACTTGAACTATTGTTCTTTGCTATATTTTTCTTCTTCCAAATTTAGCATAAAGGCTACATAAAATTTGGCAAGCAGCATACAAAGCTTTAGTGCAACACGGATAATGATTCAATGCTTTAAACAAATACCAGATCAACAAAGGGTACTGTGCATTCCTGTACATATATCTATACTACAAAATTTTGTATATACCAACATGTTATCCTGCATAACACCAAACACATATATTTAATTATTTAATACTCCTACACGACATATAAAGGAACACGTGTTGGACAACCTATATAACCATTGTTTCCTTGTATATGTTCCTTATGCATAACATCTTAATGGCGCTAGATGAAACATATTAGTGGCATTGGACAAAACATACTCACCTCCAAATTAAATCACTCATTTTTATTTTTTTTGAACAAGGAAAAAAGAGCAAATTTATTACCTGAAAAAAGGACCCCCAAAATTAGATTTGCCTATCTTGCTGCAAATTACTCCAATATCCATGACGATAACCTGTGTATATAACAATGTCCTCCAGTGCTATACCCAATTACTTTAGCCGTTTTTGTTTATTTTGTCATGGCAATTGAAGTGATGAAATTTTTTATTCATAACATCTTTAGTTTTGCCTCAGAAATACTTAAAGTGACATCAAAATTACTACCTTTAGTCTTGTAAATAAGATCCTTTTAATCACATCACAAGAATTAAGGAATTTAATTTAAAGATATTAAATACTATTATGAGAAATGTTATATTAAATAAGATACTTTTAATCACATCACAAGATCTGGTGTGGTCAGGTGTATAGTTGAAGTGTTATATTGACCAATAACTTGATTACTGCACCAAAAACTGCCCCATTTTACTGCAGAGGGTCTGCACTCATACATTGGGGGGGGGGGGGGGGGGGGGGTGACCAAGCAGAGGAGTGTCGAGAACTGTGTTGAAGTGTCATTAACACGTTTCCTTATACAGTTAATACGTTGACCGAGGTTAATTACCTATTGACCTTCCATATTTTGCAAAAAGAGAAGCATACCATAGATGGCTAATTACCTAACCATTTATAGAATTTTCCCATTTTAAGTAAGAGTAATCAGCCCATGATTTACCCCTTTTGGTAAGTTACTTTTACATTTTTGGCTTAAATCTCATGGTCAATTAGGTTTCCCCCTTAACCCTTGAGCTAAGCTCTGCACTAATCCCCCTTTAAGTAAGCAACCCTCAGCAGAAACCAGAGCTTTCCGCTGCAAATTCATATGGCCTCCAGGAGCTCTCTGTAGTTGGATCATTTTCACCTCTTTCTTGTAGTTTCTCTTGCAAGAACAACCCCTCCCCTCCTTGTGTTATAAGAGTTTTAATCTGCAATATGGAGTGTATAGTTGATGTTTAATATGCATGTTAAGCTGGTTGTTTGCTAGATTCTCTGTTGTGGTTGAGTTATGAAGTTCGAAGAGCATGATGGATGAACATGAATTTTCTCGGGATTCTCTTGATGTTGTGGTGTGATTGTTGCCTGGACTGTTATAGAAACTCGGCATGCTATGTACTTTAATTTAAATTAACAATTAGTAATTTATTAAAGAAATGTGAAAAAAAAAAAAAATTTGAGGCCCTAAACAATTGGGGACCTAAGGCAAGTAACTCTCATTGGCTTTGCCTCTTACACGGCCATGCAGCTACATCTAGCAGCTATCATAAACACGGACCATGTTTGATTCCTTTAGCATTTTGGTTTTAAAAACAGTTTTCCATCCAAAATCTATTAACTTCTGAAAATTGTTTTGAATACCAAAAGACAGAAACAGTTAGGAGATATTTCTCCATTCTCTTCTTCTACTACTTCAACTTTCCCTGTTTTAGCATATTGACAATGATGATTCCGCTCCCTGTTTTCTCTGTTCTTTATTCTTGGGTCAAATTGATGGACAAATTATGCAGTCCTCTGTTTTCATTTTCAATTCCAGTTTGCAAAACAGTGTTTTTCAACTAGAACACATTGGTAAAATCATGATCATCTTTTCAATATCAAAATCACGATTGTGGTCCAAAAGCCTGTAATTATGAACTTCCAATTCCTGTTTTTCAAATTCCGAAGCCTATATATGAGGGAGGTTCTAGCTTAGAAGAGAAGTTAGTGTTCTTTCAAAATATGACCCATCAAACAAGTTTTTTTTTTCTTTTTTAATAGTTTTTAAAAACTAAAAACAGTTTTTAAAAAGAGCAATTACACATACCCTTAATCTTGTATCCCAGAATTTATTGGATAGGTTGGCTTACTATATACATTATATATTCTTTTGCTTTTTTAAAAATTGAAATATATTTCACAGTAATCAACCTTTTAGTTGTCTTTCCCTTGTTTTAAACTTGCAAAGAAAAAAAATAGTTTGTCCTCTCCCAATGGTGGAGTATTTTTTTTGGTAATGAGATATTTTTTTTGGTAATGTCAATGGTGGAGTATTTAGTCATGTAATTACAGTAACCAGAGGTTAAGGTGAATTGACAGTCATTTATGGCATTTAAATGAAATCAACAAGCAAATGATAATTGATAGATGATAAGCCATGCATCTCTGATCTGTCATATTATAGAAATGCAAAGTTAACCTCCCATTCAACTCATTGTCACCTCATGAATGACATTACAGAGATAATGATACTAATTTGATACACTTTTAAAGTCCAAACTAAACAGAAAATTAATCTCAATCTTGAAAGTACATTACAAATTTATTTCTCACAACATACATAAAACAGTAATGCTACATTAAAAACGTACATTCACCAACAAAACTGCATTTTATACCACATGTCATCAAGGAAGCGATAGTAGGCATACCTCTATGATCGAAAATGAACAAAGGAGCAACCACTGCCCAAAATCCCACAACAAATCCAACTGCCATGCTCACAAAGAACCAATTCCATCCATGCCCATCACCCTCTCTTACATTGTGATTATCATTAGGAATTTGCGAACTGCAATTGATGGGTAGTGGTGGGCCGCACAAATAGTTTCCAACAAACATTGATGATTCCAAGGTTTGAATTTGAGTGCCTGTTGGAATTTCCCCCTCCAAATGATTATTAGACACATCAAGCTGGCTGAGAAAGCTTAATTTTGATATGGTTGGAGGTATATGTCCTGAAAGTTGATTCTGGGAGAAATCAATGGATTCCACTGATCTCATATTTCCAATACTTGGTGGGATCCACTCAACTGATTCTTGGACAAATTCAGATAAATAAGACCAGCTAGTTCTGTGATTTCTCTGGGAATTCCTCCAGATAAATTATTACTAGAAAGATCAACATTTGTCACCAAACCAAGAATGTTTCCGTACTCTACACCACTTCCTTTCACCCACATGAGTGAACTAACTATACTGAGTTTACGAAAATAGGTAAATATGTTGTCATAGATAAATGATTCTGCACTTCTATTCCTTAAAAACATGGCATCAAAGTTGCTAAAACAATTTGGTATTTGTCCAGACAAATTGTTGTTTGCAAGGTCCAAATCCTGAAGAGAAAACATATAACATATTTCTTTTGGAATATGACCCAAAAATCTGTTTGAACGAAGGCGAAGAATTTTCAAATTTGAGAGCCTTTCTCCAACCCATGCAGGAATAATTCCTGTAAACATGTTTTCCCCAAGGTCTAATCAAATCAACTTGTTAGTATTCTCCAAAAAGGAAGGAAACATTCCTGAGAGCGAGTTGTTACGAAGGTGCAAGGTCTCTAGATCAGTTAAGGAACCCATGGAAGGGGGTAAGTTCCTAACAAAAGGATTGCTTTGTAAATTTACAACAACCAGATTTCCCCAGGTCATCCAACAATCAGGTATTTCCCCTGATAAATTATTTTGATGCAAGATTGAGAAATCTTAAAGATGACCAATCCTTTTTACATAGGAAATCAGTCATGGATCCAGATAATGAATTGTTTGAAAGATCTAACCAAGGGATATAATTATTTAGATAGGGTAATTTTCCATGAAATTGATTTGAGCTTAGATCAACATCCCCTTGAAGCATTAATGTATTTGGAAGCTCACCATGGATATGATTATGAGAGAGGTTCAAATATGAAGCATTATAAAATGTTCCTCAAATCCAAGCAGGAATAGAATCTGATATCCCTGTGTTAGAAATTTCCAAAGACTGAAGAGCCTTTTGTGACTAAATCCATGATGGAAAGTTAGGACCAACTGCCATGAGTTCATGAACAATTGATTTAGCTGAAAGCTAGGATCCCAATCGGACCCACTTTTAAAGTAAGATTGTTCCTTGATGCCGAAAAAGTATTTAATCTCGTAAGATTTACAAGATCATCTTCCTTGACAACTGCTTGAAATTGATTGTCATCAATTGAAAGATATGACAATTCATAGAGTGATCTAAGAGCCTAAAATGGATTTCCATTGAATTTATTTTGGGAAAGATCAAGAAAGTGTAACGATGAAAGTTTTCCAAATGATCCTGGAAGAGCACCATGAATTGAGTTGCGATAAAAATCCATTATGACAATATTTTTAAACAGCCCAATTTGATCTGTCAGATGGCCTGAAAGTTGAGAACTTGAAATTATGAGTCTCGTGAGGCCATGCGAAACACAAGGAGTGAGAATTTCTAAAATTTCATTCACTTGTTGGTTGAGTTTTAGATTGTAGAAATAAATCTCCCTTAAGTTGCAGAGCTTACCCAAAGAAGTTGGAATTGTTCCTTCAAGTTGATTTTGTGACAAATCAAGTCTAACCAGAGAATTCAAATTTCCCAAAGAAGTTGGAATTGGTCCTTTAAGTTGATTTTCTAACAAATCAAGCCTAACCAAAGAAGTCAAATTTCCCAGAGTGGTTGGAATTTTTCCTTCAAGTTGATTATATGACAAATCAAGCCTAACAAGAGAAGTCAAAATTCCCAAATAACTTGGAATCACTGCTTCAAGATGATTTTGTGACAAATCAAGTTCGACCAAGGAAGTCAAATTTCTGATGTTATCAGAAATAGTGCCAGACAAGTTTTTTGGATCGGAGGTTCAAGAACTTGAGATTGCAAAGACCATATAACCCATCAGGTATCGAAGATGAGAATGAATTTTCAGACAAGTCGAGATTTTCAAGAAATGTGAGGTTTTGAATGCCATCAGGAATAAAGCCTTGGTTGTAAACATTTAATTGAAGAGAAACTAGTTTGCTGAGTCCAAATATCCACTTGGGGACAAAAGAAATCTCTGGTAACGAAATAAAGGAAAGTTGAAGAGTGACTAAAGAAGAAAAGTTAACCGAGGATGGATGATTATAATGACCGATCATACATTGTGACAAGCTTAACTCCTTCAAAGAAGGAAGAGCTTGCAAACTTTGTAGCCAATCAAATGATTCAGAAAGGTTTGTCTTTCCCATATGAAGATATTGAAGGTGGGAAAGACCTGAGAGCCAATGAAGATTTTCAGCAAACAGCAAGTCAAAACCTTCAAGGCCAAGAAAAAGCAATTTCGTGAGGTTCCCAATTTGATATGGAATTACTCCACTGGCAGCCTCGCTCGGATCAAGATAGAGCAAATTAGAGAGATTCCCGATCTGACGAGGAATCTCCCCAGAGAATCTCACATAAGAGAGGTTAAGGTAAGTCAAGGTGGTCATTTCACAAAGGAAACTAGGAATTTGCACAAACCCAAAATTATTGCCACTTAAGTCCAAGTGATTCAAATGCTTAAAGTCAAGCAAAGAAGGACTTATATCACCACCAAACCTTGAGCTATAATTAGCATCCACAGCGTCGTCATCATATTCAAAATCATAGATATCATCGAAAAATGATTTTGAAGATGACAAAGTGTTGAGATGAAGCTGAAGGACACGGCCTGTTACATTACTGCAAACAACTCGAGTCCAATCGCAACAATCGGTGTTGGAAGCATTCCAAGACGCTAGCCTGTTGGAAGGATCTTTGAGATGATGCTTGACCCTCAAAAGCGCTTCACGTTCACTTGGAATACAGAGAATCTCTGACGATCCTGCACAAATGCCCAACCTAAACATTAGTGGGGGTAAGGTCACAAAGATGCAACAAAAGCATGGTAAAAGTGGAAGTATCCATTAGGTATAGAAAACAAGTTTTTGAAGGAGTTGTTGATTCTGTACGTAAAGCTGCTCTATAATATTTATAGGAGGATGACCAGCAACACCCTGTATCATTTTGGACTAAATTTAGTGTTGTCATATTCGTCCTGAAAACAAAATTCGAAAAAGTTTCTAAAAGTGTAATAAGTCAAATCACTCTAGTATAAAATTCAAAAAATGTTACTTAAAGTGATAATATTGATATATATTTAAGGACTAAGATATGACAGGAAATGATTCTGTTCAAGGACTAATTTTAAACTTTTTTAGTTTAGGACTAATGAACCTTTTACCCTCTTCTAATTCATTGTCTGTTATTGATTAAGATTTATTGAAAAGTATAAAACGGCAAGTGAAGTTCATTAAATAAAATGGAAACTTGTACAATTTTGTAATTTTCGATAAAATTCAACCAACAATACTATTTAAAAAGAGTGTGCATGAGAAAGCACAGTAAACTGTCACTTTGGTCCTTAAATTTGTAGGAGATTATCACATTAGTCCTTGAATTGAAGGAAATTTTAAAAAAAAATTCTTGAAAGTATAAATCAACAATCAAGTTAGTCCAAAATTAAAAAAAAAAAAGTGTGACTAAAGTTATAATATTAACATATAATTAGAGACTAAAATGATAGTAATTAGTTGTTAAGTGTAAGGATTTCTTTGACTTTCTAGAGATTTATTTAACATTTTCTTAATTTCAGGGACTAATGTGATAGTGCCTATCACTTTGAGAGACCAAAGTGCTTGTTTATTCGACAGGGTTGTCTTTAGAAATTTTAGGGCCTAAAGCAAAAATTTCAAATATACATAATTTAATATTAAGCATTAATTTTTATATTAATATTCTGGTTTTTTGAGCTGCAAAATCATTTATCAATGATTTATATAGTCAAGTAATTCTAATATTTCATTCTCAATAAATAAGATGACTAGACCATTCAATATATTTATTTCTTTTGGAAATATCAAATACTTTTTATATTTTCAAGTTAAATATATTTATTTATTTATTTATTATTTTCTTTACAAAATTACTCTATTTATATTGTTATCATGCACTAACGTTGTAGCTTGTATCATTTTCCCTTTATTTTTATTGCATGTTCATATAACTTTTGTCTTAGTAATTAACGTTCTTCCACAAATATTTAATATATATGATTTTAATTCCTTCTTACTCTGTACCAATAACAATCCCTGCTAACCTTTTTTTTTTTTTTTGGGGGTTACATAATCGCTTCTTACATTAGTAAAAGAAAGTTATACATTTAGTCTTTCAAGAAATAGACCGTTGATGAAGAAAAGACCAAGAAGACAAGGAGAAAGTCTTCAGAAGGAACTAAAAGCAAAACAAGAGGTTCTGAACCGCATCCTAAAGATTTTAAAATTGGAAATTTGAATTTTTGTCCCAACAATTTCTTGTTCAACTAAAATTCCAAATCTTGCACAGCCATTAGTCATCACCAACAGGACACGCTGCTTGCCTTTCACATTGCCAACTAGTGATTTTTTACTAGTTTTCGTCCCTGGACTTTTTCTCCATCCTCAAGAGACTAAAAATAAGGAAAAAAAAAGTTAAGGGACATTGACTAGTCAAAAACAAGTTCAAGGACTAAGAATAGAAATCTTAAAAAGTTTAAAGACTAAAAAGATAATAAATCCAACTTTATTTATACACCTTACATTCTAATTTTAAAAGAAGAAACAATTTCATAAGTTAAAGATAATATATTTAAACTTAAACATCATTATAAAGATTAGATAATATCTTTAAACCTAATTAAATAATGTTCTAAAGATTTGAAATTGAAAATTTGAATTAATCTTTCAACAAAGGTTATCCCTCATTGGTTTAAAACATGATAGTCTCTACTCTAACGATATGTGTTGTTCAATGTTCACATTATTGTCAATATTAAAAGTGACTATATTTCATTTTAAAACAAGTAAATAAATATAAAATTAGTAGTTTTTTTCGTGCATTGCATGGGTCAAATTTAATATGTAAATATCACTTTTGAAGGTCATTAATATGTAAAAAAATATTGAAATTTAAGTTAGATCTAAATATATTAAAAATGATAAATTGAAAAAAGATAAAATGTTAAATTAAATAATTAAGTGGATATTAAAAGTGTAAATATATCATATGTATGTTAGAAGCGAATTTAAATTTTGAAGATTATATATATATATATATATATATATATATATATATATATATATATATATATACACACACACACACACACTAGTGTTTTAGCCCGTGCATTGCACGAGTTTATTCAAATTTTCACTATCTTATTTATATAGAAATAAATTTTTAAAAAAATAAAGGTCAAAAGAAATTTTAAAAAAGAGATAATTTTAAAAGAAATTGGAAACTATAAATTTTTTTAAAAAAAAGATAAGGGAAGATGTAACGATGTAACTTTGAAATTTTTGATAAAAGAAAGAAATTTTCAGAATTAAAAAATAGAGTTAGAAAAAATGATAAAAGAAATATTAAAAAAAAGCCCAAATGATTAGAGACTATAAAATTTGAAAGAAAAAAAAGGATTAGATAGCACATCAAAATAAATTTTTTTTAAAAAAAAATAATTGTAAAAGAGCATGGAGAGTATTCAAATGACAGTGAATGTGAGGGAAAGTGAAGGAGAATGGAGCAATGAGAGCATAGATAGACTTATATATATATATATATATATATATATATATATATATATATATATATAGTTGAGGGATCAAATGACACCGGTGTAACTCTAAAAGAGTTACTCTATAATAGACACTTTAGTGAGTCACGTGACAGTACATTCCGCAATCCCGCGTAATTCACAAGAACGACTTTGGTGTAACACCATGCACGAACCATTCGAAAATCAAAATGTGACCTTGCGTGATTGTCACTTGAGTCAAGAACGCCGCTGCCTCCTACTCACCTAAATTAAGAAAGATTCTACCTCCAACACACTTGAATCAAGAACGACTCTGCCTCTTGCACACCTGGGAATAAGATTTACTCTATTCTACCACAAATCTTCTTCAATTATATGCCTTTAGAACCCAGCCTCACTATAATTTTCAAACGGTATTTGACTCTTGTTTTTCCTGTCAATGTTTTCTTTTTCCTTTGTAAATTATTATTGAGCAATTGTTTGTGAATGAAGAATGTACTTTTAGGACATTGGTCTTCTGTTTCGAGAGAACATATAATCCTTTTATAGATATTTTCATGTTTGTGATGCCATGATCACTATCAGTAGTAAACTAAGAGCAATTAACTTCTCTTGTTTTTGTAATTGATTTCAAAGCCTTTTGCAATTACACGAACAAAATTGAAAAGTAGATAAAAAAGTGAACTTAACTCATTGGCTAATCAAACATGAAATCGGGAATTGTCTATCGTATCTTATGTACTCTATTAAAAATTGGAAAACATTTTACTAGAAGAGTCTGAATCTTCTTATTCTTTATAACACATGCACAATCTTAATTGGAAACATTGGAAACAAGTCTTAATGGAAGATGTGGTTTGTTGCATATGTCCTTGATATTATTTGCTTCAATCCTTGTGTTTCTCACTTCTCTTTCATATGAAAATAGATTACTTTATTGCTACTGTGGAAGCCTTGAGATTTATTTTATTCTTACTTATGTGACATACTCTGATTTCTATTAAATTGTATTTTTATTTTGTTTTAGGTTAATAAATAATGGATTTGGACTTCAATTTTTCTCCTACATCAGTGGAGACTAATCCCATCTCAGATGATCAAACGCTAGCACATTCTGACTATGATGATGAGCAACAAAGTGCTATTGTTGAAGAGCAACAAAGTGTTACTACTGAAGAAGTCAATATTGAGCCTCATGTTGGAATGGAATTCGATTCAGTGGAAAAAGTTGTAGAATGTTATACAGCATTTGCAAAGACAAAAGGGTTTGGGATTCGTATTCACTCTAGAAAGGCGAATTATTGCCTTCTGGTGTGTATTAGGCAAGGTGTATGTACAGTAAGAAGTGGTAAGAATGACAGAAACATGGGAAAAGCGAAGAAAAAATGTTCAACTATGCACATGAGATGTCAAGCATCACTTACTGCCAAAAAGGAAAAGAAACGAGACGTATGGGTTATAATATCTTTTAAGAATAACCATAATCATGTCATGGAAAGTCCCAAAACTGTGTCTTACTTCAGGTGTCATAAGAAAATGAATGGTGCTGCAAAGAATCTCATTGAGGAGTTTAGTAAAGAAGGTTTACCTACTGGAAAGGTTGCTGCAATATTTAACAACAACGGTTCAACCTTTTCTAATCAGGATTGCTGGAATCATATGAGAAATGTTCGAATGAAGAATTTGGATGTTGGAGATGCGCAAGCAATTTTTAATTACTGCAAGCACAAGCAAGCTCAAAATTCTGACTTTTTTTATGCAATACATTGCGATGATGATGCTAGAATGGTAAACTTTTTTTGGGTTGATGCTAGATCAAGGTTGGCTTATCAACAGTTTGGAGATGTTGTCACTTTTGATACCACATATAAGACTAACAAATACAGCATGCCATTTGCCCCATTCACTGGACTGAACCATCATTTTCAATCAATTTTATTTGGTTGTGCATTATTACAAGATGAATCTGAGACATCTTTTATATGGTTATTTGAAACTTGGCTTGTGGCAATGAATGGAAAGAAGCCGATATCTATAATAACTGATCAAGATTTAGCCATTGGAGCTGCTGTGGCCAAGGTATTTCCACAAACTCGCCATCGTCTATGCTTGTGGCACATTAGAAAGAAGTTTCCTGAAAAGCTTGCACACATATATCACAAAAATTCAACATTCAAACGTGAGCTAAAGAGGTGCATTAGAGAATCACCAACTATCCAGGATTTTGAATATGATTGGAAGCGAATAATGGATGTGTACAAGTTACAAGAAAATGAATGGCTTCAAAGGTTGTTTGATATTAGAGAGTCGTGGATACCAGTCTATAACAAAAGCACTTTTTTTGCTGGTATGAATACAACACAAAGAAGTGAGAGTATCAATTCTTTTTTTGACTCATTTGTTGATTCAACCACAACACTGTGAGACTTTGTGATAAAATTTGAGAAGGCGATTAATAATCGTTATGAAGCTAAAAAAAGAGAGGACTTTGAGTCTAGACATAAATCACGCATTTTGAGTATTGGCTCAAAAATTGAGGAGCATGCAACATCAATCTATACCAGAAATGCGTTCGGTAAGTTTCATAATGAGCTTGCACTTGTTAGCCATTTTACAAAGGAGAAGATTAAAAAAAAAGGTTCACATTGTGAGTATCGAATATCTAATTGTTTTGATGCTCGTGATACATTCATTGTTGATGCGAATCTAGAGTCAAAGGATGCTAAATGTGGTTGCCAACTTTTTGAATTTATGGGAATACTTTGTAGACACATTTTAGTAATTTTCCAAGCTAAAAATGTGATTCAAATTCCTAGTCAATATATTTTGCATCGTTGGACCAAAGAAGCAAATAATTACATTAAGGTTGATGATATGGATATTCAAAGTCATGATTTTGCTGTTTTGAGAAGTATGCATGTGCAACAAAAGTTTAATAAATTTTCTGATTTGGCTAAAAAATCAGAAGAAGCATACAAGTTTATTGTGACTGAATTTGATCGCATTTATATCACAGCCGCTGCAATGGGAATTGAGGCTTCTGATGCAAATGAAGCTCCTATAGAGTCAACCCAGCAAGATTTGATGTGTGGCATGCCTGAAAATGTTTCAATTTTCAACATCAAAGACCCACAAGTATCACAAACAAAAGGCAGAAAAAGAAATTATGAAAAAGCACCTTTAGCAGGAAGGTATAAAAGTGGTCTTGAATTGTCTATGAATAAGACATTAGTTAAAACAAGAGCATGCAAATCTTGTGGAGAATATGGCCATTATCAATCAACTTGCCCAAAAAGGACAACTTAGTAGAGAAATCCCGTAAGTGCTTGTATATTTTGTTTGAGTTTTTTGTTTTTTTTAAAACTATATTTTGTTTGAGTTAACAATATAAACTTTTGCTAATATCACGACTAACATTTTGTACCTTATTTTGTAGGTCTTTATACAAGGTGTGAGTGGCTCATTAATAGTTGGTGAAGATGATGGAGAAAACAAGACTTGCATTATGCAATTTGGAGATATTCATAGTTATTCTTATAGGTTGATTTTTTGGTTCTAGCTTTTAGATTCAAATAATTTTTGGATTTAGCTCCCTCATGGGTTTTTGGCTTTAGTCCTCCATGCATTTCCTTATGTTTTCAATTTTCTTGATATTTGGAATAATCTGTGATGCTTAGCATTTGAGTTCATTTAAAATTTATTCTTATATATTGCTATTTGCCCAAATTTCTATTAGGAAGTTTTGATTATGCTCTCTTACAAATGATTCATTATTTTTTTTGAAAGGCAAAACAAAATTTCTTTAATGAAGAAAGTGATAGTACATGTAGCACTAGATGTGCCCAATACCTGATTAAAAAACAAAGCATGTGTGCTGGACCTTAACCCCCCAATATGCTAGCGATGCGAACTGTGTTTTCTGTAACCAGGCACTAGAAACCTCTGCACATTTGATGTTTGGCTGTTTTTTCTCACATGAAGTTTGGGTCAGATGTTATATGTGACTTGGTGAACTACGAGTACTACCTATTGATTGTAAAATCCATTTTCTGCAACACTGTGGTTCACTGTCAAGTGGTCAAGTGAGGAACGCTTAAGAGGGCCCTGAGGATGGCAGTCTTGTGGTCACTTTGGTTACATAGAAATGAACTTATGTTTCATGGGGAAAGAGGCAATATAGAGAGGGTGCTGGATCTTATTAAGTATAGAGCATGGAGCTGGATCAAGGGTACATAAGTGATTGATTTTGACTAGCAGGGGCCACAGATACTATAATGTTTAAATGCAAAATTGGAAAGATTATTTTTTGGCTGTAATCAAGTGGCAAGATAGTTGGAAAAGAATTATGGCTTTGTTTTGGGGGTATACTGTATTATGTAATGCTGGTATACTGCTATCACATTCTGAAACTTATGTATTTTTTTTCAGGTCTGGAGTTTTTGCTACTACTTGTGACAAACTCCAGGCTTTTATTTTAATATATTCTTCTTTTGCTACGCAAAAAAAAAAATAATAATGAAACCAAGTAACAATGTGATTCATTATTAATTACTTCTTTTTTCATGTGTACATTTGAACTGTGCTTATTCATCATGATTCAGTTTGCAACATAAAACAAAAAATTGGGAATTCCATTAATTAAAAAATTAGAGTTTGAATACATTGGTATAAGGTACATTGATACATTTCTCTTGAGAGACTCTCATACAAGTCAATATAAAATAAGTCAATTCTCTTTTACAATAGATCTTCAAAGCCTATGATATTTGTCTCTAAAACCTTGAAAGTGAGTTAGACTTCAAGTGATCTTCAAAACTTGTAGCCATAATAAAACCTTCCCTGCTACCAAATATTCGCGGGAAGCCAAACACCAATGATTAAACTTTCTAGAATACCAAATATTCAAACACTATTATTAGCCAACAATTTTTTCTTGTCATCTTCAGACAGTCTTTCTCTGCATAGCAAGACAAGTTGTCCTAGATAGCAAAGGATCAACTTTGGACAAATGACCAAACCCAATATCAATGTTGACATATTTGCAACCATGTGCAATGGTTCCACCGACATTGAAGCAAAAGAAATCCCATAGCGCTGATACCTACAATAGCAAAGATGTTACAATTGAATACTTATAAGTTCTAGGAAATCAAATCAATGGTGAGAACCAAATTTGATACACTAACAACAAGAATTTATTTTGTTGGGATAAATAAAAGGCAACGACAATGATAATTCAAGAGATTATAACTCACTAACAGCCTCAACAAGATATCATCTAACATATTCTTTGGAAAAAATAAACCCATCAAAAAACACATTTATATTGATTCAACTAAAATAGGTAAAGTAAATAAGTAACTAAAATTGGTTCAAAAACCAAGTGTTGGGATACATTAATTTATTTCAACCAATTATCTACTTGCTTTTAACCAACAGTAATTCATTTACAAAAATAAATTTAATATGGCATTCTAGAGAAAGGATAGAAAAAGAAATAAAGACATTTTAAGAAGCACAGCCTGCATAAAAATATGCATATAGACTTAACATGCTGGTTCGACATACCTAATACCATAGCAAACCCAATGCTTAGGCATTCACTTTAAGACTACATAATGTAACTAGACTAGAGAGACACTAGAAAAAAAAATCTATGGAACTAGAAAAGCATAAAAGAGTTAGCTTAGTGCAATCTGGAGAAAAAACAAGAACAAGTTTATCAATATATTCCAAAGATTTTGTGAAGTTTCCCAAATCATAGAGGAACTGAGTTGTTTCTATGGCACTTTGAGCCTACAATAGTTGATATAGCTCCTTTTTGCAGCTGAACCACACCTGCATAACTGACGAAGAAATGAGGCTCTGAAAAGTTATGCTTTTGAAAGGGTTGGGTCTGCTTCTATTGCAACATTTAGATCATCAAGTGACTTAGTATAATGTTTCACTTTTATGCTTTAGTTTATTTTTTTTTTTTATCAACAAAACATGTAATATATTAATATGAACCTGGGTATAAGGAGTACCCAAAAAGTTTTACAGAAATATGTTCCAGCATTTGAGCCCTGCACCTCGAGGAGGAGTAAAAGTTGTTACATTATATTTAGCATTATGAACATGTAAATATTTAATAACCACTCTACCATTATCCCCTCTACTAACCAATTTGTCACCGTAACTTCTACAACTTTAAACATACATGAAAATATTTTTATATACATTTCTACATCCACTAATCCTCTGCCATGTTTAATTGTGCATTTTGATACACCAATTTCACTATCCTTACCAGCATGTTATATTTTGTTAGCCACGTTCCCACTAAGAATTAGCCATGTGGCCATCATGTAGCTTGCTCTCAATAAATATTTATGATTCCAAGTGACTTTCATGCATCTTCAGGTAAGAAACTATTAACAAATTCCTAACCTTCATTTTGTCGAACACCTTGAGTGCTTGAACATAATCACCATAACTATTGGCTAAGAGGGGTTCGGAGCGTTGAAAATCAGGATTTAATTGGGGTTCAGGGTGTCTTCGAGGATGCAAACACGTTCACTCACGTTCGTAATTCGCAAGGCGGACAATGGGCAACACTGCAACACCGATTGTAATTCGCTACAATCGAAGAGTAACACCAGGCAGAGTTGATTTCCAATTCTCTAACGGAAGGGTTGCATTTCGATTTTCAACTTGTTTTGCGAAGATGTTGAATAGAGTCGTGCGCAGGAGGCACAGTCATTCACTGTTCTTCATTCAGGTGTGAGGGAAGCCCTCGTGCAAGGTCACATGACTCACTAAAGTGTCTATTTTAGGGCCGTCATATTAGAATAAGATCAACGGATGAGAATTGGTGTAACTCTTTTAGAGTTACACCGGTGTCATTTGATCCCTCCTCATTTATATATATATATATATATATATATATATATATATATATATATATATATATATATATATATTCAGGGACTTTTTTAGTTTTAGGACTAATGAACTGTTTACCCTCTTCTAATTCATTGTCTATTATAGATTAAGATTTATTGAAAAGTATAAAATGTTAAGTGAAGTTCATTATATAAAATGGAAACTCATAGAATTTTGTGATTTTCCATAAAATTCAACCAACAATACCATTTAAAAAGAGTGTGCATGAGAAAGCATCGTAAATTGTCACTTTGGTCCTTAAATTTGTAGGAGATTGTCATATTAGTCCCTGAATTGAAGGAAATTTAAAAAAAAATTTCTTGAAAGTATAAATCAACAATCAAGTTAATCCAAAATTTTAAAAAAAAAGTGTGGCTAAAGTTATAATATTAACATATAATTAGAGACTAAAATGATAGTAATTAATAGTTAAGTGTAAGGACTTCTTTGACATTCTAGAGACTTATTTAACATTTTCTTAATTTCAGGGACTAATGTTATAGTGCCTACCACATTGAGAGACCAAAGTGCTTGTTACTCGACAAGGTCTTCTTTAGAAATTTTAGGACCTAAAGCAAAAATTTCAAATATACTTAATCTAATATTAAGCATTAATTTTTATATTAATATTCTAGTTTTTTGAGCTGCAAAATTATTTATCAATGATTTATATAGCCAAGTAATTCTAATATTTAATTCTCAATAAATAAGATGACTAGACCATTCAATATATTTATTTATTTTGGAAATATCGAATACTTTTTATATTTTCAAGTTAAATATATTAATTAATTAATTAATTAATTTATTTATTATTTTCTTTGCAAAGTTACTCTATTTATATTGTTATCATGCACTAACGTTGTAGCTTGTATCATTTTCCCTTTATTTTTATTGCATGTTCATATAACTTTTGTCTTAGTAATTAAAGTTCTTCCACAAATATTTAATATGTAGTATTTTAATTCCTTCTTACTCTATACCAATAACAATCCCTTCTAACATTTTTTTTTTTTGGGTTACATAATCCCTTCTTACATTAATTGTTAAACTTAAGTGCTTTTACTATTTTTATTTAAATTTCTAAAATTCTTATTTTCTACGCAAAATGCTTAGAAATTAAATATATTAAATTATTTTAAACTATTTTCTTCCAAACTTACTATCCAAATCATGCATTATGTTTTTTTCCTCAGAATAAAAAATACTAAAAAATTCTACTCTCGAAATCCTAAATTTACATCCTATGTCATCCTCCAAACTTCATCTAATTTTCACTAAACCTTTTCATTTATGATCTTTTAAAATTATTTCATATTTTAAATCTATTATAGAACCACAGATATTTCAATATAAAATAAAAATTTATGAATGTTATGTAAAAATATTGATTGTGGAAATAAATATTTGTTTGATATTTCAAAACTTCAATAATTTGATTTACTATAAAAAAAAATTGAGCAACAAAAATTACACATTATTTATTTAAACCAGAGAGATAAATAGTGCAATAAAGAGTTTATTTTATCTATCTCAATTTAACAAAATTTGTCTTATGTTTCAAATTATCATTGTACTTTGTGTCTTTCCACCGGTTATCACGCATAATGTTTAAGTCAGGTGTATTTCATTCTGTATAACTCTTCAATTAATCCATTATATCATTATCATTAAATATTTTCAAAAATTAAATAACAAAAACATATAAACTTCAGCCATGAGAAGAAAAATCTAATTTGAAGTTTTTTTTTTTCTGAATGGTCTGGGCAAAAGCCCAGAACCAGAATCAATTAATAACCATATGCAAATTGATTACATTAGCATCCTCCATAAAGGAGTGAACTGCAAAGGCTGGAAGAGAAGTAAAATGACAACTGTCCCTACTGAAGGATATACCATGTTTGGCAAAGGAGTCAGCTAAATGTATAAAATCACACTGTTGAAACTCATCCCTCATTCTGCCAATTTCATCAAGCAACTCGGAATAAAGATCCCCACTATCCCATTCATTATTGATTTGCCGAATAGCCTCCAAACAATCAGATTCAACAACTAAATTTGAAATACCTCGATTACACACCATCTGCATACCGTATACAATGGCCCATAATTCCACTTCCAGAATTGAGTAGTGGCCTAACCTCCTAGATAATGCTTCAATAAATTCTCCCTTGTCATTACGAATCACTGCACCACACGAAGCAACTCTGAAGTTTATTTTTCTCTTATCTGTTTAATTTTCATTCTTTTTTTAATAAAAATAAATAAAATTATCCATATACACGTTTTTTAGCTTTTATTGTGACAAGGAAAGGTTTCTGTATAGTCGTAGCTAATTGAATATAAAAACTTATTTTCCATAAAACATAATAACAGAGGGACCTACAATCTACGAAAAACTAAAGAAGCATTCAAACTTCCACAACCGGAGCATTCATGGCAACTGGCAAGATAAAGAGTGCGTTCATAGGATTTATTTATATTAATATTTAATTTAAGATTTAAATATATTTTTTATTTTTATAAATATATATTTTTTAGTTTCTATATAAGTTTTTTTTTTTAGATTGTATAAAATTTTTTTTTTGTTCTGTCAACGTGACACTTTTGATAATGCAACACATTTTGTTTCTTTTTTAAATGAATATAACGAATAGAATGATATTGCAATTGTGTGAATTCCTATTAGATGTATCTATAAAAATGTTCTACATGGATAGTAAATATAAATTAAATTCATTTTATAATCATTATTAGTTACATATATTTGAAAAGTATAGGTTAATTATGTGGTTAACTATAAGAACGTGGTTAAATCATCTCAATAGCTTGTTAATTCAATGGTTTCATATCCCTTATGTAGTATTTCCTCCATTTTATAACAAGTATTGTTGAGTCATAAGATAAATCAGGACCCTCAATTATTTTGATTTTATGCAAAACAAATATTAAGTAAAAAAACTGCATCTTATAAATGTCAACGGACGAAAACGTTGCATCTGTACGCTTAAGTCTGAAGAAGCATTTAAAGGCATAGTAAATGCACTGTCGTTTTGTAATCTGTTTTGCAGAGAATTTTCATATAAAATCCTCCTAGGATCTGTCGAAGTGCATAAAGGAAACAGAAAGAAGAGTAAAAGTTTCAGAAGTTTCCCTCGCCTCAAAAGACGCGCTACAGCTAGCAATGAGTACTTGTCTGAGCAAGCGATGTGACCATTGCAATAGAAGGATATGGAGTACTTCTCAAGAAAGATGAGCAGAATGCTTTATCAGCTCAGAATGACTAGTTGGTGACAAGCATTAATGCTCGCATTAAATGCCCCTCAATCACCTTCCTTCAGACGTTGGTCAGACGCAAGCAAGAAGACCGTTTAGAGACAATGGTTACTTCCTCATCAAGTCTATATATAGAAGAAGATTTGAAGTGCTGAAGACAACACATGAACTGAATTCAAATTCAAGCATTCTTTCAAGCCTTCATTCTTTCTCTTATAAAAATTCTATTTGTTAAAAACTCTCAAACCACTTTTTGTATCCTTAGAGAAAAAGACTTTGTTCTCAACTTTGTATATCTGTCTGTAAGACGATAGTTGAAAAGTCTGTGGGCCCTTACAAAAACAAATCTTGTGATTTGTTTTAGAGCCAGAAGTGGCTTAGTAGTAAAGAATACTTGGATTTTTAGCTTGGAGAGGCTAATTGCAAAAAACTACTTGGGTGAACCAGTAGTGGCAGTGACCAATACTTGTAACTTGTGAAAGTTATTGGAACTTGGTGGTTTGCCAAGAACTGGACGTAGTCTCGGGGTGAGAAGAACCAGTATAAATTCTTGTGTTGTCATTCTTGATCTTATATCTTTTATAACTGCTTGAACTGACTTTGTCTTGTGATTAAAACCTATTTTTTTTATTAAAAGGCTTTCATATGTAAAGTTATCGTCTGTTAAAGCAAAAATATATCTTTTGATTTACAGACGCTACACTCTGTTTAAAAAAAGTTTGCGAAAATTTATCAAAAATCACAATTCAACCCTCCCTTCTTGTGACTTTTGCCTTTATAGTTTGGTATCAGAGCTCAGCCTCTAAGGGTTGAGCACCTGACCATGTCTAGAGGAAAAGATTCAGATGGCTAGTCATGACAATCAATTCGTTCTGGCTAGTCATGATAATCAGTTCATTCCCGAGGGAGCCTCCCTAACAAGGCCTCCAACCTTTCTTGGAGATGACTATCCCTACTGGAATGACCGCATGGAGATGTACATCAAGTCCAATCAATATCAACTATGGAACATTATCATAAATGGAGATATTCCCATCACAAGGCCTGAAGATCAATGGACTCAAGATGACTACAACATTCTTCAACTCAACAACAAGGCCAGATATACTCTGACCTGCGCTTTGACCCGAAATGAGTACAAGAAGATACGTAGACTAAAATTGGCCAAAGAGATTTGGGATTGCCTCTGCACCAACTATGAGGGAACAGAAGATGTTCAACTTAGAAAAGTTGTCACTCTGACCAGACACTGCGAGAGTTTCTCCATGAAAGAAGGAGAAAGTGTCGACAACATGTTTGGGAGACTTCAGGTTCTTCTCTCAAACCTGGATTCTCTTGGGCACACGTATACTAAAGCTCAGATCAATTTGAAGGTGCTTGATAGTATGCCTAAAGTGTGGAAACCCAAGACCACAGCTATTCAAGAAGCAAGGAACATGAGAACCTTGTCTTGGGATGAGCTGCTGGGAGTTCTAAGAGTGCATGAAGTGCATATGCAGAACTGAGACCAACTACCTGCAAACACTAACAATTCCACTGCTCTCAAAGTTAGTGAAACCAGTACCATCAAAGAAGAAAAGAAAAGAGCCCACAAGGCTCTGAATGTTCAAACAGAAGAATCAGATGAAAGCTCTGTCGAATCTACAGATGATGAGGTTGTCCTCGTGGCTAGGAAATTCAAACAGATGCTGAAAAAGAAAAACAAGTTCAGACAATCCTCCAGGAAGAGAGACTCCAGATTCAAAAGGAAAGGTAAGGAGGACAATCAGGAAATCATCTGCTTCGAATGCAGAAAGTCAGGGCATATGAAGTCTGAATGTCTAAGGTTCAAGAAAAAGAAGTCTTACAGTGGCAAGAAAAAGAAGAAGAGTCTGATGGCCACATGGGATGACTCAGACAATGAGAAAAGTAGTAGCTCAGACGATGAACAAGCAAATATCTGTCTGATGGTAGAGACAGAAGAAAAAGTTGAGGTAAAAACTTGGTTGAAATCTGAAAGCTCATCTGGTTCTTCATCAGATGATGAAGAGGAGATGCCTTATGACGTTTTACTTCAGAACTGACATATGATCTCTCAACAATGCAAAAAATTTAAACAAAAACTCAAACAATCTATTTGTGAAATAGAATTGCTGAAGAAATCAAATGCAAAACTGGAAGAAAAAGTCAAAACTCTAGAAAAGAGCCTAAGTCAAACCAGCACCCCTAGTCAAACAGACGATTCACCCACAGTTGAAAAACTAAGGGAAGAAGTAGTCCGTTTAACTAAGGATTTTGGGAAGTTTTTGGAATGATCTAACACTCTCACTATGCTTTTAAAATATCATCAACATCCCCATGATAAATCTAGTTTAGGCTTAGAAAAAGGTGCATCTGGTTCTACTCAGTCTGACCCAGACAATTGTGACTTCTGTGGAAAGTCTAGACACTCCAATTTCATATGCATACACAAGAAGAAGCAAATGTCTAAGGGCACTAATGCTGCTGGACCCAAAAAGATTTGGGTACCAAAGTCTCAGATTATTCTTATTTCAGATATCCTTGGTAGGAAAAGGCAAGGGTTTGAGCTGGTACCTGGACAGTGGCTGGTCACGACACATAACGGGAGAAAGGTCTATGTTCCTAGACCTTAAGCCAGTTGAAGGCGGAGCAGTTGCCTTTGGAGGCATGGGGAAATGATGCATCTCAGGCATAGGTAAAATTGGTATGTCCTCCCTAACCACCATAGATAACGTCCTATATGTTGAAGGTCTGAAGTATAACCTACTTAGCATAAGTCAATTGTGTGACAATGGTTATATAGTCTCCTTCAACAAGGATAGATGTATAGTCAAAATAGATGATGGCAAGTCTGTCTTTTCTACCAGACGACACAACAATCTGTATGAAATTGATCTTATAGATCCTAGCAAGCAGAAGGTAACGTGTCTGCTATCCAGAGAAGATGAAAGATGGATTTGGCATAAAAAGCTTAGGCATGTGAATCTGAAACACATTTCAAAAATTTTGAAAAAGGGTTTAGTAAGAGGATTGCCCGAGATTTCTTGGAAAACCCATCTTCTCTGTGAAGCATGTCAAAAGGGGAAATAGATTAAAACTTCCTTTAAATCTAAAAATGTTGTTTCCACCTCCAGACCGTTGAAACTCTTGCATATGGATTTATTTGGTCCTACTAGAACGTTGAGTCAAGGTGGAAAGAAATATGGCTTAGTCATTGTAGATGACTATTCAAGATACATATAGGTCTACTTCCTAGGCCATAAACATGAGTCTTTTAAGGTCTTTGAAATATTCTGTAAACGAGTTCAAAATGAAAAGGGCTTTTGCATCTCTAGCATCCGAAATGATCATGGAACTGAGTTTGACAATGCTGAGATCTTTTTGCGAAAAGAATGGGATTTTCCATAACTTCTCTTCACCGAGAACACCTCATCAAAATGGGGTAGTTGAAAGGAAAAACTGAACTTTGCAAGAGATGGCTAGAACCATGCTTTGTGAGAACTCTCTACCTAAACACTTCTGGGCAAAGGCTGTGAACACTGCTTTTTATGTCCAAAATAGAGTATTGATCAGACCTATGATTGAAGTGACTCCTTATGAAATATGGAGAGGAAGAAGACCCAACATTGCTTACTTTCATTCTTTCAGATGTGAGTGTTTCATCTTAAACACCAAAGATCAATTGGGAAAATTTGATTCTAAGGTGGATAAGGGTGTCTTTCTAGGATATTCTGATACATCTAAGGCTTACAGAGTTTTTAATATAAGAACCTTAGTTGTAGAAGAATCTATCCATGTTAAGTTCAATGATGGACTAACATATGATAGGAGACTATCAGATCTTGAGGATTATTTTGCAGATATGCAGATAGGTCCATTTGTACCACCAAAGTCAGACGAAGTTCAACCTACTTAGGAAATTCTTCCTCAGATTGAAGGAGCGTCTGACTCTCAACCATAGACATGGGACTAGAAATTCGTAACATATCATCCACTAGATCAAATCATAGGAGATCAAAAAGAAGGCGTAAAAACCAGATCATCCTTCAGAGATCAAGCATCTTATGCCTTTGTCTCAGAAATAGAGCCAAAAAGATAGATGAAGCTCTGACAGACGATGATTGGATCTTAGCCATGGAAGAAGAATTGAACCAGTTTACTAGAAACGACGTATGGACCCTAGTTCCCAAACCAAAGAACAAAATCATCATTGGAACAAGATGGGTCTTCAGAAACAAACTAGATGAGCAAGGAAAGGTGGTAAAAAACAAAGTTAGATTAGTAGCTCAAGGCTATAGTCAGCTGGAAGGTATAGACTTCACCAAAACCTCTGCTTCGGTAGCTAGATTAGAAGCTATAAGAATCATGCTTGCTTTTGCTGCTCATAAAAACATTAAGCTTTTTCAAATGGATGTTAAGAGTGCCTTTTTAAATGGTTTTATTAAGGAAGAATTTTATGTTAAACAACCTCATAGTTTTGAAGACTCCACCATTACAGGTCACGTTTTTAAACTCAAAAAGGCTTTGTATGGTCTGAAGCAAGCACCTCGTGCTTTGTATGATAGACTAAACTCTTTTCTTTTAGAAATGGTTTTATGAGATGGAAAGTAGACACTACTCTTTTTAGAAGAGAAGTGGGCAAATATTTCATTATAGTTCAAATTTATGTAGATGATATTATCTTTGGGCTACTAATGAATCTTTGTGCAAGGATTTCTCTGATCTGATGAAAAGCGAGTTTGAAATGAGTAGGATGGGAGAACTTAAGTTCTTCTTAGAACTTAAGATCAAACAAGACAACAAAGAGATCTATATTCATCAATAGAAATATACAAGGGAGCTTCTTAAGAAGTTCAAAATGGAAGATGCTAAATCAATCAAAACACCTATGCATGCTTCTAGTCCCCTGAGCAAAGATGAATCAGGTAACTAGTAGATCATATGATCTATAGTGGTATGATTAGCTCACTTCTTTATCTTACAACCAGTACACCTGATATAATGCATAGCGTCTGTCTATGCACTAGATTTCAGTCAGATACTAGAGATTCTCATCTTAAAGTTGTTAAAAGAATCTTACGATATCTAGTAGGCACCACTAAGCTTAGTTTGTTTTATAAGAAAAATCAAGATTTCATGTTAGTAGAATATTGCGACGCAGACTATGCAGGAGACAGAGTTGAACGAAAAAGTACAAGTGGAGGATGCCACTATATAGGATCCTGGCTCATTTCATGGGCTAGCAAGAAGTAGAACTCAATTGCTTTATCTACTACAGAAGCTGAATATGTGTCTGTTGCAAGTTGCTGCTCACAGCTGCTATGGGTAAAATATCAATTAGAAGATTACTCTAGTTTTGAAAACAATATACTTGTATATTGTGACAATACTAGTGCAATCAATCTATCAAAAAATCCCATACAACATTCTAAGGCAAAGCATAATGAAATCATATATCATTTCATTCGTGATTATGTCCAAAAAGGAATTTTCGATATTAAGTTTGTAGATACAGACCACCAATGGGCTGATATCTTTACAAAACCTTTGTCTGAAGAATGTTTCGTTTGTATTAGGAATCATCTGCATATGCACATGCTTTCAGATTAATTTTTTTGCATTTATCAGACGATACCCTTCGTCTTATCTATTCTCATTAATCTGTTGGAACTAATTTGTGTTCAAGTGTACAGATGACAAAAGCCCCACGTTCACAACGGTTATAAGTCTTTTCATTTTCACTCAAAATGCGCGTCGCCCTTTTCGCCATGATAAGACAGTTTTCAAAAAGTTTTTAATGATTTTAAAACCGTTCTTTTTATGATGTTCTCTCTTTTGTCTCATCTCCTCTGGTATAAAAGGATGAAGTGCCTCAAGAAGAAGGTTCCTTTGATCTTTCTAATCTCTCTGAAATTCTTTGAGTTTCTCAAAGACTTCAAAGATCAAAACTTTCTCATCTTCACTTTTCTAAAAACCTAATCTTTCTATGAACAATGGCACCAAAGAAGCAAGTCTCATCTTCTGCTACACCTCTCATTCGCAACATGGACGAAGTCACTGCAACCTTTCCAGAGGAGCTCTTTATCCCTGAAAAGTGGGCGAATCTGAAGGAGTTGGCAAAGGAGGGCTTTGATGTTCTGGACATGTTCACCAGAGTTTGGTGGACCAACTTCATTGTAAAACACAACGTCTGGTACCATGGTCCTTATGCCCTCTTCTGGGGGACGGCAAAGATGGAGGATGACCAATGCATAAAGGGAATGATTGGTTAGACATTAGTAGAGATAAGCCTTGCAACCATAGCTAAGGCTATTGGTTGTGCTGAAGAGGGTTTGGTCTTTGACAAAGATTGGGAGAAGACCATCACTCAAGAGACGGTGGATAAACTTCTCTATGATGTGGTAAGACCAGCAGACGAAGACCCCAAGAAGAAAGTTGCAGCCACGAAGATCTTCCTCAAGTCTGCTAACATGACCTATGTCTGCAGACTCCTTCACAACATGCTCTTCAACATCATGCTCCCAAGGACAGGGTCAAGGGATCACATAAGCAAAAGGGACAGATTCTACATCTACAACATTGTCATAGGAGAGAAGATCAATCTCCCATATCTGATCTTCTATCATTTGGAACAAACTTTCAAGGAAAGATTCTCCATAAAGATGCAGCAGAACCCCATCTCTTATCGTATGTCATTCGCTCAACTAATGAGGGATGCTGGTGTTGGTCTAATAGAGTTTGAAGCTTCTTAAGGACCCACACAGGTGACAGGAACCACTTTTGTGAGGATGGGAATAGCTCACAAGTTTCTTGAATGGGTAAAGAAGCAGGGAGACAAAGTGAAGAAGGAGCCCGAGGAGGAATCGTCTAACGAACCTGCATCTGTCTCAAAGACACTGACTCTACCACAGCCTAAACCTACACAGACCAAACCAACCACCAGATGCCCCCAACCTCCTTCCTCAGACCAACCCAAAAAGGCCAAACAACAACCATCTTCAGATCCTCCCTCATTCCTAAAAAGAAAGGTTTCAGACGCACCATCTAAACCAATCCCTGAACCTCCCCTCAAAAAGCCTTTCACCAGAACTACCAAAATCCGCATCGTCACCAAAGCCAAACTCACCACCACTCCAGAATCCCAACCTGAACCTCAACGTTCACCTTCTAAACCTCACACCTCACCAAAACCCAAGCATGCACCCAAACCTAAAACTTCATCTTTTCCTCCACCGACTGACAAGAAAGAAGTAGCCGCAATCAGGAAGGCTCAGGAATTATCTCACAAGGAAGCTGCCAAGAAGGCCAAGCTAGATAAAAGTCTTGAGGAGAAGGAACATATTGAGATAGAACAATCTGTGTTAGAGTCTGTTAAGACTCTATTAGCTGAAGAACAAAAGAGAAAGGTTGCTGAAGAAGCTTTAGCCCTTCCAGCTGAAGTTGTAAAAGAAGAAGAAATGGAGGAAACTATTTTTGAGTCTATCAAGACATTTTCCAAAGAAGAACAAAAGCAGGCAACCATCGTTGATCTCGGGAGAATTGAATTTGCCCTGATTCAAGCAGTTGAGATAACGTCTGTAGAAGTTGCCTATAAGCAAATGGAGCTTCAGATGCTCACAATAGACAATGATGCAGACAAAGCAAAAATAGAAGAACCCAATGAAGCTCTTCTTTAGTCTACATTTGAAGCAAGCACTCAAGGTCTAGATTTTGGAGAAGACCTAATTGAAGCTGATGACTTTGGTCCTCGTTCCGTCTACAGACCAGTCACTAAAGAAGACGAAAGGAGAGTAGACGAGCACCTAGCAAAGTCTGACGCCGATCAAGCTACAAGGCAGATGGCAATCTATGGTGGCTTATCATCTAAACCCACATCTGAACATTTGACTCAGACTGCTGAAGAATTCTAGACTCAGACTGCAGATGAATTGTTCAGACACAGAATGTATGCTGCTAAGGCCACTATCTCTCTGGGGTACATATATGGAAGTCTAGATCTAGACTTAGCTCCTAAGTATAGAGGCTATGACTGGATCATCAGACGAAGCCCCAACATCCCAATTCCTCCAGTGCAACCACCAACAGACCCAGACGTCAACGTCAGATACTACGATGGGTGGAAGCGACCAAAGTCAATGAATGGGAATGCTGCAATAGGGAATGGAGGAGGAAGGGAATCTGCATTGATGAGGATCAAGCCTTCCTGCTTGACTCCATCAACTTCCTAAATTTGTGGAAGAAAGGTGTTCCTGGGATTGATCCTTTCAATCTTCCCAACTTTGAAGTTCTTCCAGAAGAAGAATTGCCTGCTCTCTCATGTTATAAGGAAGAAACGTAATTCAGGATCTTCCCTCCTCGACAGACGTCTCCAGCTGCTCTCAACACACTCATCTTTGAGCATAACCTGTGTGGTAGACGAAGGTACCCTCCTGAAGCCTCAATCTGGCGATGGCTCTCAATGCTCACTGATGAGGTACCATTCTATGAGTCTGTCAACCTTCAACAGATGATGGGTCTATTAACGTACCTCAATGTGATTCTTCGCTGGAATCATGCTTAGCCAGGACATTCTGTCTACTCTGAAGATCTCAACTTGGACGATCCATAATCAAGTCCAACTTTCAATTTGTGGCAATCTTTAGACTACTCTGCAGAGTTGCGTATGAAGCTACAGACATATAAGAAGGAGATCAAGAAGAGGAAAAACTCTTTCTGACAGATCCAAAGACGTGCTCAGGCACTACCTCACTTTCTCGGCACACAATTTCACTGTGTGGCCTCAAATCAAACCCAATTCAAGCTTGCTCTGGATAAGGTTATCCCTATCCTTCCTATCTTGAATTATAAGGGTAAAGAGAAAGTTGAAGACGACGATACTCCCCATAGATATATTCACGTACGAAGAGGCAGACCCTTTAAATGAGAGGTTAAAGCTATCTTTTAGAAATTTGCTGCCGAAAGAACGTCTGAAGACTTAAAGACCATCAGACAAGTTCGAAAGTTTGATGCTTTCTGCTCTGGTCTAGAACCTGAGGACAAGCCCCCTGCAGACAGGTATCATCTGAAGATTGGTATATGCTATCAATACAAAAGGCATCAGCCATTTCTCTCTGCGTCTAACACCTCCGAGCTCATGCCATGGAAGTCCAATTTCTACTATCAGTCTGATAGGGACTTCTCCTATGTCGTGGAACTGCCATATTCAACTTTCTTCTTCGGCAAGGTTATTCTGGGGATTGTACAAGAACCAGATGATGCTATTGTGCCATACAGACCTCCCATCTCTGAAGAAGAAGTCTATGATCTGTATGATAAACTATGGACAACCAAAAAGGCTCTACGTCAAGCTCTAGAGGATAGGAAAGCTCTTGAGGGTGAGCTCAAAAAGTGAATCAACATCAATGCCTTCTTCAAAGCGCGCTGCCATAGATGCACTCCCACTCCACCAAGATCCCCTATGATACTCTCATCAGACTTTGACTCTAACACCTCTGACTCTGGCGGTCTCATTCATAGGGAACCAAGTTTTGTTGATCGCCATGCAAAAGGGGGAGAAGGGAAAAGTAAAAAGAAAGCATGAAGATAAGGCTATGACTACGGGGGAGCTACATTTGAGGGGAAGCTAAATCAAAGGGGGAAGCCAAGAAAAAGGATGAGTATTTTTTTTAAGTTATCATCTATATAAACACATCGTCTTGATGTGAAAACTCTTTTAATAAGACGAGTTGTTTAATTGCTCATTAAACCTAAGTCTTCTTTTCTTTCTGTTTTAACTTTATGCCTTTATATAGTTATTTTTTTAATTAGTAGCTCTAATACATCTTTTTACCATATTTGCTTAGCATCATAAAAAAAGGGGAGATTGTTATGTCATAAGACGAATCAGGACCCTCAATTATTTTGATTTTATGCAAAACAAATATTAAGTAAAAAGATTGCATCTTATAAATGCCAACAGACGAAAACGTTGCATCTGCGCCTGTAAGATACATATGATATGCAAACAGACGCTTAAGTATGAAGAAGCATTTAAAGGCATAGTAAATGCACTGTCATTTTGTAATCTATTTTGCAGAGAATTTTCATAGAAGATCCTCCTAGGATCTGTCAAAGTGCATAAAGGGCACAAAAAGAATAGTAAAAGTTTCAGAAGTTTCCCTCGTCTCAAAAGAAGCGCTACAACTAGCAATGAGTAATTTTCTGAGCAAGCAATGTGACCACTACAACAGAAGAATATGGAGTACTTCTTAAGAAAGATAAGCAGAATGCTTTATCAGTTCAGAATGACTAATTGGTGACAAGCATTTAATGCTGGCATTAAATGCCCCTCAACCACCTTCCTTCAGAAGCTGGTCAGACGCAAGCAAGAAGACCGCTTAGAGACAATGGTTACTTTCTTAGCAAGTCTATATATAGAAGAAGATTTGAAGTGCTGAAGACAACACATGAACTGAATTCAAATTCAAGCCTTCATTCTTTCTCTTATAAAAATTCTATTTGTTAAAAGTTCTCAAACCACTTTGTGTATCCTTAGAGAAAAAGACTTTATTCTTAACTTTGTATATCCGTATGTAAGACGATGGTTGAAAGTTTGTGCGCCCTTACAAAAAAAAAATCTTGTGATTTGTTTTAGAGCCAGAAGTGGCTTGGTAGTAAAGAATACTTGGGTTTTTATCTTGGAGAGGCTAAGTGTGAAAAACTACTTGGGTGAGCCAGTAGTGGCAGTGAACAATACTTGTAACTTGTGAAAGTTATTGGAACTTAGTGGTTTGCCAAGAACTGGACGTAGTCTCGGGGTGAGATGAACCAGTATAAATTCTTGTGTTGTATTTCTTGATCTTATATCTTTTATAACTACTTGAACTGACTTTGTCTTGTGATTAAAACCTATTTTTTATTAAAAGGCTTTCATCTGTAAAGTTATCATATGTTAAAGCAAAACTATATCTTTTGATTTACAGACGTTACACTCTGTTTATAAAAAGTTTGCGAAATTTTTTAAAAATCACAATTCAACCCCCCTTCTTGTGACTTTTGCCTTGACAAGTATCATCCTAAATTTTTTAACATAGATTAATAAGACAATGTTGGTTCTGACATTTTGTGAGCCTAGGGCAAAACGATAAATAAGAATCCTTTATAAACATTCTAAAATATAAACATATGTTAAAAAAAATAAACACATGTTTTTATTAAAAAAAATTATATATTTTATTGCATTAAATGAATAACAGTGTTAAAAAATCTTAAAAAATTGTATCACATTTTTATTCAAATTAGTTCTATAGTATTAGCATTCATCGACAAAATATCATGTATTTTTTTTTCTCTTTATTATTATACTCTTTTAGTTTTAACTTGTATTTTAGTTTGTGTATTGTACAAGATAAACATTTTTTTTATATAATTATAATTATAATTATAATAAATATTTTTTAAATATATAATTTAAAATAAATAATTTAATTTTAATATAAGGTTATGTGTAAATTAAAATGAATAGGCAATAAGAAGATTATATGTGTATGTGTGCGTGCGTATAAAGAGATATATCTTTTTCCTAGTTGTAGAGGATGTGTGTGAAAATGCACTTTCAAAGAAAATGAGATAAAGTATTGAAAATATATAATTGCGAGAGTTATGGATTTTAATTTATAGGCTTATATAACTTTATAGTACCTAAAAAACAGAGGTGTTTTGGATTTTAATTTATTTTTTTATTTTGGTACCTGACAAATTTTTATTTTTGAAATACATACCTGTCGTAAGGGAATCTCCGTAAACTAATGACGTGGCTAATGGAGTGTTACATTATCAAGTCCACATCATTAAAAATTTCTAACTCGGCAGCCAAGTCATCCACGACAAGTACCCTTTTCAAAAAATGTTAGATACCAAAATCAAAACACTTCTATTTTATATATTGGTACAAAATAGTTATTTAAGTCTAAAATAATAATAATAAGTTAACTACCGTCATTAGTGCACCACATGAATTCTTCACTCCATTCTTCTTTTGTTTACTCTCGTCGTCATTGCCAGCTGATTCTAGCCTTTTACTTTTGTGGTCTGTGAAGGAGATATATACACGTTAGATGCCCTCTTCACGAAATTTTGGGAAGAGAGTTTTTATTCAAAGTGCATTGTTCTTCTGTTGTGACAAACTGACAATGAATTACCATATTATATGCACCTTAACTCACCTCACTTAATGTTTCTCTCCTATGTTGTATTCCTTCATTCCAATTTATGCAAATTTTACACTCTTTGAGATCGATTTTGTCTCCCTCTACTTCCACCAAGACGACACTCTCTACGATGTCATTTCGGACTTGCTTGCTAGAATCGAATGCTTCCAACTGCTCAACCATGGGATTCCATTATAGCTCACGGTCGTTGCCGCCAAGGCTACCACCAGAATCTTTCAAGTGCCTCTAGCAAATAGATTGTCGGCTACAAGGTCGTTGAAGAAGCCTTGGGAGTTCGAAGAGTATCATGCTGAGGAAGAGAAGAAGGAAGTGAAAATTTCGTGTGGTGTAATCACGACAATAATTTTGTTTTTTTTATTTTAGGCTTAAATAACTTTTTGGTACCTATAAAATAGGGGACTTTTGGTTTTGGTACCTAACCTTTACAATTTTTTTTTTCATTCTGGTACCAGACAAATTTTTATTTTTGAAAAAGATATTTGTCATAAAAGTTACTCCCTCTGGTCCTTTTTATAATAAACAAAAGGATATTCTTTTTTTGTCCTAATTATAAGAAACATAGACCCACTTTAAGAAGTATTAATTGCTAGTTTTCTTTTTTACCCTTCATCATGTGAAATCCATTAATGAGATACCTACTCATTTCTCATGCATTTATTGGTCTATTAATAATACAAGTTACACTTATTGGTGGAGGTGCAATGTCAGTAATGTAACCACTACTTAAACAAATCAATTTAAGGGGTACTTTTGGAATAAAATTAAAATTTATGACATTATTAATTATAACTAACTAACTTAAGTATTTTTACTGGTCTTGATGATTTAGTTATTTGTTTCTTTTAAAAAGGACCGGAGGGAGTACTTAGTTCTTGAGTAAACAATTTTTAAATGACCTTAACTTTATGATGTGGCCTTTGTTAGCTACGTCATCAATTAATAGAAATTCCTTAACAGCATGTACCTATTTCAAAAATAAAAATTTGTCAAGTACGAAAAAAAATAAAGATTAGGTACCAAAACTAAAATTTTTATAGATACTAAAAACTTATTTAAGCCTAATTTATAATATAATAATAAATTCTTTTATAATTAGATTTTTAGTTTGTATTTCTTGTATTGTTGAAAAATAAAATCTTTAAGTCTATTTATTATCACATGCCCATTACATGTTTATATGTCATAGAGCTAGAGATTTTTTTTTTTTTTTTATGAATGCAACCTTAGGATAAAAAAAACAACCAAGAAAGTGTACTTCATAATCAAATGTTACATTTTAATTTAGATTTAAAAAATGAGTCATGATAAATGATAATGATTTCAGTGTTTCATAAAAATAACATAAAATAATAATTTTTTTTTATCACATTACTATATATATATATATATATATATATATATATATATATATATATATATATATATTTTAGAGCCCTTTTCAACTATCGGCCCTGGGCCATCACCCCTTTAGCCTAGGGTCAGGGCTGGCCCTACAAGAAGAGCTAATAAGTAGAAGAAAGAGTATAGTAATTTTACGAAATTAACTATGTTTAATCTTCTTTTATAAAAAAGATACAACACAACAACATTATAAAAATATTATTAAGGATATAAATGAAAAAAAACACTGCCTCTAGTCCTTAATTAATAGTGTAGCTTGGCCTTTTTATAAGATCCAATCTAAAATGTCCCCTGCATTAATTATTTTTTCATAGAAATACCTTTCATTAAAGTCAATTCTAGAATAACATGATAGTGAAATAAAAATAATAAATCAATGTTAGTTTTGTTCACAAGGATATTTTGAAAAAAAAAAAATTTTAGACAAATTTAACGCTATCAATAAATGGCAGGCAATATCTTCTTAATTATAGCACTACACCCCGCCTCCAACTCAGTGGTGTCCTCCTCAATGAACTTCTTTTTCCTTGTCAGGAAGTCCTTCAAGAACCTGGCATAGGTTGGCATTTGCTTCAAGGCCTCCAAGATTGGGATATTGATGAAGAGTTGTTTGAGAATGTCCAAGGACCGAGCAAGTTGCTGCTCCTTATCAATCTTTATGGGAGTTTTAGGATAAGGGAGCTTTGTAGTGAGAGCAGCTTTGGCTCTTAACTTTTCTTCCTTGGCTTTCCGAGCTCTAGCCCACTTCATGTTTGAGTCCCCATCTGTGCTTCGAAATCCAACCTTCTTCACTTCAACTTCCTCCACTACTTCATCCTCTCCATTCACCATATCACACTCTGACCAACTCTTGGTAAAGATTGCATTGTAGTTCCCCTTGGGGTTAGTCTGAGTGTTGGCTAAGAAGCCACTCTTAGTGTACTCTGCCAATTCTGCCACCTGTTTTGCAAGTTGCGCAACTTAAGTCTCCAAGTTTCTGAGAGAGGCATCAGTGCTCTTCTGATTAGAAATAGAGACTTGCATAAAATTCATGAGAGTCTCTTCCAATTTCATCGTGCGGTCATAGAGGTTGGGCTTTTGTTGAGGAGGCCTGTCATACTGCCCATAATAATTTTGCCTTCCCATGTAGTTCACCTCTTCTTCCTGTGAGTTGGAAGCATATTGGCATTGCTCCACAGGATGATTACCTCCACAAATTGCACAATTGAGCACTCAGTGATGCAATTGAGAAGAAGCAACCTTCATCAATTGTTAAGGAAGATTAGCCATTTGCACCTTTAGTGCTTCCACTTGAGCTAGAATTGCATCTTGAGAATTTAGCTCCATTACCCCTCTGCGTGGAGCTCTATCATGTTGGGCTTCAAATCACTAGATGCCATATTTTCAATCAACTCTACGGCTTCTTCCAATGTCTTGTTCTCAATCACTCCTCCTCCAGTTGCAGCATCAAGCATCACCTTAGTTTGCCCCCTCACACCCCCAAGGAAGATGTAAAGCTGATCAATATCTTCAATTCCATGATTGGGGCACTTCATCAAGAGAGTCTTGTATCTCTCCTGAATTTATCTTCGCCATGCAATTGTTAGCCCTCGGCCTAGCAATACTGGAGAAGTGACGCGGACCATTATTTGTGACACGATCCGCCGCCAAAGTTCTCCTGGCAGGTTGCTCTTCTTATGTCATGTCTTCCTCCACTAAACTAGAGGAATGTTCGAAAAGTGAGTGAGGTTTGGACGAACTCTCTTCTAATGTCAACTGTAGGGATGGCAAAGTGTACCCGGACCCTACGTGTATCCGCAAAAATATCCGCAAGCGGGTCAGGTAAATACCCACTTATTGGGGCTGGGGCTGGGGTCGGGTATTTACCCGCAATTTTTTGCAGGTACGGGTGCGGGTACGGGTACTATAGTACCCGTCCCGCCCCACCCTACCCTGCACCTCCCATATATATATATTAATGTAATTAAAATAACTTGCTTAAATAAATAATTATGTTATATATATATATATATATATATATATATATATATATATACTTTTATGTAAAAAAAATAATTTTATATTTTCCATAAACTAACACTAACAGTAAAAGATTTATATTATAATTTACAATAATTTTATATTTTCTATTTTTAATATTATGTGTGGAAGCTTTTAATGTTAAGTTTGAATTATTTAAGCTTGGATTTTCAATTTACTTGTAGTAATTTTTTTAATTAATATTTTTATGGCTTAAATGCAATTTTGGTTCCTCTATTTTGCAAAATCCGTAATTTTAGTCCCCTATTTTAAAATAGAGATATTTAGTCCCCCTATTTTGCACAATCCGCAATTTTTGTCCCCCTATTTTAAAATAGAGACATTTAGTTCCCCAATTTTGTAAAATTTGTAATTTTAGACCTTCCATCAAATTAAAAGCGTTGATCATTAATAGATTAACATTAACCTTAACGTGATCCAAATATAGTGATGTGACACGAGATTATTTATTTATTTTTTAGTTATTTTAAATACTGAGTAGAATAATTGATGAAAAATATATTTTAAAAAAAAGGTAATATCATTTATTTGACTACGACGTGCCATTAGCTTCAACAACATAGAACTAGTTTAAAATAAATGATTAGGACTTGTGATTTTTATATTAGGACTCCCGACTATCCCAACCATTAAAATCGATGTGACATGTGCTTTAGTGACATAGATAAAAAAATAATTATTACTCAGTATTTAAAATAAATAAATAAATAAATAAATAATCTCGTGTCATGTCACTATATTTGGGCCACATCAAGGTCAACGTTAATCTCTTAACTGCCAATGCTTTCAATTTGATAAAAGGACCAAAATTACGGATTTTACAAAATTGGGGGGCTAAATGTCTCTATTTTAAAATAGAGGGGCCAAAATTGTGGATTGTGCAAAATAGGAGGACTAAATGTCTCTATTTTAAAATAGGAGGACTAAAATTGAGGATTGTGCAAAATAGGGGACCAAAATTATATTTAAACCTATTTTTTATTGATTTATTAACTTCATATATAAGTAAAATGCGTGTAGCGGGTACGGGTATGGGTATATAGGTACCCAGCAGGTACGGGGCCGGGTATGGGTATTTTTTTTAAATGCAGGTATGGGGACGAGTACTATAAGACCCTACCCAGACCCTACTCATTGCCATCCCTATATGTATTTGATATATTCTCTTATACTTTTAATATCAACTAAACTATTTTATAAGCTATAACTGAATATCAAAACTAATTTCAAATATATATTTTATCTTCAAAATTTAAATGCGTTTCTAACGTACATATGATATATTCTCTTACACTTTTACTATCAACTGAATTATTTAACTTAACATTTTGTCTTTTTTCAATCTATTATTTCTAATATCTTTAGTTCTAACTTGAATTTCAATATTTTTTACATATTAATGACCTTCAAAAGTGATACTTACATATTAAATTTGACCCTGCAATGCACGGACAAAAATACTAATTGATTAATATGATTCCAATAAATACCAATTTCTCCTAAAAATTAATTATTTAAAAATAAATTTTTAAATGCACACATGAGTGTGTGTTAATATATCATTTAAGAATTTTATTATATATTTTATTATTTGAAAATAGTAGCATGTAAAACATGTTTTAATATATAAAATTTAAGAATTTAAGTATATAAATATAATATTAAAAAATGGCACACATGTATATATAAATACAAATTATAACTTTATATTAATTTTTATATTTAATGATTTGACTACAATTTATATTTAATACATATAGCATTTAATGTTTTTGCCAATCATTTTTTTTGGCAATATATGAATTGTGACATTTATTACTTGAAATAGTGGGTTCAAATTTCACATTGATTTTTTTTTCCAATTTTTAAGGCTTATTTTTTATCACATCAACATGTTAGTGTCATATCATCTTTAATGAAATCCATATCGCCTAATGTCATTAGCAATTTGATGGCAAATTAAGTGTTAGAGTAAATTTAATGAATTTTAAAATATGAAGACTTTATTTGAGCAATTGAAACTAGAGGGACTAAAATCACCCATTTGATAAATTATAGAGACCAGAAACACAATTAAGCCAATATAATATTCTAAGTATTTCATAGGTAGTTGCTTATAATATAATATTGGCCTATATTAAATAATTTTGACCAAGATAAGCAATAACATTGAACCTATATTATTAATTTAATATCTAAAAACATAATATTGTACTACATTAAATATATTTTTTTTATTAAATATTATAGAAAAACTATTGAATTGACCACACTCCACACTACATTCTTCACAAGCGGTTATTATTGGCTGTTTGGGTTCATTGTACACAATATCAGTAGTGCCGGTTGCATTTAATTCAATTCAATTATAAGAGAAAATATTTTTGGTTGACCATAATATGTCAAACATCAAATAAACAAAAATGCTAACTATATATTTGTATGTTTAGTCAATTAAAAATAAAATATGAATAAAATTAATAGTGGTAAGCTTTTACTAATTAATAGTTTTAATGATGGCTTTTATGAATATATGACCCAACCTAATACTTCTTTTTTTATTTTTTTTTATTTGACATGTAATGCTTCCTTCCATTTATACAAAGTCCACCCTTTGCTATAAATATTCAATTGATCAACATTGGATTTCATCATTCTCTACATATCAATATTATTCCAAATAACACAAAATTCCTTTAACAAACATCAAGTTTTAGATTTCATCTCTTAAGATTGTAACCTAGGAAATATGTCAAAGGCTTCATGCAAATTAGCATTTTTGTTCATCATTCTTGTCATAGAAGCTTGTCATGGTATTTCTTTTATATTTATCTCTTCCACGTTACATGCGATGTTTTACTCATATTAGAATCATACACTTAACTTTTCAGGCCTTTCATCCTCACGGGTACCAATTACAAAGGCGGAAGAGGTAGATTATGCTAAATGTATTAGAGATGATGATTGCAATCCCTACCTTCCCTATTTGGGTTGTATGGGAGCTTCTGCTCGTTGTTATCAGGGTAAATGTTACTGTTACTGGGGAAAGAAAGAATCAGGTATAGAAATTAAAATTAAAGAAAATAAATTCCATAAAGGAAAAGTAGTTTATTGTTTTAGGATCAGACCAAACACATACATGTAATATATATTTGGATTTATAAATTAAAAGGATTTCAAAATCAAAAAGGTAATTTGTTAATGAGATTTAAAAACTAATTTTTTAGAGTCAAATCCAATGCATCTATATAACATTTTATTGGATTTCTAAACACAAAGGGTAAAAGTCAATGAGATTTTAATATCGAGTCATTTCAACTTTTTAGTATTTGGCATGTAATGCTTCATGCCATTAATATGAAGTCCACCCTTTCCTATAAATATTCAATTTATCAATATGATTCCAAGAAACACCAATTTCACTTAACAAACATCAAGTTTTTGATTTCATCCCTTTCTTTATATCAATATTATTCTGAAAGACACTAAATTCTCTTAACAAACATTAGGTCTTAGATTTCATCATCATATATTAAGATTCCAACCTAATAGATATGTTAAATGTTTGATTCAAATTAGCATTTTTGTTTGTCATTCTTGTCGTCGAAGCTTGTCATGGTATTTGCTTCCTAGTTACCCTTCCACATTATATGTGATATTTTACTCATACATATATTAAAATTATACACTTAACTTTCCAGGCTTTTCAACCTCACGGATACCAATAGCAAAGGGAGGAGAGGTATATCACGATCAATGTTTTCTTGATGACGATTGCATTAAATACATTCCCGAGTTGGGTTGTGAAGGAGCATCTGCTAAATGTGCTCTTGTTAATGGGGAAAGAAAGTGTTTTTGTTATTGGGGAAAGAAATAATCTCTGGTGATCATGGAAAATAATGAAACATTTTAAAGAAATATTTTAGGTTGTATGAATCAAGGGCTATAATGGGATAGCATCTGCTTGAATAATAGTGTGACCATACACTATTCATGCTTTAAATGTATAAAAATGAAGAATAAAGTAAAAGTGTCCCTTATTCATTTTTATGTGAACATTTTTAGTCTTGTGCAATTAAATAAAGGTATAAATTAATGCATAAAAAATCTTGTAGAATAACCATTTTTTAATCTATGTATGATTCTTAGCAAAGTTTCTAAACGGATAATCAATAATTCAATAATAAAAAATATCTTGTGGTATGATTTTGTCTTATAGCAAACATATCTGAGAGAGAGAGAGAGAGGGAGAGAGAAGATGGATCAATTGACACCGATGTAACTTACACCATTCTTAATATAACATGTGAATTTGATTGATCCAGCCATTGAATTATAATTATATACTACATTGACTATTTGTATAAAATCTTATGAAAATTGAACATCAATAAGAAAGTGATCATATGGTTCATATTTTAATATATTTTGAAAAGTATATATCATGTCAATTTTGATCTATATAAATGAGATATCAAATTATTTTTAATTAATATAAAATTTGGTAGATATGATCTACATGAAAATTATTTTACATTGTAACTGTATAGTCTTTTGTCTCTTTTAATTAATACTAATTTGAATTTAATCTATACATGTACAAGATAAATATTTTTAAATAATTACACAATTTATAATAAATAAATATTTTAAAATATTTATATTATAATTTGAATTTAAAATAAATATTAATATTATAAGATTAATTATTTTTAACTATTGAATTCTTTATTGCTGAATAGTTTTACTACTTATTTACTGTTTCAGATGTCTTATTTTCTTATTTTATTGAAATGCGCCTAATATGCATGTCCATTTTAGTGTTCAAAATTTATTCGCAATAATTTGTCCAATTATCAATAAGGTTAAATCAAATTTTATAATAACATCTTCGTATTAATTATGTCATTGTCAATTCATCATCTAAAAATAAATTGTATGGAGGATTATTAATTAAATCTATTTTCAATATTAAGAATCATTTTTTTATTCATAATATTAAGAATGAATTTGATATTATTGACTACTAAACAATCATTCGAAAAGGAAATATAAGGTCAGTGAGCCCAAAATCATAAGTGCCATGATCGGTGTAAAGAAATTTTTTTAAAGGTCTACGTAATCATAATATTTAAAAAATAATACTTACTTCTTTAAAGTTATTGTTATTATTAACTATAGTAAGTAAAAACCTAATGATAATAACTCAAATAGGAATTAACATTCTTGATCTAAAATTACAAGTACTTATATTAACACACACAAAAATGGGAAAAGCATAACAAGATGGTAATATTTATTAAAAAATTAATTTATTGAAGTTATGAATTAAATTTTAAAGAAAAAAATGTAACAAAATTATAGGTAGGAATGACAATTGGTATTGGACTCGATGGGTACTCACAAAATTTACCATGATGAATAGGGTAATTATCTACTTAATAAATATAGGATTAGGTATAGGAAATTACTTATAAATTTTAGTTAAATTACTTTTTTGTCTCTTAATTTATTTATTAGATTCAATTTGGACGCTTTATTTTTTAAGAGTTTCAATTAAGTCCCTTTATTTTTAAAATTTTTAATTAGGTCCCATATTTTTTTAGGTATGAGTATGGACATGGACATTTAGGTACCAACGAGAAAGGATACGTGTAACGTTGTGATTTTCTTAATTGTATGTTTAAGTGTTTGATTAATAATACAAGAGGAAAACAAATTTAAATTTATAATATGTATAAAAGAATTAATAAATAGATTGTTTTTTTATGTGCTATAGTGTTGTTGATAATTTTTTATGCATGGTTGGGCTTAGAGGGTAAGGTTGTTGTTGGAACTTTTATGTGAGTTCCGTGAGTTGTAGAAAAAAAAATAAGAGAAGGGGTGACTTGAGAGGAACCATAGGTGTGAATAGAATTTTTTTAAAATACTCCCAAAGCTTTGCACGTTCAAAGCTTCATGTTTCTTCCAATTCCTTCATTCTTATCTTCCTTCCTCTCTAAGTCTCTCTTTCTCTTGAGTTGGTGGAATTTCTACACCATTTTGAAGCTTGATTTCTTATTCTCTAGAGCCTCCTTAGTTGATTTCAAGTTGGTAAGTTCAATTCCTCTCTATTCTTGATCTCTTAATATCTTTCTCAACTCCTACCAAGAACATGAGAAATGGGTTTCAAGTAGAATCTTGGTTGGTGAGTGAAAATTTGATTGAAGCTCATTTTGGGATTGATTTAGGTTTCCTCTAGTTGATTTCATAGAAAAAGTTGAGTAGAGATCAATCTTGAATCACCAAGTCTCCTCACTAGCTTCTTCTTCAAGGTTTTGAGTTAAGAATTTTAGGTAAGGGAAGGTTTAATATGATTGAATGCTTTATTTGTATATTCTATGCTTGGAATGTTGTTTTTTAGTGTGGAATGATGTATATATGTTATGTTTGATGTAAAATTCGAATTGGAATGAATTTGGTAGCCATTGAAGAGTTTTAAGCATGTTTTCGAGTTCCTGCAACCCTGTGTCGCTTAAGTGCCAAGTGGTTCTCGCTTAAGTGAGACAGGGGACAAAGGACATTTTTGGTCAAGAAGCTGTTCTAGCTTAAGCGCCAGAAATCCTAGCTAAAGCACCAAAAATCCTCGCTTAAGCGAGCCACGCTTAAGCGAGGAAAATCCTAGCTTAAGCGAGGAACCCTGGAAGTGAACAATTAATTCTTGAAATTCTAGCTTAAGCTAGAGTAAAGTGGCGCTTAGGCAAGAATTCATTTTCTACACTATAAAATGGCTTCCAAATTTATTTTAACTTGAATTATTTCTATGGTATGGGTGTGATGGAGATGTCCACAAAATTTCTAGAACTATGTTAAGAAATTCACATTATGTTAAAGTTAGTGTTGTGTTGTAAGTAAGGATTCAGAGTGTGAGAATACCTTACTTGAGCTTATTGAACTGCTGGATGGGTTCAAAAGCATAATTTGAGAAAAATGGTGAATTTATAACATAGAAGGGAACTTGTGGCAATCAAAATTGTTTGGCTTGTTACATGACATTGCATATGGGTAGGCACGTAAGTTGACGGTGCTAGGTAGGCTCTCAACCTAGTGCCGGAGGTTTTCGTGGTGGCTAACGGTGGGCCTATAGAATAAACAAGTGGGCGAATTCCTATAGATGTAAGGTTTTGCAAACCTTACAGAGGTACGCCAATACCCACACTTGTCTATATTCGATTAAAACCTCACTTCCTCCACAGAGTCAGCCCAAGGGACTCCCTGAATGGTCAGAGAGTGAGACCATGGTAGGGGATGAGGCCTATGGGGGATTGTCCAAAAGTTGTAGAAATCTCCATGGAGTCGAGTCAGCACGACATTACATAATGAGGTTGATTAATAAATTGATGTATGTGTTATTGAATGATGTTAATTTATTATTGTCGATTGATTCTGGTATTCCTTTAAGTAAATCCTATACTACTTTTATACCTTTGTATATCTATGATCCTTTTATAAATAAGTTTACCCTTGCCTTTTGTGTTTGTATTTTTGTTGTATTACTGCAATGATCGTGTGGTTGGCACGGGAGCAGATAGTAGTGATGTTGTAGGTTCTCAGGCCGCTTATGACTTAAGCAGATGTAGATCTGAAGATGGGATGAGATCCCTCATTTTGTATATGTTCTCATATATATATGTATATAGTATAGGGACCAGCTTAGGACATATGTATAAATACTTAGGTTGTTGTGAATGTCCTATACAAGAGGACTATTTTGGTATTGTATGCACATATATATATTTAAGTTTTGTAACGCCAGACCTAATACTTTTATGAAATGATGATGTACATTATGTGTAGGAAAGTAGATACATATATGTGTGTTAAATGTGAAAAAATTTCTTGATAGTTTCTTATGTTATTATTTAATAAAATGTTTTAGTATAACAAATCTGTAACGAAGATGGGTCATTACAATAGTGGTATCAGAGTTGGTCGCATCTTTTGAACAAACCTATGGGGATAGGTTTGTTATGTTTTTGCTGTGTGTGATTGATGTGATGGGTGAAGGCTTTAGCCAAGGTTATTCTCTAATTTGGTTTGGTCCTATGTTAGGATGGTGAGACCAGCTAGACCTTCTCCTCCTCCTCCTCCATCTGATATGGCCCAAATGGCCTACGCTATAGAGGTGATGACAGCTGCAATGCAATAGCAGAGTGCCACTATGGCTCATCAACACCAAGCAGCTTTGGTACAGCTTGAGGCCACTCGAGTTGCTACCCAAGCAGCTCAAGCAGCAATTCCACCTGAATATCAAGGGCTAACTGAATTCAGGAAGAATGATCCTCCACAGTTTAAAGGAGACTCTGACCCAGATGTAGTTGATCACTGGATTAGAGCGTTGGAGAAGATCTTTAGCGCAATGGCATGTCATGAGGATATGAAGGTTACTTATACCACATATATGTTAGCTGGTGAAGCAGAGTTCTGGTGGCATGGAACTTGACAAATGATGGAAGCACATGGAGAACTCCTCACTTGGGGAAACTTCAGGGAACGCTTTTTGGGAAAATATTTTCTAAATATTGCTAGGTATGAAAAAGAAGCTGAATTCATGAAGTTGGAGCAAGGCAACATGACGGTCCATGAATATGCGACTAAGTTTGAACACTTAGCTCGTTTTTATTCTCAAGCTACTACTGAAGCTTGGAGGTGTAGGAAATTTGAAGAAGGCTTGAAGCAAGAGGTGAAGCGGATGGTTATCCCTATGGCTATTAGGGAGTTTCTTGCATTGGTAGAGAAGGCAAAGACTGTGGAACGCTTGGAGGGTGGTAGTAGAGTGATCTGGACTTATGGTGATGGATCCTCTAGTAGTAGGAAGGGAAGTTTTCAGAAGAAACCTTATTCTAGACCCCAGCAGCCTCGGGGAAGTCCAATTGTAACTTAGTCAGGAGCTCAAGGCATTAGATGCTTCAGGTGTGGTGGTCCACATTACAGTAACCATTGTAATTATAAGGAGATGGTTTGTTTTAAATGCCAGAAGCCCAGTCATGTTGCAAGAGATTGTCAAGTTAATGTTAGAGTTGCATCAGTAGGAAGTGCACCATAGGTTGAGAAGCCTAAGGTAGCTGGAAGGGTTTTTGCTATGAGTGGAGCGGAAGCCTCCAAATCTGATGATCTTGTCCAAGGTGTGTGTGAGGTGTCCGATAACTCTTTATCTGTTTTGTTTGATTCAAGAGCTACACATTCTTTCATTTCTCTTGATTGTGTGAAAAGATTGAAGTTGTCTACATGTCCTTTATTGTTTGATCTGCTTGTCTCTACTCCTATAACCACTCCTGCAGCAGCTTCTTTAGTGTGTGTTAGATGTCCTATTGTGGTTAGTGGACGCAATTACAAGGTTAACCTGATTTGTCTTCCTTTGGCTGATTTGGACATAATCTTAGGAATGGATTGGTTATCCTCCAATCGTATTCTTATAGATTATGCTCAAAAGACTCTTGTATTTCTTGATCATGAAGATATTGATTTTATTTTTGCAAAGCAAGCACAAATTTCTTTAAAGGAAGGAGCCTCATGTTTTGTGGTCCTTTCTTTCTTTGAAATCAAGGGTGATTGTGACTTGAAGTCTATAGACGTTGTTAGAGACTTTCCTAAAGTCTTTCCTGAAGAAGTACCTGGCTTGCCTTCACAAAGAGAGGTTGAGTTTGCCATTGACCTAGTTCCAGGTGCTCAAGATTATGTGTTGACTATCGCCAGTTAAATAAGCTCATTATCAAGAACAAATATCCTTTGCCAAGGATAGATGATTTGATGGATCAGTTGCATGGAGCGAAGATTTTCTCAAAGATTGATTTGAAGTCGGGGTATCATCAGATTAGGGTGAAAGATGAGGATATACCGAAAACAGCTTTCCGAACTCGGTATGGACATTATGAGTATCTGGTCATGCCTTTTGGAGTGACAAATGCTCCTGCTATATTCATGGATTACATGAATAGGATCTTTCATCCCTTCTTGGATAAGTTTGTTGTTGTGTTCATCGATGACATTCTCATATATTCCCATACTCGTGAAGAGCATGAAGAACATTTAAGAGTTGTATTGGAGATTTTGAGAGAAAAATAATTGTATGCAAGGCTCTCTAAGTGTGAGTTTTGGCTTGAAGAAGTGATGTTCTTAGGTCATGTGATCTCAAAAGTGATTGTAGTAGATCCATCTAAAGTAGAAGCAGTTTTGCAATGGGAACGTCCTAAGATGGCCACAGAGATTAGAAGTTTTGTTGGGTTAGCTGGATACTATCGGAGATTCATAGAAGGATTCTCTAAGATAGTAGCACCATTGACTCAACTCACTCGCAAGGACCAACCATTTGCATGGATTGAAGATTGTGAGCAGAGTTGTCTAGAATTAAAGCAAAGGTTGACTTCTTCTCCTGTCCTTGTGATACCTTATCCTAGTGAACCTTTTAAGGTTTATTGTGATGCATCTCATCAAGGATTGGGTTGTGTGTTGATGCAAGGAAGGAAAGTTATAGCTTATTCCTCAAGACAGTTGAAGACTCGTGAGAGGAGCTATCCCACTCATGATCTAGAGTTAGCAGTTGTGGTGTTTGCCTTGAAGATATGGAGACATTATCTTTATAGGGCCAAGTTTGATGTATTTAGTGATCACAAGAGTTTAAAATACTTGTTTAATCAGAAGGAGCTCAATATGCGACAGAGGCGATAGATGGAATTTTTGAAGGATTATGATTTTCAATTGATGTAACATCCGGGTAAAGCTAATGTTGTAGCTGGTGCCTTCAGCAGAAAGACTATTCAGATGTCCACATTGATGGTGAAAGAGTTAGAGTTGGTGGAGAAGTTTAGAGATTTGAATTTGTATGTAGAAGTGGCTCATGATCACATTAGTTGTGGTATGTTAACTGTGACTAATGATTTTCTTGGGATGATTAAGGAGAAACAATTATTGGATCCTAGCTTGTGTAGAATAATGGAGTCGTTGGGTACGGATAAAGCAATAGACTTCAGTTTGGGTGATGATGGCATTGTGAGATTCAAAGGTAGAATTTGTGTGCCACAAGATGTTGAGTTGAAAAAACTTATTTTAGATGAAGGCCATAAAAGTAAACTTAGTCGACATCCTGGTATGACTAAGATATATCAAGATTTGAAGAAGATGTTTTGGTGGTCCGGTATGAAGAGAGATGTGGTGCAATATGTGGCAGCATGTTTAACTTGTCAGAAGGCTAAAGTAGAGCATCAGAGGCCTGGTGGTTTGTTGCAAGCAATGGAGATTCCAGAGTGGAAATGGGACAGTATTACCATGGATTTTGCATCCAATTTGCCTAGGACAACTAGAGGTTGTGATGCCACATAGGTGATAGTTGACAGAATAACAAAGTGTGCTCATTTCTTACCTGTTAACATGAAGTATTCTTTGGAGAAGTTCACTCAACTGTATATCAGAGAGATAGTAAGACACATGGAGTGCCTTCCAGTATCATTTCTGACAGAGATCCATGATTTACTTCAAGGTTTTGGCAAAGTTTGCAAGAAGCTTTGGGAACTAAGTTGAGACTTAGTTCTGCTTATCACCCACAGATGGATGGACAATCCAGTCATTAGAAGATTTGTTGCGGGCATGTGTTTTGGATCATCTTGGAAGTTGGGATGAAGTTTTGCCTTTGGTGGAATTCACCTACAACAACAGTTTTCATGCTAGTATTGGTATGGCACCATTTGAAGCTTTGTATGGTAGAAGGTGTAGAACACCTCTTTGTTGGTACCAAGATGGAGTGAATATGGTAGTAGGACCAGAGATGTTACAACAGACTACAAAAAAGATCAAATTGATTTAGGAAAGGATGAAGGCCTCACAAAGTAGTCAGAAATCCTATGCGAATAAACGTAGGAGACCACTTGAGTTTGAAGTTAGTGATCATATTTTTCTGAAGGTTACACCAATTACGGGTGTAGGATGGGCAATCAAGTCAAAGAAGCTTACTCCTAAGTTCATTGGACCTTATCAAATCCTTAGATGTATAGGTTCAGTGGCTTATGAAATAGATTTACCACCTTTTCTAGCTAACTTGCACAATGGATATAATGATATTTTAATCATATTTTATTTTAGCTAATAACTTAGACATTGTAAAATTTTCTTTAGTAATTTCAAGTAGGTATGACAAAGAGGCTCGAACTCGTGGGTACCGACCTAAATCTGATCCGACTTTGACGGGGGAATACCCACTTTGATCGGGTATATATACGGGTATAGGTATTATACAAATTTTTTTAATGGAGATGGGGGTGGATATCTAACTATCCCCATACGCATACCTGCCACCGTTATATTTTTTTTTACAATTTTTGTCACAATATATATATATATATATATATATATATATATATATATACACACACACACACACACACACACACTCACACATTTAACTATAATTTTATTTTTATAATAATAATTTATGTATTTAATAACATTGACATCATACTTTCTCAAAATAATTGAAGCGTTTACCTATTGGACGATTCCTACTCATGTTACAAATAGCTCATACTATCACTTCACCATTGATTTTGATAGCAGGAATGTGAGCAATCTTTAGACCAGTAAAGGACACTTCTCCATAGTGAGTACTACAAGGGAGGATGGCAGTTGATCTTCTGGCAGCTATCCCAAATCCTCAGTTCTTCAAGTGATGTGTATTTGTGCCATGTTTCTTGAGATAGAAATTCTAAGTCCCCATAGAAATTCATGATAGGACCATTTCATTCATCTTCTCCTTTCTCCTCAAGTTAGAAGGAATAATACATTTTCCTTACCTTTCAGTGCTTAATCATTAATCATCAAATAGCTTATGTGCGACCAAAATAAACTGTAACTTTTTTATTCATTAATCCCCTCACCCTTGGCTCAATTAGTATCAAATAATTGTATTTTTAAAACACTTTTTTTTATATTTAATTTCTTGACTGGACACAAAAGTAGTTTTTTTTTCAACTTTTAAGGATCAATAACGTAAATCTCTATTATTTAAAAAACTCTCAATTTTTTTGCTTTTAAAATTCCAAAACACACCACTACTCTCTTATGTTTTTTTTTAATAAACCACTGTTATTTTAAAAACCACCAATTTTTTAATTTTTAATTTTAAAGTTCAAACTATAAATAAAACCATTTGACCTTTAAATCAATTCGTTCATATGGTTATGTATATTTAGTATTCTTTTAATTTTGTTCCTGTGATATTTATACTGTTGTAATTTGATATGCTACCTTCATTGAAGTCTTTACAATGATATTTTAAGCCAGCATGTTTGAGTCCTATAAATTGAATTTATCTTATTTTGAAAGGTTGAGTTTAGTTAATAACTTGATGTTGAATCATGGAAGATTGGGTTTGTTTTGAAAGGACTCACTCTCTAGTAGCACATTCAAAGAGTGAAAGCAGCATCATGGAAGCATTCACTTGGCTGTTTGTTCAAAATCTTCAGCTTGACATTTGTAACTTCTCTACTGCTCATGTTTTCATTGTTCTGTGTAAGACATTAAGTGTTGATAATCTTTAATTTCTTCTCTGTATTATAATTGTTATAGTTGTATTCTATATAGAACAAGTAAAGATTTATTATTGTTTTTAAACCATGATGTCAAGATTTTTTTTATAAAATAATAATTAAGAGTATTTAAAAAATTGGATAAACTATAATGTTTATTGTGAATTTTGAAACAAGTGATATGTTTTTTTCAAAATGGCTATGGATGATGTGAGTGCAAGAATGTGAGAAACATTTGACACTAATATGAAGGTGAAAAGATACTAAATCACAACTAAAAAATGTTGAAAATTTTTTGACATGCAAGAATGAAAAAGAATCAACTAAACTCAGTACGAAGTTGGAAAGTTCTTTTGCAAAAGTTATTAAACTTTCATATAATTATTTTAAATAATTAAATTCATATTTACTATAATTATTTAAAATTTGTTATAATTGAATTCTTGAAAATTTTAAACTTTAAAATTATTATAAATAGCTTTTGAAACTAGAATAGTTGAAGTTAAATTAATAATTGTAAAATAAATAATTTCTCAAAATATAATTCATATATCAAATATTTTTAAACTGGATATATAAATTTTATTATATATTATTACATATAAATTAAAAAGATTTCTTCGTCTCACTAAAATATCCATCCCGTGCATCGCACGGGATACACGCACTAGTTAATATAGTAAACTGACAAAAAAAGAATTTAATCTAATAGAGACACTTTAAGAGATTAAAATAAAAAATTTTAAACCTAAGGAATCAAAATGAAAAAAAAATAGACAAGAGACAAAAAAAAATAATTTAAATTTTAACTTAAGGATAAACTTTCTCTATAAATAGTACTTATAAGAGAAAAAAATAAGAAAAAAAAATCTAAAAGTTAAAATTAATTTATCTATGAGTTAGAAATATTTTTTGAAGAAACTAATTAATATAAGAAAGCTTCTCCAAATCAGCTTTCACAAAAGTAAATTTTAACTTATAATTTTTTTCCATTTTTTCTTTTTATTTTGTTTCTCTTATATATGTGTTTATCAAGAAATTTATTCAAAGGCTTTAAGTTGCAATAATGATAGTCTCACTGTTGATGGGTTTTCTATGTTTGCGAATATATGCCTCAATAATGCAATATTGTTTACTTCTATTGAGTAGTCCCACTAGGAACAATAGCATACAAAAAGAAATGTACTATGGACAAAGAGGGTAGTTGTTGTGCCAATTTTTTAATGAAAAAAAAAAATCAACAATCACGTGAGAATTTCTTTCCAAAATTTTTTTAGTATGTAAGTCATCATTTCAATACAATATGAAAAGACGAGCTTGAAACATTAGGTTTAAGCGTAATACTTATTATATGTGAACCAATTACGTATGAGTATATGAACGAATTGAGAGGAGAACCAATACTTAAAGTTTAAGTGTAATTTGTAAAAAAAAATGAAATGATGCTTAAATTTGATTAATTTATTTATTTATTTAAATAAGTTAAATTTAAAACTTAGACTTAATTTATTAGAAAGAAAATATGAAAATTGAGTTTATTTAATTTAACTCATTTATAACATTCTTTTTTATTTATCATCAAATATATTTTTGAAGTGTTTTTAAAGTTTATTGTAAAATATTCAATAGATGCTTTCATGTTAGAAATTAAATGAGATAAAAGTAAAAATAGAAAATAAATAAAATAGTTTTTGGATATAATTATATAGCGATACTTTTTTAAGTTAATATTATATAATTTACTAAATATATCTATTTCATGTAAAATTAACTACTATACTACCATTATTGTTCCTGTTCTTGCTATGCACAAGTTATTCACGAGTTCTGATATTAAACCTGGTAAGGCATAAAGCTTGAGATTACCTCATTTTTATAATAAGTTTAAACTTATTCTTAAATTTATTTATCTATTTAAACACATTAACTTGATTGAAGTTGAGTTTGAATTGCTTAGCTCATATATATCCTAATTCCTTAATTATGATTATAAGCTTATTTTTATTATGGGAGATTCAGAAACATTCATAAACATATTTCTCAGAAATAATCCATTTCCAAACTAGAACCAAATTAACGTATTTAAGTTGCAATTAATGGTGCTCCTGCTGTTGATGTGATTTTTTTTTTTTTTAATGTTTGGGATCATATACCTCAATAATGCAATAGGGATTACTGATTAGTTCTATTCATGTAGTCCCACTGTGGGAGCAATTGCTTACAAAAAGGAAAGTGCTATCGACAAAGAGGGTAGTTGTTGTGCCAATTTTTAAATGAAAAAAAAATGAACAATTACGTTAGAATTTCTTTCCGTAAATTTTTTAGTATGCAAGTTATAATTTCAATGCAATATCAAGAACAACTTGCTTCACACTCTGAGCTCACCTTGTTAATTTTTTTTTTTTTGAAAGGCAAATGAATATTATATATGGGAATAAAGGTGATATGTGTTGTAAAGGAGCTATGTTCATATAGTGAGCCTACACTATGTGTTGCTTCTTTACAAACAGCCAAAGAAGAAAACTATTACCAGGAGAAACAAAATCTCGGGTTAGTACACCAAGATGCAAAAAACACCCCCGGTTTGGTTCCAATTTTGTATATCATCCATCTCCACGTCAATGATTTAATTTGTGCCAGTAACCCCAAGTAATCCACATTACCATTTCTAAAGATAACTGCATTACGAAGCAGCCATATACTCCAACAAGTTGCATGCCAGAACATGTATTTAAACCTGCGAGCCTTTCTGCCAGTCATACATAAACCCATCTGCATATATAACAGTTTAACATCCTGAGGAAGGACAAAATCCAAACCCAGCTCACCTTGTTAATTTATACTCTACAAAGGGACCTACAAAGAAATATAGAAGCGTTCAAATTCCCATGCCTATAGCATATATCTTATCACACCTTGGCCACAAGTATTCATTTTTAAACTCTTCGATAGTGTGTCAGCAAGTCGTTGGTCTGAGTGGAACTGGACTCGATTTCTCGCACCAATATCATGGTGACAAAAAAAAAAAAAAAACTCTTCAATAGTGTTTTGTCTTCCGTGTTGGAATTTTAAGGCTAAGCCACAATCCTAATATGATAAAGAACATGAATAAATATATAAATTATTGAAAAATCTACCTCATTGAGCAACACTAATGATTTAACACATATTGTCTTGAAATAATAATTGAAACATCTACTTGATACATGCCATGATTTTTATCATTTATCAATTTATAATTCATTTTGATTGATAAATTTAATATTCAATTTTATCAGTATATAATAAAAGAAATACCACAAAATCCTGGCAATTTACTATAATTTCATCAATTATATTAGACTTCACAATTCAAAACAACCAAGATATTTAATTAAAGAAAAATAATAAATAAAATATAAAAATATTCTTACGTGTCACCAAAATTTGTTTTTGAGTCTAGCTTTTTTAATGAATTTTATGTGAATCTATATTATTGACAATGTTTGTCGGTGGGAAAAAAGTTTCAACTTTTGCACAAACTTCTAATTACAAAAGAATATTTTTTTACTTTCCTGGCCACTAACATATTTTTCTTCCACAATTTTTTTTTATTTCTTCTTACATATTTATGCAATTCATTTTGTACTAAATGGCATAACTAGGTTTTATAATCATTAGTTACATATACGTGCATTTCATCCAATAAATCCTCAGCTAAATTAGTGATCTGTTTCTCCTCAGCTTCATTGAGCACAGCATTGAGTGCCAACAGCTTTACCTTCAGCTCACCCAACAGAGAAACATTCAGTTTTCTATTGGCAAAGAAATCTCGAAACTCCGTAGAAGTAATCCTATCCAACAAAATCTCCACAGAAGCAGAAATAAGTGTCTCTCCCACCATAGCTAAGGCCATTTCTTCTCTTTTTAGCAGATTGTATCACTACCCTGAAGCTTTAGCTAAATGTTGAATGTGATAGAGTCTAGTCTTAGTGAGAAATTGATGTACTATAATGGTCAATGTTTTGATTTCACATTCAGTGGTACTGTAAATACGTGAATCTCTATGCATTTTGGTTTTTATATTTTGCATAAATGTTGACTAACCGGCAGTATGGCATCTTTGCATGTGTAGTCATGTGCTTGTATATTTTTTATTTACTGCGCCAAGTATGGCATCATTGCATTTGTAGTCACATGCTTGTTTATCTTTTATTTACCTAAAATCACACTTTTCAACAAAAATATATTCTAAGAACATTTTCATTATAATTTTTCTTTAAAATAAAATAAACTTACTCAGGTATAGCTGTTACGTCTTTTTCTTTTTCTGGGTGCAAACTTCTTGCTCATAATACTACAGTTTATTGTTTTTTTTTAAGAAATACTACAGTTTATTGTTAAACTCTATCCAACAAGTATGCGATATATGTTATCCTTTTCACTGACAAGCTTTCTTTACTTGTTCTAATACTAGAAATAAAAGGAAAATAATTCCTCCTTCCTTCCATATACCTTTCCTTGCCATATAAATATTGTTTACGCTCAATAAAACTAATATTTGTGTTTGCTTTTGGTTGAGTGAACTTAGTAAAATACAAAAGTTGAAAGCAACTTTTTTCAAAGGCTAATGATAATTCTACCTCCCCTATCTAATGAATATACCTCCCTTTTCCTTTTTTATCAATATTTTCTCCTAAATACCCTTTTAATTCATTTCCAATTTCAAATTAATTTTTCAGAAACAATTCTCAGCTTACCCCCCTTTTCTCTGTCACTCACCTCCTCCTCTGTAGCTTCGTCACTCACCCCCTTTTCTGCGGCTCTGCAACGCAACCACTCAAACCCCTCTGCAACTCTTGCACTCACCCCCTCTTCCGCAGCTCTGCAACTCACACCCCACCTTCGCCACACGCTGGTTGTCAGTTGTCACTAACCCGAAAAACACCAAAGCATTGATACATGATGAATACTGCAAATTATGAGTTATGGCTTTAGCAAGTTATTATTTTGTTTTTATTTAAGCATTGTTGCAATTTTCATTATCAAGGTTTAATGGGAAATTCATAACCACTGTTCAACAATGTGGTGCTGCAATTATCAAAGCTAGAAAGCTTTCAAGTGCACTATTAGCTGCTAGTGACCATATTAGAGATTGGGTTCTTGTAACTCCTCCTGTTGGTTTGGCTTTTGTATGTCTCTCTCTAGTCAGCTTGTTGTTTTTTTTTCTTTTTTCCATTGCAGTTTTAGAGGATGAGTGGCGAAAGAAAGAAGTGAGTTGTAGAGCTGGGGGAAAGGGGTGAGTGCGCGGAGAAAGGGGTAAGTGGCAGAAGCAAGGGGGTAAGCAGAAAATTATTTCTGGAAGAATAATTTGAAATTAATGGAGAATAAATTAGAAGAGTATTTAGGAGAAAATATTGAAAAGAAAAAAAGAAAAAGGAGGTATATTTATTAAATATGGGAGGTATAGTTATCATTTGCATTTTCCAAATAATGATAGCAAACACTGTATAGTGGTCATCCAACCACCCACTTTGCATTACAATTTTTTTATGTATACATACATCTTCGTCATGATTTCTATTGGGTAGTTACGGAGCATAGTAGTTTAGATAAATACCATTTTGGTCCCTGAAAGTGTATGGCGCTGACAAATTGGTCTTTGAAAGATGAAAAATTCAAATTTAATCTCCGAATGTGCAAAAAGTGGAACAAATTAGTCCTGCCGTTAACACATCTCCGTTAACCTTAATGGATGTGCTTATGTGGCACCTTTGGTGATGACGTGTCATCCATGTAGTTGCCACGTGTCATCCACTTGGATGCCACGTGACAACTATTAACTTTTCACTTTAGTCTCTAAACTTAACAACTTGCTGTCATTTTAGTCCTTCAACTTAACCACTTACTAACATTTTGGTCCCTGAACTTAACCACTTACTAACATTTTGGTCCCTGAACTTAACCACATATTGTCATTTTAGTCCCTAAAAGCACTTTTGAATTTTTAATTAAGTCTCACGCTGCATGTAAATTATTAGCACAGTAATCACCATATATCCTTACTTCCATTACATATCCATCATATTTTTCACCTTCCTCTTCCACACTTTGTAGTTCATCTTGACTTTCACCTCCACCATCTGCATGCAAAAGTTCACCATTTATTCAATTGAAACATCAATTCTAATAGGAAAATAACACAAAAACATCTTTAAAACTATTTAATTTTTTCCTTAGTAAACATTGTCTAATTTTTTCACTCTCTACACTCGAAACATGATCAAAAGAATGAAAAATGACACGTGCTTCACGTGCCACTAGAGGGTCAGGTCTACTCAAGTCCTCTAATACCCAACCCTTGAACAACAATGTGAAATTTGCAAAAACATAAAAAAAAAGGGGGCAAGATGTACTACACTTGCCCTATTGAAAGCGTATGTAAGCAAATGGTTCTAACACTTTCATTTTTCTCCGTTACGTGATTCTCAAGTTTTTTTAACTGTCTTTTCGTGATAAATGTTATTCCATAAAATAGATTAATTAAATAATTAATCTAACATTCTACACATATTAATAGCATATAAGATAATAACTTGATTTGGGTAGAAGATATGGTTGTCAACTACTGCTATGTGATCACTCATAAATTGGTTTCATATTTAAATGACGGAATTAGTAAGAGGAAGGTGAAATATATGAGGGATAAAGAATGAAAGTGAGAGAATATGGGATGTGTATAGTGCTGACAAATTGGTCCTTGAAAGATGAAAAATTTGAATTTAGTTCCCAAATGTGCAAAAAGTGCTACAAATTAGTCCTGCCATTAATTCATCTCTGTTAACCTTAACGGATGTGCCTATGTGGCACCTTTGGTGATGACATGTCATCCACGTGGATGCCACGTGACAACCGTTGACTTTTCACTTTAGTCTCTGAACTTAACAACTTGTTGTCATTTTAATCCCTGAACATAACCACTTACTGACGTTTTGGTCCCTGAACTTAACCACTTATTGACATTTTGGTCCCCGAACATAATCACATACTGTCACTTTAGTCCCTAAAAGCACTTTTGGATTTTTAATTAAGTCTCACGTTTCATGTAAATTATTAGCATAGTCATCACCATATCTCCTTACTTCCATTACATATCTATCATATTTTTCACCTTCCTCTTCCACATTTTGTAGTTCATCTTGACTTTCACCTCCACCATCTTCATGCAAAGTTCACCATTTATTCAACTGAAGCATCAATTCTAATAGGAAAATAACACAAAAACATCTTTAAAAACTATTTAATTTTTTCCTTAATAAAAATTGTCTAATAAACGTGAACAAAAGAATGAAAAATGACACATGCTTAGCATGCCACCAGAGGGTCATGTCCACTCAAGTCCTTTAATACCCAACCCTTGAACAACGATGTGAAAATTGCAAAAAAAAAATGGCAAGATGTACTACACTTGCCCTATCGAATGTGTATGTAAGCAAATGGTTCTAACAATTTCATTTTTCTCCCTTTCATGATTCTCAAGTTTTTTTTAATTGTCTTTTCGCGATTAATGTTATTCCATAAAATAGATTAATTAAATAATTAATCTAACAAAAAACACATATTAATAGAATATAAGATAATAGCTTGATTTGGGTAGAAGATATGGTTGCTAACTACTGCTATGTGATCACTCATAAATTAGTTTCATATTTATAGTATAATTTAAATGACGGAATTGGAAGAGGAAGGTGAAAAATATGAGGGATAAAGAATGAAAGTGAGAGAATATTGTAATGTCTATGCTAATAATTTTCATGCAACATGGAACTTAATAGTTAAATTTGAAAGTGCTTTTAGAGACTAAAATGTTAGTATGTGATTAAGTTTACGGACCAAAATGTCAATAAGTGGTAAAGTTCAGGATCAAAATATCAGTAAGTGGTTAAGTTCAGGGACCAAAATGTCAATAAGTGGTTAAGTTCAGGGACCATAATGTCAATAAGTGGTTAAGTTCAAGGACTAAAATGACAACAAGTTGTTAAGTTCAGAGACTAAAGTGAAAAGTCAACAGTTAATGGAGATGAGTTAACGACAGGACCAATTTGTCACACTTTTTGCACATTCGGGGACTAAATTCGATTTTTTCATCTTTCAGGGACGAATCTGTCAGCGCCATACACTTTCAGGGGCCAAAATGGGTATTTACCGTAATAGTTTGTTTTAAAAATCTGAAAAGGAGCTTGACTAGAGAATAAATCTTATCCGATTCCGAATAAGATGGGATATGTCGCACTAAAATACTAATGCTATTTATTGGATTACAACGGGAGAATTAGTTGCATATAACTGATAGAGCATAATTGATCATTAATTAGTGCTCCATTTTTCACATATTTTACATGTTTTTATGATTGATTTTGACCCTTTTAAGTGAGTTTTGTGAGAATGGGCTTCGTTGGGCCTAAATGTCAATTTTTGTTAATTTTCGTAATTTTTCTCATTGTGACATTGGGTTATTGTTTAGGTGATAACTTTTGACTCTAAGCTCCGATTGAGGTGATTCTGGTCTTGTTGGAAAGATAACGAAGATCTCTACAAAGTTGTCTCTCATGGGCTTGGTCCAATTCAGAGTTTTTAAGTGTCAAATTGGACTGTAAAGTGGCGCCCCTGCACTTGGGAATTTCAATTTTGTATTTTTTGGCTCTATTTGTGTTTAATGGTCCAATTAGACTTTTTTTTTTATAGGTTTTTAGTGGTTTAGTGAGTGGGCTGCAGATGTCTTAGGAGAGCCCATGTTTTAATTAGTGCCCATGTAATAAATATACTTAGTCTCTTTGTAAACACAACACTTACACTTTTAATTTTTCAGATCTAGAATTAAGGGTTCTCTTCTTTTTCTCTCCTCTTCTTCTTTCTTCCCCTTTCTCTTCTCTTCTTAATTTTGTGTTTGAAGCTCTTAATGATGATGATCATGGAGAGCTAAATTCTCTTTTCAATCCAAGGTTCCCAAGCTTGTGGAAAATTTGAGCTGCTCTATGCTTCAATAACGAATTTATGAGCTATGCTTTTTCCCCTTTTTCTGTTTTTCAATTTTCTGAGTTCATGCATGATTATGTTTATATTTGGGAAATTGAATTAGGATCAGGGATAGGATTAATTAATCCTTTCACAGTGATCGATTGACTACTTGCTTCAATATGATTTGTTCTTGAATTCATTTAAATTGAGGAATGCGCTTGTTTTCCTGATTTTGATTAATGGATGCGAGATGATTATCTCATGATTTCTAATTGGGCGTGTTCATAGATTTGTTTTTCAATTTCTGGAACCATGATAGTTTATCGAAGCATTGGATCCTTGGGTTGGTTTTAATCTAATTCTTTTTTTAATTGCATTTTGTGTTTTGTTTTAATTTCTAAAATTCTGCAAAAATTCCCCCTGTTTTCGAATTAACACCAGATGTTTGATGAATTATGTCTTTGGAAGAATAACCTGAGTTGACCCCTATTCAACAAAATTATTGGAGAATTCATTGCTTTTGGTAGTAATTTGGCAATGCTATCAATGACAATATCAAAATTTGAATCATATAGGCAAACCGCAAACTTCAAGAAAAGTTTAGATATGTTGCTTAAGTTTAGGAAAAGCTAATTGTGCAGTTTATGTAAATTTATGAATTTTAAATTAGACAAATATCGTAACAATTGTAAAATTATCTCATATGAAACTTCAACAATTTATTAGTCTAGTTAGGTATACAACACATATATCATAAGTAGCCCTAGTATTAAAAAAATTCAGGTCATAGTTAGATAAACTCATGATCAATGTATATGAGTAAATACTATTTAGGAACTTGCTATTTACACCCTCCATTTTTGCTAATTACACCTTAATCACCTCTTTTTATTTTTTAATTACCCATTATACCATTTTATCTTAAGTCGTTGCACCCCTTGAACCCCCCTTGCACCCCTTGAACCTCCATTTTTCTCTTCCTTTGCACACATGCTCTCATGGTGTCGTTCATCTCACAGTGTCGTACTTGTCTCATGGAGTCACAATGTTGTACTTGTCTCCATCTTCTGTAACCCCATCACAAGCCGTCCTCCACCCTCTTTCTTGAAATGTCTTTCCAGAACAACATATACTAATTCTAGAAAGACATTTCCAGAACTATATTATAGTTCCAGAAATGTCTTTTCAAAATTGGTATATGTTGTTTTGGAAAGACATTTTTGGCAGTTATAAAATGTACCTTAACCTTAATAAGTCACACTTAACAAGTCATACCAATGTTGATGTCCACACACTTATTTGAATGCAATACACTTGGAGTTGAAAGGCATGCTGGAGACCACTGTATATTCAAAATGCATATTCCAAATTGCCAAAAATAATGTCAAGAGCCACTGTTAAAAGCTTTGTTTTGCAATTAAGGTATGTTTTCTTATTAGTTTTTTCTTACTTTTGCTGTGTAAAAAAAATGAATTTTGGGATTACACTGTATAATAGATGAAGTTAGTGATGGACGTACTTTGAAATGCAGTGCCATGTGGAGGAAAACACAAAATTACATACAATATTGATGGAAATGCAATATTGTATAATGAATATGAGGGTGAAGATGGGATTCAAAATTAGGGTTTAAAGAACAATAAAGATAGGATGAAAATAAGATTTTAAAGATAACAACCATGGGAGTGTAAGATAAGGGTTTAAAAGGGTAAATTTGGTAAAAAAATATATAAAAAAGGGAATAAGGGTATACTTAGTAAAAATTAGGGGTGTAAATACCAAGTGCCTTTGTTAAATAATTGTGTTTGGGCTTGGGCTTCTATGCACCTGATTCCTTCTCCGTTCAAAACTTAAAAACAAATTATATACATATCTCCCTTAATTCATAAAATATACCCCCCCTTCTCTCTTTTCTTTAATTGATTTCCTTAAATGCCCTTTCTTATTAATTTCCATCATAAAACAACTTATTTTATTTTGTTTCCACATACCCCCCTTTCCTCTACCTCTCTTCCTCCTTGACCCTCTATTCTTCCATCACCAGTTACCATCGCCTCCCTCCGCCTCTCTCTTCCTCCATGACCATCTCTTCTCCCTCTAATCCTAGATTAATGAATTTTTTATTATCTTTATCACTGTTGTGGAGGGGTTTGGATCCTCTCACATGACATTTTTGTCATGTGAAATCTTAACCTTTAAATTAAAACAAGAGAGAGAATATTTAAATAATAAAAAACAAGATGTGAGGTTTGGATGGTGGGGATTTTCACATGAGAGAATTCAAGTGAAAATCTCACATGAGAGGATCCATTCCTGTTGTGGAGTAATTTATTGGGATGAAATCTATTTCAAAAAAATGGTCGGAGTTCTCATGATGGCAAAAGGCATTTGTGTTTTGGTGACCCATACCGTGATTTGGGCAAGATCTTAGCTTTTGTGCATGGTCAGTTTTGCTTCTTGAATATTTGGAACAAGTGACAACTTTATTTTTTTTAAAGGCAAAAGAAAATTTTATTAATGAGATAGTAAAGTAAAAAGCACAACCTGTTACAAATTCGTGACCTCCCTGCATATGTGAAAATTAAAAAAACCCATCCCCTCGCATCATCCCTATTACAATCTGCCTACCAATATTACTATACTTAGTATACATGCCATTATGTCACAATACTTTAACAATCAAATCCATTTAATTTCATTCACATCCAACCACACATGATTTCATTGTTTTTCAATGAAACCAAAATGTAGCTATCAAACCTGCATAATGCTGAGACATAAAGCATGCATTTTCCACAACCTTTTGACGTCTTAATTTACAATGCTAGAACAAGTGACAATTGAATCTGATTTATTGGTATAAAGATGATGTGTGTTATTGCTATGTTATAGAGATGCATGTTATTGCAACAAAACTTTCATGAAATTTATTTTTGTAAATGTTGAACTAGAGATTCAACGAATTTGTAGTGTATTATTCTGAGATATTATTTTATGGTGGGATTCTTCTTAGGTTTAAAGAATAAAGAAGATGAGGGATGGAGGGGATAAAAATAGGGTTTATATTATTTTTTTATAAAGGGTATTTTGATAATAAAAAATGAAAGGGAGGTATACTAATTAAATAAGGGAGGTAAACATAACGAAAGCCAAAACATAATTTCCAAGGCAAATTTTATCCAAAGAGAATTTCGTCTCTTGACTCTTGAGGGGAAAGGGATATTCAAAGCTCGTCCAATGTAAACATAAATAAATAAATAAAAGAATAAAAAACGTTAAATCGAAATTAATATATGTTAGATGTTCAAGTGGCCAATGTGTTCTCACTGTTCATAAATAGCTCAGCAATGCAATGTTGTTTGCTTATCTCACATGGAATTGTATCTTTTTTAGGGGTTTTGATCCTCTGCAGTGAAAAATTCACTGTAGGAAGTGCAGTGTAATATCACACCACTCACTTTTTCTTATTTTATTTTTATTAATATTGTATTTAATTAATAATAATAAAAAAATATGTGGTTAAATTTTACACTGCACTCCCTGCAGTGAATTTTTCACTACAGGGGATCCAAATCCCTTTTTTAGAGACAAAATATTGTGCTAAAATAGATTGAAATAAAATCTTATGCTAAATAATTTATTGTGGTTGACAAATGTTATAATCCAATGCAATTATATTACACTAAAATTACCCTAATGAAAATATTTATTTTGTATTTTCTTGTTGAAAGAGATGCTCATATTTAGTGTAGATAGTGTCTTGAATGAAATTGTCCCCGAAACAAAATATATGTAAACAAAGAAAAAAATGCTTAATTACTAATTTGGTCCCTTTATTTTTTCAAAATGTTCAATTAGGTTCCACTATTTATAAAAACTTTAATTAGGTCATTTTTTTCTTCAAAAAAGCCTCAACATGGCCCTTTCTGTACTATTTAATTAATTGATGATGTTATGTTGTAAATTTCAAAAAATTTTATTATGAATAGTAAAAAACCGCCACTTTATATATTATTATATTTAAATTAAAAAAATATAATTATAATAAGAATAATACAATTTAAAAAGTTAAAATAATGGTGGCTAGGAACCACCACTATGTTTATCATTGTTTTAAAATTAGGTCTACAATCATGGCTCTCTCCTTTCTTCACCTTGTGTGGAACATCAAATCCACTGAGTTAAGAATTTGGAATAAACTCAAATATTCGAAGGCAGAACATTCAAAATATTCAAATATGCACATATCAATTCAAAGTTATCGAATGGTGTAATAGTTGGTGTAAGTTATACCGGTGTTATTTGATCCATCAAATAACACCGATATAATTTACACCAACTATTACACCATTTGATAAATTTATATAACTTGTGAATTTGATCAATCCTACTATTGAATTATAATTATATATTACCTTGATTATTTGTGTCAAATTTTATGAAAATTGAACATCAATAAAAAAGGTGATCAAATTATTCATATTTTAGTATATTTTGAAAAGTATCTATTACGTCAATTTTGGTCTATATGAATGAGGTATCAAATAATTTTTTTTTATCAATATCAAATTTGGTAGATATGATCAACGTGAAAGGAACTTTCAATCCAACAATGAGTTTTGAGTAAAATTGTTCAATTAAAAGTTATTGAATTGTGTAATAGTTTGTATAACATACACCAGTGTCATAATGGAGAGAGATCAAATGACACCAGTGTAACTTACACAAATTATTACACCATTAAATAAATTTATAAAACATGTAAATTTGACCGATCCAACCTTTGAATTATAATTGTATATTACCACTCAGTATGTAGGAGTAAGTGTCATTGTTTCCATTCCAAACTGAAACTGTATAGATTTCCTTTTAAGTGCAGATTCCCTACAATCACATGATATTGGTACTCAACATTTTTTAACTCTTCATATACTTTATGACTATGTATTCCCTGAAGGACAGCTACATGATATTTAAAACAGATATTTGTTATTATATACTTATTTTGGTAATCATTACATTTACATATTTGTTGAAGGTACAAGGAAAATACTGTAGCCCGCATCTTGACTCTACAGAAGCAAATAAGTCGTTATGCTCCTATTTTCCTCAGTGCCGAGGTTGTTGTAATTTTTATTTTCATTTGTTTTTGGTTTTATATTGTATTGAACTGGATCTATCTACTGCTTAGCTTTTATTTTTATTCCCTCAGTGCATACCGTTAAAGTATGTTATTTCTATCATATCACATCACATCCCTCCTTGAATGCAAATGCATCTTATTTTATGTCTAAAACTAAATTGTTTGACATAATGAGGCCTTAATATATGGGAAAAGAGTAACTATAATGTCTTTATATGGTGTTATAAATACTTGCATGTTTTGGTGTATTGCGAAGGTTATTCTGTCAGCTAGTGTTTATCCTTGATTTCTGATTTTTCGGCATGGGATCCAATCCTGTGACTGAAAATTAAGATTGAATTTGATCTCACAAAAAATATCATCTAAATTTGACAGTTAGCCAAATGGGGGTTGAATCTGGCACTTAATCTTTGAGCTGAATAAAAAACCTGGTACTCTGCAATTTTTTTCTCATGGTAGAGAATATTCTGAGACATATCTTTCTCAAACTATTTACAAAACATATAATTTTAATTGGATTATGTTTTTTCTTGGCAACATGTTCTTGATCCTGAATGGTATGGGGAATTCTACATCACATTGTGCACAGAAAGCCTAATAACAAAGCATTAGCAGGAAATGGGTATAGTATCAATCATCAAATATTTTATTGATTTATAGGCAAAACGAAAAATGGAATATATTAACATTTCATGTATTTGCAAGGAGATATATGATACTAGCAAATAATTCTATGTTGCTTTTACATCAGTGTGATTAACTATGAAGGTTTTGGATGATTTTTTTGTTGCAAATAAATTAATTAGAACTGTCATTTTTTTATCATTGAAGGTTATGATATGGTATCATTATTGGTTGTGAGTTTATTATTCCTTGGACTATCAACAACATATTTATCCTAAAATTTGTGGTCCCCTTTTAACCTTATAATAAGTTTAATGTTTCATTATGGCAGTTGACAGGGCTTACAGATTCAGACAAAGAGGCTCTAGTTTTTGTTGTCAAGGCTGCAACTGTTATGGATGAAAATTTTCATCTACAGGTTGTGTTTAAAATCCATTTGTAGCTGTGTTTGTATGAATTTCTTTGTGTACCTTTTCTGTATTTATTTTATGTTATATGTTTAGTATGCTTGCTCATATGAAGATATGAAATTTAATGGTAATTTTGACTTTTAAACTTTTATCCATGCAAATAATTTTTCAAGGTTTTGTTGATCATATTATGATATTTGATGGGTAATTTATTTCTTGCTCCAAAAAATATTCTAATTGTTTTTAACTGTGATTTAGTAGAACTAGGAAGATGGATATGTTCAAATGATAGTGTGCATTGCTAAAGTTTGTCTATTTATTCCCTATCAGGCATGGTACAATTATCCATCTCTTAAGAGATTGGTTGAAGGAGCATGCTGATACATCAGAGTTAAATAAGTTGAAATGGTCCTATTATCAGATTAACAAGAGCCCGTGGTGTGTTTTGTTCACAATGTAATCTACCAATTGAATGTTGTATATAATAGATAGATAGGCAGACTTTGGTGATTTTTTATGCCAGAGAATCAGCCTGACTAAGGCCAAAAATCCTAAAATTTAGCTCATTTGCTTCCATTTAGTACTAAGTTTCTCACCAGAATTTGATTTCTTAATCCAAGGGACCCTTTTTACAATGGAACATCTGGTTTGACTCTTGAAATCGCTAGGACCAAATGCCAGATGGTGTTCTTGACAGATTCATGAACATCCATCAGCCTTGAATACTGCAAAATGTTTTAATATAATATAGTAATATACAGAGTAGAACGGTAGAGCCTACTTATTTTAAAATGACCCATTTATGTCCAGATATGTTATATAATTATAATCTATTCCTTGTTGGCAGGTCTTGCCTTGACGAAGATGAGGCATTTTTGTCGACTGCAGATTCAGCAATAAGGCTGTTTTCTAAATCAACTAGGTAATTCTACACTGCAGGTTTGGAATACAGGGCAGCATTTCCCTTGCTGAAACCTGCCGGTGCTAATTTCTACCCACCAGACATGGACAAAATGGTATCATTATGTTAAGCAGATGCTGTCAAAACAATTCGTTTGCAAATTTGAAAAATGATAAAGCTATTATCTTGCAGGAGTTTGAATTATGGAAGGACAGTCTAGGAAAGCATGAACAGAAGGAGGCAACAGGCTTTTTCAGTGTTACTAAAAGGCACAGTGAATTTATTTTAGATTCACATCTGTCCGATAGCAAAGCAGGTTCTCTTGATCTCTATGTAGTTCCTTACTCTGAAGAGTACAAGTCTCTTCTTGCAAAAGCTGCTGATTTATTGCATAAAGCTGGAGACATTAGCGACTCACTGAGGTATGTTGTTTTTCATCCATGTTTGCATTATTAAGCAGCCATTGTTTTACTTCATGCTAAATACTACTTACAAATGCTGATTAACTCATTCTTTCCCGGTGTAGTTTGAAGAGGCTGCTACATAGCAAGGCCCATGCTTTCCTTTCAAATGATTATTATGACTCAGATATAGCCTGGATGGAATTGGTTAGTCATATTATTTTTGTGCTACAGCCATTATAAAGTTGTAGGCAAGTTGGTGTGATTTGTTGTGAATACTGAATATATCTAGTTGCTCTCATGTATCAAAAGAACTCCATTATTTAGATATTCTATATCAAAAAACTGATGTTGTTGTATTGTTAGCTTCACTAATGTAAACGAGAAATTTTATTCAAAGAATTCTAATTTTTATCAGGGTTCCAGTTTTCTTAGTCATGCACATATACATGGACATGCTACTCTACTTTCATGATATTTTTCTGATATTTTGATGATATTTGGTTTCTTCCATGTTTATTTCTTTCCTCTCCTATATAGCACTTAGTTCATAATTTAAATCTGTTTCCTTTGTAAAACAAAATAGAAAACATCATGATTGTTTCTCTTAAGCGCTTCTAGCAGACTAAATTCAAAGAATTATATTTAAGATTATAATTTTTATTTTTGATGTGATCAAGTATTATTGATGTTATATTGTTTTAACCTATTAACTAATTGTTTATATTGCAATACATTTTAATATCATGAAATTAATTTTTACCTTCTATTATTTTCTGTGCAGGACTCTAAGTTGGATGTCACTATTGGTCCATATGAAACTTGTGAGGATAAACTTTTTGGATATAAGGCAAGCCTTAACAATGAGGCTTTGTAAAGCTTATACAATTAAAGTCCAATGGTTATATTAAACTTAAATGATTTTTTCATATTGGAATGGTTCATACTTCTCAAAATTATATCATATTTCTATTGAATGAAGTACTTTGACAATGGACATAAAAAAAAAATTCTATTTTCATTTATGTAATTTCGAATCTAGATCTGAAGATCAGTGTCATGGTATGGTTTGTCATAGAGAAAATTCTATTCATTACCAAGAATGTCCGTTTTTACTGTCAGATTTTATAATGGACACGCACATTGATGATTTTCATGGTTGCATCCCCTGAATTCTCTTCAGTTCTTAATAGTTTGAGGTACTCCTGCATAATTTGAGATTGACTAGATGAGTACATCGAGGGAAGATTGTAGGACAACTGTATCTAAAATATCTTTCAATGACTCTTGTCATTATTTCATATATCCCATATATTAAAATAGTAACACATGCCAGGATAATGTAAGCATCCAAAAGATTAAGTATGTAAAGTTGCTTTGCTGAAAGCATAAAGTAACTTTGACCAGCCAGAGCTTAATGGATCAATTTCTGGTGCAATTAAGGTTGAAGCATATTTGTGAAATCATGTATTTGATATGGATACTATGCTCTGGGTTGAATCTCTAAATTATTTTGCACTTTCATGATTAAGCAAATATAAATCATTCCACAGTCTAAATTCACTGGAAACTTGCTAGCATTATCCCACTTGAAAAGACATATGACGCTATCTTTGAACTTGTGAATCAGTATTAGTAATTGCCTTGCAATTCTTTTAGGCTACCTTTGAAGCATATATTGGAATCAGGGATGATGAAGCAACAGCTCAATTGAAACTCTTTGGTGATAATCTGCAGGTACTATGCTTCAAGCATTCCATTGTGAATAAGTTTTGTAGGTTTTTTTTTTTTTTCCCTTATTCTTCTTCTAAATTTAGTGTAATTGACATCTCAAATAATTCTACTTCTTAAGCTTCTGGAGCAAAATCTCCCAATGGACAGTGCATACAAATCAGAAGATGTGAATGCAGCACCTATTCGTGTTATCCAGCTTCTATATAATGCAGGGGTGAGTGTTAGGAATATTTGAATATTGAGTGTGAATTTGTGTTTCTCTCTCTCTCTCTCTCTCTCTCTCTACACACACACACACACACATATGAGGAGGGATCACATTGCTCCAACACACACACACACACACACATATATATGAGGAGGGATCAAATTACTCTAAGAGTAACTCTAGAAAAGTTACTCTCTATCCTAACCCTTTATTTTCTTTTAATCTTACGGTCAAAGATTATATATATAGATAGATGCTTCTGAGTTCTGACAGTAATTGTCCAGTTTCTGTTTACTGTTGTAACTTGATTTAGTGTCAGCAATAAAGCTGTTTTTTGCTGTATCTATTCTGAAGTAGTAGACTTTACTGTGTAAAACCTTCTTTCTCTCTCTGTAATCAGTTATATATATATATATATATATATATGTGTGTGTGTGTGTGTGTGTGTGTGAGTTTAAGCACTCAGCAATGTAGCGATGTAGATTGTTTATTTAACACTGTTCAATTTTGAACTAACCTGCTGTCCAAAATAGTGGTAAAAAAACATGATTTAATGGACAAACAGTACAGTCCATGACATCTGGCTTAGTTATTATGGTGGACACAATTTTCCATATGTTCTTTCTAATAATATTCACAAGGGGTTCTCAATTGTAATGCAGTAATCTATGCTTAAAACTATCAAACTAGAAATTTTACATGGATGAATTATTTCAGGATGTCAAGGGACCACAAACTCTTGCTTTCAATCTTCCAAACGATGAGCGCATTGTAAAAGACCGGGGATCATCAATGGTTATGCTTAAGAATGTTTCAGAGGCTAAGTAACGTTTCTGACCCTAAAATTTCTTGTTTGTTCAAGTTACAACTTACAAATTATGAATGAGTCTCTTCCATTTCTTATTTTTCTAAATGGATATTTTATGAACCTGTCAATTCTTAACAGGTTCAAGCATATTCTTCTTCCTATAGCTGGTGCCTGTGTTGCTAAGGAGCAACAAGAACATGTAGATTTTGAATCATTCTTTACCCATACAATTTGCCATGAATGCTGCCATGGAATTGGACCACATACCATAACACTTCCAAATGGCCAAAAGTCTACTGTCAGATTGGTCAGTTCCACAATATACTTCACTTGAGCAATTTCCTTGATTGCTAAAACTTTTGCAGTAAACTTACTATCATTATGGTCGTTAAATTCATTGTCACTGTTATTATTATTATTATTAAAAAGTTACTGTTGAAAATCTGAATCAATTATTCTGTATTGTATAGTGGTTTATAGGCAAGACATATCTGATTTAGAGGAAACAAAATCTCCTCTAACTATCTGTATGTATTGTAAATTTGTAACTTGTTAAAATAGTTGTTTTCTATCTTCTGTATAGCTTTATAAAAGCTGTTTTTGTATGTACTAGTTGTCATAGGCTGTAGCCTTTTTTTTTTTCTTCCTTCTATTCCTCTGTTTGTAATGTGTTCAGAATTATATATATATATATATATATATATATATATATATATATATATATATATATATATATGACATACATTAGCTGAGACTCACTCAGTCTGATTTTGTGCCCATATTTTTTTCCCAAGTCTCTCAAGTTGGTATGAAAGCGGGAACGGTCCTGCTCTGCTCTCTCTCGCTTGTCAGTAGCCGGTCCACTACCTTCCATCGCTGGCGCTGTCGTCTCCAGTCACCGACGACGCTGTACGCCGCCGTCATTTTCACCAGCGAATTTGGGTTCAGTTCACCCTGTTGAGCACGACCCAACCCAAGAGGTCGTGTGACCTGAAACTCAGGCAAGCTCCCTCACGAGCCAATCTTCTCCGGTGCCCTGTCCAGTGCGTGAAGCCCACGCGCAACCTTCTACTTGTCAGACCTTTGCTGCGCCAGTCCAGAAAGGTTCGTCGGCGCTTCCTGGTCTCAGATTTGGTCTTGAACCTCAGCTATCTCCCACTTTAAGCCGTGGGTCATAAAGCTAGAACCTTTTTCGTGGAGTTCAAACTTCTGTTTGCAGTTTCTGTTTTAAAATGGCCTCTACAATGTCTTCTACAGTCTCATCCTTTGTTGGTCCCACTTTTCCTTTCTCTGGAACACCCACCATCACGACTAAGAAACTCAACTGGAAAAACTATCTGTCCTGGTCTGCCTCAGTTGAGTTGTGGTTCCTTGGTCAAGGATTTTATGATCACTTGGAGAAGGAAGCCACTGAAGTCCCAGATGAAAATAGAGCTCAATAGCAGAAACTTGACTTCCAGCTCTATGCTGTTTTATGGCAATCTGTAAACCCTGATGTGTTAGAGATACTCAGATCATTCAAGACCTGCTGCTCCTTCTGGAACAACACTCAGGATATTTTTGCTAATGACATTCAACGTCTATTTGATTCAACCCAAAGGGTAGTTTCTCTCAAACAGACTAACCATGATATGACCTCACACATAGCTAAGGCTAAAGCTGTTGTTGAAGAATTAAGAAAGTTTCTGATATATGACTCTTCGGAGGAAATGAAGAAAAGACTTGATAAGTTATTTATTGTCCTGTTTTTACGAAGTCTGCACCCTGATTTTCATCATGTGCATGACCAGCTTTTGGCTGGTGATCAAATTCCTTCAATGAACAGCTTAATAACTAGACTTCTTCGTGTTCCTACTGTGGTGAAAGGTGAAAATTCAGCTGTAGCTACTGAAACTTTAGCAATGGTAGCATCACGTGGAAGAGGAGGATGTGGTGGTAGAGGTGGACATCCTTAATGCATATACTGCAAAAGGATTGGTCATACCCAGGAAACTTGCTACTCCTTTCATGGTTTTCCTGATAAGGCAGCACACGTAGCAAAATCTGAAAAATCAGAACCCAAGTTTTCTGATGACGAATATCAGGAATATCTAAGGATGAAATCCAATAGTCAAGCCTAACCTTCTTCAGTGCCAAGTGTCTTAACAACATGTATTTCCCAATCAGTGGAAGGTCAAGGTCCATGGATAATTGACTCAGGTGCCTCTGATCATATTTCTGGTAATAACTCCTTGTTCTCATCTTTTTCTCCACCTAAATTCCCTCACCTCATTACTTTAGTGAATAGGTCCAAAGTTGCCTCACAAAGAGTTGGTCAAGTTTCCCTTTCTTCTTCCTTAAATCTAAATTCTATTTTGTACATTCCCAATTGTCCTTATAACTTAATCTCTCTAAGTCAATTGACTCATTCACTAAACTGTTCAGTAACATTTGATTCTGATTCCTTTGTCATACAGGATCGTGGTACAGGCCATCTGATTGGCGTAGGACATGAATCACGAGGCCTCTACTATCTTGAAGCTAGTCCGTCTATGTGCCGTTTTGCAGCCCCATCTCCAAAGCTTTTGCATGACCGTTTGGGTCACCCAAGTTTGACAAAATTGAAGATAATGGTTCCTAGTCTCAAACAACTTCAAATGTTAGAATGTGAATCATGTCAATTAGGAAAACATGTTAGATCTTCATTTCCTAAACAAACTGAAAAAAGATGTAACTCGATTTTCTCTACCATTCATTCAGATATTTGGGGACCAAGCCGTGTAACATCTTTTGGTTTCAGATATTTTGTAACCTTCATTGATGAATACCCTCGATGTACTTGGGTTTATTTAATGAAAGATAGATCTGAACTTTTGTCCATCTTCATGTCTTTCTTTAATGAGATTAGGAATCAATTTGGGAAAATAATTAAAAATTTCAGAAGTGATAATGCCAAAGAATATTTTTCTGCTGAACTTTCTCCTTTTTTATCCTCACAAGGTATTTTACATCAATCCAGATGTCCTCACACACCACAACAAAATGGAATAGCAGAGAGGAAGAATCGACATTTAGTTGAAACTGCATGCTCCATGATGCTTAACACAAATGTTCCTTTACATCATTGGGGAGATGCAGTTCTTACTACCTATTTTTTGACAAACAGGATGCCATCTTCCTCCCTTGAAAATCAGATTCCTTATTCTCTTATTTTTCCACATGACCCATTGTATCGTGTCACTCCCCGAGTCTTTGGTTGTACATGTTTTGTTCATGATGTCTCACTAGGTCTAGACAAACTTTCTACAAAGGCTATTAAATGTGTTTTTCTAGGATATTCTCACCTTTAGAAAGGTTACAAATGTTACTCCCCACAGACTAAAAGGTATTACATGTCTGCTGATGTTACATTCTTTGAGGAAACTCCATTTTTCTCATCCTCCATGTCAGATTCTGGTTCCATATAGCAAGTTCTACCTGTCCCACCATCATTTGGTCCTATTATACTTCCTACCCATGACACTCCAGACCAAGAAGAACATCAGCCTCAATCTTCGACTAATAGTCCAACTGACATTGCTTCTCCTTTCCTTTCAAACAAGACACAAGGAGCTAGTTCTCCATTGCCTGCATGTTCTTCTGATTCATCTCCTTCACCATCAGCTTCTCATACAACGGATCCTTCCTCCATATCACCTCCTCATGAACAAGATTTAGGTTGGCCCATTGCTATTAGGAAAGGTTTACTAGAAATCCTCATCCCATTTATTTGAGTTATCATTGCTTGTCCCCTTCCTATTTCTCCTTTATTTCCTCTTTGCATTCTCTTACTATTCCTAAAAATGTCAATGAGGCACTCGATCATCTTGGTTGGCGACAAGCCATGATTGTTGAAATGCAGGCTCTTGAAACCAATGGCACGTGGGAGCTAGTACCTCTTCCCTCTGGTAAGAAGAAAATTGGCTGCAGATGGGTTTATGCCATTAAAGTTGGGCCTAATGTTGAAGTTGACCGTCTTAAGGCTCGATTGGTTGGAAAGGGGTATACTTAAATATATGGTCTTGATTATTGTGACACTTTCTCTCCTATAGCAAAGATCACCATAGTTCGCCTCTTCCTTGCTATGGCAGCTATTTGTCATTGGACTCTTCATCAACTAGACATAAAAATGCATTTCTTCATGGTAATCTAGGGGAGGAGATCTATATGGAGCAACCTCCTTGGTTTATTGCTCAGGAGGAGTGTGGCATAGTCTGTAAATTGTGTCGATCTCTCTATGGGCTTAAACAATCACCACGAGATTGGTTTGGAAAATATAGTCACATTGTGCAGGATTTTGGATTGAAGCAAAGCGAAGCAGATCATTCTATTTTTTATTGTCATACTTCTCATGGAAAGTGTGTTTATTTGATTGTCTAGGTTGATGACATTGTTATTACAGGGAATGATGCTGCCAAAATTTCCCAACTAAAACAACACTTATTCAACCATTTTCAAACTAAAGACCTTGGCTATCTAAAGTACTTCCTTGGTATTGAGGTGACTCAATCAAAGGAAGGTATTGCTATTTCACAAAGGAAATATGCTCTGGATATTTTAGAGGAGACATGTATGACAAATTGTAGGCCTATTGATAGTCCTATGGATCCAAATTAGAAGTTAATGTTGAAATAAGGCAAACCCTTTTCAGATCCAGAAGGTATAGAAGGCTAGTTGGGAAGCTTATTTATCTCACGATTACAAGACCTAATCTCTTTTTTGCAGTTGGAGTTGTTAGTCAATTCATGCAGGATCCTCACATTGATCATTGGAATGTTGTGATTCGTATTCTTAGATATATTAAAAAGGCTCCAGGACAGGGATTGCTATATGAGGATAAGGGAAACACCTAAATTTTTGGGTATTGTGATGCTGATTGGGCAGGTTGCCCCATTGATAGGAGATCCACCACTGGATACTGTGTATCCATTGGAGGAAATATTGTCTCTTGGAAGAGCAAGAAACGAAATGTTGTTGCCCGATCAAGTGCAGAAGCAGAATATAGAGCTATGGCTCTAGTTACTTGTGAACTGGTGTGGATTAAACAACTCCTTCAAGAATTAAAATTTTGTGATGTTCAGCCAATGAAGTTGTATTGTGATAATCAGGCAGCCCTTCACATTGCCTCTAATCCTGTATTTCATGAAACAACCAAACATATAGAGATTGACTACCATTTTGTTCAGGATAAGCTGTTGTCCAAGGAAATTAGTGCTAAATTTATTAACTCCAATAACTAGCTGGCAGACATTCTGACTAAATCCCTAAGAGGACCTAGGATTCAAATGTTCCAAGCTTGGTGCATACAAATTATATGCTCCGGCTTGAGGGGGAGTGTTAAAATAGTTGTTTTTGTATGTACTAGTTGTCATAGGTTGTAGCCTTTTTTTTTTTCTTCCTTCTATTCCTCTGATTGTACTGTGTTCATAATTTTATATATATATATATATATATATATATATATATATGACATACATCAGCTGAGACTCACTCTGTCTGATTTTGTGCCCATATTTTTTTTCCAAGTCTCTCAAGTTAACTAAATAAACCAATCTCCACAGTGTCTTCAAACATGCGGTTCCAGCATCTCTATGCCTATTGTTTCTCCTCTATGCCCAAGACGCTTGTGTAGGGGCCAAATTTGAGATGATGCAAACTCTAAGCTACTTTGATGACACGAAGAGGACACCTACTTGGAACTACCCATTATCTCCATTGCTGCAAATAATATAACCCTCCTTGCTCCTTAGCAGCTCCAATTATCCTCTCCGTGGGTAGATCATGGGAAACACAATGAGAGGGAAAGAATGTTACTGCACATTCCAAATCTTGAGTAAGTTTGTATATGGAGATAAGATTATTGGATAGTTTAGGGACATGGTGAAGAGAAGGATGAAGGTGGATGTCACCATATCCAACAACTGGGGTAAGTGACCTGCTAGCAATGATAATGTGATGTTTTTTTGGAAAGAGCAGAATATGCTGAAAAACTAGAGGAATAAGGTGTCATATTGTTAGTAGCACTAGAGTCAATAATTCAAAGATCCTTAGACACAGTACCCAAAACATTAAAGGATAAGATCTTAGAATTCATACTAGGCATATCAAGAGACTAAGTGACATGGCTCACTAAATGATTCCATGAGGGTCCTTAATTGTTCCAATTCAACTTTACTAAGAGCAGGTGCCTCCTCATTGGATGGAAGTATCGGTTGATAACCATTTGTAACCTCCGAATCAGATATAGTTTGATGAGCCTACCTCTGTCTGAGATGCCTTTATACCCCCCCTTGAGCGATTATGAACTTTGTCCTCTTCATGAAGTTTAACTAGGGCTTTATAGTGTGGCCAACCCTTCTACAATGAGTTCTTTTGAGCCTTTTTAGAAGCCAAGGCTGCACCCTCAATGACTTTTGCATTTAAAATAAATTTTTTGCAGTTCTCTTTTCAAATGATATATAAAACGTTTGATAGCGAAGGAAACTTCTCTTCCTAGAATCTCAGCCCAAATTGGGTCATATTTAGAATCCAGTCTGGAGAGGAATTTGAAGACTTGGGATCTCTAAGTAGACTATGTGAATGTGGTAGAGTCCTCCCTATTGGAGAGTCTGTTGGCATGGTCTGTCATCATCACAAATTCTTGTATAGCCTTAAAGAGTCTCTTTGGGCTTGGTTTGGCTGATTTGCTCTATAGTTTAGTAGTACAATATATAACACAGTGAAGTTGACCACTGTCTTTTACTTCCATTCATCTCAAGTATGTATTTATTAGATAGCATATGTTGATGACAGTTATTGATATGTCAAATAGTAAACCTAGAATGACTTGAGCAACCCAAGGACCCATGCAGCCCAAACTACAAACAAGTCAATACAAGTAGAAGCTCAAATACGTCCAAACAAGGTCCTAATTGGATTACAAACCCAATTATGCCTAAATAAGGTCCTAACTGAAGTCCTCTTCAATTTGGATTATTTGGACCAACTTGGATTCTTCTTCTTCCATAGTTTGCTTGAGGTTAAATATATTGGTCAACTCCTATTGTCAAGCCTCCTTGGCCCTCTTGGTTCTTTCCCTAGCCATAGGTCCTCCTAGCCCAATTAAAGCATTATCCTTCTTAGTTCTTCCCTTTTCACTTGATGGTCCTCTTTGATCCTCATCAAAAGATCTTGGCAAACTTTGATACTTCTTGGCCATTAGTTTCAGTCCTACTATTCCTTGTTGTCTGCTTACCAAATAATCTTACATCCTCAGTTGACAAGATTATCAGTCTTGTTTTCCATTTTTATCATGTCAACTCTTATGCTTTCAGTAATACCTTGGATACTATTAATCAAGTAATGAGAACGATCTTAAGCTTAGAAAATGACTATTGTGTGCATACTTTATCACACCATTCTATTTGTATATAATATATTATTTACAAATTGCAATATCATTCCTTTTGATACAGGAATTACAAGAATTTTACTCGGCTCTGGAAGAAGCAAAAGCGGATATAGTTGGCCTTTGGGCATTGAGGTTCTTAATCTCCTAGGTTAGTTATTATACTTTTTTTTTATTCTCTCTCAGGGATGAAATAAGAATTTATTGAAGGAAAGGTTAAAAGACAGGGAAAGCCTGTGAAAGGGACATGAAAAAAAAGTAAACCATCAGCTTGACTATGCTCTCAATATCTATAAACTTCTAAGAAACAAATCCCCTGAAAAATCCATGGCAGACAGTAGTTTCTCAAAATTCTTATGGTTGCACTCAAGCCAAATGGACTATAAACTAACTTAGATAGTGCAAATCCGTAACACTTTTCACTTTATTATAGTAAACTTCCAAGTTGGGAGATAGAAGGACAAAGACTGAATTTTCCACAAGTACCAACTTACAAACCTGTTGAGCAACTTTATAAATTAATATATTTAACATCACATATATAACTATGCTTTTGAAGTGTCTTCCTCACTTGGTAACTAAGTAGTTTCAGTGTAATGTTGTGTTTCACTTCATACATTTTATAGACATTATTTTGTTTTGAGGCTTACTACTGACGCTAATGTCATTGACTGTCTCTGATTTTACCAGGATTTGCTTTCTGAAAGTTTATTGAAGTCCATGTATGTTTCTTTTCTTGCTGGATGCTTCCGGTCAGTATGTTTTGTTTTAGAGGAAGCTCATGGGTGCGCTGCTAGCTATGCATTCTTCTTTCATCTCGTGTTTATTATTGTGATGTGATATATCTAAATCTACTGCATATTGGCAGAAAAGGACAAGCATTGCAATTCAACTGGTTATATGAGAAAGGAGCCTTTGTCTGGGATTCTGAAGGCACAGTTTCTGTTGTTTTTACCAAGGTTTTATTACTTCAAAATCTCTGTTTATATGTCAGTCCCTCCATTTTATGTTTGTTTGACCCTAAGATGGGTGATATAATTAAATTTTTCTTCTTCAAGATTGAAGGAGCAGTTGAAAGCCTGAGCAGAGAGATACTCACCATACAAGCCAAAGGTGATAAAGAGGCCGCTGGTTTACTTCTCCAGAAATACTGCTTGTTGACAGAACCACTGAAAGTTGCTCTAAAAAACTTGGAGAATATTCAGGTATAAATCTTTAGACCACAGTACTCTGTTAGTTGTGATTAGATGATTAGTACATTGTACTACCAAATGAGGCTTTGTTCCAACATAAAAAATGAGTTTCACAGTTTTTCACACTACAAAACCCCAATTAGTTGTCTAAATTAGCATTTACTTATGACCCACATTTTCATAACACTGGAAGTTTATACCTTGTTTTTAATTTTTTGAATGTCAATTGAAAGACCATTTTGAATTATTAAAAATATTTTAGCATCTCACTTTGTGTTTGTGACACGTTTTTAACATTCATGAAGCTGATACCTTTCTTTAAGCTTTCTATACTTTCAATTAAACCATATTGAATTGTTGGAAACATTTTAGCATATCACTTAGTGTCTAATATCCGGCAGTAGTGTACCTAAAGCTGAAGTTATCCATATATGTTTTCATCCACTTATGATAGCTTGTTTATATGATATGCATTAGATATGTGAATAATGTCATAGTTTGCATCAACCAACTTAAATATAGTTGGCTATTATTGTATGATAAGCATAGCATAGCCTTGCCTATCTCGACTAAAGGTACATAGGAAAAAGAAAAACTGAAAGGATCTGAAAATTAAATTACAAACATTTATGCCACATGGTCTTGATCCTATTATTAGAATCTCTTATAATTATTATTATCAAAGACTCATTAAAATTCTCAAATTTATGTACACGATACACATCCCTGAAAACGTTAATCAATGCTATTGTTTTATAAAGTGAAAGATGTATTCACCCAAAAAAAAAAAGTGAAAGATGTTCCTTTAAGCAATCATAATTGCACAACATGCACTCATTCTTTACATACTCTTTTCCAAGTCACTGGATAATGATGTGTTCCCATTGTTAACTTTTTTGAGCAGTCCTTACTATGCTCATATGCTCATGTGTGCACAACTCATTCCCTTAGGTTAAATTTCCCGTGTCTGAAGTCTCCTAAGACATTATTTCTTCATAGAAACTGTGATTTTAAAATATTACAAAACTAATTCAGTATATATTGTATTGCATATCCTAGGTACCTGTTGATATAGCTCCGACCTTTCCTATTGCCAACAAAATATTTCAATGAAGGCAAGAGAATCAATGTGCAAAAATTTCCATGTTGTCATCTTTTCATTAGTGAGGAAAAATTTATTCAACTAAGACATCTTCTCGTTTCACTAGTTGTTACTATGAAATGATGACATACTTGTTTCTTTGGGATGTTGTTGTTTTCCGTTGATTAATTCAAAAGGAAAACAATCAATTTTAGAAAAGAGTTTTAAACCTTGTCTTAATTACAAGGTTATTATGTAATGATGAATGACTGAACTAATATTGAATCGTATTGATTCTAAGGATTTTGATTCCATTCTTGTTGATGGTCCTTTGTTGGTAGGACATGGTGAAAGGTATCATTGTAAACCTTATATAGGGTTATTACATGTTTTGATCTTGAAATAGAGCAACATCTCACTTCTTCCACCAGAAAAAGAAATTAAGTCAAACAATAAACAATCACTACTACAAAAAAGGCATTTAACATCGTCGAAATGACATCGGTTGTATGAGGACCGATGTAAAAAAATGTGCGGTGGCATTTTTGTAAATAAGTGGACGTAGTTAACATCGGTTGCCTCATAAGAGATGTCATTCATCTTCGTTAACATCGGTTATACCTCATAACCGATGTCATTTGTCTTCGTTAACATCGGTTATACCTCATAACCGATGTTATCCATGTCAGTACTAGACAATATACATTCTACATCGTCCATTTAACATCGATTATGTGAGAAATGATGTTAAAAAATGCACGGTGGCATTTTTGTAAATAACTGATAGTCGTTAACATCGGTTATCTAATAACCGATGTTGTAAATCATTATTGACATCGGTTATATTTAATAACCGATGTTGTCAATGCTTGTTGACATCGTTTCTATATGACAACCGATGTTGTCAATGTTTTCTAAGCCTTCTAAGATCAGTTTGGTTCTCAGTCTCTGGCACGTCCCTCACTTTCGTTCGTCTCTGCCATCCCTAGTGCTCTCACTCTTTCGTTTGTCCAACCCTTCAACCAGCGTCACCGTCGCCCTGTGTCACCATCATTGTCGCCCCTTGTCTTCTATTTGCCCCGTCGTGTTCACAAACCCTTCTCCCTCGCACTGACGAACCACCATTGTTCGTTCTCTTCCTGACAAACACCACCTCCATTGCACTACACTGCTCCATCACTGCCATTACTCTCAACAATGAAGAACTCGCGCCGTTGTTGAAAGGGTCAGTGTTATTGTTGTCGCAACCTTCGACTTCTCTTCCTCATTACACAGTTGTTGCGCCAGGTACCCTCTTCGCTATCTTCTTTGCCTCTTATTTTTGTTTTTTTCTTCCATTGATTTGCTTCTCTGACCACTGATTCTTCCAGCACTTTGTTCGCACCCATTACAAGAAACCATTTTGCCATTAAACGCACCTCTGTTGGCCAGCGCGTGTCCTCTAACCCAGTCAGGTAATAGCTTGCCTTTTCTTTGATGCTTTTTGCCTGTTTGATTAAATGCCCCAATAGTAGTTTACTGGATTTATTCTGGGATTTACGTTGTTTTGGGGTTGTTTGCTGGGAATTATCTGTTACATTTGAAGCAGGAAGAGGATGAAAAAAATTTGGTCTCAAAGGGTGCTGTGGTTAAAGGTGTTATTCTCTAACAGCTAGTTGAGGCTGTGGTTGCAACTCTGTTTGTTTGACGTGATTGAAAATTCTAGACATTTTGAAAGTTTAAATTGATTTTTTTTTCATTTGTAAAATGTCTTATTTGGGTAAACTAATTTTTTTTTATAAATTATCCTCTTGTTGACTTGCAAACCTTGCAGTGTTTTTTATTCATGTGAAATTGAGTACTTGATTGTTTTTTATTCAGAAAAAACTGAGAAATACTCAACTAGGACAAAGGGAAGAGATAATTTTGACCAGCATTGACAACAAGAGGGCTACTCCTGTAAGTACAGAAAACTTTCTATCAAGAGTTAATATTTTCAGTTCTAATGATAGAACTGCAGAGAATGAGAATGATTTCTGTTGTGCGGTTGTGCCTTTCTTTTAGCTTTCCTTTCAATGCATCAAGTTTCTATTTATCTATTTATTTTGGCAATATAAATAAAGATTGAACATCAAGACTTCCACCTGAATTCTACCCAATTTTCACTGCTTGAGTTATGCTAAGTGGTACATTGATCTATAACTTTACATTGAAAGTAAATTTATTTCTTAAAATAAACTAGAAGCTGCCCTAATAATTGTCTAAGTGCAAGGGACCCTTTCTCTGAATTTACCTATTTTTTCTCATTTGAATATTTTTCCTAGGCAAATAATTTGATTATTATGAATTTTAGTTCTTGGTAGGAGTGGCATTCTATCTAGGTGTATATTAAGGATGTAATTATACTACTCTAACGTCCATAGTAAAAACAAGCTAGGGATATATTTTAAAGTGTTAGCAAACTCTGGGAAAAGACTAAAATATTTTAAAAAGTCTTTATATTGAGATTGGATTTGGTACATGGAAGCCATGTACTAATGTTAGTTTAGAACTTTGTTGTTACTCTTTGTTAGCTACTTAGCATTTTATTTTTCTTTTCCTTTATATTTTATACTTTACCAAAAGGAAATACTGAGATTGATGTTTGTTATTATCTTATCATTTCTTCCTTAGTTTTAGGCATTATAACTTAATAATTTGTTTTACAATTTAACACCATAAATGGCCATATATTCTCTGTTATTATCAATTTCCAGCACTTCTATTTATCTTTTAAGATTTGAACCATAAATGAAACACGATTTAATTTGCAGACTCTTTTTCCTTTGTTGTTTCCACCGTCATCACTGCACTTTTTGTTATTGTTAGTGAGCATCTTTTCAGGTACGTATCTCATTCTTACACTTCAGTACTTGTTACAATTATAATAATGCTTTATAACTTGTTTGTGTAATTTATGAGTATTATTTTTTATTCAAGTTAAGCATTATGAGTGAACCTTAGTTTCCCGTTTGAGGTTTAATACAATGATTAATACGGATAGTTTGGATTAATCATTGTATTGAATCTTGAATTGTCCGTTTGGACAGTTTGGGAATAGTAATTTTTTTATACTTGATTCATACATAGAGGTTGAGTCTCTTTTGTTAAATTTGATGAAATTTCGATTTAGTGCATTTCATTTTGTTCTCCGGGTGCATACTTGATTGTGGTGGAATTTATGTCACCACTTTCATGTCGTGTACTTGGAGATCAATGCGAAATGCTGTCGAAAATTCGTCAAATTTAACGAAAGAGACTAAAGCTCTATGTATGAATCAAGTATAAAAAAAATGTCTTCCTGAATGGGATAGGGCCACATCTTTTATGAAAAAGTGAGATCTTCATGCATGTCACAGAAGAGGAAAGATGGATCGAAGTTGGATGAAAGCTATTCGCATCACTGAGGAGTATGAGAATGGGGTTGAAAAGTTTTTGGAATTTGCTCAACAAAATTCAGCGAATATGGGGGGAAAATATTATTGTCCTTGTGTTAACTGTCTGAATGGGAGACGACATGTCGTGGACGACATAAGGACACATCTTCTCTGTGACGGGATTCTTCAAACATATACAAGATGGATATGGCATGGTGAATTCATAGACATGCCGACGGTGTCCCAAACTGAGTCTGTTGTTGATGTTGAAATGGGAGATCGATTAGAGGATATGATCCGAGATGTTGGACAAGAGTCTTTTCATCAAGCACATGCCCCTTTGTATGATGCATTGGAAAGTGATTCGAAGAAGCCTTTGTATGTAGGGTGCAACAACTTCACACGGTTGTCAGCGATGTTAAGTTTGGTCAATTTGAAGGCAAGATATGGGTGGAGTGGTAAAAGCTTCACTGATTTGCTTGAGGTGTTGAAAACGATGCTTCCAAAAAATAACACGTTGCCGAAAAATAACTATGAGGCAAAGAAGATACTGTGTCCGGTGGGTATGGAGTATTAGAAAATACATGCATGCCCTAATGATTGCATATTGTACAGAAATGAGTTTGAACATATGCATAAATGCCCCATGTGTGGAGTGTCACGGTACAAATTGAAGGATGACGCGTGTGGTAGTGATGAAAGCACAAACAAAGAGTCCCCAGCAAAGGTGTGTTGGTATCTTCCAATAATTCCAAGGTTTAAACGATTGTTTGCTAATGGAGATGACGCAAAAAACCTGACATGGCATGCAGATAGTCGAAAATGTGATGGATTGCTCCGGCATCCGGCTGATTCTCCCCAGTGGGACAATGTTAATCATTTGTTTCCAGATTTCGGGGAAGAGTCAAGAAACCTTAGGCTTGGACTTGCTACCGATGGAATGAATCCTTTTGGTAACTTAAGTACTAACCACAGTTCATGGCCTGTTTTGCTAGTAATTTACAACCTACCTCCTTGGTTGTGCATGAAGCGAAAATACATTATGTTGTCTATGATGATTTCGGGTCCAAGACAGCCAAGAAATGACAATGATGTTTATCTAAGTCCGTTGATTGAAGACTTGAGAAAGTTGTGGGACGAAGGGGTTGATGTCTTTGATGGGAATCGCAAGGAAACCTTCAAGTTGCGTGCAATGGTATTTTGTACCATTAATGACTTTCCAGCATATGGGAATTTGAGTGGATATAGTGTTAAGGGGCATCACGCATGTCCTATATGTGAAGAAAACACAAGCTACGTGCAACTCAAGCATGGAAGAAAGACAGTCTACACTAGGCATCAGAGATTTCTCAAACCATATCACCCGTATCGGCGATTGAAAAAAGCTTTCAATGGAAGACAAGAGGATGTAAGTGCACCGATACCTTTGACTGGAAAGCAGGTTTATGAGCGGGTGGAGGAAATCCAAAATATCTTTGGGAAGACGCAACAGAAGGATACAAGTGAGAAAAGAATATGGAAGAAGAGGTCGATATTCTTTGATCTTCCATATTGGTCCGATCTAGATGTTAGACATTGTATAGATGTTATGCATGTGGAGAAAAATGTGTGTGATAGTTTAATCGGCACGCTTCTTAACATTAAAGGCAAGACAAAGGATGGTCTGAATGCTCGGCAAGATTTGGTTGAGATGGGTATACATGAGCAGTTACATCCAAGGTCAGAAGGTAAACGAACATATTTGCCCCCAGCATGCCATACTTTGTCCAGAGAAGAGAGAAAAAGTTTTTGTCAGTGTCTACGGGATGTTAAGGTGCCATAGGGATACTCTTCAAATGTAAGGAGTCTTGTATCGATGAAGGATCTCAAATTAGTTGGCTTAAAGTCTCATGATTGCCACGTCTTGATGCAACAAATTCTAGCCGTGGCGATACGAAACATCTTGCCTAACAAAGTCAGGGTTGCCATAACTCGCCTGTGCTTATTCTTCAATGCAATATGTAGCAAAGTAATTGACCCTGTAAAGTTGGATGACTTGGAAAATGAGGCTGCTATTATCTTGTGTCAGTTGGAGATGTATTTTCCTCCTTCATTTTTTGACATCATGGTTCACTTAATTGTTCATCTATTGAGGGAGATTAGATTATGTGGACCCGTTTATTTAAGGTGGATGTACCCAATTGAGCGATACATGAAGATCTTAAAAGGGTATACGAAGAATCAATACCGTCCTGAGGCATCCATTGTTGAAAGGTACATTGCAGAAGAAGCTATTGAGTTTTGTTCAGAGTACATGGAGAAGACGAAACCTGTCGGGGTTCCTGAGTCTCGTCACCAGAATAGAGTGAGAGGTAAGGGTACACGAGGGTTACTTGTTGTAACCATGGGTCTCAAGGCACTGAATGAAGCACATTTGTATATATTGAATAATACCGATGAGGTGACCCCATACATAAATGCACACAAAGAATTTGTGAAGGCAAGTAACCCAAAAATGAACAAGAATCGGGTGTTGATTGAGCATAACAAAACTTTCTTAAACTGGTTTAAAGACACCATTTTTGCTCTTGATGATCCTTCTGAAACGTTAAAGTGGTTAGCAAATGGGCCTAAGCTAAATGTTCCAACTTGGAAGGCATATGATATCAACAAGTATTCATTCTACACGAAGTCACAAGATGACAAGAGTACAGTTCAAAACAGTGGGGTTAGTCTTCGGGCTGAATCAGAACACTTTTCTAGTGCAAAAGATAACAACCCCAAATTGGGGTCCATGTCTTACTTTGGAGTGATTGAAGAAATCTGGGAGGTTGATTATACTATTTTCAAAGTGCCTATTTTTAAGTGTAATTGGGTTGATAGCAACACCAGTGTGAAGACTGATGATTTGGGATTCACTTTTGTAGACCTTACAAAGGTTGCTTATAAGGACGAGCCTTTCATCTTGGCAGAACAAGCAAAACAAGTGTTTTATGTCGAAGATCCCTGTAATGCAAGGTGGTCAGTGGTTCTACAAGGAAGAACCAGCGGTGTTATTCATGAAAATGATGATTCAACACTTGATATTTGTGAGCCTCCCTCTTTCTACACATGCATGCCTACCATCATTGAAGAAAATGAGGAGGATGGCGTACACGCAAATCGTCATGATCATGATGAAGGCTTATGGGAGAACATTCCTACCTAACCATGTTATATATAAGTAATGTCTATGTTATTGTATACTTTAATAATTTTGTCAACTTATTTTTTATCTCCATTTACAATTTATAAACTTTGTACAATTGCAAATAACACTTAATTTTTTGTTTGTTTGAACAGGCACATGGGTACACCACCAGGTTCCCCTCATCCTGAGTCATCAGCTCCTTCTGAGTCTACGTCCAGGAGGACTAGACAATCCACACGACTCAAAAAATTCACTGCTAAACGCTTGTCTGGGGAGAAGCCACGAGTTGATGTCGATCCTGCAACTGGGAAAGCTTCAGGTCCAAATAGATCACATTTTAGGACCTATTTGGGGATTGCTGCCCGAGACAGGGTAGATATTACATATAAAGATTGGCACCATGTGCCGAAAACTAAGAAGAACATGATTTGGGAGGACATTCTGGTATTTTCAATAAACTCTTTATGTTATAGTAATTGTATGTATTTAACTTGCATATTATTGTCATTGACTGTTACATATGATTCTCTGTTGAAGGAACAATTTGATATTCCAAAAGCGTCCAAGGCTAGGAGGAAAATTATTTCCCATGTGGGAACAAGATGGAGGCAGTTTAAGGCTGACCTTACAAGGAAATATGCACTTAAAAAAAAGAAGGGTGATGAGGAGGAAGAGGTACATGAGGATGATGATGACATTCCTTGTGTAAAATTTGGCATTGAGAAGGACATGTGGAGGGAATTTAAAGCCAGCCGTAATACTTCTGCTTGGCAGGTAAGTTGTGGGCAATGTTTTTTAATTTGTCTATATCAAAATTTGATTAATTATTTTGCTGAAAGTATGTCTTATTATTCACAGAAAATCAGACAGAAGGCTCAAGAAATCCAGAAAAATAACAACATGCCACATGTGATGTCTCGTGGGGGTTATGAATGGCTTGAGGAAAACATGATGGCCGAGAAGATGAAGAAAAAATAGGCTGAAGCTGCTGAATCTGGGAGTACAAGTGTAGTTGATCCTCCATCTCCCATTAAACGACATGTGAAGTGGAAGAAGGCCCGTACAAAACGTTCTGGGCAGATGACATCTGAGGCAGCACAACAAGTTGCTGATAGGATTGTAAGTTATTATGCAGCTTAAAATGTAACTACATATAGTAACGACACAAGTTGACTCCTTTATCTTTTTTTGCTTGTAGGATTCCCTAGAGGAGCAGTGCATACAGGGTACCTTTGTTCCCCATGGACGTCAGGATATACTGACCACTGCTATTGGTCGACCGGAGCACGGTGGTCGTGTTCGTGCTACTGGAGTTGGTGTGACCATTAACCATTACTTTGGACCACTATCACGTGGCTCGCATACTTCTTCATCCATCACTGCAGAGCTTGTGGCTTCTTTGAAAGAGAGCTTGAAAGAGAGCTTCAGAGAGGAGTTCAGAGAGGAGTTTAAAGAGGAGTTTAAAGAGGAGTTTAAAGAGCAGTTAAAAGAGGAGTTTAAAGATGAGCTAAAGAGAGAATTGTTAATGGAGTTGAGCCAGATGACCTCCTAGCAGCCGCCTGAGCATGTTCACCCATATGTAGCTCCTTCCGGTGCCCGTGTTAGCACAAAGGGGAGTTGTGCTGGTACTGATATTCACCCCTCAGGGGAGGAGCCTGGCACTGACACAATAGCTGATCAGTGTGGCTTCTATGTTGATGAGCAGCCTCCCCGCTTGGTGGCCATTGGGAGAGTTTATCATGGGGCTTCAATCATACACCACACATGTTTGACGGATGATATGGTCAAGGTGGGTGTTGAAGAGGTTCTAGATGCTACTGCTCGAGTCCCTTTACCGACTAACGAGGTTCAATTAGTGGGGGACGCCCTAAACACCTTTATTGCATGGCCGAGTCATCTTGTGAAGCCTGTTTCATGGGAGGTAGCACGGGAGGTAGCTTCTTTAACTAATTTTATTTTTTGGTATAATCAATACAATTGAATAGAATAAATTGTTGACTACAAGTAACTTGTATTTATTAATTGTGTAGGATTGTAAACAGAGACCAAAGGAACCAGTTGAACCTCATGATAGGTCGGTCCCTGATGATGATCCATTATTAAATTTGGTACAGGTTAGCCTGTTACTTTTCAGACATCCTTTCCAGGTGTCGTGGGATGCGAGATTGTTTGGGGTGCATAATGAATAGTTCCCCATCTACATAAATCATAGTGATGTTGGGGAGATATTGAGTGGCAATCAATATCTTAATATCAGTGTTATACAGTTGTGGATGACGTAAGTACATTTTAATTTTAGGTCAATTACCTATTTAATTGTAAGTGATTAACAATTTACATTTATTTGAACAAAAATAGGTTTTTGAATGACTTATGTATGGAATTGGAGCATGGTTCTGTCTATGGACTCCTTGAGCCTCAGAGCATACAGAGATCAGGGAATACGCGAGATCATGCTCAAAATTACATTCAAAGATGGATACATGAATCTCAAAAAGAAGTCTACCTAGGAGCTTACTTAAATAAGTAAGTAAAATTTCATTAATAAATGCATTTAAATAATGATTGCATTGTTACTAATAACTATTTTCCAATGCAGCCAACATTGGCAACTCCTGGTTATTTGTCCTAGGTCCAATGTTGTTGTCTGGTTTTGTTCCCTACACAAGAAGCCCGATGTAGACATCAAAGCCACAGTTATAGGGTACGTTTAAATTTGTAACAAATTGATTGTATCGAACCTATTATACATGAATATCTTGGTCTTACAATTATATTTGCATGTTTCTTTTAACCAGTGCTTTAAAGGGCTTGCAAGGTAACCAACCAAGTAAATTGAAGAAAATTGATTGGATAAATGTAAAAGTAAGTAATTTAACCAATGTTTGAATATCCAAAATGTTTACTTAGTTTTTTTTTTACAATAATTTGTCTTAAACACTATTAAATTTCATATTGAATTTAGTGTAATCTACAAAGCGGAGGCACTGAGTGTGGCTATTATGTCATGCATTGGATGTGGACCATCATCCATGGGGGATTCAGGGATAACTGGGAAACGGTAATATATTTGTTTACTTTAATAGGTTTCATTTATTATAACTATTAATATTCGATGTGATTAACTAACATTTGTTTATATATGTAGACATTTTGCGATTCTCAACCATTGGAGGCAACGACAATTGAAGATATTCGCATTCAGTGGGCACGATACTTTTTGAGAGTTAGAAACGAAGCACTGAACAAATTAGTAGAATGTTAGCTTATTAATGGATTCTATTTGTATATTGGATATATTGCTTAATGTTTGTTTATACATTAATTAGTATTTTATTTATAATAATATAAAGCATAGATAATTGATTATTAATTATACAAATTGCCTGGGTCTGGATTTTTCTTTGAAATTACAGGTTTGGTTCAATCTAAAACAGAACGCTAATAAAAAAAACTGCATAAACAACATCGGTTATGGCAAAAACCGATGTTGTTAGGTGACAAACAACATCGGTTGTCCCAGAACCGATGTTGTTTGCGCATAAACAACATCGGTTCTAGGACAACCGATGTTGTTTGTCACCTAACAACATCGGTTTTTGCCATAACCGATGTTGATTTCAACACATATTTTGACTATTTTGGCACAAACAACATCGGTTTTGGGATAACTGATGTTGTTTGTCACCTAACAACATCGGTTTTGGGAAAAATCGATGTTGTTTTCAACACATAATTTTCACTATGTGGGCTTCCTTTGACATCGGTTGTGCTCCGAACCGATGTTGTATTGTATTTTAACATCGGTTCAAGAACCGATGTTGAAAGTTGTCCACTTTCAACATCGTTCAATACAACATCGGTTAATAACCGATGTTAAAAGCCTAAAATAACCGATGTTAAATGCCTTTTTTGTAGTAGTGAATATCTTGAATTAAGAAGCTTTATCTTCAGTATATATGCTTTTTCAATTCAAATTTTGTTCTATAGTAAAAAGCATAATTGACATTGAATATATAAGAGCAACATTAATTGTCTTGCTTAACTCGCTTTTATTTTTAAGGAATGGTACCCAAAGAAGATTGCACTGTTGGAGAAGTGTACTCTGCAGTCAGCTAGAGGAACGTTTCTTATTTAAGCAATGGTTTATTACCATAGAAAATGGGACAAACCGACAGAATGCAAAATCAACAAAAAAAATAAAATAAAATACAAGCACTAAAATTTAAAAAATACAAGATTAAAATTGATTCCAAGAAAAATCAGCAAAAATACAATTAATTCTTGCAAAATCAACAAAAAATGACACAATGGGAGAACTATTGCTAACAACTCTTATATGCAATTGGGACTTTTAAAACAAGGTAGTGAGGAAAAAATAAGGTGGATGAGTGAGAGCACATGAGCTTGAAATGAGTGAGTGGAAGAGAGGTGGAAATAAGGAGAAGAGTGAGAGGGAAAATGAAGGAGAAAGTGGTGTCTCAAGGTGATGAAAACAAATATTCCCATGCTCCATCCTCTAAATAAGAAATTTTAGGTCAATCTTATTGAGGTTCTGTTAAAGAAATTGCTAATAAGAAACTATGAACAATTTGTTCATACATTATTCTATGCCAAATTAGTTGGGTTATTCAACATTGTTTTATATGGTGTGTCCTTGTAAAAGGCATGTTGTAAGAGGAAAACAACCAAATGTTGTGGGGAAGGGAAAATAAAGGGGAGAGAGAGATATTGTGTATGTAAAAATAAGAGTAAATAATGACACATGTTGTGCACAGTACTTTAAAGTATGGTTTGCATGGGCTATTGTTATTTTAGGAAATTTCAATATCTTGCTCTTTCCACAATTGCTGGTGGGTTTGTTCCTCATTATATATGAATTCTGTAGGAGAAAAAAAATATAAATTTTTGAACTTCGAAAACAATCTAAATTAAGAAACCACATTACTATTGTTGATGGTTGCAGGTTCTCAAGTACATCTTTCTCAAATTGTGAATCCTGTGGGTCACTGCCCCACTCCAGCGTAAGTTCCTCAATATGCTCTTTTTTCTTTAAGTCAGCTTGAAATGCATCCTTGGGATCAACAACATTTTGTAGTTTCAAAATGGAAAGTGTACCTTGCAAGTAAGGAAATTTTCTTAATTCTCCAATAGTTACTCCATCTTCTCTACCTACAAAAAAGAAGTCAACACACGGAGATCTTGTAGCTTGCATACTTGTGCTGGCATCTCCAACAAATTTGTGCCTCTAATATCAAGGTGGCATAGATTGACCAAATTTCCTATCTGTTCTGGCAGCTGTGTAAGAAAATTACAACCTGATAATTTCAAAGTCTGCAAATTGTAAAGCCTAAAGGTTGCATTGGGCAACGTTTTGATTGAAGTATAGGAAAGGTCAAGATACTGCAAAAGCACCAAATTGCTTATTAAATCAGGCAGGTCAATGATATTTTTGAATGAAGACAATGACAATGTTCGCAAATATCTTAGCTTTGGCAGCCAATCATGTGACACCTTTTTGGTTACATAACATCCATAGGGTCCATATTTAGATAGTGGTAAAAAGGTTCACAAAAACTTTAGCTCATACAAACCCTCAAATGTTTTAGAGACACCATAATATCTTCTAGGAAATGCTAGATGGCGAACAGTTCCTTGGATTTCACCACCTTCAAAGTAGGAAGAACTTTTTCCAGATATAAGTCTAGATAAATCATAGATGAGGTCATGCATTAGAAACTTCTCCACTTGAGTCTTGTCTTTTTCAATTAAAGATCGTGATAATAATTCATTAAAGTTGTCATCACCTGCTGATTCCATTGCTTTCTCCGCGTGGATTTGTTGAAGAAAGCCTTCAGCCATCCATAACAAAATCAATTCCTTCCTATCCAACAAATATTGTTTTGGGGAAAATTGAGCAATAAGCAAAGCATCTTTTCAAATGTGTTGGGAGATGAAGATAACTTATGCGTAAAGCTGGTAAAACCTCTTCATATGCCCACAAGTTGCTGTTCAGAATTTTATTCCATTCCTTTGCATCAACATTTGATCGCAAAAGACCTCCCAACGTTTTACCAGCTAAAGGTAGGCCATTGCATTTTCTTGCAATTTTCCTACCAATTTCTTCTAGGATTGGATATTTGTCGTAACCTTCATTTCCAAATGCGTGTTCAACAAGTATACACCAACAATTTTCATCTGTTAGATGTTTTAGCTCATAAATGGGAAATGTATGTGTCATTTGTGCAACTTTCTGTTGTCGGGTTGTCACAATAATTTTACTTCCCTTTTTCCCACTGCTAAGAGGTGCTATTAGGTGATGCCAATATACTTCTCATTCCAAAGGTCATTGAGCACAAGCAAGAATTTTTTATCTTTCAAGCCATTCTTCAACTCAACACGAAGAGCATCAAAATTAGTACTATAACAATTTTTAGAAGTAACAGATTCAACAAGTATCTTTGTTACCCTAAACACATCAAAATCATCAGATTGTTGGAATGAAATTTTAGTAGTGAAGGAAATATGAGAATGGAGAGACTAGAAATTTTATAAGGAAGAGGCTACTTGTATAATTGATCACTTCTTGTATTTTTGGCTTAATACAAGGACATCACACCTATTTATACTAGTGGCTCCTCCTAAACCAATGGTTAGGATTTTGCCAACACAAATTTAATCTAATGGCTACAAATGACTTTCTAGAATTTTCTACATAAATACAAACCTACTCACACATTCTAGATAATTCTATATGCTACTCTAGAATTATCTTCTAAAGAGTTTCTTCTAGAACATGCTTCTAGAATTTTAGCTTAGGATGTTTCTAGAAATTGGGCTTTTATTTAGACAAATAAGGCCCAAAATCAAGTTTATATTTCAACACAGATACCCATGCCCAAGTTTTCAAATCAAAATGTTTCTGCATTTCAACTTTTTCAATGTATACTTAGGTTTTTCCTGATTTATCCTGGCTATGAAGAGTAAAAATAGTTGAAAACATGTTACAAAGTAGCTTATAACAAGGGGACAAATCCTGGTTCAAACAAAAAGATGCATGAACATAACAGTGCTGTTTAAGAATAGTTAATTATACATTTTGTATACATTTATGAATTCCTAAAACTGGACTCCTCATACCTCATTTTTTGATGCTTCTAAATTAGCATTCATGTTTACACGGTTTGTGACTTTGTGTTTTCACTGTTCACAACACCTCAATTGTAAACCTGCTAATTAACCTCTAACACTTGAAATTAACTCATTTATATAATAAGGGGTTAACTAAGATTTTAGTCCTTGAACTTTTTCAAAATTCAGGTTTTAGTCCTTGAATAAAAGTTTGATTTGTTAAGGTCCCTCAACTTTTCCATTAAGATTTTTTGTCCCTGAACAAAAAATTGATCGGTCAAGGTCCCTAAACTTTTTAAGAACTCGGTTTTTAGTGCTAAACAAATGTTTGAACCCCATTATTTTATTTATTTAATGGGATTTCAAGGACTAAAAATCAAATTTTTAAAAAGTTTAAGGACCTTGACCGGTTGAACTTTTGTTCAAGGATTAAAAACCTTAGCTAAAAAAAAGTTGAGGGAGTCAACCTTTTGTTCAGGACTAAAAACCGAATTTTGAAAAGTTTAGGAACTAAAAATTTAATTAACCATATAATAAGTTTAAGTTAAGTTTTTTTTTTTTTTTATGAGTTTCAAGTTATGTTTAAACTTACTTATCTATTAAAACAAAGGCTAAAATAACTTACTCTTTTACTCTATCATCTTATTTTCTTAATTTCAGTTTAATCCCTTAATTTTAAAAAGTTTCACTTTAACCTCTTAAAATATCTATATTAGACCAAATTGATTATTTAATTAATTTTATTATATTAGCAGTGTTAATTTCACCTAACATGTCAAACCTTCATATGATGTGACATCTTATAGTTTGTCACGAATCACCAAATTAATATACTAAACTGACAAAAAAAAATGAACTTAATCTAATAGAGAGACACTTTAAGAGATTAAAATAAAAAATTTTAAACATAAGGAATCAAAATGGAAAAAAAAAAAGAAACAAAAAATATTTTAATTTAAATTTTAACTTAATGATAAACTTTCTCTATAAACTAATTTTCGACCCGTTATTTTAGTTGTTCATTTAATTTATTAACCTTTATATATTAGCGTATATTATAATCATAAATTAATAAAAAGTCCATTAAAAATTAATATTAAAATCATATTATAAGTATAGTAGTAATATTAAAATAAAAGATAAGTATTGTATAGTATAACAATGTTTAAAAATAGTAGTTGAATAATAAAATTAAGGTTAAATTATAATTTTGATTCCCTTTAATTTGTGATCTACGATTTTGGTTTTCTTATTTTTTTCATGATTTTGGTTCACCTATTTCAGATTATTTGCAATTTTGGTTCAATCCTCAATTTTACATAGGCTTATTTTGTTGTTTTTTACATTTTAATTAATCAAAATTATTTTTATGGTACCTTAAGTGAATATGTTAGGTACATCATTTGTTTTTTTGACAGAAGATTTTAGGTACATGGTTCAATTAGACCAAAATTGTAAATTTATAAAATAAGGAACCAAAATTGTAGAAAAATAGGGATCAAAATCGTGGACCAAGAATTAAAAGGGGACTAAAATTTCAATTTAACCTAGAATTACAATTCAATAATATTTTTACCTTCTTAATTTTATAATATTATTTATTTTGTTAATATTTTTAAATAATATTTTTTTTTACATAAAATAAGATTTTTTAGAAGGTAAAAAGTAGGAAAGTTATAAAATTAAATATGTAATATGAATCATCATTAAAGGATATTCTTATGATTTTATAATTTTTTTAAATGTAAAAGGTTTCAATATCAATTTTGATATATTGTTATATTGAAATGTAAAAGGTTTCAATCTCCAATATTCAATGTTAAATTTAAAATCTCTTGACAAACAAATTATGAATTATATAATCAGAATATTTAATTTTTAGGGAAAATTCCAAAAAGAAACGTATCATATATTTTAAAATAGATAATTAAATTAATCTCTAAAAATATAATTTTAATTTGTTAGTTTTAAAATTATAAAATTATGTTCAAAATTTTTTAAGTATATTTTATCAATTAAATTAAGCTTCATATTAATATTTTTTAGAAAATAATTTAATCAACAAAGTTTATATTTATAAACTAATTTGATCTATGAAATAGTAAATATAAAATACTATAATATGCTAAAAAAATTATTATGATCATAAAAATATAAAATAATAAAAATGATTATGGAGTCATATTATAATAAAAATTAATAAAAAGACAAAAATAAAATTAATATTGAGTTCATATTATAATAATAGCAATAATACAAAATAAAATATAGTAATCGTGTAGATAAATATATAACCATGTTTAAAAAATAGTAGTTGAATAATAAACATATAAAAATATTTAACAAAATTTCAATTTTACCTAGAATAATTAATGTATACAATTCAATAATATTTTTACCATCTTAATTTTGTAATAATAATTATTTCTAAAATATTTTTTAAATAAGTTGTTTTAAGAAAGTAAAAGTAAGAAAGTTATAAAATTAAATTTGTAATATAAATCATCATCAAAAGATATTCTTATGATTTTATAAATTTTTAAATGTAAAAGGTTTCAATATCAATTTTGATATTTTTTTATATCGAAAATACTATTGAATTGTATAGATATTATAAAGTTAATATAATCATACAAATGATTTTCTATTATTTAGTATTTTTTTGGGGCATGTAACTTGTTAATTGAGATAAATATTGAATAAATAAATATATAAAAATGTTTAAAAAACAGTAGTACTGAAACAAATGATATTATAAGAATAAGAAGGTAAAAATATTATTGTATTTTAAATATTATAAAGTTAATATAATCATTAAAATGATTTTCTATTAGTTTTTTTATTTTAAATAAGTATTTAATACATGAAATATTTCTAAATTTAAAATATAAAACACTATTTTGAAATATTTTTTAACGATTTATATTTTTAAGAAAATTACTATAAAGCATTGATAAAAAAAAAATCACTGTAAAACAACACATAAATTCATACTATAATATTTTTTTGAGTATATATCGACGAAATGAGATTAAGAAAGTGAGTCGTAAATATAAATTGATAATGGGCTGACATATGAAAACAATAACTAATAAAACGACATTATTTTTTCATCCTCATTTTTTCCTATTATCATGCGTAAGTGACTCGGGGAGTAGCAAAGTCCTTTTATTTTTAAAACAAAAAGCTGCACGTGTAGGTTGTGTAATTGACAGTTTCACACCTGAATAAAAATAGCAATACAAAATGATAATTTTGTCCCTGCTTTTAGGTTGGAATAACAATAGGCAAAAGGAAACCCTTGACTTAACTACTTTATATATATATATATTAATGATACTATTTATAGGAGAAAAAAATACATTTTTTTATAAGTTAAAATTAACATGTATATTAGTTTAAAATATTTTTTTTAAAAAAAAAATTAATTAATATAAAAAGTTTCTCCAGATCAGCTTCTGCAAAAATAAATTTTAACTTACAATTTTCTCCTTTTTTTTCTCATATATAAGTGTTTATCGAGAAATTTATTCAAATATATAAGGCTCTAAGTTGCAATAATGATACTCTCACTGTTGATGGGTTTTCTATATTTGCAAATGTGTGCCTCAATAATGCAATATTGTTTACTTATATTTAGTAGTCCCACCGGGAACAATAGCATACAAAAAGAAATGTACTATAGACAAAGAGGTTAGTAGTTGTGCCAATTTTTTAATAAAAAAAAATTCAACAATCACGTACGTAAGAATTTCTTTCCATAATTTTTTTAGTATGTAATTCATAATTTCAATACAATATGAATAGACGAGCTTGAATCATAAGGTTTAAGCGTAATACTTATTATATTATATATGAACCAATTATGTATGAGTATATGAACGAATTGGAAGGAGCTCAATACTTAAATTTGATTTGTTTATTTATTTAAATAAGTTAACTTTAAAACATAGACTTAATTTATTAGAGAAAAAAATGAAAATTGAGTTTATTTTGTTTAACTAATTTATAACTTAATTTTTCTTTATTTATCATCAAATATATTTTTGAAGTGTTTTTAAAGTTTATTGTAAAATATTCAATAGATGTTTTCATGTTAGAAAATGAGATAAAAGTAAAAATAGAAAATAAATAAAATAGTTTTTGGACATAATTATGTAGCGATACGTTTTTAAGTTAATATATAATTTACTAAATATATCTATTTCATGTAAAATTAACTACTATACTACCATTATTTTTGTTCTTGTTATACACAAGTTGTTCATGAGTCTAATATTAAACCTGCTAAGGGATAAAGCTTGAGATTACCTCATTTTTATAATAAGTAGTTTAAAGTTAAGCTTAAATTTATTTATCTATTTAAACACGTGCATGAACTTGATTGAAGTTGACTGTGAATTGTTTAGCTCATATATATCCCAAGTCCTTAATTATGATTATAAGCTTATTTTTATTACCTTTATATGAGAGATTTAGAAACATTCAGAAACATATTTCTCAGCAATTATCCATTTCCAAACTATAGAACCAAATTAACATATCTAAGTTGCAAAATGGTGCTCCTGCTGTTGGTTTTTTTTTTTTTTATATGTTTGCGAATACCTCAATAATGCAATAGTGATTACTGATTAGTTCTATTCATGTAGTCCCACTGGGAGCGATTGCTTACAAAAAGGAAAGTGCTATCGACAAAGAGAGCAGTTGTTGTGCCAATTTTTTAAATGAAAAAAAAAATGAACAATTAGGTAAGAATTTCTTTCCGTAATTTTTTTTAGTATGTAAGTTATAATTTCAATACAATATCAAGAACAACTTGCTTCACACTCTGAGCTCACCTTGTTAATTTATACTCTACAAAGGGACCTACAACGAAATATAGAAGCGTTCAAATTCCCACGCCTATAGCATATATCTTATCACACTTGACCACAAGTATTCATTTTTAAACTCTTCAACAGTGTGTCAATAAGTCGCTAGTCCGAGTGGAACTGGGCTTGATTCCCTTAAGTAAAGTCTCGAGTTTGAGCCTTACAAATGAAAAAAATGTGGTTGGAAGGAGAGACCTCACTAAAGGTGGTCAGCTAGGTTCTCTAGCGGAGATAAGTTGGTGGATACTACGCATTAATGTCATGTCAAAAAAAAAAAACTCTTCAATAGTGTTTTGTCTTCCGTATTGGAATTTTAATGCTAAGCCACAATCCTAATATAAATTATTGAAAAATCTACCTCATTGAGCAACACTAATGATTTAACACATTGTCTTGAAATAATTATTGAAACATCTACTTGATACATGCCATGATTTTTATCATTCATCAATTTATAATTCATTTTGATTGACAAATTTAATGTTCAATTTTATCAGTATATAATAAAAAAATACCACAAATGCTGGCAATTTACTATAATTTCATCAATTATATTAGACTTCTCAATCCAAAACCAAGATATTTAATTAAAGAAAAATAATAAATACAAACATAAAAATATTCTTATGTGTCGCAAATAATAAACAATTTTTCTTATTTCTTCTTACATATTTATGCAATTCATTTTGTACTAAATGGCATAACTAGGTTTTATGATCATTAGTTACTATACGTGCATTTCATCCAACAAATCCTCTGCGTCTAAAACAACATCTTTCAACTCAGCAAGCCATGCCTTCACTGCTGGAATAGTGATCTGTTTCTCCTCAGCATCATTGAGCACAGCATTGAGTGCCAACAGCTTTATCTTAAGCTCATCCAACAGAGAAATATTCAGCTTTCTATTGGCAAAGAAATCTCGAAACTCTGCAGAAGTGATCCTATCCAACAAGATCTCCACAGAAGCAGAGATGAGTGCCCCTCCCACCATAGCAAGGGCCATTTTTCTTCTCTTGTTTAGCAAATTGTATATTAGAACTCTGCAGCTTTAGTCGAATGCTGAAGGTGATATGGTAGTGACGAATTAAGGTATACTAATGCTTAAGTCGTGTCAATATTTTGATTTCACAGTGATGTAAACGCTTTAGCCACTTTCTTTTTTTATCACAAACATTGACTGACAAATAGTTTATACGGTTAGTAGGTGCCTCAATAATGCTAGTATTTTATTTGCCTCTGTTGAGAAAACAAAGAAAAATACAATAGTTTATTTCCTTGAATGTGACCATCCAACCACTCTGCATTTCGACTTTTTCAATATATACTTCTTCGGTTCTTCCTGATTTCTTCTGGCTAGAAAGTGTAAAAATAGTTGAAAAAATCTTACAAGTAGCTTAACAAGGGAAGAAATCCAGCTTCAAACAAAAAGATGCATGAACATCAAGAGAATTGGTGGCAAATGGCAATATCACAATTCTAGTAATACAGCGAAATGCAGCAAAAAAACTTAAAAACTTCAATTTAAGAAGAGTTAATTATACATTTTGTATACATTTATGAATTCCGAAAACTGGACACCTCATACCTCATTTGTGACTTTGTGTTTTCACTGTTCACGACACCTCAATTGTAAACCTGCTAATTAACCTATAAACTTGAAATTAACTCATTTATATAATAAGCTTAAAGTTAAACTTACTTATCTATTAAAATAAAGGCTAAAATTTACTCTTTTGCTTTATCATCTTATTTTTTTAATTTCAGTTTAATCTCTTAATTTTAAAAAGTTCCACTTTAACCGCTTAAAATATATTTATTAGACCCAAATTGATTATTTGATTAGTTTCTTATATTAACAGTGTTAATTTCGCCTGACATACCAAACTTTCATCTGCTGTGACATCTTATAGGTTGACACGAATCACCAAATTAGTATAGTAATCTAACAAAAAAAGAACTTAATCTAATCGAGAGACACTTTAAGAGACTAAAATAAAATTTTTTAAACATAAGGAATCAAAATGAAAAAAAAAATGACCAAAAACAAAAAAATATTTTAATTTAAATTTTAACTTAAGGATAAACTTTCTCTATAAATACTACTTATAGGAGAAAAAAATAAGAATTTTTTTCTATAAGTTAAAATTAATTTATGTATGAGTTAAAAATAATGTTTTTTTAAAAAAAACTAATTAATATAAAAAAACTTCTCCAAATCAGCTTTTGCAAAAGTAAATTTTAACTTCTAATTTTCTTTTTATTTTTTCTCTTATATATAAGTGTTTATGGAGAAATTTATTCAAATATATAAGGCTTTAAGTTGCAATAATGATACTCTCACTACTGTTGATGGGTCTATATTTGCTAATATATGCCTCAATAATGCAATATTGTTAACTTATATTAAGTAGTCCCATTGGGAAAATAGCATATATACCGGAGGGGTATTCGGCTATATAACTAGCTGAATACCCTCCATATTGGGCAGGTGTTCGGTTATACAACTAGTCGAATATATTTCACAATAGATAAGTATTCGACAAAAAGCTAAGTCGAATACTCTCCACATTCGACTAGCTGTATAACCTGCAGGTTGTAAAAGTATTCGACATCACGATGACCGGATATTGCTGTAGAAGTGTTCAGTGTAGTAATGATCGAATACTACGAAAAGTGTTCAGGCAAAGTTAATCCCATCTGAAAGATATTATCAACATCTGAAAGATATTATCAAGACAATCTAAGATTATAAGGTAATTAAGTCACCCTAATTAACATGGATAAATCATTAAGAGATAATCAGGGCCCATAAAAGTCCAAAGCCCAATAAAATAGGTATAAAAGGGAGTACGATCCTCGAAGTACGGTACTTTTTGTCCTCATTTATTATACACATTAAATGCTCTAAGCCGAAGGCTGACTTGAGCGTTGGAGTTCCTTTTGTAGGTACCCTCCCCCTCGTTCGCATAGAAGGATTCAGACGTCATTAGTAGATTCCAGACTAAAGACACCAGTAAAAGATTACCTTACTATCCTCAGACAGGAACATTTTGGCGCCCATCGTGGGGCCTGGTAAAACTTATCCCACAGCCCCTCAAGGAATGGTTACTACTCGGAGTCACACACACATGGACTTACCGGGGTCATCGGCACAAAGCGCAGAGCATGACACAGAACAGCAAGGTGCAGAACAACAACCTCGTGTTGATGAAAACGTGGTGCACGTAGAGGATCAAACAAACTTGTCCTGGAAGTTAAGGCAGTTGAGAGTCGACCTGTTGGCAATCCGAAAATAGCATGCTCAAGAGATTTTGGCCCTCCGAAAGGAGAATGCTGAGCTGAAAAGTCTGAAATGATCTTGGAAGCCTGAGGATCAAACACCTAACCGACCATATGAAGGAGAGTCAACGGCCAATCTTAGTATCCAAGGGGCAACACATCGACCCTCAACCTTCACTGCCAACAATCAATCACAGCCTTACCAGCATCCTTTCGCACCAGGAATAATGGAAACACCCCTACCCCCCACATGGAAAACACTCAACCTTGACAGATATGATGGCACCACTGATCTAGATGAACACATAGATGTATATGTGACTCAAGTTAGTCTATACACTACTGACGATGTTGTCCTGTGTAGAGTCTTTCCTACTTCCCTAAAAGGCCAAGCACTCAACTGGTTTACTCGGCTTCCACCGAATTCTATTGATTATTTCGAAACACTCGTTACAAGATTCAACATCCAGTTTGCAACTAGCCGACCCCATCATTTGACCTCGGTGGCGCTTGTCAACATACGACAAGAGAAGAAGGAACCCCTCCGCACTTTCATGGAAAGATTCGGCAAAGTTGCATTGAATATTCGAAACCTTGACCCGGCAGTGGCCATGTACCATCTTATAACAGCCTTATGGCCTGGAGCTTTTGTTAACAGCCTTTGTAAAAGGCCCGCAATTGATATGGACGATCTTCGACGAAGAACGGCAAAATACATGCAGATGGAAGAGCTGGCCGAGTACCGTAATCAAGTCTGAACAGACACTACAGCCATGAAGAAAGAGCATGAAAAAGATAGTCATGGAAAAACTAAAGATAAGTTTCCAAGAGACAGAGAGTATCGAGGCTCTCGATACACCAACTACACCCCGCTCAATGCTAGCCGTGCACGGGTGCTTGAACAAGCTCTTGCAAGCGAGATACTAGTTATGCTGAAGAGGGCTAATACTCCCCCCAGGGCCAATTTTTCCAAACAATTTCGGTATCACCGCAACAGGGGGCATTCCACTGAAGAGTGCACCGCCCTTAAGGACAAGATAGAAGATCTCGTGAAGGTAGGCCACTTGAAGGATTTCGTCCACCGACCCCAAACCTATAAGCCACAAAGTTCAAGAGACAAGGATGATGACAGAACATACCGGAGAGATAAAGGCTATAACCGAAGCCAAGAAAGAAGGTCGGACAAACAGAGAAGTCGGTCCCATGAATGATAAGAAGAAAAAACCCAAGAACAACCACGTAGGATCATAAACACTATCGCCGGAGGATTTGCCGGGGGCGGTAGCACCTCGTCGGCAAGAAAGAGACACCTTCGGCTAGTTCGATCAGTAAACATGGTCTCGATACGCAACGGGTTGAAGATGCCACCCATTATGTTCACCGACGCAAGCTTTAAGGGTTCAGATCCGGTGCAAGACGATCCCATGGTGATTAGTGTTGAGATAGCAAATTATGTTGTCAGAAAAACTCTAGTGGATTAAGGAAGTTTAGCCGATATCCTGTATTGGAATACTTTCAAATAGATGGACATACCTGAGGCAAAGTTGATGCCTTACAATGAACCATTAGTCGGTTTCTCTAGTGAACGTGTACATACTAGGGGATGTATAGAGCTAAACACATCATTCGACAACAGTGAAAAAGATTGAAGGGTCAACAAAGTTCATTACATTGTGGTGCATGCTAATACTTCTTACAACATACTAATCGAACGACCGTCTCTGAATGCACTAGGGGCCATTATCCACACCTCATCTAACCATGAAGTTCCCTTCCAACTGTGGCATTGTCATCACAGTCCATGCCGATCAAAAGGTAGCACGAGAATGCTATTTAGCAAGCTTAAAGGTCACTCAGATAAGAGAAGAAGACTCCAGAGCCATGCACTTGGTGTCAGCTCCTATAATAACAACCAGTGACCAGATCTTGACCCCCAATTGAATGTAGATCAAAGAGCGAAGTCGAATGAAGAAACATGCACCCACCAAGTTGGGAAAGTTGAAGGACAAGTTACACATCTCGGTAGTCAATTGTCATCAAATGACCGGCGGCAAATCACTCAGGTGATTGATAACAATGCCGACCTGTTCACATGGGCAGCTTCGGACATGCCGGGCATAAATCAAGCCTTTCATTGTCACAAGCTAAGCATATGCCAAGAAGCTAGACCGATAGTCCAGAAAAAGAGAAAAATGGGAGAGGAGAGGAGAAAAATAGTAGATGAAGAAGTCGCAAAGCTAATAGCAGCAAAATTTATCCGAGAAGTAGAGTATACAACTTGACTGGGAAATGTCGTCATGGTGAAAAAATCAAATGGAAAGTGGTGAATGTGCACCGACTATACAGACCTAAACAAGGTATGCCCAAAAGATGCATATCCTCTCCCGAACATAGATCGGCTGGTTGACAGAGCCGCGGGTCACAATTTTCTCAGTTTCTTAGACGCATACTCAGGCTATAACCAGATCTGAATGCATCCTTCTGATGAAGATAAAAGTATTTTCATAATAGTTTCGGCTAATTTTTGTTACCGAGGCATGCCTTTCAGACTGAAGAACACAAGTGAACTTATCAAAGGCTTATGGACAAGATTTTTCGAAAGCAGTTGGGAAGAAACTTAGAAGTTTATGTTGATGACATGGTGGTCAAATCCGTCAATATGGTTGCACACGCCAAAGACTTGGAAGAAATCTTCATAAACTCCGAAAGCATAATATGTGTTTAAACCTGGAAAAATGTGTTTTCGGCATGCAAGGAGGAAAGTTCTTGGGGTTCATGCTCACTTGAAAGGGCATTGAGGCCAATCTGGACAAGTGTTAGGCAATTATAGATATGAGAAGTTCGAAACCCCCAAAGAAGTACAAAGGTTGACGAGGAGGATCGCTTCTTTGTCTCGGTTTTTGCCCAAGATAGCCAAAAGGACCAAGCCCATCATGAACTTACTCAAGAAAGCAAAGAACTTTTCATGGAATCAGCAATGTGAGGAAGCATTCCAGAGCCTAAAGCAAACCCTCTCGGTCCCTCCGATACTTGTAAAACTTGATCCACAAAAAGATTTGATGGTCTACTTATCAGTCTCGCAAGAAGCAATAAGCGTAGCACTAGTACAAGAGCATGACAGTGGTCAGATACCGGTATATTTTGTCAGTCGAGTGCTATAAGAAGACATGCTACCAACTGATACAAAAAGTTGCTTTGGCACTGGTCAATGCTGCAAGGCGACTAAGGCAATATTTTCAAAGCCACCGAGTGGTTGTCAAGACTGACTGTCCTGTGGCTAAAGTCCTAAAAAAGTCGGAGCTAGTAGGAAGGATGATGGCTTGGTCGGTAGAACTTTCAGAGTTTGATTTAGTATATGAACCCAGAGGACCGATAAGGGCCCAATGCATGGTGGATTTCATCAACGAGCTCCACCCTCCTGGGCACTTCATGTTGATGGTTCCTCCAATCATCAGGGGAGTGGAGCAAGTATCATTTTAGAAGGACCAAACCAATTAGTCCTCGATCAATCCTTGCAGTTCGGGTTTAAGGCCTCTAATAATTAAGCGGAATACGAGGCATTGATAGCAGGACTTAAATTGGCAAGAGAGGAAGGGGCCTGAAAGGTTATGTGCTGTAGTGATTCCAAAGTCGCGGCGGAACAAGTCAATGGGGCCTTCCAAGTTAAAGATCCTCAACTTTTAAAGTATTATCATACTTTCATGAAGTTAAAAGAAGAATTTGATGAAGTTCAGGTGAAACACCTGGTCTGACAACAAAACGAGAGGGCCGATCAACTAGCCAAATTGGCTAGTAGACAAAAGCTAGGGCAGCTGAGAACCTTTATTCAACAATCACTCCCAGAACTTAGCATCACTACAGAAGAGTACATGCAAGTTACTGCATCAAACAAAGGATGGATGGCCGAAATCCGTCAGTTCCTGACTCACAACATCCTCCCAGAAGATAAGGCGAAGGCTAAAAAGTTAAGGCTCAGCGCCGCTAGATACACCCTGTTTGCAGGAGAGCTGTATAGAAGGGCTTTCTCCATTCCATTGCTGAAGTGTTTAGATCAGGATCAGGCTGAATACGTCATGCGAGAATTGCATGAAGGCATTTGTGGCATGCACTCAAGGGGACGAACCATGGCCACTCGTGTCATCCGAGCAGGGAACTTTTGGTTAACCTTGAAAATAGAGTGTGCCGAATATGTTAAGAGATGCACCCAGTGTCAGAAACATGGGATCTGATCCATCAGCAGGCCGACTAGCTACACACCATCTTATCCCCATGACCATTTGTAGTTTGGGGGATGGATATTCTCGGACCCTTCCCTTTGGCTAAAGGGCAATGGAATTTTTGTTAGTAGTCGTCGACTATTTCACCATATGGATAGAAGCTGAACCACTTGCAACAATATCGACAACAAATATGCGCAAGTTCCTATGGAAAAATATCATCACACACTTCAGCATACCGAATGTCATCATAACTAACAATAGCCTCCAGTTCACAGACAAGAAGTTGAATTAGTTCATGGAAGGCCTCGGCATCAAACACAGAGTCACCTTAGTCGAACACCCACAATCTAACGGGCAAGCAGAAGCTGCCAACGAAGTCATCCTGGGTGAACTAAAGAAAAGATTAGGAACGGCTAAAAGAGCATGGGCCGAAGAGATACCTGAAATTTTATGGGCATACAGGTGCACTCCACAATCCACAACCAGAGAAACACCCTTCAGAATGGCATATGGAACCGAAGCTATGATTCCAGTGGAAGTAGGGGAACCTACCTTCTGGAGACAAAACTTTGAAGAATTAGAAAATGAAAATTCTATGAGGGTGGAGCTGGATCTTGTTGAAGAAGTGCATGTAAACAGAGGATGACTAAGAGGTTTAACTCAAAATTGAGGCCAAGAGAATTCAAAGAAGGCGACCAAGTCTTAAGAGTTCAGGGCGATGCACGAAAAATGCCCGTGAAGGGAAATTGGTAGTTAATTAGAATGGTCCATTTAGAATCTGGCAAAATCTCAACAATGGGGCATACAAGTTAGAAGAACTATCAGGAAAGGTGGTGCCGAGACCATGGAATTCGAACCACCTCAAATATTATTTCAATTGATTATGTAATTGGGTGATCTACTCTTTTTTCTTACTCGGCTTTTTATCCCTACAAGAATGTGAAAGGGTTTTTACCGAGAAGGTTTTAACGAGGCACACCTTAACTGAATTAATGAAACATCTTTTGGCATGACTATGATTGTTTATTGCAGCACTTAATATTTCTTTGCAAATGGTTTCCCTCCCGAGTACTCCTACTCGGCTAAGGATGCACCATTTGGAATTTATTCGCAAATTGTTTTCCTCCCGAGTACTCCTACTCGGCTAAGGATGCACCATTTAGATTTCTCAGCAAAAATTCCACAACAACCGAATGTGTTGGTTTCAAAACTATCCATAATCGATAAAAGGAAGATATCGATTTAAGCCGAATCCATACAATCAAAACTTGGCTAAATATTAATCTTTTAAGATTTCACAAAGTTATCAGCTATAAACTAAGTCAACAATAATTTTCTAAGTGCAGAATGAGAAAAGAGATGCCGAAGAACAAAACCTATATTCATTAATCATAAAGGAGAATTACAAAATGGCTTTCTGAAACAAAAAGGCTCTAATGGCCTAGCATACACTAAGATCATTCAGCCGGATCCTCCTGATTCACAACATCGTCGGCATTTTCTTCTATGTTCTCTTCATTACCTTTGGCATCCCCATAAGTATACTCTGTCTCACCATCCGGAATCGAAGGCTGGAAAGGGTTCTCAAGAACCTCATCTTCAGGAATATCATCAAGTGAAAGTATGCGGCCTTTGTAAACATCCTTATCCATGTCAAAGACTGAACGGTTGGGGACATCGAAGTAATATAGCATTTGCCAAACAACATGTTGGAATCTGGCTTCATGTTCGGCGAAAATTGTATATTGGGCCGAAGACGTAATGTGCTCCTTGGCAGCATGTTCGGCATCTCTTTCTTTTTCCACTTGGGCCAGCAACATCTTCAAACGCTCAATCTCATCAGCCTGAAGCTTGGCATCCTTCTTGGCCATTACAACTTTGGTATCCAAGTCCTTTAGATCTGCCGAAAGGTGCTTTACTTCTTCCTTCAGACTAGCGTTATCATCAGCATGGGCAATGTTAGCTTCAAGAGCTTGTTGGTTGGAGGCTTGTGATTCTTTCAAACTCTTCTTCAACTTCTCGACTTCCTTCAAGGGGTTCATAAACATATGGTGAGCGATGGCCGAGGCCCTTGCTTGAAATTCACAATAAGTCGATCAATTAGAAGCTGCATCGGCCTTGTTCAAGATATTCTTTCCAGTCTCCAAAACGTCACTAGAACTAATCATCTTTTTTGGATGGAAGTCTTTGGCAAAAAAACCCCTCGGCAGTCATGGCAGGGATAGAAGCCAAAGACTCGGAGGCTGAGAAGTCTAGAGTTTGTTGTTTCAATTTCTTTGCCTTCTCCTCCTCGGAAGTCTCATGGCTCCGATGCCTTTTCTTGTGCTCTTTATCTCGATTTTTCTTCTCTGCAGCCAGAGGGGAAAAAGTATCTTTAGGAGTCAGTCTCGGGGGAGGTTGTCGTGCAATAGGAGGAACAGAGGTGGCACCCGAAGAGTTGCCAACAGCGAGGGCCCAGTTCTTTTGAGCATTTCGGAAGGATAGTACATCACCGCCGATGTCGGCCATAATACCTGCATTTCACAAATAGTTAGTCATTTATATGAACTAAACAATAAACACTAGAAGAAGGAGAACCGAAACCTTACCATACATATCCACTACAACATTCAAAGAATTAAATAAAGTAACGAGCTATCTAGCCGGAAGCTTTCGGGGAAGAGACTCAAGAAACAGGAGATCCTCGCATTCCCGTTCGGTCATCATAGACTTCAAAAATTTGCCATAACAACGAGGGGTCTTCTTCCAATAAAAAGGAAACAAGGGCTTCCCATTACTATCATAGAAATGGTTGGCTCCTATATTCGGCTTAATAATTACTTTAAAGAAGTCAGTTTTAAAATTCTTGTAAGAAGAAGTGAAAGACTAAAATAAAGGCCTTTTCGGTTTTCTTATTAAAGATACCCACAAACCACTCCTAGGCCGAGTACAAAAATAATACAAGAACACATTCACAGAAGGTTCCACAAAGTTAAATAGGCAAAGGGCGCGGAAGGCTTGGATCACGGCCCACCCATTCGGATGCAACTGAGAGGATGCCACGTTTAAAACCCGAAGCACCCCCATAGTGAAATCATCGAAGGGAAGCGTTACATGTAGGTCTCGGAAGACACAATCATACATGTAAAAGAAATCCCTTTTAGACTCACCCTTTCCTAAGAAAATGAATTCAGCGTCAGTTTCAAGCTGACAACACTGTAAAGCTATCGGACAAAACTCGTCCTCAAGGATAGTACCTACGGTTACATAGTTTACAAAGTTTGACACACTAAGTTTATCATCATAACGAGACCAATAGGACCCGACTTTCCCGTTTACCCAAGTATACCCATCTAGGGTTATCGGTGGGAATTCTCTTTTCCCTTGCGAAACCCGTGGTTTATGCTTCGGTTTTTGGCTAGAAATAGCCTTGTCAACCGAAGGGGACACTACGTTTTCACCCACCCCCTCTCGGAAAGAAGACGAAGAGGAAGAAGACAAAGACGAAGATGAAGAAGACAAAGATGAAGATGAAGAAGTCGAAGACTCCTCACTAGACCCCCTGACAGGTGAGGAGGATGACCGAATATCAACCACCTCGGTTTCCCTAGAAATCTTATAACCAAACGAACCCATGGTAAAGGGAAGAAAGAATAAGGAGAAAAGTCTAACCCTCGTACCTAAGTGAAGACGAAAAAGATGAAGCACAAAGGGAGTATTCGGCCGAGAGAAAAAATGAAATTGGTAAAGTGTAAAAAAAGGGAGTAAAGACGACATCCCTTACCCTATTTATAGAGCCCAAGCCCACAACGGTCCAAAAGGTACTAACGATGCCAACCGTTAGATCAATCCAGATCTAACGGTTCATAAAAACGCAATGCTTCGTTTCCTTCACCCCCAACGACTTTTTTCTGTCATAATATCAAGAATTTGAAAAGACATGAGGAACGGACACATACCAAGATAACAAGCCTCTTTGTCACAACTGTTCACTCGATGCTGAGGGGCATGTATACTGGAGGGGTATTCGACTAAATAACTAGCCGAATACCCTCCATATTGGGCAGGTGTTCGGTTATACAACTAGTCGAATATATTTCACAACGGATAAGTATTTGGCGAAAAGCTAAGTCGAATACTCTTCACATTCGACTAGCTGTATAACCTGCAGGTTGTAAAAGTATTCGGCATCACGATGACTGGATATTGCTGCAGAAGTATTCGGCGTGGTAACAACCAAATACTACGAAAAGTGTTCTTGCAAAGTGAATCTCATCTGAAAGATATTATCAAGACAATCTAAGATTAGAAGGTAATTAAGTCACCCTAATTAACATGGATAAATCATTAAGAGATAATCAGGGCCCATAAAAGTGCAAGGCCCAATAAAATAGGTATAAAAGGGAATACGATCCTCAAAGTACGGTACTTTTTGTCCTCATTTATTACACACATTAAATGCTCTAAGCCGAAGGCTGACTTGAGCGTTGAAGTGCCTTTTGCAGGTACCCTCCCCCTCATTCGCACAAAAGGATTCAGGCGTCATTAGTAGATTCCAGACTAAAGACACCAGCAGAAGATTACCTTACTATCCTCAGACAGGAACAACATACAAAAAGAAATGTACTATGGACAAAGAGGGTAGTTGTTGTGCCAATTTTTTAATGAAAAAAAATTCAACAATCACATACGTAAGAATTTCTTTCCATAATTTTTTTAGTATGTAAGTCATAATTTCAATACAATATGAAAAGATGAGCTCGAAACATAAGGTTTAAGCGTAATACTTATTATATAGGAACCAATTACGTATGAGTATATGAACGAATTGAGAGGAGCTCAATACTTAAAGTTTAAGCGTAATTTGTAAAAAAAAAAAATGAAATGATGCTTAAATTTGATTGATTTATTTAAATAAGTTAAATTTAAAACTTAGACTTAATTATTAGAAAAAAAATTGAAAATTGAGTTTATTTTATTTAACTCATTTATAACTTAATTTTTCTTTATTTATCATCAAATATATTTTTGAAGTGTTTTTAAAGTTTTGTTGTAAAATATTCAATGGATGTTTTCATGTTAGAAAATGAGATAAAAGTAAAAATAGAAAATAAATAAAATAGTTTTGGAACATAATTATGTAGCGATACTTTTTTAAGTTAATATTATAATTTACTAAATATATCTATTTCATGTAAAATTAACTACTATAATACCATTATTGATGTTGTTCTTGTTATGCACAAGTTATTCACGAGTTCTAATATTAAACCTGCTAAGGCATAAAACTTGAGATTACCTCATTTTTATAATAAGTTTAAACTTAAGCTTAAATTTATTTATCTATTTAAACACATGAACTTGATTGAAGTTGAGTTTGAATTGTTTAGCTCATATATATCCCAACTCCTTAATTATGATTATGAGCTTATTTTTATTACCTTTATATGAGAGATTTAGAAACATTCAGAAACACATTTCTCAGCAATAATCCATTTCCAAACTAGAACCAAATTAACATATTTAATTTGCAATGACCTGCTATTAATGTTATTTTCTTTTATGTTTGCAAATACCTCAATATATAATGCAATAGTGATTACTGATTAGTTCTATTCATGTAGTCCCACTGGGAGCGGTTGCTTACAAAAAGGAAAGTGCTATCGACAAAGAGGGTAGTTGTTGTGCCAATTTTTTAAATGAAAAAAAAGGAACAATTACGTAAGAATTTCTTTCTGTAAATTTTTAGTATGTAAGTTATAATTTCAATGCAATATCAAGAACAACTTGCTTCACACTCTGAGCTCACCTTGTTAATTTATACTCTACAAAGGGACCTACAAAGAAATATAGAAGCGTTCAAATTCCCACGCCTATAGCATATATCTTATCACACTTGACCACAATTATTCATTTTTAAACTCTTCAACAATGTATCAACAAGTCGTTGATCCAACCGGAACTGGACTCGGTTCTCTTAAGCAAGGTCTCGGGTTCGAACCTTGTGGATAAAAAAAAAGGTGGTTGGAAGGGAAGACCTAACTAAAGGTGGTCAGCTAGGTTCTTTGGCAAAGATTAGATTAGTCATCACAAAAACTGGTGGATAATTCGCACCAATGTCATAGTGACAAAAAAAACTCTTCAATAGTGTTTTGTCTTCCAATTCATAAGACAAAACACTATTGAAGAGTTTACCTTACATGAATAAATATATAAATTATTAAAAATCTACCTCATTGAGCAACAATAATGATTTAACACATATTGTCTTGAAATAATAATTGAAACATCTACTTGATACATGCCATGATTTTTATCATTAATTCATTAATTTATAATTCATTTTGATTGATAAATTTAATGTTCAATTTTATCAGTATACAATAAAAAAAATAATACCACAAAATCCTGACAATTTACTATAATTTCATCAATTATATTAGACTTCTCAATCTAAAACAACCAAGATATTTAATTAAAGAAAAATAATAAATACAAATATAAAAATATTCTTATGTGTCACAAAAGTTTGTTTTTGAGTCTAGCTTTTTTAATAAATTTTATGTGAATCTATATATTATTGACAATGTTCCTCGGTGGGACAAAAGTTTCAACTTTTGCACAAACTTCTAATTACAAAAGAATATTTTTCTTACTTTCCAGGCCGCTAACATATTTTTCTTCCACGATTTTTTTTTTATTTCTTCTTACATATTTATGCAATTCATTTTGTACTAAATGGCATAACTAGGTTTTATAATCATTAGTTACATATACGTGCATATTATTGGTTAATTATGTGGTTTAGATCTAATGCTAAACCTTATGAGGTTTGATCATGTTTTAAACTGACGGTTACAGTTATAACAGATGTGTTACAATTACCAAAGTCGAGAAAAAAATAAGGGTAGATGTGGCTAAAATGGTTGCAATTGGGATTGGAGAGACATCACAAACTGCATAATTGTGGCTTTAACAACAATTTGAAACACTGGTTCTGTTCACACATCTATGGATGGCGACAACATAATTCTTTGATGATCTTTCTGAGTTAGGCAGTTTCTTAAAATAAATTTCCATTTCTGCTATAGAGCAACGAAAGAGGAGAAATGAGGAATGCTAACATGCTATACTTGCAGGATTTGTAATGGTGATAAAAGATGACAGTTACAAAATTTACATTGTCAAATATTCAAATGCAGAAAAGTTATAGAAACTTCTCCTCTATATAAGGTGATAAAAAGAATTGAAAAGTGTTTGTTTAGTATAGTTTTTGATAAAATTCAACAAATGCAATAATAAATGACAAGTGTATATTTTAATCAGAAAGTCTTATGTTAGAGAGAAAGGCTGCTTGAATAAACAATTAGTTTGCTATATATGCTCTTGTGAACTTTTCCATACTAATCGGGGTGGAGTGCTCAGCCAAATATTCAACACTTTAATTTTGCACTTAGATTACAAGCACGTGTTACTTGCTCAAGATACTTGTCAGTTAACCTTGCTAGTCAACCATTTATGAATTGAAAACAAATTTCGTTAAACACAGTGGATGAGGGAATTAAGAAACTAGTCATCTGTGATCACTTAAGATATATAAATGGTCATTTACCTTCTCTCTCTTTTTTTTTTTTTTTTTTCTGACCTCCCTCATTGCTATCCCAAATAATAGTCACATAGTGCATATATAATGTAAAAATAGATAAATTTCCTGCATCTTAAGAAGGAATCCCACAAAATAAGTATACAGCAATTCCTACAATAAAAACTTACTAGAACCACATGTAGGCTTCATATAGCATCCCATAAAGGAATCCCACAAACTTCGTCTCCCTCCAACAAAAACTGACTAGCACCTCATACAAGCTTCATATGGCTGACAACAAACCTACAAGGTTTTAGGATCACAGGGTTTCAAAATGTCGCAATTTATTAGATCATGACAAATTACCAAATTGTATTGCGGTATTACCTACTCTTTCTAGTATCATCAGGGTTATTTTAGGATGACAAGTTACCTACAATTTTTTAGGATCTCAGGGTTATAAAATGTTTTAAATTAATCTTTCTAGTATTATCATCTACCTACTCTTGTATCACCAAATTGAGTAACTGGTATGTAAACTATAAACTATATTATTTTTATACATATATTTTTTTATTGAGCCTTATGCTAGTTTCTTATTTCTCGCATTGTGGCCTCAAAGCTCTACATCTAATATGCCCTGTGAAACCGATCAGCATGTTGTTTCAAACCGAGAACCTTGTTAAGGTCAGCACATAACATGTATATTTTATCACCAATCATCAACTGCAGGCAGAGAATATAGCATTGCCTATTTGGAAATGGAAAGAGCCTAAACCGCATATATTAGGCCCTGAAGGTTTTTATTTCAAAAGCTTAACCCAATATATGCACAGCAAGCATGGCAATGGAGCAAATTTCAATTTCTAGCTGAACATGAATTTATTCTCTCGTGTATCAATAATTTTATGCAATTTGAAGTTTTATGACTAAATATTATTATAAATGTAAATAAATTTTAATTGAGTGGGAAAAAATCTCCAGCCTCAGTTACTTTTAATACTCCCTCTGTTTATTAAAATAATTGTCGTCCTATATTTTTTTAAACAGACCAAGAAAAAATGAATGAATGAATGAAAGAGAATAGCAATTTTATAAAAGTAACCTTATCATCATTAATTCATTTATTGTTTTTGTCATCCATCATTAATATTATAAAGGATATAAGTGGAAATAAAAACAAATATTACATTGAAATGATAAAATGACAATCATTTTAAATCTTATTTTTTTATGCGATAATTATTACGGGACAGGGGAGTAAGAGATATATGAAATTTCAATAATTATTATTAGGACTCTTTAACGATTAGCCTTTTTTAAGGTGGACTAATTAAAACACAAAATTAACTACCCAAGCATTGTTATTTCAATATGAAGACTTTAGGCAATTCTACACGAAAATCTATGCTTGCCTTATTATAAAACATTCAAATTATTTATTGTTGTTTACTAATTCATTTCTTCTTATTAAAAGTTTTGATTCATGATATACCATGAACGTTAATTATAAAAATTCAACTAAATTTCTATGTTTTAATTAATGGTATTAAAGATATATTAAGAATTCAATACCAAATTAAATTTGTCTGAAAGTTGACAATTCAATTCAAAATAAAATATGACAGGAATCAAAATTGTATTTGATTAATTTTTTCTTTTACTCTTTTATTATTGATTTTTTAATTAATGATTAATTTTGAAAATAATATTTTTTACTTTATTTTTATCTCTTAATTTTTTTTTCTTTTAATTTGACAAATTTATAGTTTTTTAATTTATTCTTTTACTATTTATAATATTCTTTTAATTTATATTAGTATTTTTATTTAAAAATATTCGTTGAAGACTAATAGGAAGCTATGCTGCAAAAGAGGATATGTAGCTTTCGAAATCAATTTAATACAATATGCGAAATCATACCCCAAACAAATTTGCATGAGAAATCATACCCCAAAAGCCCAAACATATTATGTTATTGTTATGTGTAGTACAGTACATATGAGGTTTATTTGTAGGACTTAGAGGGATTATATATGCAAGACAAATTGCTTCCACCACATAAAAGTTTTTTATGGTCTTTGTCCATATCATGACATTCAAAATAGTGTTGAAGGATTTTGGTTTTCATTAATGGTTTCATGCTTTCATGGAAGAAATGTTTTCAATTATTCAGAAATTTCCAATGTAGTAGAATAAATTCCTCTTATTTAATAAAAAAATATTTAATTTATAATATTATTGTCTTATATATATATATATATATATATATATATATATATATATATATTAGGAAGTGATAATTAAGATCTTTTATAGATTTATTTTTTATTAGATTATATATTAGATCATAATTTGAATTTTAAATATTTTAATCTCATCCATTTATTATTTTTAATCTTGATCTAATGGTTGTTATTGGTTGTTCTCATGTTCTCACATAAGAAAATGTTCTCACAGGAGTCGTACTCTCTCTCTATATATATATAGGAACGTGCTCCTAAGGCTGTTCAATCATAAAAAAAATTTAAAAAAAAATTAAGCACTCTAAAATATCAAACTAAGCTGAAATCAAATAAAAAAAAATTACACAAAAAACAACATATGAAAAAGAGTAAACACTACAACACCTTTTTTTTACTCAAACACTACAACACCTTTTTTTTACTCAAACACTACAACACCTTTTTTTTACTCAAACACTACAACACCTAAAGCTTCAATCTAACCAATCACACATTGCATCCATGTGTCAATTAAAGAATGAAACCTCACTATATACAATATATAGAAATTGAAAAAAAAATGTTGAAAATAAAAAGCTCACCTGAGCAGTAGAAAATTAATCTATTAAAAGACTTGTAACAAAATTTCATTGGAATGAATAAATAGATATAGATGGTAGAATATGAATGGTGACCAACCATTTTGCTTCTTCTCATAGAGAAGAGAAAACTCCAGAAGATAATTGCTAATGGTAGGGAAGGGAAAAATACTATATCCTCTCGCATGCCTGATGGGGAACAATACTGGCTGCAAGGCTACAAAACAAAACATAAAAAGGATTGAATGTGAATGATGATGAAAAATGAAGAGGACAAATTCAACAAAATATAGAACAAATTCAAATAACCCAAATTTGGGAAAGAGAGGCCAAAACTCTAAAATCTAAATACTTGAACTTGAGTGAAGAAAAAAATGTGACAACCCTACAACAAAACAAATGAAAACAAAAATTGTAAACAACCAAACATGAAACCATCATTTAGAAGGTGTCTAAAAAATAAAAGAGCAAATTCAAATTAATGTAAAATTGGGGAAAAGAGGTTAGAATAATAGAAACAAAATACCTAAACTTTGGTGAAGAAAAGTTGCCAAATCCTTCCAATAAATTGTATAAAACAACGATTGAAAACAGATATTAAAATCACCATTCAAAACCCTTGATAAATCTTCAAATAGATGGAGAAGAAAATAGAATGTTTATACCCGCAGCTTCAGATTATTGATGAGCAATAATAGTTGACAAAAAAATGAAAGGTGGAACAGAGATAGCTCTTGGTCTTGCAACGTTAGAATAGGAGAATAGTCAGTAGAGTCAGAGAATTGTTTTTAGATAGTGAGAGAAGCACTTCATCTGTAGAGGCTTTAAGATTTAGGAGAAAAAGTGTTTTCTTATTGTTTTGAAATTTGAAAGGTCTCTTAATGTTACACTTGAATTCGAAAAAGGGTTTTTAATATAGAGATAACATTTAACCACCTAGCCCATTTAAACTGAGATTACTCCAGCTATCCACCTACCCCATTTTAACATAAAAGTATTATGTTTATTTCACACTTGTTTAATTTTTAAAATTAAAAAATTGATTAATAAAAATTACTTATATTAAATTAAATAAATTTACTTATATTGATTAATTCAAATGTTTATTAGGATTTTATAATTAATTTTATATTAATAATTAATTCAAATAATTCAAATACTTAGCATCATGGTTTTAAATTGCGGTAGCGGTTGCGGGCATTGTGGCTGCTGCGATGCGGATTGCGACTACTGTGGTGAGAAATTATTATATGTTTGCACTGAATGTAAAAATGAATTTTACAATTATTCTAATTATTGACATATCTTTTATTTATAACATAACATAATGTTGGTGATTTTGGCAAGTGTACCAAATCGTGCAAGTAACAAAGTGATAAGTCAAGTATCGTCTCCACAAGGACTTGTAAGATAACTGAGTAATTAAGAGTATATTTTATAGACTACGAGTATTGAGAAATTTAGTAACCAAATGTAAACGACAAGTGCATAAAAACAAAAGAGAAAAGTAAAGAATTTTTAGTTTTGGAATTTCTACAAACACTTGAAATGCGTAGAAATTTGGTTTAAATAAATTAAAATAAATTGCCGGGGTTTAACTTCGTTGGACTTCCTAACATGCAATAACTACTCAGTCCTATTCAATTAAATTTTAGTTATCATCAACCCACAAAATCATTCAAACCTTAATTCCTTAAGCAAAAGTCCACTATCAATCCCTTAAATTAGTATAACCAAGGTATTTGCATTAAAAAAAAGGTTTAGCGATGACTAATCCTCTTTACCCTATCCCTAGGCATAAAGAAAATTAGTTGCCTTCTTCGGTTCACAATCCAAAAGAATTTCCCAATTACCAATGGAATTAAAGAATCATGCAATTGGTTGATCAGGCCAAACACAAGCATTAAGCACAAAAGAAGAACAATAACAATACTCAATTAAATAAAGAGAAAAGTGGTAATTACATGAAAATAGGTCCAATTACATTAAACCCCAACGAATAGAGAACTTAGCTACGCATAGCCATGGGAGAGAAGTAATATAGATGGAGAAAGAATGGGAGATAAAGCCAAACGCATTAAGCCCACGTCTCAGATCTCTTGTCTCTTTCATGTACAAAGTTTCAGAACCCTGGGCTAGACTAGAAAAACCCTATTTAAAGCTATGGGCCAATTAGGGTTCCAGCCCAAAAGAAAACAAAACAGAAAAAATAAAGATTGTTCTCGTAGAGCTCGATGCATGGCCGCTCGAATTTTTACACACAAAGTTGCACAGGCTGTGCAATCTGCTGACTTTAGAATTTCAGCAAATTTCAGAATTTGCACAGGTGCTTAGCTTGGTTGCACAGGCGTATTCCAAGGCTTCCCACAAGCTTCTTTTGTTTCCGCAAGACCTTCAAGGCTCTAAACTTCAACCAAATTGATCCTTCACGCATCAATCACTCTTGGGATATTTCCCAACTTGCTCCATGCTTCGAGAAAGTTCCTAAAATCTTAAGAAAACAACCAAAAATCAAGTGTAAAAAGGATAAAATTAAAATCCTAACTAAACTAAACTTCTATTAAAAACTTAACTAAAATGAAGATAAACAAAGCTCAAAAACATGAAAGATATCAAATAATTGTCCATAAACTACTACAAAATGTAGGAATATAAGGCAATTATCACATTACTTTTCATTCATTTTCAGATTTGTATCCCTAACATCTCATATAGCCAAACTCATTCAACCATTGACACTCAGAAGTTCAAAATAGAATATTGAAATCTAAATTTAATTTCATTTTGACAAAAAAAAAGTGGAATAGAACAGTGTTAAGGCTCAATTGCGACTCCAATGCGGTTTCATTGCGGCTAAGTTGCGACATTTCATGTGATTGAAATCACACCGCAGTTGCGGACTAATGTTGTTGCAGACACTAGCGCAACAGCAACATTACGACAGCAATTGCTGTTGCGGCTGCTATTTAAAACCATGCTTAGCATAAGTTTATATTAATAATTTTGGATTGACTTATTAATAATAATAATTAATATAATTAAAATTACGTTACCTTTTGTATTAATATTGTAATTAACTCCTAAATTATATTAAATAGTAAACTGTAATTAATTTTGTATTTTGAATCCACGTTTAATGAATCATAATTCAAATGTTTAAAGAAATAATTAGAATAAAAATATTATAATTATAATAAAAATAAAAATTTATTAATATTATTAGTATGAAATGGTCACAAAAAAGAAAGAATAATTAGTGTTACGTTCTATAAAAAAAAATAGTGTTACGTTACTTTAAGTAATAATTTCTAATTATGTAAAAAAAAATTCTAATTGAATCAAGCATTCCCTCGTAATTATAAGTATACGTCAATGATAGATTAGTTATGGGAAAAATCAAGTAATCATTGATTTTTTTTTAACAAATTACAGGTTATATTTTTTCTGCTTGATGTATATTTCTTTAAGTAATAAAGGATAAAGAATCTCTATATTAGAAGGGTACAAATTAAAGGCATACAAATGGTATTTATTTACGGTGATAAATGGTACATAATCCTAAATTAAAATAGAATTCAAATTTTAGTTTTTTCGTAGCATTTAATTTATTTTAATCGTGAAAGATTTGAGACCATAATTATACTCCAGAACGTAAGATTTATAGCCATTCCTATGAGTAATTATATCAACAAATATGAGTGCAATCAATCAGTGCAAAATTATAAGGTAATAGAATTTAAATTTCTAAAAAATTGGAAAGATTACACCTCAACAAATTTCCGTTACATTTATTTCATGTTATTTATGTTGACCTTTTTTTACAAAATATGAAATTACTTTTTCATCCTTGAAAACTTGGGGGGGGGGGGGGGGGGGGGGGGGGGGGGGGTATATATTCCTTTAAGTAATAAAGGATAAATGATTATCCCTCTTTTTTGTCTTTTTTTTTTTTTTTTTTAATTTAGCCTTCAACTGCCGAAGTAACTACATACTCTCCGTATTCATGGTCAACATGTACATGGACAAAAGTAAACTTTGGGTTTCGTCTTGGCACAAATAATTTTGCAACAACCTTATTTCTTGCAAGGAATTTTTATCTGGCTTTTTACACCCTTTAATCTTACTGCCTACTTCTTGCTCCATCAATCCTTTCCCAGCTTGCTCCTTGTATTTTATAATAGGAGAAAAATTCTTTTTAAACAATTGTTTACCTCTATTTCAAACTTTAGACTTCCTTCCACCTTGGGGATTCTTTTGTGTGTGATGGGTGGTCTTCATGAGAGACTGAGATTGGTGTTTCTTGGTATTTATGCTCAACTCTCTCTTACTATTGTTTCATTTTATTTGTTTTATTTGATATCTAGCAGTACTGTTGTGTTTCAGGTTTGGATTGTCTCCTGCAGAGAACAAGTGTTGTAGGAGGTACTAGTGGTTGAGGCAAGAATGTGATCATGCAGGCGAGGATGTAAGAGTGCTCACAAAGCTGATTTGTTTGAATAAAAAATAGTAAAAGGTAGGGGCACAAAGAAAAGAGGACTTTGGATCATACTTGGAATAGCACAAGCAAAGTCTATCCTTTTTTTTTTTTAATCCCTCATGTCCAGGGAGCTCTTTGAATCCGTTTCCTTCTTTTTCCTTATTTTTATACTCATTTTTGCTATTTTATTTTTGCTTTTTATATTTTTTTGCATTTTTTTTTAAATCTAATTGAGTTACAAATTGAAAATGAAAAGAAACAAAATTAAATTTTGAATTTTATTGTGTCAATGCAAAATTAAAATGATTTTTTCTCATTTTTTTTTTTTAATTTATTTATGTTTGTCTGGACGAAATTGAATATTTACACTACTTGTTCAATTTGGTATACTTGCCAATAGGTGTAAACATGGTGTCAATTTCTTTATCATTGAATGCCAAATTATTATTCAACCCATTATCTTGAAAATTATCTTCCACCGATATTTCCTCCATCACTTCTTTAACTAGAATTGTAAACTGAGTGTCTCCCATATCTTTATTCTCCAAAGGATCTATTACCTTTATAACATCATTTGATTTGCAAATTGTTGGAGCATTAATAACATAGGTCCTTTTTTCTTCCTAATTGCTCTTTTAGCAATCATCCATTGCCCATACAAATTGGATTTTGAATCAACCTCAACATTTATTTGTTCATTAAGTGGGACCTTCTGTGCAATATGGCTTACGTCAACTCTACTGTCCTTTGTGGAAGCATCTACACCCTCACTAGAAACCAAACCATCGTCTTCTCTGCCTGCACCTCTCCATTCCCACCCAAGAACTCCATGCTATTAACTTTTTTATGGCCAAAGCGGCCACACCTAAAGCAAATTGCATGAAGGCCTTTGTATTCGAGATTTAGAGGGAAACCTCTAACTACTATATGCATCTCCAATGGCTTGTCCAAATCCATCTCAACACAAATGCATGCAAATTTAGTATGCGAACGAATAGAAGTCAATCAATCCATCTTTAAAAAATTCCCAGAATTGACCCAACTCTTTTAAGAAAGACTTCATTGTATAATTCAATAGGAAGTCCTTGGATCTCCTTCATCTCAGATCCTCCTCTTAACTAGACATAACCTAATCTCCGGCAATACCTATTTTATAGCTTTTTCAATTATTAAAATTAAATATTTCACATTAAATTTTGTCTAATAATTAAAGAAAAAGTAAATATTACCTCCGTTCCTATATATAAGAAACAGATAAGAACATTTTTTTTTTTTAAATATAAGAAACATATGGCCACTTTCAAATTCATTAACTTTTCATTTTTTTATGCCCTTAATTTATTGTAATGTCTATTAATGTATTAATGAGATATCCATTCATTTCCATTGAAAGTTGACACATTTATTGGGCTATTAACAATATAAGTCATATTCATTGGTTGAAAAAACTATCCCTTGAAATATAAGTAGTGTCAATATTAAATACAATCACTACTTAAACCATTTAGTTCTATGGGTATTTTTGGAATAAATTTAAATTTGTGATATTATTAATTAAAACTAACCAACTTAACTATTTTTATTGGTATGGATGAATTAGGTATATGTTTTTTATATATCAATAGAGGTAATATTAAGTAATGTGATGTGAATTTATAAAAATTAAAAAAGAAATATTAGAAAATATTTAAATAAAAATAAAAAATGACTTCATTGAAACTATAACGAGAAGAAGATCGGGAGTGAAACCATTTTTGTTTCTTAATTTATATTTTTCTTTCTTTTATCAATTTATATAAATCAATGTCACGTCACAATTTCATTTCATTATTATGAACTTTAAATGAGGAATTTAATTTTAATAATTAAAAATTTATAAAAACTAACTATAAACAAATAAATTAAGAATAAAATTTATCATAAATTACAATATGAGAACTTAAAATATAATTAAACCAAAACAACATATAGTCTAAATTAGAGATTCATGGAGAATAAAAATCAAAATCTTGTAGGTGGTGGGTAATGGATTCCCAATTAACATATTGCAGTATGGTTTATGCAACACAAACACTTATTTATATAGTTATAACCACAAAAACAATGGACAACAAAATAGGGCTTGATAACGTAGCTGGTGAGTACTCGAGCCCAAATCTAAGGCATGTAAGCACTTGGGTTCAACCTATAGGTTTAACCAAAGCCACAAGTGGAACCTTTTTCGGCAAGGCAAGCCCAAAGGACTCCTACATGTCCAACTCCCTCACCCCATTGGGTAGCTTCTAATCAAACGAATGCACTAAAGTGCCCAAAACGTAGTGAACCAACACAATCCCCATCCTAGTCCCTGCACAAACCCTTCTCCTGGCACCAAATGGAATCAACTCAATCATTCCCATGTGGGTCAATTTTGGCATTCTTCTCACTCACAAACCTCTCGTGTCTAAACTCTAAGGGGTTTTTCCACACATCAGGGTTTCTTTCTATGGCCCAAATGTTCACTTTCAGCCTTGTGTTCTCGGGAATGTAGTAGCTATTCACTTGGCACGGTTCGGATGAGATTCGAGGCAGGTTTAGGGGTGTCAAGGCTTGCTTTCTATAGCTCTCTTTGGAAATGGCTTGGAAGTAGGAAGCTCTGGTATGTTAGATTAATTCTTTCAGGTGACGATCCCTGCCTATCACTTGTTCCATTCCCTCATGGGCCTTCTTCATTATGCTGGGGTTGTTCAACATCTCGGCTAATGACCACTCTATGATACTTGAAGATGTATCGGTGCCTATGGTGAATAGGTTCTAAAACAAAAGAGCATATAGTTGTTAGAATAAAATCTTAATTAGCTAGAAAATGTTGGTGTGTAGTATGATTACATAGTGAGGGATCAAACTATACCAGAGTAACTTACATCAACATTTACATCATCAATAACTTATATAGAATGGGATTTTTATTGATTCAATCATTGAATTATAACTATATATAATCTAGATTTTTCATGTTAAATTTGGTTAAAATTGCTACAAATGTATTATTATCTTCACAAAATTTTCTACTGCAAACAAAATTTTAGGTCATTTTAAAAAAAAATTTAAGAAAAAACTCTTGATTAAATTTTTTGTTTATGTATAAAAAAAATGTGCTATACTAGACAACAACTAATATTGCTATGCATATAGAAAATAAAATGAAAAGTGAATCTTCTCATATCAAAATTAAACACATGAGAAGATCTTTTCTTATAATCTGTGGACATCACTTTTCTAGGCAATTGCTTTATGCACCCCATTTTTTGCTTGGTGCACCTCCAAAACTTTTAATATTTCTGCCTTACCCTTCTCCCATCTCCCCTCGCTCACCCTTTCTTCTCCATCCTCTTCACTGCATCGCACCTTCTCATGGTGGCAGCGGGTCTAAGGCTGAGGCCAACATAGTGTGGGAGCTTGGCGGAAGTCTAGCGAGGGATGACGAGAGAGAAGGCAGTGGAAGGGACACGCATGACAATGAAGAAGTCGAAGAGCATGGCCTTCGTGAAATGGAAGCAGAGATCGAATTTGGGAACCATAATTCTGGATTGAGTAATCTGTAATACATTTATTTTCTGGATTAGTCAATCTGTAATACATTTGTGTGTATTACAGATTGCTCAATTCACAATACACACAAATGTATTACGGATTGAGTAATCTGGAAAACAAATGTATTACAAATTTCTCAATCCATAGTACACTTGTATGTATTACGGATTGAGCAATTCGTACCCAGCAACGGTGTTGAGCTCAACCATCATGTCTTTGAGCTCGAATACTAGACGACTCAATATCACTTGGCCAATCATGTTGGCTTTAGAGTATGTCAACATCTCAGCCACCACCACGGCCTCACCCCTCTTGCTATAATCATACATTGCACAAAGCATGTAGCCCATCTCTTCATCTCGAAGTTGGGCCCAGTCATGAAGAGCCTTTTCTCCAAGCATGTGCAAGTTGCTTAATTTCCTAAGCAACTTCCACCATATATATCCTGTAAATAAGGATGGATGAGGAGCCAAAAGTGAAAAGATATACATATGTAATCATCTTAGTAAATTATAAAACTGTATTTTATGAGTTTAATGGTCATGCACTGACAGTGTAAAATAATTTTACACTGTCGTTGATATGACTTTTAAAGTAGTTATCATAAAAGTCAATAAATTTACTATACATGGTGGGTTATGATTGGATGACGGTATAAAACTATTTTACATTATCAGTGCATAACCTATTTTCTCTTTTTATATATATAAAAAATAGAGCATATGGATAGAGAAAGAGAGGAATTCACTTATTTTAATAGTAAATATTATTAAAATTAGTTTATGTTTGGATAAATTTCTCAATAAATACTTACAGATGAAAATAAGATAAATTAAGTTTCTACTATACGTTAAAATTAGTTTATGCATAAATTAATTTATAGTAACTTTCTTATTTAACATCTTCAAAAGTTATACGTAAGCTAATTTTCACTTATAAGGAAAGTCTAATTTATTTACCTTCTTATTTTCTTCTCCAACGCGGGTACTTCATGAGTTGCTCGAAGTTAAGCAACGTTGCTTAACAAATTTTTACCATTGGAACAGATGACTTGGCAGTGCGTTGTTTAAGTGAGTTGCTTATATGCAACCGTTACTTAATTCATTCTTACCAATTAAAAAACCATTTTTCAATTACAAAATTTAATGTGGCTCAAATTAAGTGCTAACTTTAGCAACTTTAGCATTTGAGTAATTTTTTGTGTAAAGTTCTTAAATCTATGTGGCATTGTAGGGCTCACAAATTTAGGATAAGCAACTCATTTAAGCAATCATGCATTGTAGATGCTCTAAATAGTTATTGAAAATTTTATCCAAATAAGACATTATTTCACATAAAACTTCTTATGAACATTGAATTTCATCGATTAAACTATTAAATTATAGTTCTTATTAAGAAGATCAATTTTATAAACTTTTATATAATTTAAAAAATTAATTTTTTTCTTATCAATCAACTTATAGCTCGCTTTCCTGTAGAATCACAGAATATTCTTTTATACAAATAAATTAGAATCTACATCTACATACATAATTATTATAACAAAAATAAATTTTAAACATCACAAATGTTATTTAACAGCTACTGAGAGAGAGAAAAAGAAAAAGAAAAATATAGATATAATAGGTGATATAATGTGATAGAAAGAGATAAAAAAATAAATAGAAATCAGTGGTATTAATATGGAGTGTTTAAAATAAAAAAATGCATTGTCTAAAAATCATTACTCTTGTTATAAAGGTTGATTAAGGAGGTGCCGCATCCATATTCCCTAACTGTGAATCATAAGCTAAGTGGGTTGCACCAGCATTGGGAGGGCGGTTGGAGAAGTTTTGGTCAAGTGTTTTGAGGAAGGCACGAGCTGCAGCTGGAGTAGAGGCCACGACCATGTTGTTAATGCCCATCATGAGATACATTATGGGTCCATATTTATTTGCAGCTTTTGCTAAGGTCAGAGGCAGATGTTTATTGATCTTAAAACTTTTAAATGATTTCAAGTTGTGGATTTGTGGGTGTAGTTATACTTTGTATTACGTTGAAAGCTTTGATTTTAAGTTTTCCATACTTTTCTAGCATCTTAATCTCTCCCGTGGAAAATGCTTGACACGATCAGGTCTATTATTTTTCCTACCCAATGATTATTTACAAAATAGAAGCAGTTAATTAAGAATATTAAGTGCAGATTCTAATTCCAAAAGGAGTGGGTTGCTAGATTAGTGTTGAACGGAGCTATAAACTATCATTTTATATGACATTTATTGTATCATAAATACTCCCTCCAATCCTTATTATAAGGTCCAAACTAAAAGTGTGGCTTGGTCCTTTTTATAAGATCCAATATAAAATGTTTCATGCATTAATTACTTTTTCACAAAAATACCCTTCATTAAAGTCGTGTCTAGAACTAGATTTGAACCCATGCAACGTAAGGGCGATCTCTTCTTATTATTAATAATTACTCTCTCTGTTTCTAAACTTTTGATGTTTTAGCTTCTTTTCTTATTTTTTATCCTAAACTCTTGATGTTTTGCACATTGGCTCATTGATTATTTTCTTCCGCATATACCCTTATTTAACATGACCTAAATTTTCACAACTTCTTCCATCATAGATATTAAATGAGGCTATTTTAGACTAAATGTATTATTTGTGAGTAGTATTAAATGTTTATTAAGCTATGTGCATTAACCTTAAACATGTTTAGGAATGGAGGGAGTATTGATTTTGCACATATATATTAATTCGGTAAAATAAATTTTAATTTTGTTTAGACAAAAATTTAGTAAAAAAATCATCCTGTGAATTAGGTATAATTTTCCATACATGCTTTAATTAAAAAAAATCATCCCCATGTGTTATATTTTATATGTAATTTATATTTTAATAAATTTACAAATAAATATCAATGTATAAAAGAAAATTAAAATTATCAAGTAAAAGAAAATCTTAAATAACTTATTTAAATGAAAAAAATAAGAAACGAATAATGACTTATTTTAGACATTAACTTTGTATGGAAAAGATAATAATGATTATATGAATTTAATTTGATTTTCAATTTGTAATTAAATATTTATTAACTCAGTAAAATAAATTTTAATTTTGTTTGAACAACTTTAATAAAAAAAGATCATCCCTGTGAATTAAGTATAATTTTCCCTACACACTTTAATAAAAAAAAAAATCATCCCCATGTGTTATATTTTATATATAATTTATAGTTTAATAAATTTACAGATACATATCAATGTATAAAAGAAAGTTAAAATTATCCAAGTAAAAGAAAATATTAAATAACTTATTTAAGTGAAAAAAATACGAAATGAATAATGATTTATTTTAAACATTAATTTGTATGGAAAAGATAATAATGATTATATGAATTTAATTTCATTTTCATTTTGTAATTAAATATAAATTTAATTCGGTAAAATAAATTTTAATTTTGTTTGAACAAAAATTTAGTAAAAATGATCATCCCCATGAATTAAGGATAGTTTTCCCTACACACTTTCATAAGAAAAAAGCAACCCCATGTGTTACATTTTATATATAATTTATATTTTAAAAAATTTACCGATATATATCAATGTATAAAAGAAAATTAAAATTATCCATATAAAAGAAAATCTTAAATAACTTATTTAAGTGAAAAAAATAAGAAATGAATAATGATTTATTTTAGACATTAATTTTGTATGGAAAAGATAATAATGATTATATGAATTTAATTTCATTTTCATTTTGTAATTAAATACATATTAATTTGGTAAAATAAATTTTAATTTTATTTGGACAAAAATTTAGTAAAAAAGATCATCCATGTGGATTATGTATAATTTTCTCTACATGCTTTCATAAAAAAAAAATCCCCATGTAATAAATTTACATATACATATCAATGTATAAAAGAAAATTAAAAATTGTCCATGTAAAAGAAAATGAATAATTTTTTTAAGTAAGAAAATAATAAATAAAAAATGAATAAATGGTTTTGGACATTAATTTTTCATGGAGAAGATAATAACAATTACATGAGTTCAATTTGATTTTTGTGTTGCAATTAAATATATATATTAATTAGGTAAAAGATATTTTAATTTTGATGGAACAAAAGTCTTTAATAAAATAGTTCATTTCTGTGAATTAAATGTAAATTTTCCTATATGCTTTCATAAAAAAAATGTTCATCCTCATTTTAAACATTAATTTTGTATAAATTTTGACCAATTTCTTATGCAGGACAGATTCAGAAGTCTTGCTCACTTGTTGATGCTTATTTCCGTCTGAGCAAACACAAAAGCATTTTCAGCAGGTTTCCCCAATTGATTGTTGGTTGTCTTTTGTTTATTCTTTGGACTTGTGATGTTGGGCTGGTGCATAGACCAAAGGTGATCCAGTTTACAATTGGTCCAATATGCACGGTTGTTTTGATACATTACCTTTTTGTAGTTAAAATTTGAATTGGGTTATTTTGTACTTGTTGTTGAGAGATTGCCACGTGGAAAAAGTCGCCATTTGTAGGGCTTCTATTTGTTATTTTTATTGATGACGTGACAGAAAGAAAAATATAACTCATTAATGTTTGTTAGTTGTATTTATAGGGATAGTTTTGGAAAAAAAAATCAATTTATGATAAATTTAATGCTCTCAACTAAATTCTCAACTAAATTTAGTTAATTGGACCTTGTAATAAGGATCGGAGGGAGTATATTATTTTTACACTATTATTAAAAAGTTGCTTCATTTTTTTAGTCAAAACCGAATATTTTATAATCTAACTAACTCATTGACATTCTTTCCCCATAACTATATTCTTTTATTTTTCTAAGTTTTAAACAAATAACTTAATATGAAATATTCAACCATGTAAGCTAATGACTATGGTTGGACCCAAAAGCAGCTGTAAAAATAAAATAAAATAAAGCATTTTGCATAGGATTTTCTAATATTTCCATAGGATTCTATGGTTGGTGCCAGAAAATTTATAGGCTGTCAGATTCCCTAAATCTGCAATTCATAGAAGGAACTAAAGATAAGAAATGGGTGATAAATCATGAGAAGCAATAACAGAATGTTGCAATATGTCCTGAAGAACTGACTCAAATGCAGTGAATCTTTTAAAGGTTTTGTAACACTACTAGCCCTAAAGGATTTACATATTCTCCTCACTCCATACTATATGTTTGTCATTATCTTCTTCAGGTAAAAACCATCCCAAATGTTTATCAAAATTGTAAAGGAGCCACAGCTGATCTTTATATCTGAGTTATTGTGTAATTTAACTTATTCTCTTTCTGTCTAAGTGCAAGTAATTGCATATTTGGGTAAGCTTATTCAGAAACATTTCTAGGAGAAAAGAAGAAAAAAATGAAATGAGTTTCTCCATTATCTCAAATTAGCTTATGCATAAGCTAATTTGTAGAAGCTCTCGTAGCTTCTGTAAACGACGATTAATATATGCACAGAACACATGACAATGGAGTAAATTGCAATTTCTAGCTCAACATGAATTCATTCACTCACGTAAACACAATCACAGCAGTCTCAACACTCTAACAAGGAAAAAAAACTTGATTAACAAGTTTAGAAAAAGAAAGGTGTAATATAAAATGGCATGGGCACCCAAATGAGAGTGAGAAGACAAGTAATTAATATTATGAGGAGCCATGTGGGGTGATCGAGTTCCCAATCCATTAATTGATTCACACACACAGAAATCTCATCCCATAGTTCAGCCAAAGAGACCGACTTAGAGCATGTTTGATTTCTTGTGTCAAATTGATGGACAAATTATGCAGTCCTCTGTTTTCATTTTCAGTGGGTCAAAACAGTGTTTTTCGACTAGAACAGATGGGCAAAATCATGATTATCTTTTCAACATAGAAAACACAATTGTGGTCCAAAAGCCTGTAACTATGCACTTCCAGTCCCTGTTTTTGAAATTCCGAAGCCTATATATGACGAAGGTTCTCACGTCCAAGAGAAGTTAGTGTTCATTGATAATATGACCCATCAAACAAGTATTTTTATTTTTTAATTCTTAAAAACTAAGAACAGTTTCTAAAAAGAGAAATCAAAAACACCCTTAACTTTGTATCCCAGAGTTTATTGGAAAGGTTGGCTTAGTATATACATTGCTTTGCATTTTAAAAATTGACGTATATTTCACAGTAATCAACTTTTTCTTTGTCTTTCCCCTTGTGTTAAACTTACAAAGGAAAAAAAATAACAAGAAGAAATAGTTGGTTGTCTCTCAATGGTGGAGTATTTAGTCATATAATTAACGTAGTAACTAGAGGTTAAGGTGAATTGACAGTCATTTGACATTGAAATGAAACCAACAAGCAAATGATAATTGATAGATGATAAGCCATGCATATCTGATCTTTCATATGAAAGAAAATGTAAACTTAACCCCCCATTAAACTCATTGACCTCTCATGAATGACATTACAGGACAAACCACTTCATTAAAAATGTACATTCACCAACAATACCGCACTTTATACCACATGTCATCAAGGAAACGATAGTAGGCATACCTCCATGATCTAAATATGAACAAAGGAGAAACCACTACCCAAAATCCCACCGTAAATCCAACTGCCATACTCACAAAGAACCCATTCACTCTATGCCCAACACCCTCTTTTTCATTGTGATCATCATTAGGAATTTGTCTATGCAAACTGCAATTAATGGGTAGTGGTGGGCCGCACAAATTGTTTCCAACAAAATCTGATGCTTCAAAGGTTTCAATTTGAGTGCCTGTTGGAATTTCCCCCTCCAAATGATTATAAGACACATCAAGCTTGCCGAGAAAGCTTAAATTAGATATGGTTGGAGGGATGTGTCCTGAAAGTTGATTATGGGAGAAATCAATGGATTCCAACGATCTCATATTTCCAATACTTGGTGGAATTTGACCACTCTATTGATTCTGTGACAAATTCAGAAAAATAAGTTCTAGATTTATGATTTCTTTAGGAATCCCTCCAGATAAACTATTACCAGAAAGATCAACATTTGTCACCAAACCAAGAATATTTTTGTACTCTACACGTCTTCCCTTCACCCACATGAGTGAACTAACTATACTGGATTCCCATCCAGAGTCAGATGCCTCGACACGGATAAATGAAACTCCTCTTCTATTCCTTGACAACATGGCACTCAAGTTGTTGAAACAATTTGGTATATGGCCAGACAAATTGTTTTTTGCAAGGTCCAAATTCTGAAGAAAAATCATATCACATATTTCTTTAGGAATATGACCAAAAAATCTATTTGATCGAAGGCGAAGAATTTTCAAGTTTGAGAGCCTTTCTCCAACCCATGTAGGAATAATTCCTGTAAACCCCCAAGGTCTAAGGAAATCAACATATTAGTCTTCTTCAGAAAGGTAGGAAACATTCTTGAGACCAAGTTGTTACGAACGTTCAAAGTTTGTAGTTCAGTCAAGGCACCCATGGAAGGGGGTAAGTTCCCAACAAAGTGATTGCTTTGTAAATTTACATCAACCAGATATGGAAACATCACCCAACAATCAGGTATTTCCCCTGATAAATTATTTGATACAAGATTGAGAAATTATACGAATGATTCTTGCTTTTTACATAGAACATCAGTCATGGATCCAGAAAATAAATTGTTTGAAAGATCTAACCATGAGATATAATCATATAGATAGGGTAATTTTCCATGAAACTGATTTGAGCTTAGGTCAACACCCGAAAATTGAATCATTGATATATTTGGAAGCTCACCATTGATATGATTATGAGACAGGTTCAAATAAGAAAGATCATGAAATGTTTCCCAAAATCAAGCAGGGATAGAATCTGATATCCCTGTGTTAGAAATTTCCAAAGATTCAAGAGCCTTTTGTGACTGATTCCATGATGGAAAGTTAGGACCCAACTGCCACGAGTTCATCCTCAATTGTTTTAGCTGAAAGCTAGAGAGCCAATTGGGATCCACTTCTAAAGTAAGATTATTCCCTGATGCCAAAAAGAAATTTAAATTCGTAAGATTTACAAGATCATCTTCCTTGACAACTCCTTGAAATTAATTGTCATCAATTGAAAGATATGACAATCCAGATAGTGATCTAAGAATCTGAAATGGATTTCCACTGAAGTGATTTTGGGAAAGATCAAGAATGTGTAATGATGAAAGTTTCCCAAATGATCTAGGAAGTTCACCCTGAACTGAGTTGTTATAAAAATCCATTCTGCCAATATTTTTAAACAACCCAATTTGATCAGTCAAATTGCCAGAAAGTTGAGAACTTGAAATTACGAGTCTCGTGAGGCCATGGGAAACACAGGGAGTGAGAATTTCTAAAATTTCATTGACTTGTTGGTTGAGTTTGAGATATGAGAAATCAATTTCCCTTAAGTTGCAGAGATTACCCAAAGTAGTTGGAATTGCTCCTTCTAGTTGATTTTGTGACAAATCAAGTTTCACCAGAGAAGTCAAATTTCCAAAAGAAGTTGGAATTCTTCCTTGAAGTTGATTACGTGAAAAATCAAGTCTAACCAGAGAAGTCAAATTTCCCAAATAAATTGGAATCATTCCTTCAAGTTGGTTATATGACAAATCAAGTTCGACCATGGAAGTCAAATTTCTCAAGACATCAGAAATAGTGCTACGCAAGAAGTTAGATCGGAGGTTCAAGAACTTGAGATGACGAAGACCATATAACCAATCAGAAATGTATAGATGATGAGAATGAATTTTGAGACAAGTCAAGATTTTGAAGAAGTGTTAGGTTTTGAATGCCATCAAGCTTAAAGCCTTGGATGTTACCATTTAATTGAAGAGAAACTAGTTTCCTGAGTCCAAATATCCATTTGGGAACAAAAGAAGTCTCTGGTGAAGAAACAAAGGAAAGTTGAAGATTAACTAAAGAAGAGAAATTAACTGAGGATGGATGATTATAATGATCGATCATACATTGTGACAAGCGTAACTCCTTCAAAGAAGGAAGAGCTTGCAAACTTTGTAGCCAATCAAATGATTTGGAAAGGTTTGTCATTTCCAATTGAAGATATTGAAGGTAGGAAAGACCTGAAAGCCAATGAAGATTTTCAGCAAACAACAAGTCATTAAAACCTTCAAAGCCAAGAAAAAGCAAATTTCGTGAGGTTCCCAATTTGATGTGGAATTGATCCAATGCCAACACTGCTAAGATCAAGATAGAGCAAATTAGAGAGATTTCCGATCTGATGAGGAATCTCCCCAGAAAATCCCGCACCAGAGAGGTTAAGGTAAGTTAAGGTGGTCATTTCACAAAGGAAACTAACAAATTTCTCAAATACAAAATGATTGCCACTTAAGTCCAAGTGATTCAAATGCTTCAAGTCAAGCAAAGAAGGACTTAACTCACCTCAAAACTCATAGCCTAAATAAGCAATATAAGCTTCATCATAATCAATATTGAAGGTATTGGGCTTATCATCCATATAAATTGAGTAATTGGAATAAGGTACTGCAGTAACCAAGTGTTGAGGTGAAGCTGAAGAACGTGGCCTGTTTCATCACTGCAAACAACTCCAGTCCAATCACAACAATCAGTATTGGAAGCATTCCAAGACGCGAGCCTGTTCGAAGGATCTATGAGATAATGCTTGACTGTCAAAAGTGCTTCACGTTCACTTGGAATACAGAGAATCTCTGAGGATCCTGTGCAAATGCCCAATTTAAACATTAGTGAGGCAAGGCAACAAAGATGCAACAAAAGCATGATAAAAGAGGAAGCATCCATAATCACAGTAGAAAATAAGTTTTCTAAGGAGTTGTTGATTTCTCTACGTAGAGCTAGCTGCTCTATAATATTTATAGGAGCTATAGGACTCTATCACTTTTTAACATACTCCTTGTATGAATGTTATATTATTGGTTAAAATTTATTAGAAAGTTTAAATATGCTTTTATTCCCTAAAAAATGAGCTGAGTTTTGATTTTAGTTTTTGTAAAAATGATTCTTTATTTTTTATCCCTCGAAAAGTCAAAATCATCATTTTTTGTCTTTATTATGTGACACTTGTTGTTAATTGTCTATGTATTCTATATTTCTATGTGTTTAATAGAAGGTCAAGTGACCATTTAAGATGATACCTTCTAATGTCTCTGGTACCATGTAATTAGCATGTAATACTTCTAAATTGTTTTCTAGATCCCTAAAATAAATGTTATTTATCTACTTTAAAATGAGCATTAGGGACCAGAAATAGTGATTTCAAATTTTAGAGGGGTGAACATCAAAGTAAAATGCTTTGCAACAACGAAAACCAAAATTCTCTCATGTTGTAGGATAAAAAATAGCAATTTCAAAATGAAAAACAAAGAAAAAATTTACAATAATCAAAACTAAAACTCTTGTTTTATAGGAATTAAAAACATATTTAAGCTTTATTAGAAAATATATAAAATGGTAAGTGGAGTTTATTAAATAATAAAAGTTGAGACTCACAATTTTGTAATTTCTAATAAAATTCAGCTAATATAATAAATAGTGTGTAAAAACATGTATTGTTATAGCCTTTTTCATATTTATATGAATAATTTTAAACTTTTCTACAACATTTTCCTATTGATCCTACTGCTTCTTTTTTAAGTATTGAATATGTTTTATATTTTTAAAATATTAAATGCATCTGTTTTTTATTTAATATTTCTTTATAAAGTTACTCTGTTTATATTGTTCTCTTGCACTAGCGTTGACTTTTATTATTTTCCCTTCATTTTGTTGCATGTTCATATAACTGCTGTTTTAGTAATTAACGTCCTTCCACGATAGTAATTAATATATGATTATTTTTTTTATCATTCAGAAATAAGTAATATATGATTTAGTTTTATAAATGAATTTAATCCCTTCTTACTTTAACTGTTACACTTTCTGTCAAAAGAAAAAATGTTGCACTTAAGTCCTTATACTATTTCTATTTAAAGCCGTATTTACTTCAAATCTTACTAACTAGATCATTATTTTGTTGCTCAAAATAAAAAATACAAAAAATTTCAACTGGTGAAACCCTAAATTTAAATCCTCTGCATTAAGTGTCATCCACATGCATTCCATATCATGCGGTTGATGACCACCACTTGAACTTGATGATGCCACAAAACATACTCGATCATTTATTATTATTATTATTATTATTATTATTATTATTATTATTATTATTATTATTATTATTATTATTATTATTATTATTATTATTATTATTATTATTATTATTATAGAAGAACAACTCAACAATTCAAATATTCAAAATACTATAAGAAAATTTCAAGATAAAATAGAAAAAGAAATCTGTGAAACAAACCCAATAGCAGTTTGGCATAGGAAAAAGTATGAAATATCCTTACCATATATAGATGGATTTAATAAAAAAGATATTCCAACTAAAGCAAGACCCATACTAATGAATCAACAATACTTAGAATACTGTAAAAAGGAAATACAAGAATATTTAGATAAAGGATTAATTAAACCATCAAAATCTCCATGGAGTTGTTCAGGCTTTTATCTCATGAGTGCTTCAGAATTAGAAAGAGACGCGCCAAGATTAGTCATTAATTATAAACCTCTTAATAAAGTACTAAAATGGATTAGATATCCTTTACCTAATAAATTTGATCTAATTAAAAGACTCAATAATTTCAACAATCTTTTCTAAATTTGATATGAAATCAGGGTATTATCAAATTTCGGTGGGAGAGAAAGATGAGTATAAAACTGTCTTTGTAGTACCTTTTGGTCATTATGAATGGAACATAATGCCACAAGGATTAAAAAATGCTCCAAGTGAATTTCAAAATATAATGAATGATATATTTTACTCATACATGGAATTTGCAATAGTATACTTAGATGATGTCTTAATTTTTTCAAAAAATATTAATCAACATATAGAACATTTAAATAAATTTATAGAAATTATTAAATAAAATGGTTTGGTAGTATCAGCAAAAAAGATGAAAATATTTCAAACAAAGACAAGATTTTTAGGATATGAAATATATCAAGGAACAATTACTCCAATACAAAGATCAATAGAATCTGCTGATAAATTTCCAAATGAAATAAAAGATAAAAACCAACTACAAAGATTTTTAGGATGTGTTAATTATGTAGCAGATTTTATTCCAAATATTAGAATTTTGTGTGCTCCATTATATAAAAGATTAAGAAAAAATCCTCCTTCTTGGTCAGAAGAAATGTCTCAAGTAGTAGAACAGGTAAAAAAGATGGTAAAAAGGTTACCCTGTTTAGGAATACCAGACCTTGATGCCTTCCTCATAGTAGAAACAGATGCATCAGAATTAGGTTATGGTGGGATTCTTAAACAAGTACCTCAACACTCTTCTAAAGAACAGGTAGTCAAATATCATTCGGGTATTTGGCATCCAGCTCAGCAAAAATACTCTACTGTTAAACAAGAAATTCTTTCAATAGTTTTATGTCTTCAAAAATTTCAAGATGATTTATTCAATAAAAGATTTTTAGTTCGAACTGATTGTAAAGCTGCTCCTAGTGTTTTACAAAAAGATGTTCAAAATTTGGTTTCAAAACACATATTTGCTAGATGGCAATCTTTACTTTCTTGTTTTGATTTTGATATTGAACATATCAAAGGAAAAAATAATTCTTTACCAGATTTTTTAACAAGAGAGTTTTTACAGGGCTCAAAATGAGTACAAAGCCCAACAGCAAAGATCAATACGGTCCCCCACTGGGTACCCCTAAAGTTACAAGTTCAATATGGCTTCCAGCCCCTATAACTCCAACCATGACTCCTAGAATAAGAAAAGAATCTATAAGACCCACTATAGCCAATATAGTTAAAACTTCACCTTCAAGAATTGTACAATCACCAGGCCAAACTTCTTCAAACCCATTAGCCAATTATTCCAATAGATTCGCCCTCCTTCAATACCAAAATACTCTTTTTGGCCCCAGACAATTTATTAATCAACCCTCCAATGAAGAAGATAATTATAAAGACAAAGATGAAGATCTTCCAATAATGGTACTAGAAAAATCCTGGACCCAATCATCCAATCCAAGACAATTAGCCTCAACTCTTTTCCCTCAAGACTTTCATTACCCTCCAATAAATTTATCAAAAACTAGAACTTTTTATGAGTTTACACTAGTAGATACATACTCAATAGAATTATGGCATAACAAAGACCAACAGGGAAACATCTAGTTTTCTAAATTCAAAATATTAAAGGTCTTAACTCCTCAAGATTGGAACCAACCCTTGTATTCTTCAAAACCATTTTCAAGAGCCTTTAATCCCCAGACCTTTACTTATTATGATTACATGGATGCATGGAGTCATATGTTATACTTAAGTCCAGACCAACACTCCTGGTTCATTTGGTTCAGGAGAGGAATACCTTTAAAATTTCCAAAATGGTTTATTAAGTGGTTTCTCGACTTTGGTCCAATACCAGCTATATTTCCTGACCAAGTTGAAGAAATATATAATTATTTCAAAGAACATTCAACATTTGTACCTGGATACAGATTCATATCATTCGTAGCTTCTCAAGGAATTACTTGGATAATGGCATGGGAATATATTTATACTCGACTTTATGATAATATTGATATTAGAATGTTGTCAAGACAAATAAAGGTAAAGTGGTGGAAGAAGTTCAATATTGAATTACTCAATAAAGCAAAAATCAATGAATGGTTAAAAACTCACGAGAACCCAAATCACAGTTAGAAAAAGACTTAGAACAAGAAGCCTTATTCTTAGCAGAAAAACAAAAGATTAGGCAGAATTAGCATCAGCCACTTCGCAAGAAGAATTTGAAGAAAGGTTGAAAAAAGTAAGATCTGTACAAGATAAGGATGCACAAGAAGAATCCGGAGAAAGCACCTCTCAATCAAATCCATATCTTTGCAACGGAGATATGTTTGATTAAGCGGTCCAATAAGAAGTGCCGGCAGAAGATGACAACAATAAAGTTTTTTTTTTTTTGCGCTGGCAAGTCACTTGACCCCAACTGTAAATTACTTTAGTCTTTTTTGCTTTTAGTGTGTTATTTTTCTTTGTCGGCCACCTTATCTGTTTAAGAAGTGTGCCAGTTGTAAATTTATACTTTCCCCTTTTACCCTTAATAATTAGGGATCCTATGTACCCTTGAGTGTAAATTATGCTTCGCTACCTCAGCTATATAAGGTCTCGTTCTAAGCCTTAGAAGGCAGAGGTTTTTTTTGAATGAAATCCACTTTTAAAATTTCTCAATCCTTTGCACGCTCTCTGCCTTGTCTTCTACTTTAAAGCTTTCTATTTGTAAGTCTTATCTTCCTTCTTCTTTCCAATTCAAGTTTTGTCTTCAATTACTCTGAAAATTTTATTATGTATTATGATGTATTCTGATCCAGTCTCTGATGGTATCAGAGCCATAGGTGAAGAAAAACACTGTAGCAATTTACTGTTCATTTCTTCAATTACTACGTGCTTTTATAATCTTGTTATTTTGATCTTCTAAAGTGTCTACTGTAGCACTGAGAAGTGTTTAGATGTTGGTCAGCTTCTAAGTCTAGTGGTCCCGGTAGTAAAACCTGAGAGAGGTAGTGAGACCGTTGGTTAGCTAGATAAGGTGTTAGAGGTGGTCCCGTCGCATAAAACACATTAGAAGATAAAAATGGCTAGATTATTAAGAACCCTTAGTAATTTAAATTTAAGAGATAAACATAGACAAATAGTTGTTAGAACTCCTCAGGAAGGATCTTCTACTTCCAATAATGAAAACAATAAAGATAAAGAATTACAAATAGCCGAGATAGAAAACTCTCTACATAACTGGTCAATACCTGCAGTAAAAAAAGGAGAAGTATACAAACAACATAGAGTATGGACAACATCTCAAGATGAAATACATGTTTTATAATATAGTTACCCAGGCACTAAAAACAATAAGGTAATTAATCTTTTAGAACAATCAATACTTGATGAACATATAAAAGAAGGATATAATTTTATTCATTTAGGCCTAGTTCAAGTAGCTGCAAAACCTAATTACAGACTAGGGGTAAACAGTCCAATATGAATGTTATTAAGAGATGTAAGACTTAAAAAATTTAATGATTCAATAATTGCAATATTAGAAAGTAATTTACATGATGGACCGGCATTTTTTAATTGTTACCCAAATTTCTCAATGAATATTAGAAATGAAAAAACTAGTAATGCAATAAAATTGTATGTAAAAATTCCAGATGAAATAGTAGATGAAGTATCAGGCCCAACACAAATAATTTATAGAATTTATTTTAAAATAACAAAAATTGATTATAATTATATAGCCTTAAGATCATCCCCAAAAGATGAAACAATACTAGTAGAAGCAAATCTAAGAAAATCCTCTGTACAAATACCAAAGAAATTAAGTCACAATGAAATTATTAGTAAAATTACAGAAGATTGGATGTTAGAAGATATAGTTTCAGAATCTAAAGTTTATAATACTCAAGCAAGAGAGATAATTCAAGAGGGTACAAACATTAGATTAAGAATAAATAGATCATCTTCTTTCAAAATTCAAGAACCTCAAATGATACATAAAGGACAAACCTCAAGACATTCAGTAGACGGATCTACCATAAATTTAGATTTAAGAGGATTAGATAATAACAATCCAATAATTTCTAAACCTATTTATCAAGAATCTAAAAAAATCAAAATCTCCACAATATTCTCCTACAGCTTCTCAAATTTTAAATACTTTAGATAGAGATACACCTTTTCAAATAGATAAGAATTGGATTAGACAAGATTTTGAAGCACCTTATAATAAAGATAAAAGAAAATGGTATTTTTCAACATTTGCAGAAAATCAAACCATAGAATTTAGAAAAATTTATTATAACTACATGGAAGAAAATGAAATAAATTTATACTTCTTTGATTGGTTCGCTACATATAGTAAAGAAAATAACATAACTTATCTTTTTAGAGAAATAAAACAAATAAATCCTTTAAGAAAATCAACAACATGTTGGAAAACTATTAATAATCAAATTATAGAATCAGAATATCCACCTCAACAGGGTATAACTATTCAAATCTCAAGATTTAGAAATAGAAGCAAGTCCGTACAAAGATACAAAAGGAGAAGAAGAAAAGGTAGTAGATAAAAAAGATATTAAAAAATTACATTCTCAATTAAATTATTCAAATATTATGTTAGAAACAATGACAAAACAATTAACTAGAATAGAAAATCAAAAACAACTTGATATACCTAGTACTTCAAATAAAATAAGATCTCCTGTTAGACCTATTTATAAATTAATAAATGTTCCCCAAAAAGAATTAGAAGCAATAAAACTTGAAAGTCATACAGATATAAAAATAGAAGAAATTAGAAAAATTTTAGAAAAATTAAGTTTAGAAAAAATTTCAATAAATACTCTTGAAAAAGAAGATCTAACAATAAACAAACTAAGAAATTATCCAAAATTAAGAAATTATTATTCAAGACCTTCACCTGCTGATGTTCAATTTGAAGAACGAGGTGAATTAGTTCAAAACTCATTTACAGGAAGCGACATAATAGAATGGAATCTAGATGGATTAAGTGAACAAGCTATATTAGAACTAACTTGTCAAATGACAATGGCAGCAACTGCTTATAAAACTAAAGGATGTTCAGATAAAAGTGCTGCAATAGCTATAGTTCAAGGATTTACAGGACAGCTAAAAGGATGGTGGGACAATCTATGTACAGAAAATGATAGAGCTTCAATACTAAACAGTGTAAAAGCTGAGAATCAAGAACAAGATGCAGTATCAACACTTATATATACAATAATTCAAAACTTTATAGGAGATCCTAATATATTTAAAGAAAGAGCAGCTAGTCAATTAGCAAATCTATATTGTCCAATAATGTCAGATTATAGATGGTATAAAGATACATTTTTATCAAAAATAACTCTAAGAGAAGATGGATTTGCTGGATATTGGAAAGAAAGATTTATAGCAGGACTTCCAAAATTATTCTCAGAAAAAGTAAAAATGAATTTAGAAAAACATTATGGAAAACAAATAATGTATGATAGTTTAACTTATGGACAGATACATAACATAGTTATAGATACAGGAATACAAGTATGCACTGACTTCAAATTACAAAATAAAATGCGTAAAGAAAGTATGACTAACATAAGAGAAATAGGAACATTTTGTCATCAATATGGTATAGAAGTCATTAGAGCACCTAGTGCTCAAGTTAAGAAAAGAAATAAAAAACAATCAACTAATTATAGAAAACAATACAAGAAAAAATACAATAAAAATACTTTTCAAGCTCAAAATAAAGAACAAAATCAAAAATAAAAAAGAAAACCTAAATATAAAAAACTTCCTAAAAAAGATAATGCTTGTTGGAAATGTGGTAGAATAGGACATTATGCTAGTACCTGTAAAGTACAACAAAAAATAAATGAATTAGAAATATATGAAAAATTAAAACAAAGTCTTATTAATGTATTAATAAATTCAGAACCTGAAGAATCTTCTTTTGAAAATGAAGAATATGAAGATGATATAATATATCAATTAGAAAATGAAACTTCTGAAAACTCTGAAACTTCTGATGAAGAATACTGTTTAGGTCCAGAATTATGTACCTGTACAAATTGTAAAACAATAAATATGTTAAACAAAGATCAAACTACAACTTTAATATCAATAATAGATAAATTAGATGATTCTCCATTAAAAGATGAATTTTTACAACAATTAAATAATTTAATACAAAGAGATGAAAATAATAGAGAAGAAATAAAAGCAATAGATATAAAAGAAATTTCTAACAGATTTAAAAAACCAAATAATCAATTATTTATAAAAGACTTACAGGATGAAATCAAAAATCTTAAGCAAGAAATTCAAATTTTAAAGCAAAATGATATTTCTTTATAATATAGATTATTAGAATTAGAAGGAAAAGAAATATTAAAAACACAGGAAAATAGTCAATACGCTCATAATGAAGAAGAAACATCAAATCAAAATTATATTAATTTATTAAGCATAATAACTACACATAAATGGCATTGTAAAGTAACCTTAATAATTAAAGAAGAAAAGTTTAACATGATAGCTCTTATAGACTCAGGAGTAGATATTAATTGCATACAAGAAGGATTAATACCTACTAAATATTATGAAAAAACTTTAGAAGGAGTTACTAGTGCAAATGGATAAAAAATGAATATTCAATATAAATTATCAAATGTAAAAATTTGTAAAAACAAAATTTGTTATAATACTTCTTTTGTATTAGTAAAAAATATGAATACTTCGTTAATATTAGGAAGCCCATTTCTAACCTTATTATATCCTTTTCAAGTCACTAAAAATGGATTAGTAACTACAACATTAGGTAAAGAAATATTATTATTATTATTATTATTATTATTATTATTATTATTATTATTATTATTATTATTATTATTATTATTATTATTATTATTATTATTATTATTATTATTGTGTGTGTGTGTGTGTGTAAAGTTTACTTGAACTAACATGAGTTGTCGGATCGAAAGTTGTAATTAATAATAGCCGTTAATTATGTAAACTTCATTTGGACTAACATTAGTCATTGATCGAAAATTGCAATCAACAACAGCCATTGATTGAATTTCATCAAATTTAACATTAATGATGGAATAAATTGATCACACTAAAGCTATTTAAAATAATTTATAATATTTCACTAATTCAATATTAATTTTGATATTAAGTAGTAAAATTAAATATTATAGTTACCTATGCACATTTTTTTTGGTGTACCTATGCACTTTTCTTAAATTAGTTACTTTAAAATATGTTTTAAGAAAAATAATAATTTAAAGTAATAATTTAAAAATACATAGTTAAATTTAAAATAATTTATAATATGTGGATACAATTATTTAATATAGCATGCTAAAATACCAACGTTAAGTACCATTAAATTAAAAAATATTATGAGGTATACGTACGTGTAAAATTAATATATATATATATATATATATATATATATATATTAAAATAAATTATTTATAAATTTAACTAAATATCTAAAAGGCGATAAAAAAACTAATAAAGGAGAATGCGGAGCTCTGCTAGGGTTTTGTTTTCCTAGGGTTTTTCTGCTGTTCTTATGTTCTCTGCATGCAGCCATGGGAGAACCTTTGATCCCATGGAGCTTTCTTGCTATAGATTCAGAAGTGAAGGATACTCCGAAGCAACAGGTTGCTCCAAAGCGTTCTTTTGCGCAAGCCCTTAAACATGCATGTGATATTCCTTTAAGCCAACTCCCTGTGCCTTGTGTGAAGGGAGATGCTATTGCTGTAAAAATTCCTGAAGAGGAATACTTGGTAGGGCTGGAGAGTTGTAAGAACAATCTCCATGGTCGTTTAGTGCTGTCAAAAGGGGATTCTCCGCCGAAGATTCATGATCTTCTATTGAAATTATGCAAACTCTGGAATCCCTTGGGGAATTGGCGTATGATCTCAATTGGGAAAGGTTTTTATGAATTCTCTTTTGCTTCTGTTGAGGACTTAAGGAGAGTTCTTGCCGGTGGTTCTTGGAATCTTGCACCTGGGGTCCTTCGGCTGTTTTCTTGGACCCCAGACTTCAATCCTAGTTTAGTACGTCATTCGAATGCACAATGTTGGGTGTGCATACTTGGCTTGCCACAGGAGTATTGGCGCCAAAGAATATTGTTCTCAATTGCAAGAGGGGTTGGTGTCCCTTTGACTATTGATGAGGCAACAGCTTTGCGATCTTTTGGCCACTTTGCAAGGGTTTTGGTTGACCTGGATCTCAAGCATGAATTGAGGGATCAAATTCTGGTAGAACGAGATGGCTTTGCTTTCTTTGTGGATTTAGTGTATGAACGCTTGCCAGCCTTTTGTGATATGTGTAAGATCGTCGGACACACTTCTGTAAATTGTCGATTTGGGAGACAGGAGGATGGAAACTTAAAGGGAAAAAGGTGGAATGGAAGGGGAAGGCTCATTATGTTCCAAAGCAACGTGTGGGTGAGGATGCTGGTCCTAGTCACACGAAGAAAGATCAGGAGCAGATAGTAGATGATGCTATTGAAGTTGTTCCACATTCAAGTGTAGTGGCTAACTTAGTTGCAGATGCGAGTGTCACAGAAAAGCCTAGTGTAGAGGTTCAAGTTGGTTCTAAGGAAGGGCAGGTTGGTTTTAAGGAAGGGCAGATTGAGGATGTTACAAAGGAGTCTAGTTCTTCGGAAGAGGAGTCTAATGCCCAGAGATCTAAAGGAAAGTCTTTGCGTGCAGATGCAGGGAATTTTGATTCTCCATCGCATGTGTCACATTCATTCTCGAGGTCTCTTGAAGCTGGTGATGTTGGCTGTCAACAATATACAGCTTCGGTTCAAAAAGAATTAAATGTGGTTTCTCAGCTATGGGGGGATAGAGTGGAGGAGGCTTTGGATCATGATTCTCTCAGTTTTGACAAGCAGCCTGAAGAACAGCTATTTGAGGAGGTTCTTTCTAAATCCAAGAATAAAAAATTGTGCCAAAAGAATAAAGGAAGTGGGACAAGGACATACAACCTTAGAGGTGGTCCGACTTCTTTTGCCTAATGAATTTTTTATTCTGGAACGTCAGGGGCCTAGCTAATGAGAAAACTAGGCGGGTGTTACACAACTTCTGTGTATCGCACAAACCATTCTTGGTATTTCTTTCAGAACCTTGGACTTTGGTTGACCATTTTCCATCCTCTTTTTGGTCTAGTCTTGGACTCAAGCTTTTTGCAGTAAATTCTAGACAGAATATGGTGCCTAATATCTGGTGTATTTGTCATTTTTCTATTTCTCCTAAGGTAATTTCTTCTTCTGAGCAGTATGTCGCTTTCTCTGTGGATTTTTGTAATCAAAATATGTTTGTGGATGCAGTTTATGGATCTACTTCATACGTTAAGTGTCGATCTCTCTGGTTAGAATTATCTCAGTTACAGCTACAACATAGTGGTCCCTGGTTATTTATGGGTGATTTTAATGTTGTCATTGGAGCTCATGAGAAGAGTGGTGGTAACATCCCACTCCCAGCCTCGTGTTCTGATTTTGTGAATTGGTCAAATGCTCATAGTCTTATTCATATTCAGACTAAAGGGAATGAGTTCACCTGGTCTAATGGAAGGTCAGGAAGGCATTATATAGCTATGAGGCTAGATAGATCCATATGCAATTCTGATTTGCTGGAATTATGTGATTCAGTATCTTGCAATACTCTAATTCGTAGTCAATCAGATCATTTTCCTATTTTGGTCTCCCTACAAAAAGGTGCTCCAACTTCCTCATCTTCTTTTAAGTTTTTGTGTATGTGGATTGATCACAAGGACTGCAGAAGATTGGTGAAAGAAGTTTGGGATACTCCTATTTTTGGTTGTCCTATGTTTATTTTGAAACAGAAGCTTAAGATCCTTAAAGGTGCTTTGAAGATTTGGAACAGAGATGTCTTTGGTGATGTGCATGCAAATGTGAAGAATGCCAAAAAGGTTGTTGAGGACATTCAGCAGCAAATTATATCTTATGGTTTATCAGATGACTTGCATGTTTTGGAGGATAAAGTTCAAGCTGAACTTCAAAAGGCTCTAGCTTTTGAGGAAACTTTCTGGAAAGACAAGTCGCAGGTTCAGTGGTTTACTCAAGGGGACCGAAACACCTCTTTGTTCCACAAGATGGCAAACTACCGTAGAGCTACCAAACGTATGACCACTCTTAGGGATGGGGAGAGAATTCTGGATTCCCCAGATGCCATTAAACAGCATGTATTGCAGTATTTTACTTCCTTATATGCTTCGGAAAACTCATGTTTGCCAAATGATTTAGTTAAAATAGTCATTCCCTCATTAGTCTCTGCTGAGGATAACTCTATGCTCACAAATATTCCAACTTTTGATGAAGTGAAATCTGCAGTTTTTGCATTGAGTAGTTCGAGTGCCCCTGGTCCAGATGGGTTCGGTGGTTGTTTTTATCATTCATTCTGGGACATTATAGGTACTGATGTTTTTAATTCTGTTTTGCAATTCTTCTTGCAAAGTTGGATTTTGCCAGGCCTCAACTCGAATTTGATAGCTCTTCTTCCTAATTTTCCTGGTGCTGATAAAATTGAGAATTTCCGTCCCATTGCTTTGGCAAATTTTCAATTTAAAATTATTTCTAAGGTGTTGGCAGACAGATTGGCTAACATTGCTCCTAAAATTATATCCAGTCATCAGAGGGGTTTCATTAAAGGTAGGCAAATTTCAGATTGTGTTTGTATTACCTCAGAGGCTATTAATATGCTGAATAAAAGAGTATTTGGTGGTAATTTGGCTATTAAGTTTGACATCAGAAAGGCATTTGATACTCTGGATTGGAATTTCCTTTAGGAGGTCCTTCAGGCTTTTGGTTTCAGTAAAGTCTTTTGCAATTGGATTATGATTATTCTGCAATCAGCTAGGCTTTCTTTTGGAGTTAATGGGGCCTCAGTTGGTTACATATCATGCAAGAGGGGGGTACGACAGGGTGACCCCCTGTCTCCTCTTCTTTTTTGTATAGCTGAGGATGTCTTGAGCAGGGGGATAATGTATTTGGTGGACAATCAATACTTATTGCCTATGGCTAGCCCAAGAGGGTGCTCTTCTCCAACTCATGCTTTATATGCAGATGATATCATGATTTTTTGTAGGGGGGCCTTAAAAAATCTGAACAACTTAAAGTTACTGTTTAAATTTTATGGGGATGCGTCTGGCCAGCATATAAGTCCTGAGAAATGTAAATTCTTCTCGGGTTCCATGTCTCATGATAGGATAGCCAGAGTTCAGCAATGTTTAGGATTTGGAGCTGGTTCTTTGCCTTTTACATACCTTGGTGTCCCTATTTTTATAGGTAAACCAAGAGCTCATTTTCTGTAGCCCATAGCAGATAAAATTAAAGCCAAACTTGTTTCTTGGAAGGGGATGCTCTTATCTATCATGGACAGAGCTCAATTGATCAACTCAGTCATTTCAGGTATGTTGTTATATAGTTTTCATGTCTATTCATGGCCTTTGTCTTTAATTAAGACTATTGAGAGCTGGCTTAGGAATTTCTTATGGTCTGGTGATATAAATACTCGAAAATTGGTCACTGTTGCTTGGAGTAAAGTTTGCAAGCCTTTGGTGGAAGGAGGCCTTGGATTGAAATCTATTGTGAAGTTGAATGAGGCATGTATGTTGAAACTTATGTGGGATTTTGTTCATTCGGATTCAAACTGGGCGGCTTTCATGAAGGCAAGATTTTTAAAGCACGACAGGCCTTTATTGAGCTTTAAGTCATCTTCTATATGGACTTCTATTAAAAGTAAGTGGAAAATTATTTTGGAGAATACAGGTTGGGTTGTTAACAGAGGTGACCGTGTCAACTTCTGGTTAGATATTTGGTGTCTTGATTCTTCTTTGGCAGATGCTTTAAATATTCTGGAGATGCACAGAAGATTTCTAAAGTCTTCAGTAAGCTACTTTGTTTTGAATCATCATTGGAATGTGCCTGAATCAGTGCTGCAACGTCTTCCACAGATGAGTACAGCGATCTCTCTTATTCCAGCTCCTTTGCAAGATTGTCAGGAGGTTGATCAACCCATCTGGCGTCCTTCTTCGGATGGGCTGTTATCCTTTAAAGCTGCTTTAAATCATATTTCAACTCCTGGACAAAGTTTCCATTGGTCAAAGTTGATATGGATTAAATCTATTCCGCCTTCTAGAAGTTTTATTTTATGGCGTATTGTTCATGGAAAGTAGAGCTGTCATTTTGGCCCTAGGCCCTAGGGCTAGCCCCACTTGGCCCATCATAATGGCCCTAGGAGCTTTTGGCCCTTCTAATGAGGGCCCTAAAAGGCCCTAACCCACAAAGCCCCACTTAATATGGGGCCAGGGCCAGGGCTTAAGGGGTTAGCCCCACAAGTCATCCTATTCGTTCGCTCTCGAGCAGAGCATTTTTTGTACACATCAACCGAGGCTATTTTTGACCGACTTTAGCAAAGACATTTTCGGTTGACTTCGGTTATGGTTGTTTTCAATGACCTTGGCTAGGGTTATTTTAGGCTGATTTCGGTCGAGGCAATTTTTAACCAACCTCAATCGCGATTTTTTTTGGCCGACCTTGGTTATCGTTGTTTTTTGTGACCTCGACTAGGGTTATTTTTGGCCGATTTCGGCCAGGACAGTTTTTGACCGACCTTTACAGGGGCTGTTTTTGACCAACCTTTGTCATTGTTGTTTTTTGGTGACCTCGACTAGGGTAATTTTAGGCCGACCTCGACCGAAACTATTTTTGGTCGACATCGGCTAGGATTATTTTCGGCCGACATCGGCTAGGGTTATTTTTGGCCTACCTCGGCTAGGGTTATTTGTGGCCGACATCGGCTAAAGTTATTTTCAGCCGATGTTGGACGGAGCATTTTTCAGTCGACTTGACCGGGGTTGTTTTCAGCCGACCTTGGTAGGGACAATTTTCGGCTGGCCACGAGCTGAACTATTTTTGGCTGACCTCGACCAGGCCTGTCTTCGAACTACCTCAACTAGGGTTAATTTTGGCTGACCTCAACTAGGGTTATTTTCGGCGACCTCGGCTGGGGCTTTTTCAATCAACAATTAGTCGTGGCAATTTTCGGTCGACTTCGGCAAGGGAAATTTTTGGCCGACCTCGGCTGAAACTGTTTTCATCCTACCTCAACCAGGGCTATTTTCAGCTGACCTTGCCCTGGACTATTTCAGGCAACCTCGGCTAGGATTTATTTTGGTCGACCTCGGCTAGGGTTATTTTCGATCTATCTCAACCAAGGCATTTTCTGTTAACCTTTGCTGGGATAGTTTTCGACTAACCTCTGTTGGGACAGTTTTCAGCCGACCTCAATTAGAGTTGTTTTCGGCTGACCTTAACTTGAGTATTAAAAAAAGTTTGTCATAGTATTGAAACTTAAGGTCCATGGGCTAGCCCTAGCCCACAGGGCTTTGTGGGCTTTTTGGCCCTGCGGGCTTTTTAATGCGGGTTGTTTGGCCCTGCGGGCTTTTTTAGCCATGACCCACACGGGCCAGGGTCGGGCCGGGCCGGGCCGGGCCATTTTGACGGCTCTAATGGAAAGATGCCTACTGATGATAGGCTTCGCTCTCGAGGCTGTGTAGTTGTTTCAATGTGTGCATTATGTGGTAACGAGTATGAAACAACTGATAATCTCTTCTTGACATGCAGATTTGCTAGTGATTTATGGAAGTGGCTGCAGTCCCTTATTCCATTCTCGTTTGATTTTTCTTCTTGTCTATCTGTTTTGTTATCTGTGGATAAGCCATGTAGTACCCAAGTGAAGGAAGTTCTGATTTCTGCTGTTGTGCATATTTTTTGGGTTATATGGTGGTGTCGGAACAGCTTGAGGTTTCGAGATGTTCGTATTCCTCTGCGTCAAGCTACTAGTATGGTGATTTCAGCTATATCTTTATCTGGTTTTCTTTCTAAAGGTCATGCATCAAATTCTTTTTCAGAATTTTCCATTTTGCAGAAGTTCTTAGTCTCGGCTAAGCCTCCAAAATCTGTTCAGATTAAGCAAGTTGATTGGTTTCCCCCTGCTTGTGGCTATATCAAATGTAACACTGATGGTGCATCAAGAGGATCTCCTGGGCATGCTGCGGGTGGTGGTATCTTTCGTGATAGTTATGGGTCTTTCGTGGTTGTTTTGCAGCTTATATTGGCATTAAATCAGCTCTGCATGCAGAGATCTTTGCTGCTATTTTAGCTATTGAGTATGCTCATTCTGTCGGTTGGAACAAGTTGTGGTTGGAGTGTGATTCCAAGCTGGTGCTAGCTGTGATTGATAAGGTTGAAATTGTTCCTTGGGACCCCAGAAGTCATTGGATTCGTTGTCTCAAATTATGTTCTCAAATGCATTTTTTGTATTCTCATATTTATAGAGAAGGTAATCAATGTGCAGACAGGCTGGCCAATTATGGAGTAGATCATAGGGTTGATATAACCTGGTGGGATTATATTCCCTTGTTTATTAGGGATAGTTTTGCTCGCAATCTTTGTGGATTGCCTTTTTTTCGCTTTTGCTGATTGTTCTCATGGGTTTTGGTCTAGTCCCCCCATGCTTTCTGTTGGTTTTTTTTCTTACTTCTTTTAATAAATTGTGGTTTGCTGCCGATGATTAGTTGGCGAGGGGATGCCAACGTTGTTGGGATGCCTTCGTTCCACTATGAGGTTTGCATTCTACAAATTCACATAAAAAAAAACTAAATATCTAAAAAATCATATTTAATCATTATTGTTCATATAGCATATTACAAAGTAACCAAGTTAAGAATAAAATAGACTCATGTAATATATTATTTTTGAATATCTATCCATAGTTATTAGTTAAAATAAATGATTATAAATTTAACAATGTATTATTAAATCTTTATTTTTTATTTTAAATTTTTATTAATAAAACATGTAGAAAAGAGAATAATTTTTTTTTTCAATCTAAACTAAGAATATATAAGTCATTTCTAATTTTTGCATTTAGCAAGATTATATTAGTCTTCCAAACTTTGTATTAAATTAAAATTATAGAAAATATTTTTTTTTTCAGTGGGTGAGTTTTAAAAATTATAAGTTAAAAAGTATGCTAAAAAATACACTGTAATTTAAAATATTTTTTCTTTTTGATAGATAATTAATTTTTAATTGTCTTTCTAAAGATTAATGTGCCATTTTAATGTCTAATCAATTCTCTTTTTTTTTTTTTTTTTTTTCAGTTTTGGCTATGTTATGCAAAACTAGCTGAAAGCTGGAAAGCTAGCTGAAAGCTGAAAAGCTAGCTGGTATTTAAAAGCTAAAAGTTGGTAGCTGAAAGCTGTTAAGCTAGTTTATTAAATCATAAGTGTTCGGTAAAACTATCTATTGAAATAGCTGAAAAATGTAAAATGACAAAAATGGACATATTTATATGATATTTTTATATAAATTTGAATTTTATTTTGTGGATAAAAATATATTTTGAGGTATTATAATTTTAAACTCTTGTAATTTTTTATTTATAGATAAATTGTTTTCATTACATTTTTAGTTTCAATTATTACATTTTCATATTAAGTATTCTACTATTAATCTTATACTATATCTTAAAATATTTTTAATCAAGTTTGAAAAAAAAAAAAGCATACACTTAAGTAGACATTATACTTTTATTATATATGTTAATTAGCGTAATAGTTAAAATGAATCGTCTAATTTAAAATTATTCAAAAAATAAAAAATCTGACATTCATCATTATCAATTTCGTAAAGTATAATGTTGAAACAAAAAATTAAATATGATAAATAATACAATGGTTAAAATAAATAGTGTAATATAAAAATATAAAATTAACAAAAATAAAATAAAACAAATAAATAATAAAATCTTGTTTTATTTAAAAGGGGTAATAAGGAAATTTAATAAATATGTTAAGGATAAAAAAGGAATAAAATATAAAAAGCTAAAAGCTAGCATTTTAAAAAACGCTACTTCAAGCAGCGTTTCAAAAACGCTAGAAGCTACTAAAAAAAGTTTGTTTACCGAATATTCAAACAAGCTTTTCAGTTAGTAAAAAAAGCTAGAAGCTAGCTGAAATGGTTTGCCAAACATAGCCTTTGTAAAACTGAATAAAATCATCGCCGTGCCTTTAAACCCATAATAATGGTCACGATGATTTGAACAATTCACTATATATAATATTCTTAAAATATATTAAAAACATACATAATATTAAATTTAATACTATTTATTAATAATTAATAATTTGTGCATAAATTTAAAATATTTTATAAAATAAAATTCAAACCCTTTTAAAATATTTATGCAAACATTAGTATCTTTTTAAAATGCTTTTGACAGATTGTCTTTTGGTTTAATAACTTCCTTTTATTAATTTGCATCATTCGGTTTCATAATTATTAATAACCGCAATTAGCAATAAAATGGTGTTAATGTCAAGATTAGTGATAGTGAGTTTTTGTTTTGCATCAAACCATTTTTTAATTTAATTACTTTAATAACATAATATTAATTTAAATTTAAATTGATTTAGATTTCAGCGTTAATAGAGATCAGTTTATAAATTCAGCATTACCATTAGCAACACTACTTATACCATTGTTGGCAAGATTGCACATCCACTCAAAGCTGCAGAGGTTTCAACTTTCACCAATTTCACACTATTATTCATATTATTCATGTTGCTATGCTGGGCTGGAAGAAAAGTTTCTCACTTTTACACTAATTTAATTGATTTTGTTGGTTTGAATTATTTTTTAGGTGGTTCTATTGCTCTACACGTTGAATTTCATTGTCATTTGCCCTCTCCTCTCAGTAAATTTTGTTTATTTGAATCTCCATCTTATTTATCTAACAAAAGCATACTTATTTTTGTTCCTTTTGTCTCCTCTTTCGGTGAGTTTTCTTTATCTAAATCTGCAACTTATTTGTCTTACATATTTTTGTTTTGTGTGTGCAGATATATATTTAAATTTAGAAAAGAGAATATCCTTTGCGGGTGAACGAATTTTAGTAACCACTCTTATCTCTTATATAAATGCATTTTCTTTTTTGTAGGTTTATCATGATGCTTGATCTGAACATAGACAACAGAAAAGCAATGAGGTAGGTGATTAATTAATTATTTAGGAGTTTCGAAAAAGAAAAGGAAAGCAAAGAGAAAAAAAACTGACATTGATCGGAATAGAGACCAAAGAAATCAGCGAGTTTATCTTTTGTTTACCAAAAGGAAAGGGAAAATAGCTGCTCACAAGTTAGCTTTTTAAACTTTTACAATGCATAATATGTACTGGTTTCTTGAAGTTTACACCAATTGGATCTTCTCATTACCAAAAATGTAATTGACTCTTCTTTGGATGAATAACAGTCAGTGCTTTGTTGTTAAAAAAAGAAAGGCATATAAAATAAAAATCACAATGACATATGATATTAAAAAGATGAGAACAATACAACACCTTATTATTTTTTTTAATAGCCATATTGTTAAAAATTTAGTTGTCAAGCCTCTTCATTATTCTCTCTTCTTTATTGGTTGGAAATTGCAATTGAAAACTGCAAGTTTACATAGCAACACCATGAGAAAAAAAATCAATTCAATAGTTTCCATCAAGTATATACTTTTAAAATTATGAATATTTAATTTTTTTTGTGTGAAGTATATTTAAATATTTCTTCCATATTAGAATCAACATTTTTTTTACTAATGCTTTATTAAAAAAAAACAATTATTTAGTCTTTGGTTATTTCATCCAAAAGCATACGTATATCATTTGCTAAAATACCATCATCCTTATTTTCATTTCTCAAGCAAAGTAAGTAAATAAACCTTCTAACATTTAAAAATCAGGTATATAATTATTTAATTGATAAATTTGTTATTGAGAATATTTAAGTAACAGTTAAAATCTTATTTATTAAAATCTTATAAATAAGTACATTAAAAATTACATGATTAAAATTAATATCTTCAAAAAGATTAAAAACATCATTTTAAAATAATTAACAATTATATATTTTTAATAAAAAACACATTATGTAAACAAATTTAATATAAAATTTAATTTATACAATAAATACATTTAAAATTATTCAATAGAAAAAGACAAAAATCAAGTACATGTTAATATAATATCCAAAATTAAAATTAAAATTAAAATAATTATATTCATATTTATCATATTTACATTCTTTTTGAATTTACACATTTCATATAATATTTTTATTTTTTAAAGACAACATATGTTTAGTTAAAAATTTAATTAATTACCTTTCTCAATTTTAATGTAATATAATATACTACTAAATATTTTAATAATTAATAATTTTATTTATGTAAAATATATGTTAAAAAACTAAAAACAAATATTTAAAAATATATAATTTAAACAAACCCGTGCAAAGCATGGGTTTAAAATCTATATACTACTAAATATTTTAATAATTAATAATTTTATTTATGTAAAATATATGTTAAAAAACTAAATACAAATATTAAAAAAATGTATAATTTAAACAAACCAGTGCAAAGCATGGGTTTAAAATCTAGTTATTAGGCTAAAATGCACTTTTGGTCCATCTATAATTCTCAATCTGCAATTTTAGTCTTCCTATCTTAAAATCAAGACATTTAGTCTCCCAATTTTTCAAAATCAGCAATTTTAGTTCTCTTATTTTAAAATCATGACATTTAGTCTCCCAAATTTTCAAAATAAAAAATTTTAGTCCTTCCGTGTGTTGTTATATCACCTATGTAAGTTGCTGACATGATGCTTATGTGACAATAGATTAAATAGTATGAAAAATAAAATGTCCTGGTCAGAATTGAATTCAAAACCCCTTTCACAAAAACTAAAGGTTAAATTAGTTTTTTGGTCCTTTAGTTTATTTTTTATGTTCAATTTGGTCCACTAATTTTTTTCGGGTTCAATTTGGTTCTGCTGTCTAAATTAGGTTGGCGGTATTAAAGAAATGTGCATTTAGTGGCTGTTTTAAACCGTCACAAAGTGCAATGACGTTAGCATGTCCCTAACACGGTTAGTTTAATTAGACGGTAGGACCAAATTGAACCAATTTTAAAAATTAGAGGACCTAATTGAACCGAAAAAAAACTAGAGGATCAAATCGAACCTAAAAAATAAATTAGAGGACCAAAAAACTAATTTAACCAAAACTAAACAATGAACCACTAGGCTACAAAGTTATTTTAACAAATATCATAAACAATATTTGTTATATATCATTATTCCACAAGTTATTAATTTTTTTCTTATTTTTTTCTCATTATAAAAATAAATTAAATTGAATAAATTAGTATGTATATTATTTACATAAATTATTTTATGTAATTTACACAAATTACACAAATTTATATCAATATGTAGTTTTGTTTATTTTTCTTACCACACCAAAAAAATTATAAAAAAAATTAAAATTTTATTAATTTATATAAGTTGAATAAAAATAATTTACATAAAATAAATTTATGTAATTTGTATAAATTACCTAAAATGATTTTTGTAAATATTTTATATAATAATTTTTGTAATTATATTATTTATATTTATATAATTAGAATACAAATAATTTATAAATTAAATAAATTAAATATTTTTATTTTATTTATACAAAATTTGAATAATTTACACATTATAATTATACAAAAATATTTTGAGTAACTTACATATTTTAATTACACAAATTTATTTAACATATTAATATATATTTTAATTAGAAATTTAATTAATATATAAATAATTTTTATTCTAGGATTGTATAATTAAAATAATTTATATGTTAATTAAGTTTTTATAATTAATTAATATATATATATATATATATATATATATATATGTAAAACAAATTTGTATAATTAAAATATGTAAATTACTCAAAATAATTTCTTATAAGGATAATATGCAAATTATTAAAAAATTTGTATAAATAACATAAAAAATATTTGATTTATTTCATGCATAAATTATTTTTATTCTAATTATATAAATCAATATAATTACATAAATTAATATGTAAAATATTTATATAAATCATTTTATGTAATTTATACAAATTACATAAATTTGGTTTTATGTTTTTTATTCAAATTATGCAAATTAATAAAAGTTTATTTTTTTATAATTTACATATTAATATAATTTATGTAAATTACATATTAATTTACGTAATTTAATTAATTTTAATAATTAAAATAAAATAAGAAAAAAATAAAAACTTGTCTAGTTATGATATATGACAAATATTGTTTACAATTTTAAGTATAGAAATTATGTAGCCTAGTGGTTCATTGTGTAGTTTTTGTGTAAAAGGTTTTAGGTTTAATTCCCTTAGGACACTTTATTTTTCATACTATTTAATCTCTTGTCAAATAAACATCAAGTCAGCATCTTACATAGGTGTCATGGATAGTCAACTTTATTTTTCATACTATTTAATCTCTTGCTGCATAAGCGCCAAGTCAGCATCCTACATAGCTGAAAAACTAGTTGGTGGCTGAAAGCTGAAAACTAGTAGCTGAAAGCTATTAAGCTAGCTTATTAAATCATAAGTGTTCGGTAAAACTAACTATTAAAATAGCTAAAAAATGTAAAATGACATAAATGAACATATTTATATGATATTTTTATATAAATTTCAATTTTATTTTATGTACAAAAATATATTTTGAGGTGTTATAATTTTAGTTTTTTAATTAATTTTAAACTCTTGCAATTTTCATTACAATTTTAGTTTCAATTATTACATTTTTTCATAATAAGTATTCTACTATTAATCTTATACTATATCTTCAAATATTTTTAATCAAGTTTAAAATAGAGTAAAAAAATACACTTGAGTAGACATTATACTTTTATTATGTTAATTAGAGTAATAGTTAAAATAAATCTTCTAATATAAAATTATTCAAAAATAATAAAAAAAATCTAACATTTATCGTTGTCACTTTCATGAAGTATAATGTTGAAATAATAAATTAAATATTATAAATAGTACAATGGTTAAAATTAATAGTGTAATTTAAAAAATGTATGAAAATTAATAATACAATGGCTAAAATAATAAAAGCCCTGTTTTATTTAAAAAGGGTAATATGAAAATATAATAAATATTTTAAGGATAAAAAGGAAATAAAATATAAAAAACTAGAAGCTAGAGTTTTAGAAAATGTTACTTCAAGTAGCGTTTCAAAAAACACTAGAAACTACAAAAGAAAACTTGTTTACCAAACACTCAAACAAGCTTTTCAGCTAGTAAAAAAGCTAGAAGCTAGCTGAATTGGCTTGCTAAACATAGCCTAAATGTCTTCATTTTAAAATAGGAGGACTAAAATTACGGATTTAGAATTATAGTGAGACCAAAAGTGTATTTTATTATTATTATTATTATTATTATTATTATTATTATTATTATTATTATTATTATTATTATTATTATTATTATTATTATTATTAAGTTACGTATACTAATACAATACTAGATTTTAAACCCTTGCGTTGCACGGGTTTGTTTAAATTATATATTTTATTATTTGTATTTAGTATTTTTTTAAATATATATGTACATGGATAAAATAAAAAAATTTAAATATTAGTATTATATTATATATAATTATAGTAAAATTGAGCAAGATAATTAATTATATTTTTAATTAAAAGATATCGTCTTAAAAAAAATCAAGTCTATTTAAATTTATTCCAAACAAAAAATGTATATATTTATTTTTGTTGATGTTCTGTCAATTAATTTGATATGGACATTTGTTGTGTCAGATGCAAATAACCTATCTTTTGTCAATCAAAATACCTGGTCAATGGAATTATAGTTGTCAAACATATCTTTTAATTCTTAAACAATTATCACATCAAAATCTTATACAATTTTTCCATCCCTCACACAAACAATTTTCATATCTTCTACATATTTGGATTTCATTCTATGTATCATAGACATAAAAGTTGAAAGAATTTAGGTTGTTTTCCATCTTCAAGTATGAGTTTTCCAATTCTATGATAATTTTATATGAGTTTTCAGTAATAAAATTCAACAGAGTAATGTGATAATTATCTTTAGTATGAGTTTTAATAGAGAATATGACAACTTTTTAAAAATTACTTTTTAAGAAAAATATTTAATTAATATTATTTGTCAATAACTATTATTAATAGAGAGAATATAAATATTACGTGGTTTATAAATATTATTAATAACTAAAATTACTTTTGGGAATATAAATAGGGAGAGTATTAGCAATTGTATCGTATTTGGGTTGCAATTGTATTGACTTGTGCGTGTGAAAGCGTTAATCATGGCATAAGAAGTTGACAGTTATATATCATTTATTTATTTTAAAATGTGTTATGTACACTATTTTTTAAATGATAATAATAAAAATTAAAAATTAATACATATATATAATATAATATATAAAAATAAAATATTTCACTGACTAAATTATTTATGACATATATAGAAATATAGATATTACATATTAAAAATATATTACTGTTAATAAATATAATATTTAATAATATTATGTATTTTTTATATAATAATATTTAATATTTGATAAGTGGTATATTATATTTAATGAATTTATAATTAATACCATATACAAAATAAATATTTTATTTATATATTTATATAAATTATTAATACTATGTTAATATATATATATATATATATATATATACATATATATTAAATAAAAATAATATCAAGACTAACTCAACTTACTTGTGGTCTTTAAACAATGGCCATAAGTTTTCAAATTTATAATATATAGAAAAATAATTTCATTATACGTGAATTTTAATATTAACTAATATATTTTTAATTTTTGTAAATGATATAAATAGTTTTATTGATTTTGTATACATGTAAATAGTACCATTTAGCTAGGTAGAGAAGATATAAATAAAAGATATTAATAATGCAAATACCTGATTTCTGGTTCATATTTTCTTGATTGAATATTCAGCACCTAATTTTTTGCTTTATTTATAGGAAAATATTCACTCTTTATTTATACTATTATTTTCCCCTTCACATCACCGAAAAAGAATGCAATGAACTTGGTTATCCTACTTTATTTGTAGAAAAATATTCAGTCTTTCTTCGTCTTCAATTTTCTTTGTGCTACTATTTTTTCCTTCACATCACTAAGGAAGAAAACAATCATTGGATTGAACTTGGTTTCCTGTAATATAGTATAAAATGAGCATGGTTAATTATCAAGAATAAAATTTTATCAAGAATAAAACATGGTTTATGTATTTTCAATAAGAAATTTATGAATTAAAAATAATGATATATACCTGATTTTTAGAGGTCAGAAGAATGCAATTAAATTGGTTTCCTGTAATATTAAGCATGATTTATTCATCCAAAAATAAAATAAAATTGTGAAATTTATGCATTTGCATCAATTTTGTTAAAATAAAATTTTTATTTATCTAAAAAACAAATTTATCAATTAAATAATGATATAACTGAATTTGAAATGTCAGAAGGTTTAATGACTTGGTTTAATGACTTGCTTTGTTTGAGTAAATAAAACAAGAATTAGCATATTTTGATAAATAATATACGTATGTTTTGAACAAAATAACCAAATACTAAATAATTGATATTTTAAAAAAGGGGTTTGCTAATATACACACTCCTCTTTTTTAGTTGGAGTGCATTAGCAACCTCCACCAAAATATTTAGTACAAAAAAAAAATATTTTTTATTTTAAATAATTTATTTTAAGGATAAGATAGTAATTTAATACTTAATTTTTTTAAAAATCAAAACATATATTTTCTCTCTCCTCTCTCATAATTATCATATCTTTTCCTATTATATAACATATCTTCCATTTTTTAGCTGAATTCTTTTTTTATATTCCTTTCTCTCATTTCTTGTGTGAATATGAAGAGAAAGAGGGACAGAGAAGAAAACTTGTCCTGGGAGATGAGAGAGGAGAGAGGACGTGGGAAGAGGAGAGAGAAAAATGTTTTTTATTATTTATTTTTAATTAAATGAGGAGAGAGAACATGGGAAAGAAGTTGTAATTGATATGATAGATAAGAGACAAAAACGTGGAAAGAAAAGATATGAGAGAGAAAAAAGATATTTTATTTTTTAAATTAAATGGTAGAGTACAATAATAATCCTAAATTAAAATTTGATAATCAAAAGAATTGGTTGGCTTTTTTGTCCAAATTTTTTTGTGTTGAGTGCTAATACACACTAACTAAAAAAGAGTAGGGTGGATATTAGCAATCCCTTTAAAAAATTATTCAAAATATAAGTTTTATTAGAGAAATATTGATTATAAAACGGAAGAAATATCTAAATATACTTCAAAACAAAAAATTAAATATTCATAATTTTAAAAGTATACTTACCTGGTGGAAAGTTGTTAAGCAAACCTGACAGATAAAGATCTAATGAACAAAAAAATATGGTAAAGAAAAATAAAATTATTAGAAAAAAATAAATAGAAAAGAGATTAACTATTCATCTAAGAAAGCAATCTCAAACAACATAACGAAAATCTTAGATGAAATCAATAAAAAAATACAAATCAATTTATATAGAACAAAAATCGAACCTGACAATTATAATTGAAAGAAAAAATAAACTCACTCAAATTGTAAATAACGCAACATTTCTACAAACACAATTTAAAAAAAAATAGGAAGAAAGGTGAGAAGATAACACAAATAAGGAAATTTCTTAAAACCAAATTTACCAAAAATCATTGTACCTCAAATCCTGCTTCAGTTGAAACCATGTGATCATGAAAGTGTGAAAGGGAGAATGGAGAAACCATGAGAACTTTCATCTCTTTTTTATTGAAGACCAAACCTAGCAGAAAAGTCTTTATTTAAAGGAAAATGATGCAGAGACTAAAAGTCATCATAATTGTTATTCATATTAGGTCAGTATGGAGAGACATTAAAATTTGAAAACTGTGCATTGGGCATTTATTCTGGTACATAACATGTTGGTGTATAATACTGTATATGGCTGTGTAGGAACAGAGTTATTTTCGAAAATGGAAGCATTGAATTTATGGGGATCTTATCACAGATTAAGGTTGTCTCATGGTAGTGGGTTTTGTACAAAAAAGGAGTGCAACCAGGGACCTTCTTTTCTTCATGGTGCATTAATCCTTTAGGATGTTTACTTTTATACAAATAGGTGGTTTTGGGCTATTTTGTAACTGGCGAAATTGGAAACAGTAGACCTATACTTTCATAGGTTCTCTTGGATTTCCATAACTTTATTGTACATCCTGTACAGGAGCAGTGATTTTTTTCTCTCTGATACCTTTCTATTATAAATATAGAAGATTTCTACGGTGGACCTGTCAAGTAGGTGGTCCACCGGTGGGTAAGTTTTTGTGTCGTTGGATATAAAGCTGAAATAAATTAACAGTTGAGATTGTTAAGGGCAATGAAATTTGGTAAAAGTTTAATAGTAGCACATGAATACTGATTCGACGAAGTGAATAATGATTTGACGAATTTGGCCTTCAGTTTTTCCTGCGTACGGTGAGTTAATACTGAGGGACTATTACTATTTACACCCCCAATTTTTAACTTTTACACCCCCTTTTTCTCATTTATTGCCTTTGTTCACCTTTTTATTCTTATCCTTCACGACTTTTGTCCTTAGGTCACCTCCTCCCCTCAATCGTTCTTTCCATTTAAATGTTCCAATTCTTAATCTTCCAATTCTTCTTCAATCAACCCCCTTCAATTTTTATCCTATCTCTTCCAAACTCAGAATGGGATGACAGGGGGACTAATCACAATAAATAAAATTCATCCGAAAAGTATATACTATCAATTTTTATTTTATAAAAAATATTTATAATTTGATATTTCAAAAACATTAGTTACATTAGTAATCTATCAAAACACAAAACGTTTTTTTTACATGTCTCGAAAATAATCAATAATTGAGTATATATTAATTTTTCAATATTTTTCTTTTCAATGTCTACTAACAAACAATCAGTCACAAAAATTCATCCTCCATCTTATTACGAACTGTAGTCTTGTTTCTAAAACATTAAATATAAAATATGGAAAAATGGAAATATCTTTCTTTCGTGTGGTGCAGTGCCTTTCAGCCTTTCCCTCTTGCCAATGTTGCAGCTCGAGATTACAGCGACTACTATTGTGTGTTTCCATAATTTGGAAATTATAACAATCTCCAATCAATCCAATGGCACTTGTTTATATCATATTTGAAAAACAAGAACTCTTTCAATTGCAAGAAAATAGAGTTTAACAATTGGAGATTAACAAAGCCAAAAAAAAATTATGTAATAACTAAAATTTGATGAAATGTAGTATTTAGGTAAAATTTCTTAAAAAAGATAAAATTATATCAGTTTTAAAATTTTAAAAAGTTATGAGATAAAAACTGATTATATAATAACTAAAATTTGATAAAATATAATATTGAGATAAGATTTCTTTACAAAAAAAGATTTTAGTATTGATTTTATAATTTAGAAAATCAGATTTCTTTAAAATAAATAAATAATAATTTATTAATCAACTTACTTAGCTAAATAAATAAATCATGTTAGGAGGGGAATACTCACTTTGTGTGTGCTCACGGTCCCCGACATAGATTAGCCACTACTTCCGACAGTGGATGCTCCATACCAATACCATGGTCAGCAAAAAAAAAAAGATAAAGGTATATATTGGTAGAAAGATATAAATAAATAGATCAATAAATAATATTAGTAAGAGTTTAATGGTGATGCACTAACAGTGTAAAACTATTTTACACTGTTAACCAATCACAAATCACCGTTGTTATGATTTTAAGATAGTTATTGTAAAAGTTAACAAACTTATCATACATGGTGGGTTGTGATTGGATGATAGTGTAACATTTGTTTACACTGTTAGTGCATCACATATCACCTATTTTCTCTATTAGTAATTGTAATAATGATTGTACGTGAGAGTGAATTGATGGATAGATAAATTTTTTTAATTAGGTCCCTAAATTATTATTTTTTCAATTGGATCTCTAAACTTTTATTTATATTTTGAATTAGGTCCCTACCATTAACTACTGTAAACGAAGTTAATGACAGGAACCTAATTAAAATACAAATAAAAGTTCAGGGACCCAATTGAAAAAATTGTTTAGGGACCTAATTAAAATTTTCAAATAGTTCAAGGACTTACTGAATAATTCTCAAATTCTACCCGGGTTTTCACAGTATACTTCTCAAGCCTCTGCAGACTAATTCAGTATTGTCAACTCTACAAATCTACATTGAGTATTCTCATCTTTCGTTCTCACATCCCCAGTTTGGTATTCTCATATTTGCAGGTTTTCAATTCAGCATTCTTAATCTTTGCAAGTACTTCAACCAGTATCCTCAAACTCTGGAATCATCAATCCCCTGAGCACACTTCTAGCTAGTTTCCCCTTATAAGTTTTGTTTGGACATACCTAATGCACTCCTTTTGAATACATTATTCAATTAAGTGATATTTTTTGTATGATTTTTAATTATCTTTAAATTATTCAATAGGTCCCTGAACTATTTGAAAAATTTTAATTAGGTCCCTAAACAAATTTTTCAATTAGGTCCCTTAACTTTTATTTGTTTTTTAATTAGGTCCCTGTCGTTAACAGGGTTAACGGTAGTTAACGGTAGGGACCTAATTAAAAAATAAATAAAAGTTTAGGGACCCAATTGAAACAAAAATAGTTTAGAGACCTAATTAAAAAATTTCAAATAGTTCATGGACTGATTAATTTAACCTAATTATCTTGATTATAATTCTACAGTTTATTATTAATCGTGATCCATCAAGTATGTGATCCATGTTATCCTTTTATCAATAAAACTTTTTTTTTCTTTGTCCTAATACCAGAAATAAAAAGAAAATAATTTCTCCTTCCTTCTATACTCGTTATTTCCTTTCCTCTTCCATATAAATATTGTTAAGGTTAAATTTTTGCATATGCCTTAATAATGCTAATATTTTTGTTTGCCTTTTGGTTGAGAGGACTACCCTGGCAAAATACAAAAGTTGAAAGGGACTTTTCGAGAACATTGATAGCAAACACTGTATTATTTCCTTGAAAGTGGCCCTCCAAGCACCCACTTTGCATTATTGGATATTACATCACAAGAATTTGTGGTATATGGCAATATAAAAAATTGAGCAATATAGACAAAATTAAAAAAAAAATGTCTGCTTAAATTTAGAAAAAGTTAATTCTATAGTTTATGTAGATTTACAAATTTTAAATTTGACAAATATCATAACCAGGGTAAAATTATCATTAGAAGCTTCAATATATTAGCCAAGTTAGGTACTCAATATCATATTCTTAATCTTCGTTAACCTTTTTAAGTACTAAATAATTACGACAACGTTACATAAAATTCATGATCAATGTATATGAGTGAATAGTGGAACATGATGTCGATAACTGATAAAGAATTGTGGCTTTGGGCTGTGTCTGATTGCTTCTCCATTATTCAGAACGTAAAAGTGCATATTCAAAGACACCTATGGGGAAAAAGGGAGTTTCAAAGCAGGTCCAACGCGAAAACAAAGTTAAATCAACATTCACATGTTAGATGTTCACATGGTTAATTTGTTCTCGCTGTTCATAAATACCTCAACAATGCAATCTTATTTTGTTGTCTTACTTGGAATATTATGTTAAAATAGTTTGTTAAATAAAACATTATGAGTTTATTGCTGTGGGCAATTACGTGGAACATCTTTATAATGAAATTGTGTGAGATGGAATTTGGATTCAGGGATGTAATCTCCGAGAATTCAAGCTTCCCAATAGCAGGGGAATCAAAGGAAATGAATAATTCCCGTTGCCAAAGAGATCGAGAGAATACAATAACAGAGAATTAGAGAGAGGGAAAATGTTTGTTTCTGAGATAAAATTGGTTATGATCTATTGTGCCACTTGGCCATGCTATATAGCATGAGTTTGTTACAAATGCAAAGAGAAAAAGAAGAGACTAACAAACTCTCTACTACCTTTTGCCACATCAGCAAGTGGCTAAAAAGTAAAGCCAAATTGAAAACTTACACTAACAATTAAAAAAAGTGACTGTAAAATAAGCCAAAAATAAAGGAGTAAACCATATAATGATTTCTCTGGTTACAACATAGTGATTTCTGTAACAATGTGTTATGCTAAAATTACCCTAATGTACATATTTATTTTGGATTAATAGTATTGACACAGCTCATGTCACATAAAGACAGTATCATTGTGGATATAATGTGAAATTTTGGAGGTGAAAATAATGTAGCACAAGAAGCATATGTTTACACCTCAAATTCATTGTTATAATGGAATTCTATTTTGAATATTGTGTTTGAGAAATTAGGAAAGATGCAACCTCATTTTCGTGCTGACCTACCTCGTTGCCATCCCAAATTATCATTGTTAAAATGAGTTGTATTTATTTCACTTTTATTAAATGTCATTTAAATTCTTTTTGGATGTAAAAACTCGTGCTATGTTTGCTTTCTCCTTCTTGTCCACTTTGTTTTTTTATGCTCTCACTAAGTCTTTGTGACTTACCCCATTCTTTCCTTTTCCCCCCAGATTCACAAGTGGTTCAGTAGTAGACTTCCTGGGATTTGCTCCCCAGGAATTTGTTCATCTTTGGGTAGGCTTCCATTGCACATGATGGAGAGTATATTTTGATGACTCCAGTATAATGCAACTATAGGAATAGGGGCAGAAATAGATATAGAGGAAATCCCTTTATTTTTGAGTTGTAGATGGTCCTCATATATGGACATGTTATTGATGTAATTATGATGTTTTGAGAAACTAAGATGATTATGAGCTATATTACTACTAGTAGATGTATTTGGATATATTCATGTCAAAGGCCTATGTTGTGATGTGAAGTCCTAATATATGATTATATATATGATTTCACAGGTGATTCTATATGTGATTTGTCCTATTTTTAAGGTAAACTCTGCCAGATTTTTGGTAGCCCCCTTTATTTGTCTTTATTTTACTCTCAGGCTAGCCAGGCTAAAGGACATGTAGTCTGTGAGCTGGTCACGATCCAAGTATGGGTCGTGACACAATTGCCACAAGTTCATTTCCAATTCATTCAGCTAAAAGCTTGGGTGCCAGTTGGGACCCACTTTTAAAGTAAGATTGTTCCTTGATGCTAAAAGGAAATTTAAATTCGTAAGATTTACAAGATCATCTTCCGTAACAACTCCTTGAAATAGATTGTCATCAATTGAAAGATGTGACAATGCATAGAGTGATCTAAGAACTTGAAATGGATTTCCATTGAATTGATTTTGGGAAAGATCAAGAAAGTGTAATGATGAAAGTTTCCCAAATGATCTAGGAAGTTCACCCTGAATTGAGTTGTTATAAAAATCCATTCTGCCAATATTTTTAAATAACCCAATTTGATCAGTCAAATTGCCAGAAAGTTGAGAACTCGAAATTATGAGTCTCGTGAGGCCATGCGAAACACAGGGAGTGAGAATTTCTAAAATTTCATTCACTTGTTGGTTGAGTTTTAGATCTGAGAAATAAATCTCCCTTAAATTGCAGAGACTACCCAAAGAAGTTGGAATTGTTCCTTCAAGTTGATTTTGTGACAAATCAAGTCTAACCAGAGAATTCAAATTTTCCAAAGAAGTTGGAATTGTTCCTTTAAGTTGATTATATGACAAATGACAAATCAAGCCTAACCAGAGAAGTCAAATTTCCCAAATAAGTTGGAATAATTCCTTCAAGCTGATTTTGTGACAAATCAAGTTCGACCAAGGAAGTCAAATTTCTGATGTTATCAGAAATAGTGCCTCGCAAGTTGTTGAATTGAATTTGAAGGTTCAAGAACTTGAGATGACAAAGACCATATAACCAAATAGAAGATGAGAATGAATTTTCAGACAAGTCAAGATTTTCAAGAAGTGTGAGGTTTTGAATGCCATCAGGAATAAAGCCTTGGTTGTAAACATTTAACTGAAGAGAAACTAGTTTCCTGAGTCCAAATATCCACTTGGGGACAAGAGAAATCTCTGGTAAAGAAACAAAGGAAAGTTGAAGAGTGACTAAAGAAGAAAAGTTAATTGAGGATGGATGATTATAATGATCAATCATACATCGTGACAAGCGTAACTCCTTCAAAGAAGGAAGAGCTTGCAAAGTTTGTAGCCAATCAAATGATTTGGAAAGGTTTGTCCTTCCCAAATAAAGATATTGAAGGTGTGAAAGACCTGAAAGCCAATGAAGATTTTCAGCATACAGAAAGTTATAACATTTAAGGCTAAGATGAAGCAATTTCGTGAGGTTCCCAATTTGATATGGAATTTCCCCACTGGCAGCATAGCTCAGTTCAAGATAGAGCAAATTAGAGACATTCCTAATCTGATGAGGAATCTTCCCATTGAATCCCACATGAGAGAGGTTAAGGTAAGTCAAGGTGGTCATTTCAAAAATGAAACTTGGAATTTTCACATATCCAAAATTATTGCCACTTAAGTCCAAGTGATTCAAATGCTTCAAGTCAAGCAAAGAAGGACTTATCTCACCACCAAACATTGAGCTAAAATAAGCATTAAGAACTTCTTCATCTCCAAAATCAATGTAATCATCATCCAAAGATGATATTGGAGGTGACGAAGTGTTGAGGTGAAGCTGAAGGACATGGCCTGTTTCATTACTGCAAACAACTCCAGTCCAGTCGCAACAATCGGTATTGGAAGCATTCCAAGACCCGAGCCTGTTGGAAGGATCTACGAGATGATGCTTGACCCTCAAAAGCGCTTCGCGTTCACTTGGAATAGAGAGAATCTCTGAGGATCCTGTGCAAATGCCCAATTTAAACATTAGTGAGACAACAAGGCAAAAAAGATGCAATAAAAGCATTATAAAAGAGGAGCAAGTATCCATAATCACAGTAGGCATAGAAAACAAGTTTTCGAAGTTGTTGTTGATTCTGTACGTAAAGCTGCTCTATAATATTTATAGGAGGATGACCAGCAACACCCTGTATCATTTTTTACCAAGTTTAGTGTTGTCATATTCGTCCTGAAAACAAAATTCGTAAAAGCTTCTAAAAGTGTAATAAGTCAAATCACTCTAGTATAAAATTCAAAAAATGGTTACTTAAAGTGATAATATTAATATATATTTAAGGACGACATGAAATAGTTATGTTCAGGGACTTTTTTAGTTTTAGGACTAATGAACTGTTTACCCTCTTATGATTCATTGTATATTATAGATTAAGATTTATTGAAAAGTATAAAATGGTAAGTGAAGTTCATTAAATAAAATGGAAACTCATACAATTTTGTGATTTTCGATAAAATTCAACCAACAATACTATTTAAAAAGAGTGTGCATGAGAAAGCACAGTAAATTGTCACTTTGGTCCTTAAATTTGTAGGAGATTGTCACATTAGTCCCTGAGTTGGAGGAATTTTTTTAAAAAAAAAATCTTGAAAGTATAAATCAACAATCAAGTTAATCCAAAATTAAAAAAAAAAGGTGTGACTAAAGTTATAATATTAACATATAATTAGAGACTAAAATGATAGTAATTAGTAGTTAAGTGTAAGGAATTCTTTGACATTCTAGAGATTTATTTAACATTTTCTTAATTTTAGGGACTAACCTGATAGTGCCTACCAGTTTGAGAGACCAAAGTGCTTGTTACTAGACAAGGTCGTCTTTAGAAATTTTAGGGCCTAAAGCAAAAATTTCAAATATACTTAATCTAATATTAAGCATTAATTTTTATATTAATATTCTAGTTTTTTGAGCTGCAAAATCATTTATCAATGATTTATATAGTCAAGTAATTCTAATATTTCATTCTCAATAAATAAGATGACTAGACCATTCAATATATTTATTTCTTTTGGAAATATCGAATACTTTTTATATTTTCAAGTTAAATATATTTATTTATTTATTATTTTCTTTACAAAGTTACTCTATTTATATTGTTATCATGCACTAACGTTGTAGCTTGTATCATTTTCCCTTTATTTTTATTGCATGTTCATATAACTTTTGTCTTAGTAATTAAAGTTCTTCCACAAATATTTAATATATATGATTTTAATTCCTTCTTACTCTGTACCAATATCAATCCCTTCTAACCTTTTTTTTTTTTTGGGTTACATAATCCCTTCTTACATTAATTGTTAAACTTAAGTCCTTTTACTATTTTTATTTAAATTTCTAAAATTCTTATTTTCTACTAAAAATGCTTAGAAATTAAATATATTAAATTATTTTAAACCATTTTCTTCCAAACTTACTATCCAAATCATGCATTAAGTTTTTTCCTCAGAATAAAAAATACTAAAAAATTCTACTCTTGAAATCCTAAATTTACATCCTGTCATCCCTCCAAACTTCATCTAATTTTCACTAAACCTTTTCATTTATGAACTTTTAAAATTATTTCTTATTTTAAATCTATTATAGAACCACAGATATTTCAATATAAAATAAAAATTTATGAATGTTACGTAAAAATATTGATTGTGGAAATAAATTGTTTGATATTTCAAAACTTCAATAATTTGATTTACTATAAAAAAAAAATTGAGCAACAAAAACTACACATTATTTATTTAAACCAGAGAGATAAATAGTGCAATAAAGAGTTTATTTTATCTATCTCAATTTAACAAAATTTGTCTTATGTTTCAAATTATCATTGCACTTTGTGTCTTTCCACCGGTTATCACGCATAATGTTTAAGTCAGGTGTGCTTCATTCTGTATAACTCTTCAATTAATCCATTATATCATTATCATTAAATATTTTCAAGAATTAAATGACAAAAACATATAAACTTCAGCCATTAGAAGAAAAATCTAATTTGAAGTTTATTTTTCTTTTCTTTCTTTTTTTGCTAAATGGTCTGGGCAAAAGCCCCAGAACCAGAATCAATTAATAACCATATGCAAATTGGTTACATTAGCATCCTCCATAAAGGAGTGAACTGCAAAGGCAGGAAGAGAAGTAAAATGACAACTGTCCCTACTTAAGGATATACCATGTTTGGCAAAGAACTCAGCTAAATGATTAGACTCCCTACGAACACGTATAAAATCACACTGTTGAAACTCATCCCTCATTCTGCCAATTTCTTCTAGCAACTCGGAATAAAGATCCCCACTATCCCATTCATTATTGATTTTCCGAATAGCCTCCAAACAATCAGATTCAACAACTAAATTTGAAATACCTCGATTACACACCATCTGCATACCGTATACAATGGCCCATAATTCCGCTTCCAGAATTGAGCAGTGGCCCAACCTCCTAGATAATGCTTCAATAAATTCTCCCTTGTCATTATGAATCACTGCACCACACGAAGCAACTCTGAAGTTTATTTTTCTCTTATCTGTTTAATTTTCATTATTTTTTTAATAAAAATAAATAAAATTATCCATATACACGTTTTTTAGCTTTTATTGTGACAAGGAAAGGTTTCTGTATAGTCGTAGCTAATTGAATATAAAAACTTATTTTCCATAAAACATAATAACAGAGGGACCTACAATCTACGAAAAACTAAAGAAGCATTCAAACTTCCACAACCAGAGCATTCATGGCAACTGGCAAGATAAAGAGTGCGTTCATAGGATTTATTTATATTAATATTTAATTTAAGATTTAAATATATTTTTTATTTTTATAAATATATATTTTTTAGTTTCTATATAAGTTTTTTTTTTTTTAGATTGTATAAATTATTTTTTTTGGTTCTGTCAACGTGACACTTTTGATAATTCAACACATTTTTTTTTTAAATGAATAAAACGAATAGAATGATATTGCAATTGTGTGAATTCCTATTAGATGTATCTATAAAACTGTTCTACATGGATAGTAAATATAAATTAAATTCATTTTATAATCATTATTAGTTACATATATTTGAAAAGTATAGGTTAATTATGTGGTTAACTATAAGAACGTGGTTAAATCATCTCAATAGCTTGTTAATTCAATGGTTTCATATCCCTTATGTAGTATTTCCTCCATTTTATAACAAGTATTGTTGAGTCATAAGATAAATCAGGACCCTTAATTATTTTGATTTTATGCAAAACAAATATTAAGTAAAAAAACTGCATCTTATAAATGTCAACGGACGAAAACGTTGCATCTGCGTCTGTAAGATACAGATGATACGCAAACAGACGCTTAAGTCTGAAGAAGCATTTAAAGGCATAGTAAATGCACTGTCGTTTTGTAATCTGTTTTGCATAGAATTTTCATAGAAAATCCTCCTAGGATCTGTCGAAGTGCATAAAGGAAACAGAAAGAAGAGTAAAAGTTTCAGAAGTTTCCCTCACCTCAAAAGACGCGCTACAGCTAGCGATGAGTACTTGTCTGAGCAAGCGATGTGACCATTGCAATAGAAGGATATGGAGTACTTCTCAAGAAAGATGAGCAGAATGCTTTATCAGCTCCGAATGACTAGTTGGTGACAAGCATTAATGCTCGCATTAAATGCCCCTCAATCACCTTCCTTCAGACGCTGGTCAGACGCAAGCAAGAAGACCGTTTAGAGACAATGGTTACTTCCTCATCAAGTCTATATATAGAAGAAGATTTGAAGTGCTGAAGACAACACACGAACTGAATTCAAATTCAAGCATTCTTTCAAGCCTTCATTCTTTCTCTTATAAAAATTCTATTTGTTAAAAGCTCTCAAACCACTTTTTGTATCCTTAGAGAAAAAGACTTTGTTCTTAACTTTGTATATCTATCTGTAAGACGATAGTTGAAAAGTCTGTGCGCCCTTACAAAAACAAATCTTGTGATTTGTTTTAGAGCCATAAGTGGCTTAGTAGTAAAGAATACTTGGATTTTTAGCTTGGAGAGGCTAATTGCAAAAAACTACTTGGGTGAACCAGTAGTGGCAGTGAACAATACTTGTAACTTGTGAAAGTTATTGGAACTTGGTGGTTTGCCAAGAATTGGACGTAGTCTCGGGGTGAGAAGAACCAGTATAAATTCTTGTGTTGTCATTCTTGATCTTATATCTTTTATAACTGCTTGAACTGACTTTGTCTTGTGATTAAAACCTATTTTTTTTATTAAAAGGCTTTCATATGTAAAGTTATCGTCTGTTAAAGCAAAACTATATCTTTTGATTTACAGACACTACACTCTGTTTAAAAAAAGTTTGCGAAAATTTATCAAAAATCATAATTCAACCCCCCTTCTTGTGACTTTTGCCTTTATAGTTTGGTATCAGAGCTCAGCCTCTAAGGGTTGAGCACCTGACCATGTCTAGAGGAAAAGATCCAGATGGCTAGTCATGACAATCAATTCGTTCTGGCTAGTCATGATAATCAGTTCATTCCCGAGGGAGCCTCTCTAACAAGGCCTCCAACCTTTCTTGGAGATGACTATCCCTACTGGAATGACCGCATGGAGATGTAGATCAAGTCCAATCAATATCAACTGTGGAACATTATCATAAATGGAGATATTCCCATCACAAGGCCTGAAGATCAATGGACTCAAGATGACTACAACATTCTTCAACTCAACAACAAGGCCAGATATACTCTGACCTGCACTTTGACCCGAAATGAGTACAAGAAGATACGTAGACTAAAATTGGCCAAAGAGATTTGGGATTCCCTCTGCACCAACTATGAGGGAACAGAAGATGTTCAACTTAGAAAAGTTGTCACTCTGACCAGGCACTGCGAGAGTTTCTCCATGAAAGAAGGAGAAAGTGTCGACAACATGTTTGGGAGACTTCAGGTTCTTCTCTCAAACCTGGATTCTCTTGGGCACACGTATACTAAAGCTCAGATCAATTTGAAGGTGCTTGATAGTATGCCCAAAGTGTGGAAACCCAAGACCACAACTATTCAAGAAGCAAGGAACATGAGAACCTTGTCTTGGGATGAGCTGCTGGGAGTTCTAAGAGTGCATGAAGTGCATTTGCAGAACCGAGACCAACTACCTGCAAACACTAACAATTCCACTGCTCTCAAAGTTAGTGAAACCAGCACCATCAAAGAAGAAAAGAAAAGAGCCCACAAGGCTCTGAATGTTCAAACAGAAGAATCAAATGAAAGCTCTGTCGAATCTACAGACGATGAGGTTGTCCTCATGGCTAGGAAATTCAAACAGATGATGAAAAAGAAAAACAAGTTCAGACAATCCTCCAGGAAGAGAGACTCCAGATTCAAAAGGAAAGATAAGGAGGACAATTAGGAAATCATCTGCTTCGAATGCAGAAAGTCAGGGCATATGAAGTCTGAATGTCCAAGGTTCAAGAAAAAGAAGTCTTACAGTGGCAAGAAAAAGAAGAAGAGTCTGATGGCCACATGGGATGACTCAGACAATGAGAAAAGTAGCAGCTCAGACGATGAACAAGCAAATATCTGTCTAATGGTAGAGACAGAAGAAAAAGTTGAGGTAAAAACTTGGTCGAAATCTGAAAGCTCATCTGGTTCTTCATCAGATGATGAAGAGGAGATGCCTTATGACCTTTTACTTCAGAACTGACATATGATCTCTCAACAATGCAAAAAATTTAAACAAAAACTCAAACAATCTATTTGTGAAATAGAATTGCTGAAGAAATCAAATGCAAAACTGGAAGAAAAAGTCAAAACTCTAGAAAAGAGCCTAAGTCAAACCAACACCCCTAGTCAAACAGACGATTCACCCACATTTGAAAAACTAAGGGAAGAAGTAGTCTGTTTAACTAAGGATTTTGGGAAGTTTTTGGAATGATCTAACACTCTCACTATGCTTTTAAAATATCATCAACATCCCCATGATAAATCTAGTTTAGGCTTAGAAAAAGATGCATCTGCTTCTACTCAGTCTGACCCAGACAATTGTGACTTCTGTGGAAAGTCTAGACACTCCAAGTTCATATGCATACACAAGAAGAAGCAAATGTCTAAGGGCACTAATGCTGCTGGACCCAAAAAGATTTGGGTACCAAAGTCTCAGATTATTCTTATTTCAGATATCCTTGGTAGGAAAAGGCAAGGGTTTGAGCTGGTACCTGGACAGTGGCTGGTCACGACACATGACGGGAGAAAGGTCTATGTTCCTAGACCTTAAGCCAGTTGAAGGCGGGGTAGTTGCCTTTGGAGGCATGGGGAAATGATGCATCTCAGGCATAGGTAAAATTGGTATGTCCTCCCTAACCACCATAGATAACGTCCTATATGTTGAAGGTCTGAAGTATAACCTACTTAGCATAAGTCAATTGTGTGACAATGGTTATATAGTCTCCTTCAACAAGGATAGATGTATAGTCAAAATAGGTGATGGCAAGTCTGTCTTTTCTACCAGATGACACAACAATCTGTATGAAATTGATCTTATAGATCCTAGCAAGCAGAAGGTAACGTGTCTGCTATCCAGAGAAGATGAAAGATGGATTTGGCATAAAAAGCTTAGGCATGTGAATCTGAAACACATTTCAAAAATTTTGAAAAAGGGTTTAGTAAGAGGATTGCCCGAGATTTCTTGGAAAACCCATCTTCTCTGTGAAGCATGTCAAAAGGGGAAATAGATTAAAACTTCCTTTAAATCTAAAAATGTTGTTTCCACCTCCAGACCGTTGAAACTCTTGCATATGGATTTATTTGGTCCTACTAGAACGTTGAGTCAAGGTGGAAAGAAATATGGCTTAGTCATTGTAGATGACTATTCAAGATACATATAGGTCTACTTCCTAGGCCATAAACATGAGTCTTTTAAGGTCTTTGAAATATTCTGTAAATGAGTTCAAAATGAAAAGGGCTTTTGCATCTCTAGCATCCGAAGTGATCATGGAACTGAGTTTGACAATGCTGAGATCTTTTTGCGAAAAGAATGGGATTTTCCATAACTTCTCTTCACCGAGAACACCTCATCAAAATGGGGTAGTTGAAAGGAAAAACTGAACTCTGCAAGAGATGGCTAGAACCATGCTTTGTGAGAACTCTCTACCTAAACACTTCTGGGCAAAGGCTGTGAACACTGCTTTTTATGTCCAAAATAGAGTATTGATCAGACCTATGATTGAAATGACTCCTTATGAAATATGGAGAGGAAGAAGACCCAACATTGCTTACTTTCATTCTTTCGAATGTGAGTGTTTCATCTTAAACACCAAAGATCAATTGGGAAAATTTGATTCTAAGGTGGATAAGGGTGTCTTTCTAGGATATTCTGATACATCTAAGGCTTACAGAGTTTTTAATATAAGAACCTTAGTTGTAGAAGAATCTATCCATGTTAAGTTCAATGATGGACTAACATATGATAGGAGACTATCAGATCTTGAGGATCATTTTGCAGATATGCAGATAGGTCCATCTGTACCACCAAAGTCAGACGAAGTTCAACCTACTTAGGAAATTCTTCCTCAGATTGAAGGAGCGTCTGACTCTCAACCATAGACATGGGAGTAGAAATTCGTAACATATCATCCACTAGATCAAATCATAGGAGATCAGAAAGAAGGCGTAAAAACCAGATCATTGTTAACTCCTTGGCAAGTGAACCAAATCGTACAAGTAATATCTTGGTAAGTCCAAGTATCGTATCCACAGGGACTTGTTCAATATTTGGCAAAATAGCAACATTCACTAACTATGGCTATCAGAAACAATTATTTTAATTGGAATGCAATAATGTAAATAGCAAGAACTTAAATAAACATAAAACTAAAGAGTAAAGTAACAGGAAATCTTTTTGGGGAATTTTTACGAACACTTGGAATGCGATAAAAAAGGATAAAACAACAATACATAACAGTGTTGGGATTGACTTCACCAAACCATCTCCTCATGCCTACAAAGGTCACTCATCTAGTTTAAGGTTCATTTATTATCATCAACTCACAAAAACTCAAACCCCAATTCCTTGGATGGAAAGAGCCTAAGTCCCTTAACCAAACTATCAATCCCTTGCATAGCTTAGCCAAGTAACTTTCTTTAAGAACAAGAGTTAAAAGATGACTAACAAGCTTTGCTCTATTCCTAGCAATAAACCCCATTAGGTGTTCTTCTCCATTTCTAGGTTTAAAAACATTTTCCAATCGGATTCAAACCACAAAAATCAAGCAAAGGGTGATCAAGCCAAGGCAAGCATTAAGCACAGAAGAGAACACTTAATAATGAACAATAAACATAGATTAATAACTACAATGCATACATGAAGATGGGTTCAGTTACATCAACCCCAACAAGGGTGAACCTAACTACCTAGCTACAAGAAGAAGAAAAAGAAGACAAAAGGATGCACAAAATGATGAGACTTGGTAGGGAAACCATGGAGAACAAGTGAGAGCTTCCCAGCCCCTCACAATGCCCCAGATAGCTCCCCCACACCAATCTCCCCGAAATCACCTTCACTTGGGCCTTTTATCCTTTTGTTTCAGGCTCATTAACGCCACCTCAGCAGTCTCACGCCCAGCCTCAAGTCTTCCCACGCTCAGCTTCAGAAAAGGCATCAGGGGTGCAACTCGAAGGTCCTCACGCCCAGCCTCAGCATTCTCACGCCCAGCCTTAGGTTGACAACAAGCAAAGGAAAATTTCTTCATTCTCAGGCCCAGCCTCAAATCTCTCAAGCCCGGCCTCAGCAAGATAAAAGGAAGATGTTGACTTTTGGCTTTCAAAATATGCTTCCAAAGATGTTGGCTTGAACTTCAAATGACTCATGCTCCAAATTCTTTAATTCTTCTTCTATTCCTACAACAAAATATCAAAAGCTAGTAAAACTCCTAAAGGATTAGCAATATTACCACTACTTCTAAATAATAGTTAAATTAGCCTAAAATTGATTAAAACAAAGTTCTAAGTCATGAAAAATGTAAGATAAATGTTAAGATATGTAAGCATATAAAGCATCTATCAATCATCCTTCAGAGATCAAGCATCTTATGCCTTTGTCTAAAAAATAGAGCCAAAAATGATAGACGAAGCTCTGACAGACGATGATTGGATCTTAGCCATGGAAGAAGAATTGAACCAGTTTACTAGAAACGACGTCTGGACCCTAGTTCCCAAACCAAAGAACAAAATCATCATTGGAACAAGATGGGTCTTCAGAAACAAACTAGATGAGCAAGGAGAGGTGGTAAAAAACAAAGTTAGATTAGTAGCTCAAGGCTATAATCAGCATGAAGGTATAGACCTCACCGAAACCTCTGCTTCGGTAGCTAGATTAGAAGCTATAAGAATCATGCTTGCTTTTGCTGCTCATAAAAACATTAAGCTTTTTCAAATGGATGTTAAGAGTGCCTTTTTAAATGGTTTTATTAAAGAAGAAGTTTATGTTAAACAACCTCCTAGTTTTGAAGACTCCACCATTACAGGTCACGTTTTTAAACTCAAAAAGGCTCTGTATGGTCTGAAGCAAGCACCTCGTGCTTTGTATGATAGACTAAACTCTTTTCTTTTAGAAATGGTTTTATGAGATGGAAAGTAGACACTACTCTTTTCAGAAGAGAAGTGGGCAAATATTTCATTATAGTTCAAATTTATGTAGATGATATTATCTTTGGGCTACTAATGAATCTTTGTGCAAGGATTTCTCTGATATGATGAAAAGCAAGTTTGAAATGAGTAGGATGGGAGAACTTAAGTTCTTCTTAGAACTTAAGATCAAACAAGACAGCAAAGAGATCTATATTCATCAATAGAAATATACAACGGAGCTTCTTAAGAAGTTCAAAATGGAAGATGCTAAACCAATCAAAACACCTATGCATGCTTCTAGTCCCCTGAGCAAAGATGAATTAGGTAACTAGTAGATCATATGATCTATAGTGGTATGATTAGCTCACTTCTTTATCTTACAACCAATACACCTGATATAATGCATAGCGTCTGTCTATGCACTAGATTTCAGTCAGATACTAGAGATTCTCATCTTAAAGTTGTTAAAAGAATCTTACGATATCTAGTAGGCACCACTAAGCTTAGTTTGTTTTATAAGAAAAATCAAGATTTCATGTTAGTAGAATACTGCGACGCAGACTATGCATGAGACAGAGCTGAACGAAAAAGTACAAGTGGAGGATGCCACTTTATAGGATCCTGGCTCATTTCATGGGCTAGCAAGAAGTAGAACTCAATTGCTTTATATACTGCAGAAGCTGAATATGTGTCTGTTGCAAGTTGCTGCTCACAGCTGCTATGGGTAAAATATCAATTAGAAGATTACTATAGTTTTGAAAACAATATACCTGTATATTGTGACAATACTAGTGCAATCAATCTATCAAAAAATCCCATACAACATTCTAAGGCAAAACATATTGAAATCAAATATCATTTCATTTTTGATTATGTTCAAAAAGGTGTTTTCGATATTAAATTTGTAGATACAGATCACCAATGGGCTGATATCTTTACAAAACCTTTGTCTGAAGAATGTTTCATCTATATTAGGAATCATTTGCATATGCACATGCTTTCATATTAATTTTTTTGCATTTATTAGACGATACCCTTCGTTTTATCTATTCTCATTAATCTGTTGGAACTAATGTGTGTTCAAGTGTACAGATGACAAAAGCCCACGTTCACAACGGTTATAAGTCTTTTCGTTTTCACTCAAAACGTATGTCGCCCTTTTCGCCATAATGAGACAGTTTTCAAAAAGTTTTTACAAGTGGAGGATGCCACTATATAGGATCCTGGCTCATTTCATGGGCTAGCAAGAAGTAGAACTCAATTGCTTTATCTACTACAGAAGCTGAATATGTGTCTGTTGCAAGTTGCTGCTCACAGCTGCTATGGGTAAAATATCAATTAGAAGATTACTCTAGTTTTGAAAACAATATACTTGTATATTGTGACAATACTAGTGCAATCAATCTATCAAAAAATCCCATACAACATTCTAAGGCAAAACATATTGAAATCAGATATCATTTCATTCGTGATTATGTCCAAAAAGGAATTTTTGATATTAAGTTTGTAGATACAGACCACCAATGGGCTGATATCTTTACAAAACCTTTGTCTGAAGAACGTTTCGTCTATATTAGGAATCATTTGCATATGCACATGCTTTCATATTAATTTTTTTGCATTTATTAGACGATACCCTTCATTTTATCTATTCTCATTAATCTGTTGGAACTAATTTGTGTTCAAGTGTACAGATGACAAAAGCCCCACGTTCACAACGGTTATAAGTCTTTTCATTTTCACTCAAAATGCACGTCGCCCTTTTCGCCATGATGAGACAGTTTTCAAAAAGTTTTTAATGATTTTAAAACCGTTCTTTTTATGATGTTCTCTCTTTTGTCTCATCTCCTCTGGTATAAAAGGATGAAGTGCCTCAAGAAGAAGGTTCCTTTGATCTTTCTAATCTCTCTGAAATTCTTTGAGTTTCTCAAAGACTTCAAAGATCAAAACTTTCTCATCTTCACTTTTCTAAAAACCTAATCTTTCTATGAACAATGGCACCAAAGAAGCAAGTCTCATCTTCTGCTACACCTCTCATTCGCAACATGGACGAAGTCACTGCAACCTTTCCAGAGGAGCTCTTTATCCCTGAAAAGTGGGTGAATCTGAAGGAGTTGGCAAAGGAGGGCTTTGATGTTCTGGACATGTTCACCAGAGTTTGGTGGACCAACTTCATTGTAAAACACAACGTCTGGTACCATGGTCCTTATGCCCTCTTCTGGGGGATGGCAAAGATGGAGGATGACCAATGCATAAAGGGAATGATTGGTTAGACATTAGTAGAGATAAGCCCTGTAACCATAGCTAAGGCTATTGGTTGTGCTGAAGAGGGTTTGGTCTTTGACAAAGACTGGGAGAAGACCATCACTCAAGAGACGGTGGATAAAATTCTCTATGATGGGGTAAGACCAGTAGACGAAGACCCCAAGAAGAAAGTTGCAGCCATGAAGATCTTCCTCAAGTCTGCTAACATGACCTATGTCTGCAGACTCCTTCACAACATGCTCTTCAACATCATGCTCCCAAGGACAGGGTCAAGGGATCATGTAAGCAAAAGGGACAGATTCTACATCTACAACATTATCATAGGAGAGAAGATCAATCTCCCATATCTGATCTTCTATCATTTGGAACAAACTTTCAAGGAAAGATTCTCCACAAAGATGCAGCAGAACCCCATCTCTTATCGTATGTCATTTGCTCAACTAATGAGGGATGCTGGTGTTGGTCTGATAGAGTTTGAAGCTTCTTAAGGACCCACACAGGTGACAGGAACCACTTTTGTGAGGATGAGAATAGCTCACAAGTTTCTTGAATGGGTAAAGAAGCAGGGAGCCAAAGTGAAGAAGGAGCCCGAGGAGGAATTGTCTAACGAACCTGCATCTGTCTCAAAGACACTGACTCTACCATAGCCTAAACCTACACAGACCAAACCAACCACCAGATGCCCCTAACCTCCTTCCTCAGACCAACCCAAAAAGGCCAAACAACAACCATCTTAAGATCCTCCCTCATCCCTAAAAAGAAAGGTTTCAAACGCACCATCTAAACCAATCCCTGAACCTCCCCTCAAAAAGCCTTTCACCAGAACTACCAAAATCCGCATCGTCACCAAAGCCAAACTCACCACCACTCCAGAATCCCAACCTGAACCTCAACCTTCACCTTCTAAACCTCACACCTCACCAAAACCCAAGCCTGCACCCAAACCTAAAACTTCATCTTTTCCTCCACCGGCTGACAAGAAAGAAGTAGCCGCAATCAGGAAGGCTCAGGAATTATCTCACAAGGAAGCTGCCAAGAAGGCCAAGCTAGATAAAAGTGTTGAGGAGAAGGAACAGATTGAGATAGAACAATCTGTGGTAGAGTCTGTTAAGACTCTATTAGCTGAAGAACAAAAGAGAAAGGTTGCTGAAGAAGCTTTAGTCCTTCCAGCTGAAGTTGTAAAAGAAGAAGAAATGGAGGAAACTATTTTTGAGTCTATCAAGACATTTTCCAAAGAAGAACAAAAGCGGGCAACCATCGATGATCTCAGGAGAATTGAATTTGCCCTGATTCAAGCAGTTGAGATAACGTCTGTAGAAGTTGCCTATAAGCAAATGGAGCTTCAGATGCTCATAATAGACAATGATGCAGACAAAGCAAAAATAGAAGAACCCAATGAAGCTCTTCTTCAGTCTACATTTGAAGCAAGCACTCAAGGTCTAGATTTTGGAGAAGACCTAATTGAAGCTGATGACTTTGGTCCTCGTTCCGTCTACAGACCAGTCACTAAAGAAGACGAAAGGAGAGTAGACGAGCACCTAGCAAAGTCTGACGCCGATCACGCTACAAGGCAGATGGCAATCTATGGTGGCTCATAATCTAAACCCACATCTGAACCTTTGACTCAGACTGCTGAAGAATTCCAGACTCAGACTGCAGATGAATTATTCAGACACAGAATGTATGCTGCTAAGGCCACTATCTCTCTGGGGTACATATATGGAAGTCTAGATCTAGACTTAGCTCCTAAGTATAGAGGCTATGACTGGATCATCAGACGAAGCCCCGACATCCCACTTCCTCCAGTGCAACCACCAACAGACCCAGACGTCAACGTCAGATACTACGATGGGTGGAAGCGACCAAAAGTCAATGAATGGGAATGATGCAATAGGGAATGGAGGAGGAAGGGAATCTGCATTGATGAGGATTAAGCCTTCCTGCTTGACTCCATCAACTTCCTAAAGTTGTGGAAGAAAGGTGTTCTTGGGATTGATCCTTTCAATCTTCCCAACTTTGAAGTTCTTCCAGAAGAAGAATTGTCTGCTCTCTCATGTTATAAGGAAGAATTGCAATTCAGGATCTTCCCTCCTCGACAGACGTCTCCAGCTGCTCTCAACACACTCATCTTTAAGCATAACCTGTGTGGTAGATGAAGGTACCCTCCTGAAGCCTCAATCTGGCGAAGGCTCTCAATGCTCACTGATGAGGTACCATTCTATGAGTCTGTCAACCTTCAACAGATGATGGGTCTATTAACGTACCTCAATGTGATTCTTCGCTGGAATCATGCTTAGCCAGGACATTCTGTCTACTCTGAAGATCTCAACTTGGACGATCCATAATCAAGTCCAACTTTCAATTTGTGGCAATCTTTAGACTACTCTGCAGAGTTGCGTATGAAGCTACAGACATATAAGAAGGAGACCAAGAAGAGGCAAAACTCTTTCTGACAGATCCAAAGACGTGCTCAGGCACTACCTCACTTTCTCGGCACACAATTTCACTGTGTGGCCTCAAATCAAACCCAATTCAAGCTTGCTCTGGATAAGGTTATCCCTATCCTTCCTATCTTGAATTATAAGGGTAAAGAGAAAGTTGAAGACGACGATACTCCCCGTAGATATATTCACGTACGAAGAGGCAGACCCTTTAAACGAGAGGTTAAAGCCATCTTTCAGAAATTTGCTGCCGAAAGAACGTCTGAAGACTTACGGACCATCACACAAGTTCGAAAGTTTGATGCTTTTTGCTCTGGTCTAGAACCTGAGGACAAGCCCCTGCAGACGGGTATCATCTGAAGATTGGTATATGCTATCAATACAAAGGGCATCAGCCATTTCTCTCTGCGTCTAACACCTCCGAGCTCATGCCATGGAAGTCTAATTTCTACTATCAGTCTGATAGGGACTTCTCCTTTGTCGTGGAGCTGCCATATTCAACTTTCTTCTTCGGCAAGGTTATTCTGGGGATTGTACAAGAACCAGATGATGCTATTGTGCCATACAGACCTCCCATCTCTGAAGAAGAAGTCTATGATCTGTATGATAAACTATGGACAACCAGAAAGGCTCTACGTCAAGCTCTAGAGGATAGGAAAGCTCTTGAGGGTGAGCTCAAAAAGTGAATCAACATCAATGCCTTCTTCAAAGCGCGCTGCCATAGATGCACTCCCACTCCACCAAGATCCCCTATGATACTCTCATCAGACTCTGACTCTAACACCTCTGACTCTGGCAGTCTCATTCTTAGGGAACCAAGTTTTGTTGATCGCCATGCAAAAGGGGGAGAAGGGAAAAGTAAAAAGAAAGCATGAAGATAAGGCTATGACTACGGGGGAGCTACATTTGAGGGGAAGCTAAATCAAAGGGGGAAGCTAAGAAAAAGGATGAGTATTTTTTTTAAGTTATCATCTATATAAACACATCGTCTTGATGTGAAAACTCTTTTAATAAGACGAGTTGTTTAATTGCTCATTAAACCTAAGTCTTCTTTTCTTTCTGTTTTAACTTTATGCCTTTATATAGTTATTTTTTTAATTAGTAGCTCTAATACATCTTTTTACCATATTTGCTTGGCATCATAAAAAAAAGGGAGATTGTTATGTCATAAGACGAATCAGGACCCCCAATTATTTTGATTTTATGCAAAACAAATATTAAGTAAAAAGATTGCATCTTATAAATGCCAACAGACGAAAACGTTGCATCTGCGTCTGTAAGATACATATGATATGCAAACAGACGCTTAAGTATGAAGAAGCATTTAAAGGCATAGTAAATGCACTGTCATTTTGTAATCTATTTTGCAGAGAATTTTCATAGAAGATCCTCCTAGGATCTGTCAAAGTGCATAAAGGGCACAAAAAGAATAGTAAAAGTTTCAGAAGTTTCCCTCGTCTCAAAAGAAGCGCTACAACTAGCAATGAGTAATTTTCTGAGCAAGCAATGTGACCACTGCAACAGAAGAATATGGAGTACTTCTTAAGAAAGATAAGCAGAATGCTTTATCAGCTCAGAATGACTAATTGGTGACAAGTATTTAATGATGGCATTAAATGCCCCTCAACCACCTTCCTTCAGAAGCTGGTTAGACGCAAGCAAGAAGATTGCTTAGAGACAATGGTTACTTTCTTAGCAAGTCTATATATAAAAGAAGATTTGAAGTGCTGAAGACAACACATGAACTGAATTCAAATTCAAGCCTTCATTCTTTCTCTTGTAAAAATTCTATTTGTTAAAAGTTCTCAAACCACTTTGTGTATCCTTAGAGAAAAAGACTTTGTTCTTAACTTTGTATATCCGTATGTAAGACGATGGTTGAAAGTTTGTGCGCCCTTACAAAAAAAAAAATCTTGTGATTTGTTTTAGAGCCAGAAGTGGCTTGGTAGTAAAGAATACTTGGGTTTTTATCTTGGAGAGGCTAAGTGTGAAAAACTACCTGGGTGAGCCAGTAGTGGCAGTGAACAATACTTGTAACTTGTGAAAGTTATTGGAACTTAGTGGTTTGCCAAGAACTGGACGTAGTCTCGGGGTGAGATGAACCAGTATAAATTCTTGTGTTGTCTTTCTTGATCTTATATCTTTTATAACTGCTTGAACTGACTTTGTCTTGTGATTAAAACCTATTTTTTATTAAAAGGCTTTCATCTGTAAAGTTATCATATGTTAAAGCAAAACTATATCTTTTGATTTACAGACGTTACACTCTGTTTATAAAAAGTTTGTGAAATTTTTTAAAAATCACAATTCAACCCCCCTTCTTGTGACTTTTGCCTTGACAAGTATCATCCTAAATTTTTTAACATAGATTAATAAGACAATGTTGGTTCTGACATTTTGTGAGCCTAGGGAAAAATGATAAATAAGAATCCTTATATATAAACATTCTAAAATATAAACATATGTTAAAAAAAATAAACACATGTTTTTATTAAAAAAATTATATATTTTATTGCATTAAATGAATAACAGTGTTAAAAAATATTAAAAAATTGTATCACATTTTTATTCAAATTAGTTCTATAGTATTAGCATTCATCGACAAAATATCATGTATTTTTTTTCTCTTTATTATTATACTCTTTTATTTTTAACTTGTATTTTAGTGTGTGTATTGTACAAGATAAACATTTTTTTATATAATTATAATTATAATTATAATAAATATTTTTTAAATATATAATTTAAAATAAATAATTTAATTTTAATATAAGGTTATGTGTAAATTAAAATGAATAGGCAATAAGAAGATTATATGTGTATGTGTGCGTGCGTATAAAGAGATATATCTTTTTCCTAGTTGTAGAGGATGTGTGTGAAAATGCACTTTCAAAGAAAATGAGATAAAGTATTGAAAATATATAATTGCGAGAGTTATGGATTTTAATTTATAGGCTTATATAACTTTATAGTACCTAAAAAATAGAGGTGTTTTGGATTTTAATTTATTTTTTTATTTTGGTACCTGACAAATTTTTATTTTTGAAATACATACCTGTCATAAGGGAATCTCCGTAAACTAATGACGTGGCTAATGGAGTGTTACATTATCAAGTCCACATCATTAAAAATTTCTAACTCGGCAGCCAAGTCATCCACGACAAGTACCCTTTTCAAAAAATGTTAGATACCAAAATCAAAACACTTCTATTTTATATATTGGTACAAAATAGTTATTTAAGTCTAAAATAATAATAATAAGTTAACTACCGTCATTAGTGCACCACATGAATTCTTCACTCCATTCTTCTTTTGTTTACTCTCGTCGTCATTGCCAGCTGATTCTAGCCTTTTACTTTTGTGGTCTGTGAAGGAGATATATACACGTTAGATGCCCTCTTCACGAAATTTTGGGAAGAGAGTTTTTATTCAAAGTGCATTGTTCTTCTGTTGTGACAAACCGACAATGAATTACCATATTATATGCATCTTAACTCACCTCACTTAATGTTTCTCTCCTATGTTGTATTCCTTCATTCCAATTTATGCAAATTTTACACTCTTTGAGATCGATTTTGTCTCCCTCTACTTCCACCATGACGACACTCTCTACGATGTCATTTCGGACTTGCTTGCCAGAATCGAATGCTTCCAACTGCTCAACCATGGGATTCCATTATAGCTCACGGTCGTTGCCGCCAAGGCTACCACCAGAATCTTTCAAGTGCCTCTAGCAAATAGATTGTCGGCTACAAGGTCGTTGAAGAAGCCTTGGGAGTTCGAAGAGTATCATGCTGAGGAAGAGAAGAAGGAAGTGAAAATTTTGTGTGGTGTAATCACGACAATAATTTTGTTTTTTTTTATTTTAGGCTTAAATAAATTTTTGGTACCTATAAAATAGGGGACTTTTGGTTTTGGTACCTAACCTTTACAATTTTTTTTTTCATTCTGGTACCGGACAAATTTTTATTTTTGAAAAAGATATTTGTCATAAAAGTTACTCCCTCTGGTCCTTTTTATAATAAACAAAAGGATATTCTTTTTTTGTCCTAATTATAAGAAACATAGACCCACTTTAAGAAGTATTAATTGCTAGTTTTCTTTTTTACCCTTCATCATGTGAAATCCATTAATGAGACACCTACTCATTTCTCATGCATTTATTGGTCTATTAATAATACAAGTTACACTTATTGGTGGAGGTGCAATGTCAGTAATGTAACCACTACTTAAACAAATCAATCTAAGGGGTACTTTTGGAATAAAATTAAAATTTATGACATTATTAATTATAACTAACTAACTTAAGTATTTTTACTGGTCTTGATGATTTAGTTATTTGTTTCTTATAAAAAGGACCGGAGGGAGTACTTAGTTCTTGAGTAAACAATTTTTAAATGACCTTAACTTTATGATGTGGCCTTTGTTAGCTACGTCAACAATTAATAGAAATTCCCTAACAGCATGTACCTATTTCAAAAATAAAAAATTGTCAAGTACGAAAAAAAAATATTAGGTACCAAAACTAAAATTTTTATAGATACTAAAAACTTATTTAAGCCTAATTTATAATATAAGAATAAATTCTTTTATAATTAGATTTTTAGTTTGTATTTCTTGTATTGTTGAAAAATAAAATCTTTAAGTCTATTTATTATCACATGCCCATTACATGTTTATATGTCATAGAGCTAGAGATTTTTATTTTTTATTTTTATGAATGCAACCTTAGGATAAAAAAAACAACCAAGAAAGTGTACTTCATAATCAAATGTTACATTTTAATTTAGATTTAAAAAATGAGTCATGATAAATGATAATGATTTCAGTGTTTCATAAAAATAACATAAAATAATAATTTTTTTTATCACATTACTATATATATTTTATTTTTATTTTTTAGAGCCCTTTTCAACTATCGGCCCTGGGCCATCACCCCTTTAGCCTAGGGTCAGGGCTGGCCCTACAAGAAGAGCTAATAAGTAGAAGAAAGAGTATAGTAATTTTACGAAATTAACTATGTTTAATCTTATTTTATAAAAAAGATACAACACAACAACATTATAAAAATATTATTAAGGATATAAATGAAAAAAAAACACTACCTCTAGTCCTTCTTATAAGGTTCAAATTAATAGTGTAGCTTGGCCTTTTTATAAAATCCAATCTAAAATGTCCCCTGCATTAATTATTTTTTCATAGAAATACCTTTCATTAAAGTCAATTCTAGAATAACATGATAGTGAAATAAAAATAATAAATCAATGTTAGTTTTGTTCACAAGGATATTTTGAAAAAAAAAATTAATTTTAGACAAATTTAACGCTATCAATAAATGGCAGGCAATATCTTCTTAATTATAGCACTACACCCCACCTCCAACTCAGTGGTGTCCTCCTCAATGAACTTCTTTTTCCTTGTCAGGAAGTCCTTCAAGAACTTGGCATAGGTCGGCATTTGCTTCAAGGCCTCCAAGATTGGGATATTGATGAAGAGTTGTTTGAGAATGTCCAAGGACCGAGTAAGTTGCTGCTCCTTATCAATCTTTATGGGAGTTTTAGGATAAGGGAGCTTTGTAGTGAGAGGAGCTTTGGCTCTTAACTTTTCTTCCTTGGCTTTTCGAGCTCTAGCCCACTTCATGTTTGAGTCCCCATCTGTGCTTCGAACTCCAACCTTCTTCACTTCAACTTCCTCCACTACTTCATCCTCTCCATTCACCATATCACACTCTGACCAACTCTTGGTAAAGATTGCACTGCAGTTCCCCTTGGGGTTAGTCTGAGTGTTGGCTAAGAAGCCACTCTTAGTGTACTCTGCCAATTCTGCCACCTGTTTTGCAAGCTGCGCAACTTAAGTCTCCAAGTTTCTTGAGAGAGGCATCAGTGCTCTTCTGATTAGAAATAGAGACTTGCATAAAATTCATGAGAGTCTCTTCCAATTTCATCGTGCGGTCATAGAGGTTGGGCTTTTGTTGAGGAGGCCTGTCATACTGCCCATAATAATTTTGCCTTCCCATGTAGTTCACCTCTTCTTCCTGTGAGTTGGAAGCATATTGGCATTACTCCACAGGATGATTACCTCCACAAATTGCACAACTGAGCACTCAGTGATGTAATTGAGAAGAAGCAACCTTCATCAATTGTTGAGGAAGATTAGCCATTTGCACCTTTAGTGCTTCCACTTGTGCTAGAATTGCATCTTGAGAATTTAGCTCCATTACCCCTCTGCATGGAGCTCTATCATGTTGGGCTTCAAATCACTAGATGCCATATTTTCAATCAACTCTACGGCTTCTTCCAATGTCTTGTTCTTAATCACTCCTCCTCTAGTTGCAGCATCAAGCATCACCTTAGTTTGCCCCCTCACACCCCCAAGGAAGATGTAAAGCTGATCAATATCTTCAATTCCATGATTGGGGCACTTCATCAAGAGAGTCTTGTATCTCTCCTGAATTTATCTTCGCCATGCAATTGTTAGCCCTCGGCCTAGCAATACTGGAGAAGTGAAGCGGACCATTATTTGTGACACGATCCGCCGCCAAAGTTCTCCTGGCAGGTTGCTCTTCTTCTATCATGTCTTCCTCCTCTAAACTAGAGGAATGTTCGAAAAGTGAGTGAGGTTTGGACGAACTCTCTTCTAATGTCAACTGTAGGGATGGCAAAGTGTACCCGGACCCTACGTGTATCCACAAAAATATCCGCAAGCGGGTCAGGTAAATACCCACTTATTGGGGTTGGGGCTGGGGTCGGGTATTTACCCGCAATTTTTTGCAGGTACGGGTGCGGGTACGGGTACTATAGTACCCGTCCCGCCCCACCCTACCTTGCACCTCCCATATATATATATTAATGTAATTAAAATAACTTGCTTAAATAAATAATTATGTTATATATATATATATATATATATATATATATATACTTTTATGTAAAAAAAAATAATTTTATATTTTCCATAAACTAACACTAACAGTAAAAGACTTATATTATAATTTACAATAATTTTATATTTTCTATTTTTAATATTATGTGTGGAAGCTTTTAATGTTAAATTTGAATTATTTAAGCATGGATTTTCAATTTACTTGTAGTAATTTTTTTAATTAATATTTTTATGGCTTAAATGCAATTTTGGTTCCTCTATTTTGCAAAATCCGTAATTTTAGTCCCCTATTTTAAAATAGAGATATTTAGTCCCCCTATTTTGCACAATCTGCAATTTTTGTCCCCCTATTTTAAAATAGAGACATTTAGTTCCCCAATTTTGTAAAATTTGTAATTTTAGACCTTCCATCAAATTAAAAGCGTTGATCATTAATAGATTAACATTAACCTTAACGTGGTCCAAATATAGTGATGTGACACGAGATTATTTATTTATTTTTTAGTTATTTTAAATACTGAGTAGAATAATTGATGAAAAATATATTTTAAAAAATGGTAATATCATTTATTTGACTACGACGTGCCATTAGCTTCAACAACATAGAACTAGTTTAAAATAAATGATTAGGACTTGTGATTTTTATATTAGGACTTCCGACTATCCCAACCATTAAAATCGATGTGACATGTGCTTTAGTGACATAGATAAAAAAATAATTATTACTCAGTATTTAAAATAATTAAATAAATAAATAAATAATCTCGTGTCATGTCACTATATTTGGGCCACATCAAGGTCAACGTTAATCTCTTAACTGCCAATGCTTTCAATTTGATAAAAGGACCAAAATTACGGATTTTACAAAATTGGGGGGCTAAATGTCTCTATTTTAAAATAGAGGGGCCAAAATTGTGGATTGTACAAAATAGGAGGACTAAATGTCTCTATTTTAAAATAGGAGGACTAAAATTGAGGATTGTGCAAAATAGGGGACCAAAATTATATTTAAACATATTTTTTATTGATTTATTAACTTCATATATAAGTAAAATGCGTGTAGCGGGTACGGGTATGGGTATATAGGTACCCAGTGGGTACAGGTATGGGTATATAGGTACCCAGCAGGTACGGGGCCGGGTATGGGTAATTTTTTTAAATGCGGGTATGGGGACGAGTACTATAAGACCCTACCCAGACCCTACTCATTGCCATCCCTATATGTATTTGGTATATTCTCTTATACTTTTAATATCAACTAAACTATTTTATAAGCTATAACTGAATATCAAAACTAATTTCAAATATATATTTTATCTTCAAAATTTAAATGCGTTTCTAACGTACATATGATATATTCTCTTACACTTTTACTATCAACTGAATTATTTAACTTAACATTTTGTCTTTTTTCAATCTATTATTTCTAATATATTTAGTTCTAACTTGAATTTCAATATTTTTTACATATTAATGACCTTCAAAAGTGATATTTACATATTAAATTTGACCCTGCAATGCACGGACAAAAATACTAATTGATTAATATGATTCCAATAAATACCAATTTCTCCTAAAAATTAATTATTTAAAAATAAATTTTTAAATGCACACATGAGTGTGTGTTAATATATCATTTAAGAATTTTATTATATATTTTATTATTTGAAAATAGTAGCATGTAAAACATGTTTTAATATAGAAAGTTTAAGAATTTAAGTATATAAATATAATATTAAAAAATGGCACACATGTATATATAAATACAAATTATAACTTTATATTAATTTTTATATTTAATGATTTGACTACAATTTATATTTAATACATATAGCATTTAATGTTTTTGCCAATCATTTTTTTTTGGCAATATATGAATTGTGACATTTATTACTTGAAATAGTGGGTTCAAATTTCACATTGATTTTTTTTTCCCAATTTTTAAGGCTTATTTTCGAGTATCACATCAACATGTTAGTGTAATATCATCTTTAATGAAATCCATATCGCCTAATGTCATTAGAAATTTGATGGCAAATTAAGTGTTAGAGTAAATTTAATGAATTTTAAAATATGAAGACTTTATTTGAGCAATTGAAACTAGAGGGACTAAAATCACCCATTTGATAAATTATAGAGACCAGAAACACAATTAAGCCAATATAATATTCTAAGTATTTCATAGGTAGTTGCTTATAATATAATATTGGCCTATATTAAATAATTTTGACCAAGATAAGCAATAACATTGAACCTATATTATTAATTTAATATCTAAAGACATAATATTGTACTACATTAAATATATTTTTTTATTAAATATTATAGAAAAACTATTGAATTGACCACACTCCACACTACATTCATCACAAGCGGTTATTATTGGCTGTTTGGGTTCATTGTACACAATATCAGTAGTGCCGGTTGCATTTAATTCAATTCAATTATAAGAGAAAATATTTTTGGTTGACCATAATATGTCAAACATCAAATAAACAAAAATGCTAACTATATATTTGTATGTTTAGTCAATTAAAAATAAAATATGAATAAAATTAATAGTGGGAAGCTTTTACTAATTAATAGTTTTAATGATGGCTTTTATGAATATATGACCCAACCTAATACTTCTTTTTTTATTTTTTTTATTTGACATGTAATGCTTCCTTCCATTTATACAAAGTCCACCCTTTGCTATAAATATTCAATTGATCAGTATTGGATTTAATCATTCTCTACATATCAATATTATTCCCAATAACACAAAATTCCTTTAACAAACATCAAGTTTTAGATTTCATCTCTTAAGATTGTAACCTAGGAAATATGTCAAAGGCTTCATGCAAATTAGCATTTTTGTTCATCATTCTTGTCATAGAAGCTTGTCATGGTATTTCTTTTATATTTATCTCTTCCACGTTACATGCGATGTTTTACTCATATTAGAATCATACACTTAACTTTTCAGGCCTTTCATCCTCACGGGTACCAATTACAAAGGCGGAAGAGGTAGATTATGCTAAATGTATTAGAGATGATGATTGCAATCCCTACCTTCCCTATTTGGGTTGTATGGGAGCTTCTGCTCGTTGTTATCAGGGTAAATGTTACTGTTACTGGGGAAAGAAAGAATCAGGTATAGAAATTAAAATTAAAGAAAATAAATTCCATAAAGGAAAAGTAGTTTATTGTTTTAGGATCAGACCAAACACATACATTTAATATATATTTGGATTTATAAATTAAAAGGATTTCAAAATCAAAAAGGTAATTTGTTAATGAGATTTAAAAACTAATTTTTTAGAGTCAAATCCAATGCATCTATATAACATTTTATTGGATTTCTAAACACAAAGGGTAAAAGTCAATGAGATTTTAATATCGAGTCATTTCAACTTTTTAGTATTTGGCATGTAATGCTTCATGCCATTAATATGAAGTCCACCCTTTCCTATAAATATTCAATTTATCAATATGATTCCAAGAAACACCAATTTCACTTAACAAACATCAAGTTTTTGATTTCATCCCTTTCTTTATATCAATATTATTCTGAAAGACACTAAATTCTCTTAACAAACATTAGGTCTTAGATTTCATCATCATATATTAAGATTCCAACCTAATAGATATGTTAAAGGTTTGATTCAAATTAGCATTTTTGTTTGTCATTCTTGTCGTCGAAGCTTGTCATGGTATTTGCTTCCTAGTTACCCTTCCACATTATATGTGATATTTTACTCATACATATATTAAAATTATACACTTAACTTTCCAAGCTTTTCAACCTCACGGATACCAATAGCAAAGGGAGGAGAGGTAGATCACGATCAATGTTTTCTTGATGACGATTGCATTAAATACATTCCCGAGTTGGGTTGTGAAGGAGCATCTGCTAAATGTGCTCTTGTTAATGGGGAAAGAAAGTGTTTTTGTTATTGGGGAAAGAAATAATCTCTGGTGATCATGGAAAATAATGAAACATTTTAAAGAAATATTTTAGGTTGTATGAATCAAGGGCTATAATGGGATAGCATCTGCTTGAATAATAGTGTGACCATACACTATTCATGCTTTAAATGTATAAAAATGAAGAATAAAGTAAAAGTGTCCCTTATTCATTTTTATGTGAACATTTTTAGTCTTGTGCAATTAAATAAAGGTATAAATTAATGCATAAAAATCTTGTAGAATAACCATTTTTTAATCTATGTATGATTCTTAGCAAAGTTTCTAAACGGATAATCAATAATTCAATAATAAAAAATATCTTGTGGTATGATTTTGTCTTATAGCAAACATATCTGAGAGAGAGAGAGAGAGGGAGAGAGAAGATGGATCAATTGACACCGATGTAACTTACACCATTCTTAATATAACATGTGAATTTGATTGATCCAGCCATTGAATTATAATTATATACTACATTGACTATTTGTATAAAATCTTATGAAAATTGAACATCAATAAGAAAGTGATCATATGATTCATATTTTAATATATTTTGAAAAGTATATATCATGTCAATTTTGATCTATATAAATGAGATATCAAATTATTTTTAATTAATATAAAATTTGGTAGATATGATCTACATGAAAATTATTTTACATTGTAACTGTATAGTCTTTTGTCTCTTTTAATTCATACTAATTTGAATTTAATCTATACATGTACAAGATAAATATTTTTAAATAATTACACAATTTATAATAAATAAATATTTAAAATATTTATATTATAATTTGAATTTACAATAAATATTAATATTATAAGATTAATTATTTTTAACTATTGAATTCTTTATTGCTGAATAGTTTTACTACTTATTTACTGTTTCAGATGTCTTATTTTCTTATTTTATTGAAATGCGCCTAATATGCATGTCCATTTTAGTGTTCAAAATTTATTCGCAATAATTTGTCCAATTATCAATAAGGTTAAATCAAATTTTATAATAACATCTTCGTATTAATTATGTCATTGTCAATTCATCGTCTAAAAATAAATTGTATGGAGGATTATTAATTAAATCTATTTTCAATATTAAGAATCATTTTTTTTATTCATAATATTAAGAATGAATTTGATATTATTGACTACTAAACAATCATTCGAAAAGGAAATATAAGGTCAGTGAGCCCAAAATCATAAGTGCCATGATCGGTGTAAAGAAATTTTTTTAAAGGTCTACGTAATCATAATATTTAAAAAATAATACTTACTTCTTTAAAGTTATTGTTATTATTAACTATAGTAAGTAAAAACCTAATGATAATAACTCAAATAGGAATTAACATTCTTGATCTAAAATTACAAGTACTTATATTAACACACACAAAAATGGGAAAAGCATAACAAGATGGTAATATTTATTAAAAAATTAATTTATTGAAGTTATGAATTAAATTTTAAAGAAAAAAAAATGTAACAAAATTATAGGTAGGAATGACAATTGGTATTGGACTCGGTGGGTACTCGCAAAATTTACCATGATGAATAGGGTAATTATCTACTTAATAAATATAGGATTAGGTACAGGAAATTACTTATAAATTTTAGTTAAATTACTTTTTTGTCTCTTAATTTATTTATTAGATTCAATTTGGACGCTTTATTTTTTAAGAGTTTCAATTAAGTCCCTTTATTTTTAAAATTTTTAATTAGGTCCCTTATTTTTTTAGGTATGAGTATGGACATGGACATTTAGGTACCAACGAGAAAGGATACGTGTAACGTTGTGATTTTTCTAATTGTATGTTTAAGTGTTTGATTAATAATACAAGAGGAAAACAAATTTAAATTTATAATATGTATAAAAGAATTAATAAATAGATTGTTTTTTTTATGTTCTATAGTGTTGTTGATAATTTTTTATGCATGGTTGGGCTTAGAGGGTAAGGTTGTTGTTGGAACTTTTATGTGAGTTCCGTGAGTTGTAGAAAAAAAATAAGAGAAGGGGGTGACTTGAGAGGAACCATAGGTGTGAATAGAAATTTTTTAAAATACTCCCAAAGCTTTGCACGTTCAAAGCTTCATGTTTCTTCCAATTCCTTCATTCTTATCTTCCTTCCTCTCTAAGTCTCTCTTTCTCTTGAGTTGGTGGAATTTCTACACCATTTTGAAGCTTGATTTCTTATTCTCTAGAGCCTCCTTAGTTGATTTCAAGTTGGTTAGTTCAATTCCTCTCTATTCTTGATCTCTTAATATCTTTCTCAATTCCTACCAAGAACATGAGAAATGGGTTTCAAGTAGAATCTTGGTTGGTGAGTGAAAATTTGATTGAAGCTTATTTTGGGATTGATTTAGGTTTCCTCTAGTTGATTTCATAGAAAAAGTTGAGTAGAGATCAATCTTGAATCACCAAGTCTCCTCACTAGCTTCTTCGTCAAGGTTTTGAGTTAAGAATTTTAGGTAAGGGAAGGTTTAATATGATTGAATGCTTTATTTGTATATTCTATGCTTGGAATGTTGTTTTTTAGTGTGGAATGATGTATATATGTTATGTTTGATGTAAAATTCGAATTGGAATGAATTTGGTAGCCATTGAAGAGTTTTAAGCATGTTTTCGAGTTCCTGCAACCCTGTGTCGCTTAAGTGCCAAGTGGTTCTCGCTTAAGTGAGACAGGGGACAAAGGACATTTTTGGTCCAGAAGCTGTTCTAGCTTAAGCGCCAAAAATCCTAGCTAAAGCACCAGAAATCCTCGCTTAAGCGAGCCACGCTTAAGAGAGGAAAATCCTAGCTTAAGCGAGGAACCCTGGAAGTGAACAATTAATTCTTGAAATTCTAGCTTAAGCTAGAGTAAAGTGGCGCTTAGGCAAGAATTCATTTTCTACACTATAAAATGGCTTCCAAATTTATTTTAACTTGAATTATTTCTATGGTATGGATGTGATGGAGATGTCCACAAAAGTTCTAGAACTATGTTAGGAAATTCACATTATGTTAAAGTTAGTGTTGTGTTGTAAGTAAGGATTCAGAGTGTGAGAATACCTTACTTGAGCTTATTGAACTGCTGGATGGGTTCAAAAGCATAATTTAAGAAAAATGGTGAATTTATAACATAGAAGGGAACTTGTGGCAATCAAAATTGTTTGGCTTGTTACATGACATTGCATATGGGTAGGCACGTAAGTTGACGGTGCTAGGTAGGCTCTCAACCTAGTGCCGGAGGTTTTCATGGTGGCTAACGGTGGGCCTATAGAATAAACAAGTGGGCGAATTCCTATAGATGTGAGGTTTTGCAAACCTTACAGAGGTACGCCAATACCCACACTTGTCTATATTCGATTAAAACCACACTTCCTCCACAGAGTCAGCCCAAGGGACTCCCTGAATGGTCAGAGAGTGAGACCATGGTAGGGGATGGGGCCTATGGGGGATTGTCCAAAAGTTGTAGAAATCTCCATGGAGTCGAGTCAGCACGACATTACATAATGAGGTTGATTACTAAATTGATGTATGTGTTATTGAATGATGTTATTTGATTTATTATTGTCGATTGATTCTGGTATTCCTTTAAGTAAATCCTATACTACTTTTATACCTTTGTATATCTATGATCCTTTTATAAATAAGTTTACCCTTGCCTTTTGTGTTTGTATTTTTGTTGTATTACTGCAATGATCGTGTGGTTGGCACGGGAGCAGATAGTAGTGATGTTGCAGGTTCTCAGGCCGCTTATGACTTAAGCAGATGTAGATCTGAAGATGGGATGAGATCCCTCATTTCGTATATGTTCTCATATATATATATATATATATATATATATATATATATATGTATATAGTATGGGGACCAGCTTAGGACATATGTATAAATACTTAGGTTGTTGTGAATGTCCTATACAAGAGGACTATTTTGGTATTGTATGCACATATATATATATATATTTAAGTTTTGTAACGCTAGACCTAATACTTTTATGAAATGATGATGTACATTATGTGTAGGAAAGTAGATACATATATGTGTGTTAAATGTGAAAAAATTTCTTGATAGTTTCTTATGTTATTATTTAATAAAATGTTTTAGTATAACTGATCTGTAACGAAGATGGGTCATTACAATAGTGGTATCTGAGTTGGTCGCATCTTTTGAACAAACCTATGGGGATAGGTTTGTTATGTTTTTGCTGTGTGTGATTGATGTGATGGGTGAAGGCTTTAGCCAAGGTTATTCTCTAATTTGGTTTGGTCCTATGTTAGGATGGTGAGACCAGCTAGACCTTCTCCTCCTCCTCCTCCATCTGATATGGCCCAAATGGCCTACGCTATAGAGGTGATGGCAACTGCAATGCAATAGCAGAGTGCCACTATGGCTCATCAACACCAAGCAGCTTTGGCACAGCTTGAGGCCACTCGAGTTGCTACCCAAGCAGCTCAAGCAGCAATTCCACCTGAATATCAAGGGCTAACTGAATTCAGGAAGAATGATCCTCCACAATTTAAAGGAGACTCTGACCCAGATGTAGTTGATCACTGGATTAGAGCGTTGGAGAAGATCTTTAGCGCAATGGCATGTCCTGAGGATAGGAAGGTTACTTATACCACATATATGTTAGTTGGTGAAGTAGAGTTCTGGTGGCATGGAACTTGACAAATGATGGAAGCACATGGAGAACTCCTCACTTGGGGAAACTTCAGGGAACGCTTTTTGGGAAAATATTTTCAAGGTATTGCTAGGTATGAAAAAGAAGCTGAATTCATGAAGTTGGAGCAAGGCAACATGACGGTCCATGAATATGCGACTAAGTTTGAACACTTAGCTCATTTTTATTCTCAAGCTACTACTGAAGCTTGGAGGTGTAGGAAATTTGAAGAAGGCTTGAAGCAAGAGGTGAAGCGGATGGTTATCCCTATGGCTATTAGGGAGTTTCTTGCATTGGTAGAGAAGGCAAAGACTGTGGAACGCTTGGAGGGTGGTAGTAGAGTGATCTAGACTTATGGTGATGGATCCTCTAGTAGTAGGAAGGGAAGTTTTCAGAAGAAACCTTATTCTAGACCCCAGCAGCCTCGGGGAAGTCCAATTGTAACTTAGTCAGGAGCTCAAGGCATCAGATGCTTCAGGTGTGGTGGTCCACATTACAGTAACCATTGTAATTATAAGGAGATGGTTTGTTTTAAATGCCAGAAGCCCGGTCATGTTGCAAGAGATTGTCAAGTTAATGTTAGAGTTGCATCAGTAGGAAGTGCACCATAGGTTGAGAAGCCTAAGGTAGCTGGAAGGGTTTTTGCTATGAGTAGAGCGGAAGCCTCCAAATCTGATGATCTTGTCCAAGGTGTGTGTGAGGTGTTCGATAACTCTTTATCTATTTTGTTTGATTCAAGAGCTACACGTTCTTTCATTTCTCTTGATTGTGTGAAAAGATTGAAGTTGTCTACATGTCCTTTATTGTTTGATCTGCTTGTCTCTACTCCTATAACCACTCCTGTAGCAGCTTCTTTAGTGTGTGTTAGATGTCCTATTGTGGTTAGTGGACGCAATTACAAGGTTAACCTGATTTGTCTTCCTTTGGCTGATTTGGACATAATCTTAGGAATGGATTGGTTATCCTCCAATCGTATTCTTATAGATTATGCTCAAAAGACTCTTGTATTTCCTGATCATGAAGATATTGATTTTATTTCTGCAAAGCAAGCACAAATTTCTTTAAAGGAAGGAGCCTCATGTTTTGTGGTCCTTTCTTTCTTTGAAATCAAGGGTGATTGTGACTTGAAGTCTATAGACATTGTTAGAGACTTTCCTAAAGTCTTTCCTGAAGAAGTACCTGGCTTGCCTTCACAAAGAGAGGTTGAGTTTGCCATTGACCTAGTTCCAGGTGCTCAAGATTATGTGTTGACTATCGCCAGTTAAATAAGCTCATTATCAAGAACAAATATCCTTTGCCAAGGATAGATGATTTGATGGATCAGTTGCGTGGAGCGAAGATTTTCTCAAAGATTGATTTGAAGTCGGGGTATCATCAGATTAGGGTGAAAGATGAGGATATACCGAAAACAGCTTTCCGAACTCGGTATGGACATTATAAGTATGTGGTCATGCCTTTTGGAGTGACAAATGCTCCTGCTATATTCATGGATTACATGAATAGGATCTTTCATCCCTTCTTGGATAAGTTTGTTGTTGTGTTCATCGATGACATTCTCATATATTCCCATACTCGTGAAGAGCATGAAGAACATTTAAGAGTTGTATTGGAGATTTTGAGAGAAAAATAATTGTATGCAAGGCTCTCTAAGTGTGAGTTTTGGCTTGAAGAAGTGATGTTCTTAGGTCATGTGATCTCAAAAGTGATTGTAGTAGATCCATCTAAAGTAGAAGTAGTTTTGCAATGGGAACGTCCTAAGACGGCCACAGAGATTAGAAGTTTTGTTGGGTTAGCTGGATACTATTGGGGATTCATAGAAGGATTCTCTAAGATAGTAGCACCATTGACTCAACTCACTTGCAAGGACCAACCATTTGCATGGATTGAAGACTGTGAGCAGAGTTTTCTAGAATTAAAGCAAATGTTGACTTCTTCTCCTGTCCTTGTGATACCTGATCCTAGTGAACCTTTTGAGGTTTATTGTGATGCATCTCATCAAGGATTGGGTTGTGTGTTGATGCAAGGAAGGAAAGTTGTAGCTTATTCCTCAAGACAGTTGAAGACTCGTGAGAGGAGCTATCCCACTCATGATCTAGAGTTAGCAGTTGTGATGTTTGCCTTGAAGATATGGAGACATTATCTTTATAGGGCCAAGTTTGATGTATTTAGTGATCACAAGAGTTTAAAATACTTGTTTAATTAGAAGGAGCTCAATATGCGACAGAGGCGATAGATGGAATTTTTGAAGGATTATGATTTTCAATTGATGTAACATCCGGGTAAAGCTAATGTTGTAGCTGGTGCCTTCAGCAGAAAGACTATTCAGATGTCCACATTGATGGTGAAAGAGTTAGAGTTGGTGGAGAAGTTTAGAGATTTGAATTTGTATGTAGAAGTGGCTCATGATCACATTAGTTGTGGTATGTTAACTGTGACTAATGATTTTCTTGGGATGATTAAGGAGAAACAATTATTGGATCCTAGCTTGTGTAGAATAATGGAGTCGTTGGGTACGGATAAAGCAATAGACTTCAGTTTGGGTTATGATGGCATTGTGAGATTCAAAGGTAGAATTTGTGTGCCACAAGATGTTGAGTTGAAAAAACTTATTTTAGATGAAGGCCATAAAAGTAAACTTAGTCGACATCCTGGTATGACTAAGATATATCAAGATTTGAAGAAGATGTTTTGGTGGTCCGGTATGAAGAGAGATATGGTACAATATGTGGCAACATGTTTAACTTGTCAGAAGGCTAAAGTAGAGCATCAAAGGCCTGGTGGTTTGTTGCAAGCAATGGAGATTCTAGAGTGGAAATGGGACAATATTACCATGGATTTTGCATCCAATTTGCCTAGGACAACTAGAGGTTGTGATGCCACATAGGTGATAGTTGACAGAATAACAAAGTGTGCTCATTTCTTACCTGTTAACATGAAGTATTCTTTGGAGAAGTTCACTCAACTGTATATCAGAGAGATAGTAAGACACATGGAGTGCCTTCCAGTATCATTTCTGACAGAGATCCATGATTTACTTCAAGGTTTTGGCAAAGTTTGCAAGAAGCTTTGGGAACTAAGTTGAGACTTAGTTCTGCTTATCACCCACAGACAGATGGACAATCCAGTCATTAGAAGATTTGTTGCGGGCATGTGTTTTGGATCATCTTGGAAGTTGGGATGAAGTTTTGCCTTTGGTGGAATTCACCTACAACAATAGTTTTCATGCTAGTATTGGTATGGCACCATTTGAAGCTTTGTATGGTAGAAGGTGTAGAACACCTCTTTGTTGGTACCAAGATGGAGTGAATATGGTAGTAGGACCAGAGATGTTACAACAGACTACAAAAAAGATCAAATTGATTCAGGAAAGGATGAAGGCCTCACAAAGTAGTCAGAAATCCTATGCGAATAAACGTAGGAGACCACTTGAGTTTGAAGTTAGTGATCATATTTTTCTGAAGGTTACACCAATTACGGGTGTAGGACGGGCAATCAAGTTAAAGAAGCTTACTCCTAAGTTCAATGGACCTTATCAAATCCTTAGATGTATAGGTTCAGTGGCTTATGAAATAGATTTACCACCTTTTCTAGCTAACTTGCACAATGGATACAATGATATTTTAATCATATTTTATTTTAGCTAATAACTTAGACATTGTAAAATTTTCTTTAGTAATTTCAAGTAGGTATGACAAAGAGCCTCGAACTCGTGGGTACCGACCTAAATCTGATCCGACTTTGACGGGGAATACCCACTTTGATCGGGTATATATATGGGTATAGGTATTATACAAATTTTTTTAATGGAGATGGGGATGGATATCTAACTATCCCTATACGCATACCTGCCACCGTTATATATTTTTTTACAATTTTTGTCACAATATATATACACACACACGCACACACACACACATTTAACTATAATTTTATTTTTATAATAATAATTTATGTATTTAATAACATTGACATCATACTTTCTCAAAATAATTGAAGCGTTTACCTGTTGGACGATTCCTACTCATGTTACAGATAGCTCATACTATCACTTCACCATTGATTTTGATAGCAGGAATGTGAGCAATCTTTAGACCAGTAAAGGACACTTCTCCATAGTGAGTACTACAAGGGAGGATGGCAGTTGATCTTCTGGCAGCTATCCCAAATCCTCAGTTCTTCAAGTGATGTGTATTTGTGCCATGTTTCTTGAGATAGAAATTCTAAGTTCCCATAGAAATTCATGATAGGACCATTTCATTCATCTTCTCCTTTCTCCTCAAGTTAGAAGGAATAATACATTTTCCTTACCTTTCAGTGCTTAATCGTTAATCATCAAATAGCTTATGTGCGACCAAAATAACTATAACAACTGTAACTTTTTTATTCATTAATCCCCTCACCCTTGGCTCAATTAGTATCAAATAATTGTATTTTTAAAACACTTTTTTTTATATTTAATTTCTTGACTGGACACAAAAGTAGTTTTTTTTTCCAACTTTTAAGGATCAATAACGTAAATCTCTATTATTTAAAAAACTCTCAATTTTTTTGCTTTTAAAATTCCAAAACACACCACTACTCTCTTATGTTTTTTTTTTAATAAACCACTGTTATTTTAAAAACCACCAATTTTTTAATTTTTAATTTTAAAGTTCAAACTATAAATAAAACCATTTGACCTTTAAATCAATTCGTTCATATGGTTATGTATATTTAGTATTCTTTTAATTTTGTTCCTGTGATATTTATACTGTTGTAATTTGATATGCTACCTTCATTGAAGTCTTTACAATGATATTTTAAGCCAGCATGTTTGAGTCCTATAAATTGAATTTATCTTATTTTGAAAGGTTGAGTTTAGTTAATAACTTGATGTTGAATCATGGAAGATTGGGTTTGTTTTGAAAGGACTCACTCTCTAGTAGCACATTGAAAGAGTGAAAGCAGCATCATGGAAGCATTCACTTGGCTATTTGTTCAAAATCTTCAGCTTGACATTTGTAACTTCTCTACTGCTCATGTTTTCATTGTTCTGTGTAAGACATTAAGTGTTGATAATCTTTAATTTCTTCTCTGTATTATAATTGTTATAGTTGTATTCTATATAGAACAAGTAAAGATTTATTATTGTTTTTAAACCATGATGTCAAGATTTTTTTTTATAAAATAATAATTAAGAGTATTTAAAAAATTGGATAAACTATAATGTTTATTGTGAATTTTGAAACAAGTGATATGTTTTTTTTCAAAATGGCTATGGATGATGTGAGTGCAAGAATATGAGAAAAATTTGACACTAATATGAAGGTGAAAAGATACTAAATCACAACTAAAAAATGTTGAAATTTTTTTGACATGGCAGAATGAAAAAGAATCAACTAAACTCAGTACGAAGTTGGAAAGTTCTTTTGCAAAAGTTATTAAACTTTCATATAATCATTTTAAATAATTAAATTCATATTTACTATAATTATTTAAAATTTGTTATAACTGAATTCTTGAAAATTTTAAACTTTAAAATTATTATAAATAGCTTTTGAAACTAGAATAGTTGAAGTTAAATTAGTAATTGTAAAATAAATAATTTCTCAAAATATAATTCATATATCAAATATTTTAAACTGGATATATAAATTTTATTATATATTGTTACATATAAATTAAAAAGATTTCTTCGTCTCACTAAAATATTCATCCCGTGCATCGCACGGGATACACGCACTAGTTAATATAGTAAACTGACAAAAAAAGAATTTAATCTAATAGAGACACTTTAAGAGATTAAAATAAAAAATTTTAAACCTAAGGAATCAAAATGAAAAAAAAATAGACAAGAGACAAAAAAAAATTAATTTAAATTTTAACTTAAGGATAAACTTTCTCTATAAATACTACTTATAAGAGAAAAAAATAAGAAAAAAAAATCTATAAGTTAAAATTAATTTATCTATGAGTTAAAAATATTTTTTGAAGAAACTAAGGGGGCGTTTACTTGCGATTCTGTTTTCTGTTTTCATTTTCTGTTTTCAGTTTTTAATTACAAAACTGCCACCTTGTTTTCATTTTGTTTTCTGTTTTCTAAGATTTGTACAGGAAACACTGAAAACAACTTTTTTTTGTTTTTTCTGTTTCCTGTACAAATCTTAGAAAACAGAAAACAAAATGAAAACAAGGTGGCAGTTTTGTAATTAAAAACTGAAAACAGAAAATGAAAACAGAAAACAGAATTGCAAGTAAACGCCACCTAATTAATATAAGAAAGCTTCTCCAAATCAGCTTTCACAAAAGTAAATTTTAACTTATAATTTTTTTCCATTTTTTCTTTTTATTTTGTTTCTCTTATATATGTGTTTATCAAGAAATTTATTCAAAGGCTTTAAGTTGCAATAATGATAGTCTCACTGTTGATGGGTTTTCTATGTTTGCGAATATATGCCTCAATAATGCAATATTGTTTACTTCTATTGAGTAGTCCCACTAGGAACAATAGCATACAAAAAGAAATGTACTATGGACAAAGAGGGTAGTTGTTGTGCCAATTTTTTAATGAAAAAAAAAATCAACAATCACGTGAGAATTTCTTTCCATAATTTTTTTAGTATGTAAGTCATCATTTCAATACAATATGAAAAGACGAGCTTGAAACATTAGGTTTAAGCGTAATACTTATTATATGTGAACCAATTACGAATGAGTATATGAACGAATTGAGAGGAGAACCAATACTTAAAGTTTAAGCATAATTTGTAAAAAAAAAAATGAAATGATGCTTAAATTTGATTAATTTGTTTATTTATTTAAATAAGTTAAATTTAAAACTTAGACTTAATTTATTAGAAAAAAAAATGAAAATTGAGTTTATTTAATTTAACTCATTTATAACATTCTTTTTTATTTATCATCAAATATATTTTTGAAGTGTTTTTAAAGTTTATTGTAAAATATTCAATAGATGCTTTCATGTTAGAAATTAAATGAGATAAAAGTAAAAATAGAAAATAAATAAAATAGTTTTTGGATGTAATTATATAGCGATACTTTTTTAAGTTAATATTATATAATTTACTAAATATATCTATTTCATGTAAAATTAACTACTATACTACCATTATTGTTCCTGTTCTTGCTATGCACAAGTTCTGATATTAAACCTGGTAAGGCATAAAGCTTGAGATTACCTCATTTTTATAATAAGTTTAAACTTATTCTTAAATTTATTTATCTATTTAAACACATTAACTTGATTGAAGTTGAGTTTGAATTGCTTAGCTCATATATATCCTAATTCCTTAATTATGATTATAAGCTTATTTTTATTATGGGAGATTCAGAAACATTCATAAACATATTTCTCAGAAATAATCCATTTCCAAACTAGAACCAAATTAACGTATTTAAGTTGCAATTAATGGTGCTCCTGCTGTTGATGTGATTTTTTTTTCTTTTTAATGTTTGGGATCATATACCTCAATAATGCAATAGGGATTACTGATTAGTTCTATTCATGTAGTCCCACTGTGGGAGCAATTGCTTACAAAAAGGAAAGTGCTATCGACAAAGAGGGTAGTTGTTGTGCCAATTTTTAAATGAAAAAAAAAAAAGAACAATTACGTAAGAATTTCTTTCCGTAAATTTTTTAGTATGCAAGTTATAATTTCAATGCAATATCAAGAACAACTTGCTTCACACTCTGAGCTTACCTTGTTAATTTTTTTTTTTGAAAGACAAATGAATATTATATATGGGAATAAAGGTGATACAAAGGACTGTACAAGGTATACAGAGAATGGCAGATCCCCAAACCTATACCAAAGCTGTAAAGCCCCTCGAAACCAAAACCAAAACCAAAACGAAAGGAGCTATGTTCATATAGTGAGCCTACACTATGTGTTGCTTCTTTACAAACAGCCAAAGAAGAAAACTATTACCAGGAGAAACAAAATCTCGGGTTAGTACACCAAGATGCAAAAAACACCCCCGGTTTGGTTCCAATTTTGTATATCATCCATCTCCACGTCAATGATTTAATTTGTGCCAGTAACCCCAAGTAATCCACATTACCATTTCTAAAGATAACTGCATTACGAAGCAGCCATATACTCCAACAAGTTGCATGCCAGAACATGTATTTAAACCTGCGAGCCTTTCTGCCAGTCATACATAAACCCATCTGCATATATAACAGTTTAACATCCTGAGGAAGGACAAAATCCAAACCCAGCTCACCTTGTTAATTTATACTCTACAAAGGGACCTACAAAGAAATATAGAAGCGTTCTAATTCCCATGCCTATAGCATATATCTTATCACACCTTGGCCACAAGTATTCATTTTTAAACTCTTCGATAGTGTGTCAACAAGTCGTTGGTCTGAGTGGAACTGGACTCGATTTCTTGCACCAATATCATGGTGACAAAACAAAAAAAAAACTCTTCAATAGTGTTTTGTCCTCCGTGTTGGAATTTTAAGGCTAAGCCACAATCCTAATATGATAAAGAACATGAATAAATATATAAATTATTGAAAAATCTACCTCATTGAGCAACACTAATGATTTAACACATATTGTCTTGAAATAATAATTGAAACATCTACTTGATACATGCCATGATTTTTATCATTTATCAATTTATAATTCATTTTGATTGATAAATTTAATCTTCAATTTTATCAGTATATAATAAAAAAAATACCACAAAATCCTGGCAATTTACTATAATTTCACCAATTATATTAGACTTCTCAATTCAAAACAACCAAGATATTTAATTAAAGAAAAATAATAAATACAAATATAAAAATATTCTTACGTGTCACCAAAATTTGTTTTTGAGTCTAGCTTTTTTAATGAATTTTATGTGAATCTATATTATTGACAATGTTCGTCGGTGGGAAAAAAGCTTCAACTTTTGCACAAACTTCTAATTACAAAAGAATATTTTTTTACTTTCCTGGACACTAACATATTTTTCTTCCACAATTTTTTTTTTATTTCTTCTTACATATTTATGCAATTCATTTTGTACTAAATGGCATAACTAGGTTTTACAATCATTAGTTACATATACGTGCATTTCATCCAACAAATCCTCAGCTAAATTAGTGATCTGTTTCTCCTCAGCGTCATTGAGCACAGCATTGAGTGCCAACAGCTTTACCTTCAGATCACTCAACAGAGAAACATTCAGTTTTCTATTGGCAAGGAAATCTCGAAACTCCGTAGAAGTAATCCTATCCAACAAAATCTCCACAAAAGCAGAGATAAGTGCCTCTCCCAACATAGCGAAGGCCATATCTTCTCTTTTTTAGCAGATCGTATCAATACTCCGCAGGTTTAGCTAAATTTTGAATGTGATAGAGACTTGTCTTAGTGAGAAATTGTTGTACTATAATGGTCAACGTTTTGATTTCACATTCAATAGTACTGTAAATACGTGAATCTCTATGCATTTTGCTTTTTATATTTTGCATAAATGTTGACAGACCAACAGTATGGCATTTTTAAAACACTATTTACTTTCAGCATTTTTTTTAAAAAAAAAGTAGAAGTCTGACTACATGGTCAACTTTCATAAATTTTTTTTGAAATTTGCTATTTACAATATACACTCCCTTTTTTTAATCGATGCACCCCCTTTTAAAATTTTTTCCGTGTGCCCTCAACTAGAAATTAATTAAGAGTCAGAAATTATTTGAGTAATATTGTAATCCAGATAAATTTTTAAAGTTGTACTCCCTCCGGTCCTTTTTATAAGAAACAAATAACTAAATCATCAAGACCAATAAAAATAGTTAAGTTAGTTAGTTATAATTAATAATGTCATAAATTTTAATTGTATTCCAAAGTACCCCTTAAATTGATTGGTTTAAGTAGTGGTTACATTAATGACATTGCATCTCCACCAATAAGTATAACTTATATTGTTAATAGACCAATAAATGCATGAGAAATGAGTAGGTGTCTCATTAATGGATTTCACAAGATGAAGGGTAAAAAAGAAAACTAGCAATTAATACATGTTAAAGTGGGTCTATATTTTTTATAATTAGGACCAAAAAAGAACATCCTTTTGTTTCTTATAAAAAGGACCAAAGGGAGTATTTCTTATGATCTATGAAAAAAAAAATTAAAAAGGGGTTGTATCCATAAAATACGTTGTGTAAATAGCAATTTTAAAAAAAATTATGAAAGTTTTCTGTAAAAAAAAATTATGAAAGTCTTGGATCGACTTTTATTTTTTTTAAAAAAAAAATGCTAAAAGTAAAGTCATGTTTTAAAACATGACTTCTTTTATATGAAGTCGTGTTTTAAAATACGACTTACCTATTTCTGTAATAATTTTAAAAAATATCTATTTTGATAATTTTTTCAAAAAATTATCCCATTTTTTTTTAAAAAAAAAAAGCCTCACATCAGACTTTGCGGCATACCGGAACATAAAGTTAAAAGGGTCACGTGAAGTACTTTGGGTTATAATTTTGGAATGGAGTGATATAGGTTGCAGTGGCTTATAAGTAATATATTTTCGAATAAGGATGAGATCGTAACTGATCGTTGCCTTGCCTTTATGCACTCTATTTCTATTTGAAATTTGCGTGTTCTTTTTTTTCTTTTTACTAATTAACATTATGTTTTGACTTTTTTTTTCTTCTATTTTTTGATTTGAATAAAAAAAAAAGTTATAAGTTGTTGCACGTGGGGTCCTCAATTTAGCATGTACGTGGATTTGCACCTTAGAATTCAATTCCATCGTTAAAAGGCTGTTTCTTATCAAATTACCTTAAAATTGTTGAGTTAATTATTTGCTGATTCAATTTCTAAATTATCAATTAAATTAGATTTTAAAAAATATATATATAAAGAAACGTAAATAATTAAATGACTTAATTATTAATTTGGTCCCTTAATTATTTTAAAATGTTCAATTAGGTCTCTCTATTTTCGAACACTTCAGGTCCTTTAATTTTCAAAAATGCCTCAATCAAGTCCTCAAACAATTGCGAATTTTGGCGGTTTTTGTTTACAAATAATGGCGGTTAAAAATCGCCACTATATTTATTATATTTTAAAATTAAAAAATATAATAAACCTTCAAATAATTTAAAAAATAAATTTTGTAGGGTTTACTGTCTTTTTTGTCCTTAAACTTTTTAGGATTCTGCTTTTACAAATAATGTTGTCATCTTTGAGTTAGCAGGAAAAATTATTCAATTGATGTCTTCTGTTTGCACTAGTTGTTACTATGAAATAATGGAATACTTGTTTCTTTGGGATGTTGTTGTTTTCTGTCGATTGATTCAAAAGGAAAACAATCCTTGCCTGAGAAAGTAGTTTTAAACCTTGTCTTAATTACAAGGTTATTATGCTAATGATGAATGTCCCAACTGATATTTAATCTATTGATTTTAAGGTTTTGATTCCATTCTTGTTGATGGTCCTTTGTTGGTAGGACATGGTGAAAGTGTAGCATTGTAAATATGCAAACCTGAATCATGTTAGCCGAAAAGATAAAGCTAGGGGTTTAGATAAATAGTTCAAACGAATAGCTGACTTTGGTCACTTAAGATATGTTGAGTGAGACTTTTTCGGCTAGCTGTTGGGAATTCAAAATGCAAGATTTTTTCTAAAAGATAAAAGATTTGGCAACAAGCGGTTGCAAATGGCAAATCCGAAGATAAAGGAAGCTTGATCACGGTGGCTAAGAGATTATCCCGGAAACGGTTCACGAGTGGAAGTTAGTTCCTGAAAAATAGGAATGAAGAAGGGGTAGTGGGGCATACCTCAACAACAATAGATGGTCGAAACAAGCTTAGCTTAGCCGAATTAGTTATGGATTAGTCAGTTGTAATAGAACATGACCCGAGGACACGATCTGGGGCAATTAGTTGAGATTTTAGTATAAGTAGATGCTCCGGATATGTGGAAAGGACCTTCAACCAATCAATCAAAAAATCGCATTTATTTTTCGGTTTAAATTTCGTTATGTTCTTTATCTTTCAAATTTAATTTTCAATTTCAGTTATTTGCACCTCCAATCGAGTGCTTTCTTTAGTTACTCGAGGACCCATTTCAAAATCAAAAGGCAGATTTCCCCTTTTAATAATTTCAAATCGTTTGATATCTCATTCGTATTTTGGAATTGTGCTGAAGCTTAGTCAGTCGAAATCTATTCAACTAACTTAAACTAGTTTATGTGACAACAAAATTGGCACGCCTGGTGGGACTACTGGTGCTAATAGTTCCCATCTTCCGTTTCCAAGCCCCGATCACTCTTGGAGTATGCAGCTTAGGTCCAGAGACCTAAGCAAAATGGATTAGCAATAGCCGAAGAAGAAGAACGAAACTAAAACAGGTGAAACTACACTAGGAATGTCGTCATCTTTGATAACGAGTCTTGTGTTGACAACTCTTGCAACTACCCCGTCGACAAACACAATGGTGACAAACATACCATTTGTAACATTTGTTGCTACTGACACCCCTACAGTAATGACAACCTCTTTCATTCGCCAACAGATAGACCTCGGGATACATGACATCATGTATCAGCTATCTGCGCAACTATCGGACATTGTCAAGCCTATGGTGCATAATGAATTGCAACAAACTAAAGAATTGGAGGCTAAAATGATTGCTGAAAATTTGGCTACTTCTTTCTCAAGGAATCAGGACATGCCGAATCAGGTAATTAGTTTAGATTCTCGTCCAATTAACGGGCAGAATCAAGCAGGACTAGTGCCACTAGTCTAGACGAATTCGTTCGCCACATCTGTTTAGCAAACGGTTCAGCCCACAATTGTATCGGTAGGGACTTGGACTACAACCCAGCCGACAGGTAGCCAAATAGGGACTTTCCCTAAAACATTGGCAACCAATACTGGATATATGCAATGACGACTGCAGTCCCCTTTGCACCCACGCTTGGGGGGAAAACTGGAATGATTGAAACTGCTAATCGATTTATTTCCCCCCAAGTGGCTATGGCTAGGCGACCAACTAACGCGATGGGACATACTGGTTTGCCTTATGTCCAGCCTATTTTTGGACAACAAAATTCCTTAGGATTGGCAAATGGTGGAGAAGCGTCTCATGTCCAGAACGAGATACTGGTAGGACAAGCAACTCTGAATCAGATCGCTTACCAACCTTCAAGAACTACTTCGACACCATTGGTTGATCCTAAGATGATAGCCGAAACAATGAAGAAGTATTTCGGCATCCAACCCAAACCAATGGAGAGGTCGATGTATAAGAAGCCTATCCAGAGTGGATTGATCGGATGGTAGTTTTGCCGAAAGGGTTCAAAATGCCGGACTTTACGACCTTTTCTGGTGAAGATGCTAAGTCGACCATGGAACATGTAGGCCGATTCACGGTCCAATGTGGCGAGGTTGGCCAAAATGAATGCCACAAGCTTCAGCTATTCCCGTTGTCATTAACCGGGGTGGCGTTCACATGGTATTCTAATCTACCACTAGACTCAATACAAAATTGGGTAGACATGTAAAGGTGCTTCCACGATCATTTTCATAGACCTATCCCTGAAGTAACTATAGTCGATTATTCTAGGATGGTGTTGGTATTGGGATAGTGATCATTAGCCCAATGGGAGAAGTTTGGAAATATTCTAAAAGAATTGATCCAGATTATTCTAATAACCAAGCCGAGTATGGGGCGCTAATATGGGGATTACAAGTATTACTAAAAAAGGGAGTGAAGTGCATACACATTCGTGGAGATTCCAAGTTAGTAGTTCGACACATGAAGGGAGAATACCAATGTAACACCATCACCTTAATGAAATTCTATGAATCAGCTAAGAATTTGTTAAGATGCTTCGCCGATATTACCATAGAACATATATGTAGAGGAGAGAATGATGAAGTCAACCAAATGGCTCAACATGCATCAGGATATAAAAAATTGAGGGGAGAAATGATGGATATACCCATGGGAGAATGCTGTGTGACAAGTGCCGAAACGTTGGATCCTTGGCAACATGAATTGATAGATTATCTGCAAAATCCATCTAGCCGATTCGAGTTCAAGATGAAGCAAAAGGCTTTAAACTATACCATGATCGGTGATGATCTTTACAGGAGAAGCTTCAACGGAGTCTTATTGAAATGTATTAATCATTCTGAATCTTTATGACTCATGGGTGAGGTACATGAAGGTTTGTGTGGAGCCAATAGAATTGGATCGATGATGAAATGGTTATTGATTCGGCATGGGTATTATTGGTCGACGATAACGACCTATTGTTATCGTTATGCTAAAAGATGCGAAGAGTGTCAAAAACATGGGCCATTACAGAAGGTCCCAGCTGAAGAGATGCATGCAGTGATCAAACCTTGGCAGTTTCGAGGATGGGCTATGGATGTTATAGGTAAAATTCATCCATCATCTTCTAAAAGGCATAGTTTTATCCTAGTAGCCACTGATTACTTTACAAAGTGGGTAGATGCGGAACCTATGATCAATGTCACTCAAGAAGCTATGATTCGTTTCATCAAGCATAATATTATTTATTATTTTGGCATACCTGAGTCAATTACTACTGACCAAGGGACCATGTTCACGGGGGACAGAGTAACCTCATTTGCATGTCAGTTCAGCATAAAGACTGTCCATTCAACACCCTATTATGCACAAGCTAATAGGCAAGCTGAGGCAACTAATAAAATCTTGATCGATATAATCAAAAAGAATTTAGAAGATAACCCCAGAAGATGGTACGAGACTTTACAGGAAGCTCTATCAGCTTTTCAAAATACGCAGTTTAGAACAACAGGTAGTACTCCTTTTCGGCTAACATATGGGCAGGAGGCAGTTTTACCACTCGAGATTAATGTAAAGTCTTTGAGGATAGCCAAACAAAATATGTTGACCTTGGATCAATACCAGTAATCTATGTTGGATGAATTGGATGAGTTAAACGAAGATTGGCTAATGGCACTTGAAAGTATCCGGCTTAACAAGCAAAAAGTGGATAAAGCATACAACAAACATGTTAAGCTAAGGCATTTTTGCGAAGGGAATTTAGTTTGGAAATCGATGTTGCCTCTTGGATCTAAGGGCTTGGATCTTGGCAAGTGGTCTCCTAATTGGGAAGGACCATTCATAATTAGTCAAAGACTACCAAATAGGGCATATCGGCTGATAAATCAAGACGGACAAGAATTAGAACGAAGCATAAACGCAAGATATTTAAAAATGTTCTACCCATCCATATGGGAGAAAGAACAAAAGAAAAATTAAAAAGTGATCACAAGCCGATCACATAGCTGACAAAGAGAGAAGCGTTCAAAACTTGAACTTATGGTAAAAGTTAATGGGAATGATGATGATTGGGCAGCCAAATCAATGACCATATCAGCAGGGTCAGCCGAAGAGGTTCCAGTATGGCCTTCACCAGTATCGACGTTGTCTCCTGTGTTCACCGCTCTGATATCAATGGTTGCAAGGGCTTCATTAGCAGTTATTGCAGTAGTTGTGACACTGTCCACTTCGGTAGCTATTCCCATAATACGCTCAACAATAATTGTTGGGGAAGCCAATTGAGGAGGTGCAGCCGAAGTAGTAAGAGCAAGTGGAGGCGTAAACAAGGTTTATTTAGCTTGGTTAAGTAATTGCCTTAGATGGTCCCATTCCTTCCTGTCTTTAGCAATCCCGGCTTCACCTGCACTTAGGTCTTTTTCTAGCCCATCTTTCTGTTGTAGTAGAGGATTGATGCTGGGATCAAGGGAAGTAGCCAGTGAGTATATTTGAATCCGCCTATCCAAGCTGCTATTAAGTTTAGTATTAAGAACAAATATTCTGGGATTTAGTTCGGCCAGTTCCTTCTTAATCCTGCCGAGCTTTACAGTTAGATCCTCTACTTTCTTATTAAGCTGCTCCTGCTCAGCTAGATCAGCTTGGTGACTAACCTCAACTGTCTGATAGTTGGCAGTATAAGTAGATTTTTGAGTCTGCAAACTCAGCTGTTTGAGATCAACTTCGGTAGATTTGAACCTCCACTGATGCATGTTGTGATTGAAAATAACATCACCTACAACCATGCTGATATGGTTCAAAATTTGGCAGCTGGACTCAGAGATGGTTGACGCTTTAGCTAGTTTAGCGAAAGAAAGCCGAACTGACTTTAGCACAGCAAGATCGACAGGAACATCATTGGACATGATATTTTCAACATGCTGAAAGTGGTCATCGATGGGTGATCCATCAGGAACAGTAGGGACCGACAAGGTTGGAGATTGAAAGTACTCGACTAGTGTTTCATCAGTTACATTCGGAAGGACGGGATGAGTGAAGGCTGAGGAAGGACCAGCAGGCGGTACAATTGCTTTGGGCATGGTAAAGGACTCAAGGGGTGCCACAGCTGGTTCGACAATAGGAATTGAATCCTAAAAAATTGAAAGGAACCAGTCATTAGAATGAAGAAATTGGTTACAATGTCGTAAAACAAGGACACTTACTGGTATAGGCTTGGTAGCAGTGCCCAGTTTCAGTCTTTTTGTGATTCGGCTAGAAGCAACAGTTGTCCCCTACAAAAGGGCAAAATGAGCTAGTAATTCGACAGAAGTTAAAAGGAAATCAGTTATAAATAGATGAAATACCTTAGCCGAAGTGGGAGGTAAGAGTAGGAATATTCCTTGCTGCAGCCGCAGATCTAATGGTTCTTTTAAAAACCAAGGGAGATTCATCCGGGGAGTTACCCTCCTCTACATCATTCAGGTCAATAGTTTCGATGCGACGTTTTGCTGTCAAGAAGAGGATTAGTCGAGGATTAAAGGTTGGAGAAAGATGGCCAAAGAAAGATGTGATTACTTGATGATGGAGCTGTTGAAGTCTTGATGACGATACCAGCTGATTTTCCTTTCTTTTTAGCGGACGCCGGAGCCGATATAGGACGAGGAGATGGTTGTGGCCTCACAACAGTAGGCACCGGCGTTCCCTCTGCCTAAATAAGGTAATCAACAACGTTTTGTGGAAACAAGGCATCCTTCACGGCCGGCCACCAGTTAAGAAAGCTGACGGTCTTTTTTGAATTAGGTAAGAATAAGTTGAATTCGAATAAGTCGAGCATCCATTTGATCTAGCAGATGACTCTTCTAATCTCTTCGATAGTCAAAGAAGGTCGAGAATCAGGTGAAGTCAGAGTCAGGAAAGCCATGGGGAGGTGCTTAGTGAGACCAAACTAACGGGCAACAAATTGGGGGTTGTAGGGCTCTACGGAGATCTTGTTGTATCGAGAGTTGGGCTTGATGCCATATAATAGATCTCTAACAGTCAAAATACTACCCCAATTAGTCCCTTGAATAGTTTAGTCGGCTTGAGGCTCCAATTTTAGCCAGCTGGGGATGTTGTGATCAACTATTGAAGGATTCCAAAGAGCACCTACTTCATCCAAGATGCTGAAAAGTGAGTCGATAAAGAAACGTGTTGAATTGGTGGCAGTAGACTTAATTCGAAGAGCTTCCCCAAGAGTGGCGTCAGATTCATTCCTTTCGGCTGCAGTAATAGACTTTGGTTGTCGAGCGGCAAACATAGGGAAATACCAAACAATCCAAAGTTGCAAAAACCAGAGAGGGCCAGAAGAATGCCGATGTTTTGGCCTACCCTCATCTTCTCTAAGATAAGAAAGATAGATTTATAGAGGGACGAAAGAAACGAAACACCTATAGTCATGGGTTCATTTGTTTGAAGCAGGAATATGACAGGGGAATACTCGGAGACCATAGCCTTAGAGGAAGAGCAAATGAAATACTTATAGATCCAATATAGGAGGAATGTGTTATGCTCTTCAGCCGAAACACTACCAGAAGTTTTTGCATGAGCCTTGACGAAGTGAGGATATCCATTGGTGGACCTATCGAAGGAAAGGCCCAAATTGTCACTTGCTTGAGCATGTAGAGCGGGAAATTCATTGTCGACATAGGTAAACCGAGGATGGTTACCACATCTTGAAGGGTGATGGTCATGACACCGAAAGGGAAAATAAAGGCATTGATAGCCGTGGACCAGAAAGATAAGAAGCTGAAGATTAAAGTGTAGTTTGGCTAGATGTCATGTTTGGAGAGGATAATAGTGTCGTAGATTCCCCATTTCTTCCAGTCATCCTTTGTTGTCGAAGCCATTTGGTTGAGCCAGCTATAGTAAGAGGGAGTGCCCCATGGCCAAGTTCCAAGGTTCTGGGGGATGCTGGTTAGCCGAAACCAAGAAGCAATCGGGATGGGATAATCGACATGATGTAGATAGTGCTCGAGGAAGGTTACTGCATCCATGACATCATCAGCACAGGGCCTAAGGTAATAATGACCCTTGCAAACCTATAGAGGATTTTCAAATTGACCAGGAGTTCTAGAATCCCTGTGGCCACTAGAGAAGCTAGACTAGGACTTTTGAGAAAAAACTTCTTCATCGGACCCATTTCCGTACTCATGGGGCCTAGATTCAGAGCTGTTGGTGGTCGACATGGTAATTTTGTTGTTTGATGTTTGGTGATTTGAGCAATTGTAAGAAGTAAAGATTCAAGCGAGAAAGGCAAGGGTTAATTCAGATAGTTGTGAATAGTGAAAAGCAAGATATTTAAAGTGAGAGGATGTGTAACGCCTAGATCTTGTTTGCAAGACAGTTGTAAGGTCAGAAGAAGAGAGAAAGATTAAAATGGTTATATCTTAACCCTTCCATTTGGCCAATTAGTGTCAAAATCTAGGGGCATTTGTTGCCATTCAAAATATGCTAACCTGAATTATGTTAGCCGAAAAGATAAAGCTGGGGGTTTAGATAAATAGTTTAAACAGATAGCTGACTTTGGTCGCTTAAGATATGTTGAGTGAGACTCTTTTGGCTAGTTGTTGGGAATTCAAAATGCAAGATTTTTTCTAAAAGATAAAAGATTTGGCAACAGGCAGTTGCAAACGACAAAGCCGAAGATAAAGGAAGCTTGATCACGGTGGCTAAGAGATTATCCTGGAAACAGTTCATGAGTGGAAGTTAGTTCCTAAAAAATAGGAACGAAGAAGGGGTAGTGGGCATGCCTCAGCAACAATAGATGGCTGAAACAAGCTTAGCTTAGTCAAATTAGTTATGGATTAGTTAGTTGTAATAGAACATGAGCTGAAGACACGATATGGGGCAATTAGTTGAGATTTTTAGTATAAATAGATGCTCCAGATATATGGAAAGGACCTTCAACCAATCAATCAAAAAATCACATTTATTTTCCAGTTTAAATTTATTGCTGAACTTACTGCTTTCCAAGTTTAAATTTTGTTCTGTTCTTTATCTTTCAAATTTAATTTTGAATTTCAGTTATTTGCACCTCCAATCGAATGTCTTCTTTAGTTATTCAAGGACCCATTTCAAAATCAAAAGGCAGATTTCCCCTTTTGATAATTTCAAATCTTTTGATATCTCATTTGTATTGAATCGTGTTGGAGCTTAGTTAGTCGAAATTCATTAAGCTAACTTAAACTAGTTTACGCGACAACAACCTTATATAGGGTTATTACATATTTTGATCTTGAAATAGAGTAACATCTCACTTCTTCTGCCAGAAAAGGAAATTAAGTTAAACAATAAACATCATCTTGAATTAATAAGCTTTATCTTCCATATATATCCTTTTCCAATTCAAATTTTGTTATCTAGTAAAAAGCATAATTGACATTGAATATGTAAGTGCAACATTAATGGTCTTGCTTAACAAGATTTAGTTGTTAAGGAATGGTACCCACAGAAGATTGCACTGCTAGAGGAACACTTCTTACTTAATCAATGGTTCCTTACCATAGAAAATGGGACCAATTTGTTCGGCATTGGAGATAAGTGAGTGGAAGAGAGGTGGAAATAAGGAGAAGAGTGAGAGGGAAAATGAAGGAGAAAGTGGTGTCTCAAGGTGATGAAAACAAATATATCTATGCTCCATCCTCTAAATAAGAAATTTAAGATCAATCTTATTGAGGTTCTCTTAAACATCTTGCTAATAAGAAACTATGAACAATTTGTTCATACATTATTATTTTATGCCAAACTAGTTAGGTTATTCAACATTGTTTTATATGGTGTGTCCCTAGAAAAGGCATGTTGTACCAAATTAAGGAGTGAGTATTAGTGTTAGTGAGGAATTGCAAAGCCTGTAGAAGCCACTATTGAAAGAATACTTGTGTTTAACATGTAGAGGTTTCATACTGCCATGTTATAGGTCTGAAGTGGCTGATTTGAGATTACTCCTTGAGTAATCAAGTTAATTATAGTGAAGATACAAAAAGATAAGAGAATTGCATGGTTAATGTTAAAAGAATGAAGATACAAAATTTATGGGTTGCCTTTAAAACATTTCGGTAAGTATTGCGTATGTGGGAGTGAATGAGAAGAGAAGCAAGGTGAGAGGTAGATGTTTATCATTTCTAAAACTTTAAAATGATTTCTAGTATTGCGTATATGTTGTTCTAGAAAGACATTTTCGGTAGTTATAAAATGTACCTTAACCTTAATAAGTCACACTTAACAAGTCACACCAATGTTGATGTGCACACACTTATTTGAACGCAATACACTTGGAGTTGAAAGGCATGTTAGAGACCACCGTATATTCAAAATGCATATTCCAAATTGCCAAAAATAATGTCAAGAGCCAGTGTCAAAAGCTTTGTTTTGCAATTAAGGTATGTTTTCTTATTAGTTTTTCTTACTTTTGCTGTGTAAAAAAAATGAAGTTTAGGATTACACTGTATAACAGATGAAGTTAGTGATGGACGTACCTTGAAATGCAGTGCCACGTGGAGGAAAACACACTAAATTACATATAATATTGATGGAAATGCAATATTGTATAATGAATATGAGGGTGAAGATGGGATTCAAAATTAGGGTTTAAAGAGCAATAAAGATAGGATGAAAATAAGATTTTAAAGATAACAACCATGGGAGTGTAAGATAAGGGTTTAAAAGGGTAAATTTGGTATAAAAAAAATATAAAAAAGGGATTGAGGGTATATTTAGTAAAAACAGAGGAGTCACCACCAACGTTTATTAAGGAAAACATCGGAAAAAACCTTTTTTTAACGGAAATGGCCTTTGAAAACCAAAAACAGGTTTGGGAGTCAATTACGCGTAGGGAATGTGCTAGCACCCTACGACGTTTGTCTTAAGACGGAATGTGCAGAATTAATGTAACTTTCAATTATTCAGTTTACCCCTTTTAAAAGAAAAAAAGAGACTAATTTATTTATTTATAAAAAGGAAATTCTATTTATTAAACCAAATTATTATTTCTTTTTAAAAAAGAGGATTATTAATATTTATTTTTTTATCTTTTTTAAATCGACAAGGGAGGGCCCTTGCTCCTACGTATCCCTGGGTGCAATGGAGAAATCAGCCTTACATAATTCTTCTTGTAGAAAATTGTTTTGTTGGTTGGTGTTGTTTTTAATTTTGTTTAGATGGAGCAAAGATTGTCAAGACGTTGGATCTTAGGCACTCTTTGATATCTAGAGTTAAAACACTCTACAGAATTCCAACCACAATGATAGGCGACCTAACAAATATGGGATATCTATGCAGAGGCACACTCTAGACAGAATTTTTGCAATAGCCAAGCAAGTCCAAGACTCAACATGACAACCACTAAATCTATAATTCTTTTTGTTATTAATTTTGTGTATATTAAACAAAGATTGCTAAGACGTTGGATCTAAAATTCTCTATCAAATACCAACCACAATGATAGGCGACTAACATGTGCGGGATATCCATATAAAGGCCTATTCTAGACGAGATTTCGGTGATAGTCAAGAAAGTCCGAGACTCAACATGACATCCACCAAATCTACATTTCATTAGTATTTATTATTTTTTTTAGAAATAAGCATTTAAATCTTGATCTAAGAAATCATTTTATTTTCGTACTTTGGAGAAATAAAAAAGACAACAAAGAAAGATGTCAATTCTATTATTTGATTTTTAATTTTTTTTTAAACACAAAAAGGCGTTTTCTTTTGAATTAATTCTTAGATTTTAATTTGATTCCATTAAACCAAACTAGCTAAACGTATACCATGCAAATCAAGGCCATTAATTATATCTGAATCAATTAAAAGCAAATCTAATTACAAGTATTTAGGACTTAACGTGAAGCAAAAAAAAAAAAAACAATACATGCAACGCCATCAATTTCACTTAATTGACTTCATTTAGACTCCAAGTTATTCATTAAACCAAGTTGCATAAACTTGCAGCACCAAAACGCAAATCAAAGCCCAATTATTATATATACTTAAATAGTCCAACCAAAATAACCTGAACAGTAATGCAGCCTTAAAGTATCAAGCCCTGCAGATAGACCCCAACTTTAAAAGCGTAAACAAATAAACCTTTGGAAGGTAACCAAACTAGAATACATGGAATGAAGCTTGGCAGCACCGAATTAAAACCCATGTGTTGATAAAGAGAACACCAATATAAAAGGATTAGACCAAAACATATGCAATGATGATACTATTAATTTTACCAATTCTATTTTTTTAGTGAACCTTCCATTTCTATTTTAAAGCCGCACTTGTGAATCCTTTGGGAATAACAATGACAAGCATTATAATACTCAAATGAGGACACATTGCCGACACAGATTAAGACCCATTTCAAGATTTAATCCAAGGTCCATCGGTCACACTAAGCAAAAAGCTATCCACATGATTAAATTAAAAGATGCCTAACACTTGGCATGTCCCTCTCTCTGCAAACGCACCGTCTATAAGTGTGAAAGTATGAAAAGAAGCCAAAAAGCACAAAATGACAAATCAGAGGGAGCAGAAGAGGCACCGAAGCAACAATTTCAAAATCACTGAATTCAGGAAAAGGCACCACCACCCCCATTCAGATCCATACCCAAACGATGCAGCAACACACGTTATCCAAACCCAATTTCAAAAGAAACACATCTAAATTAAAACCATATAAATGCTAACGAATATATTAAATAAAAAATGCGACTTGCAACCAGAGCCAAACCTCACCAAACTACTATGAAAAAAGGAGTGAACAACTCACACACCAAGATAAGTAATATGCCAAGAAAACAACAAAACAAATAGAGAAAAAAAGGGGACCGAGGGGAACCAACACATCACCTAACATGTTCAGCAATCGTAAACACAATAGTAACTAACATGAAACATGGTATAAAAGCAACAACACAGGAAAAACAGTGAAGAGAGATATGGATTGGAAGACAAATGAAATCAGTAAAAAGAGTGGAGCAAATACACTGGTGCGTGGGTTGTCAGGTACAGATCCAGAAACCTATCAAAGGGGGGGGGGGGGGGCTCGGTTTTTTTTTCCCTTTCTTTATAATTGTTTAAATTTCTAACTTTTAATAATTTTTAAAAATTATTTACTATTTTTACAGGTAAAATTGAAATTAATTTTTATTTTAAATGATAGTAACATTAACCGTTACCATAATAGCAATAAAAATACAACTAGTTTTACATAATTTTACACTAGTTATCATCTTAACTATTGCAATAATAACAACAAACACAACTAGTTTTACAGAATTTTATACTAGTTTACCTTAACTAGTATTATAATAACAACATACACAATTAATTTTACACAATTTTACCCTAACTAATTTAAATATATATATATATATATATATATATATATATATATATATATATACACACACACACAAAAAATCCCGAGGGAGGGGGGGCCTAGGGCCCCTGCCCGCCCCCCTCTACATCCGTCCCTGTGGTTGTTCCACTTGCTGGGTTAAGCACGATGGTTCGATGTGATGAGGTGCTAAATGTTGGTTTAGTGTTCGATAGTGCTTATGGATCCGCGTGGAATCACTGGCCTCAGATGGTGTTGGTTCGCTAGTGCGTGAATGAGGCTCTGCAGGTGCTGTGTTGTGGGCTGCTTTGTGCGGCGCTAGGTATTTTAGAGTATGAGAGTGTGTAAGGTTTTTAGGAGAGGCTTAGTCCAAAAGTGAATGTGAGGATGAGGGAAAATGGAGGAGGTTGTGCCCTCTGTGCCACCGGGGTTGGCAACTTTTGGTTTGTTGGCGAGAGGAATTGGCGAGCTGCATTGTGTGCGTGATTGGAGAGAGTGTGGGTTAGGTTAGTTATGTTATGCATCTCATGCAAGAGAAGAAAAGCTGAACCTCCTTTCCTGGGATGCTTACGCGGTGATAGTGAACCTGAGAGTGTGAAAATGCACGTTGAATGATTGAGGGTATGCAAGTTTACAAAGCAAGATACAGACAAAAATTACACTATGACTCACCAACTTTTTTATCCTTCTAACCATATTTCCTTTCTTTTCTTACTCTTCACGCTCCTCTTTTTTCTTTTTCTTTTTTTTTTACTTTTATTTTTTTCTGATGATATATTTATATTACTTTTTGGGTTATGGGCTTGATCATGCTGATGGGCCAAACAACTTAGGAATTAATAAGAAAGCAACCGGAAACAAAGGATCCGCTCTCTTTTATTTGATTTTTCATTTTCATTTTTATTTCTCTTTTTTTCGTGTTTTAATTTTTATTACCCCAGACGAAATTGGGTGTTGACAATCATGTTTGGAGTTCAAATCTAAACTATTCAATATCTACTAGAAAACCATCAAAGAACTAATATCTTGTGAAAACAAAGACTAAATATATATTTGCCATAAACACTAAATTATATCAGAAATAAAATCAGGAAACAACCATGTAATTAATTTCGGCCTTTGAATGCATTTTAGTCTTGTAATTTTGACATCATTTGGGCATTTAATTTATGCAATCTACTAAATATGCTTAACATATCTCACCAGGTGCATTAGTAATAGCTAGAAAATCTGTAATCATACATACGAAAATGAACCCTTTAAATTATTGAAAACAATTTTAACTTTAAACTAAATATAGAAATCATTCTTATACTCCACTTTACCAACAACAATCTAAATCAAGAAACCTCAATATTGATAATTTTAAGACAAGATAAAACATGGACCTTTAGGTGAATAGAAGTTTTAATTATTTAAACATGTTCCAAGTTGAAAAATAAATCCCTGAAACTTTGAAAAAAAATATAAAAGTGGCTTTAAGGTCCCGCTTGTTGACATGTCTTGACAATTCACTAAATTTAATAAATAGCTTTTTCAGTTATTAACATGAAATTACTATTCATTCTAATATAGATTAACCCCATTTTAGTATTTTTTTTCCAAATAAAATGGAACCCACATTCCAAAGTACAACAATGACACCAAAAAATGGTTTGAAGCATCCATATAAAATAATATACATGGTCAATAACCACATGTGTGTGCGCCTATATGTTTTAATTTCATCAGACTGGCTGGCCCGAATGATTACAAAAAATAAAAATAAAAAAATACATCATGAAAAATTACTTAATTTATGTATTTAATAACATTGACATCATACTTTCTCAAAATAATTGAAGTGTTTACCTGTTGGACAATTCCTACTCATGTTACAGCTCATATTATCACTTCACCAAGCAGGGTACGTGAGTTATTGTAAACCCCCGGTACCGTATTCGATTCCTATGAATCAAAAAAAATATTATCACTTCTCCATTTATTTTGATAGCAGGAATGTGAGCAATCTTAGACCAGTACTTCCCCTTCGGCCTTTGATACCTTGCTTCTAATAAATTAAGGACACTTCTTCATAGTGAGTACTACTACAAGGGAGGATGGCAGTTGATCTTCTGGCAGCTATCCCAAATCCTCAGTTCTTCAAGTGATGTGTATTTGTGCCATGTTTCTTGAGATAGAATTCTAAGTTCCCATAACTTTTAATTCTAAGTGATAGCAATGATGTGGGCAAACCACCAATTAGGAAAGAAATCAAAGATGAGATATCTGTAAGAGTCAACTTTTGAAGGCAATTGGCACTGAGTATCATTCTTGGCAAAGATCGCAATATGTCACACTTTTCAATTGATAATTCCAAATAAGAAAATTTGTCAACCAAAGACAAAAAAGCCTTCTCCTGGTTCTCTAATACATATTACTTCAATTGATGTGTTCCAGTGTAGATCACATGATTTTGCCTTTAGCTTGTTGCACTCTGAGATACTAAGCTTTGTTAGTGAAGGTAGACAGTTGGGCAAGTTTCCTCTTAATTTGGGGCACTTGAATAAACTCAAATGCTTAAGGAAAGGAAAAGGAAAGTTTCTACCTTCACCTTCAAATGGTAGCTCTTAGAAAGTGAGTTTGGGGCTAACTCAACCTTACAAAATCGGCTTGTAAGGTGAGGATTATCCCCCACTTATATACACTAACTTGACCATATCACTAGTCAGGCCATGTATAGTGAAAGGCCAGTAGGCCATGGCCTTAGGCCCCCACTTTTTTTCCATTGTTTCTATATAGTATATAGTATATAATATATATTACTTATGACTGCATATTCGTTATTATAATAGGAAACTAATTATGATTGATTGTAGTTTATCATATAATTAGACAAAGTTAATAGATATTAGATACTCTGATTGGGTATTATTAGTTACTAGTTTTAGATACTACTATTAATATTACAATTAATGACTATTATTTTATTTCAAATTTCAATGTCAGCAATGGATAGGAAATAACCATTATCTAAGTATTTTTAGAATTTTAGTTAACATTCTGATATTGATGATCTTGATTTATTTTCATAATTGAAAGTATTAAAAGAATTATTAATAGAAGAAATTAACACTTCAATAGAAATATTAGACTATATCAAAAGATTGGATTTTTTTCCCGAATGTATGCATTGCTTATAGAATATTATTAACAATACTAGTTGCAATTGTGGGAAGAAGTTTTTCAAAATTAAAATTACGTAAATCCTATCTAAGATCAACAATGTTACAAGATAGATTGAATGAATTAACCATTTTATCTATTGAGAGTGAAATATTAGAATTTCTTGATTATAAAACTTTGATAAGTGATTTCGCAGCTCAAAAAGCTAGAAGATTAATATAAGGATTGAAAATTCATACTACCTCTGGTCCTAATTATAAGCAACATAGGATAAATCATCAATACCAAGGAAAGTAATTATTACAGTTTTTTTAATTAATTTTGCCATAAGTTTAATTTTTATTCCAAAAACACCATTTGCTTTAAGTGGTTGTTATAGTGCATAGGGAAAAGAGTAAACAGTAAAGTAAGGGTACAAAAGAAATTTACTTTAAAAACTAGTAATTGTTGCTTATAATTAGGACCAAAGAAAAAGTCAATTTGTTGCTTATAATTAGGACCAGAGGTAGTATTATATTAAATTTCTATAAAAGTTTTGCCTTAGGCCCCAAAACTTCTATACACGGCCCTGTCACTAGTCAATATGGGATCTTCAACACATAAGGTGAGGGTTGTCCCTTGCTTATATACACTAACTTGGCCATATCTTAGAAAGTTTCCTCTTAATTTGGGGCACTTGAATAAACTCAAACGCTTAAGGAAAGGAAAAGGAAAGTTTCTACCTTCACCTTCAAATGTAGCCATGCACTCCTCCCACTTTGACATCTCTTCAAACTGGAGAGTCTCCAACAACGGAAATGGTTGAAAAGAAGGGGAACCTCCACTGTTGCAGTAGAATTCATGATCAATTGTCTTCATCATTTTCATCCTTTTAATGACAAGCTCCTTAAGAGAAGGCAATTGTCCAAATGCTGGAAGTAACAAGCAATAGTTGCAATCACTGATATTAAGGACTACAACATTAGAATACAAAGAATCACCCAACCATTTTGGAAAGCTTGTGCCACCGTAAGATTTGATGTTGAGTTTCTTTAGATTTGTTGATGGTTGCAAGTTCTCTAGTACATCTCAATTTGTGAATCTTGTGGGTCACTGATCCACTCCAAAATGAGCTCATGAATCTATTCTTTATTCACTACAAGAAATATAACTTTTAGCCTCTGTTTGGTGGTTGCGATTTTGCGTAGACGGACGTAGACAAAAATAGTGTTGCTGGTTTGGTTAACACGATTGAAGAGAGAGTTAACATTTGCTATGGTGGGTCCCACACTTTTAACAAGTCACGTGAACAATTAATAATACATTGTGTGGACTTTTCTACCCTTTCAAGCACATCTTTCAGGCACAAGTATGTTCATCGCTTATCAAGGGTGAATTAGTAATTTCATAGTCTATCATTTTATTTCCACTTTATTTCTTACCTATTTCTTTTCAACCAAACAACTTAACATTCAATTTTATTTCTACTCCATTTCTTCATTTTCAAATTATTTCTCTTCTATTTCAATCTACTCTATTTCTCTCTTCTCTACCAAACAGAGCCTTAGTGACAAAAACATAGTGACGAATATGAAATTTGTCACTAATTATATATTTTTTGTGACTAAATTTTATTATGTCACTAATACTATTCGCAATAGTCACCAAATTATAAAATTGTCACTATAACTTCATTAATAGTGACAAAAATATATAGGCTACAAATAATTTGTCACTAATATGAAATGTTATGTGATAAATTTTTGTTTCTTATTATAAGATCATAGCATATATGTAATTTACTAAATTTCTATAAAGTATTAATTTTTCATCAATATTATATCATTAGTAATTGTTATAAAAATAGTCACTTATTTTCTATTACTAGTGACAAATTATTTGTCACTAATGTGAGGTATGTGTATTTATTAATTTATAACAAATATTTAATATAATTATAATAGTGATGAAATGTAATTTTATTATATTAGACACAATTAGAGAATAGTTATTTATCTTATATTAGTGGACAATTCCATCATATTGACGGGGATCATAAAATAGTTATTTACTTTTTATTATTAGTGACAAAATATTCATCATTAGAGATTTAAAATATTTTTGTCAATAATAATTTGTCACAAATATTTAATATTAATATATTTGTAGATTCTATACTAAAATAATTTGTATTTGTAAAAAAATTTAATGCAAAAAACTTATACTTTTATATAAAAGTTTATTATTATTTATTAATTTCTCCTTTTAATATTCAGAGAAATTTATTACAAATTCATTAATAAATATTAAATAAAAAATCAATCGATTTGTTCTAAGATAAGAACTCGCACTCTCCCACTCAAAAACCATCCTCAATTACATTATGCCACTCATTTACTTTTTATCACTAGTGACAAATTATTTATCACTAGAGATTTAAAATATTTGTATAATTTTTTTTTTCAGGAAATTGTATACAAATATTTAATATTAATATATTAGTAGATTATAGACTAAAATAATTTGAATACGTAAGAAATTTTAATACAAAAACTTGTAATGTTATATTACAATATCTAAAAAAAGTCTGTTATTATTAATTAACTAGCTTAATAACCCGTGCTTTGCATAGGTGTTGAGTTTACAATTTATAAATTTTAATGTATTTTTATTTTTTATTTTTTTATATATGTATGTGTTAGTATGTATATGTAAAGGATATATAAAAATAATTATGAATATTAATATATACTTAAATAATTTTATATTTACACATGTCTTATATCATTTTAATTTATATAAACATTTGTTTTAGAACACTATTATCTTTATAAAGATATTTGCATTCATATATAATTTAAATATATACATAATTTTACTAAAAATATTTTTTTGGTTACCATTACTAAAAATATTAATGATAACAAAATTTATAGTATATTTTGTAATTATTATTTTTTTAAAAAAGAATATATTTTCATCATAAAGAAGACAAATGTCTAATGTTAATTATTAAAAAAAAAAAAATTTGTGGGCAATTGAACTTATAGATCATTAGATTACAATAAAAATATTAATAATCAATACAAAAATAAGATAATGAATATAATGATATTTTAATCATATTTTATTTCGGCTAATAACTGTGACACTGTAAAATTTACTTTAGTAATTTCAAGTAGGCATGACAAAGAGCCTCGAACCCGTGGATACCGACCTAAAGCCGACCCGACTTTGACGGGAATACCCACTTTGATCAGGTATAGATACAGGTACAGGTATTATCCAAATTTTTTTAATGGAGATGGGGGTGGATATCTAACTATTCCCGTACCCATACTCGCCACTGTTATATTTTTTTTACAATTTTTGTCACAATATATATATATATATATATATATATATATATATATATATATATATAACTATAATTTTATTGTTATAATTTTATTTTTATAATAATAATTAAATAAAAATTTAAAATTATACATTTAACTAAAAGTATAATTTAATTCTGAATTCTTTATTTTTAATTTCCTTGTTATTCATTATTTTTATATTTTGTTTAAATTAAAATATAATTAATAACTTAATATATAATTTATTTAAAAATATATAAGTAAATTAAAATTATAAAAAATGGTGTAGCAGGTCACTCGTGGGTATCCTTGAACCTGATAAAACTCGGCAGAGATGGGATGGACACTAAAATTTTAAACATGTCTCTTTTATACTCAAACCCACCCCGCCTTTTATGAGGATGGTGACGAGGAGCGCCAAACCCGTCCCCGACTCATCCCGTTGCCATGCCTAATTCTATGTTGATTTGATTCATTTTTAGTTTTACTTTGATGTAACATTATTATCCTTATGTATAGAAAACAATTAGGTTATTGAAGTTCGTTAGTTATAATTCAATTCATGATCATATGCTTGAAAGTAAAACTTGATAGATACCTACTCAATGTGTCATTATGGACATAACTAACAATGAACTATAACACATTATTAAATGGTACATGTATACATTTGAATCAAAATATATGTTTATGCAGTAATTATATTTCTTATAATTACTAATATTTCTCTTTAAAGACAATATGTTCGTAATATATTAAAAATGTGTAATGTTATCTTTATTTAATATATAATTACAAAGTAATAATTATAATATTAAAATATAATGGTTTAAAACATATAAAATAGGTTTTTTGCACCTAAATATATTAACATATTAGATATATCTTTTAAGATTTATTTAATTAAATTACTGTGCCTAAATAAAAAATATTCATATTAATATGATGTTGATTATTTAGGGAAATTTGATCTATTTTGATTGGTGAGTTTTGAAGAGAAGAATATTTAAAATAATTTAATTGACACAATTATGTAGACATTAGATAAAAATGAGAAGTTTAAATAAAATAAAATTGATAGAGAAAAATCAAATTTACTTAATTTTCACAAATAAAAAGGACTAAATTAACTTGAAAAAAATTGAAAGATTAAAATTGTACCTAGAGACATAAAGTAGACTATAAGGATAAAACGTAAAAATAAACCTATTTTTAATTTTGAATTTTGAATATTCCTCAATAAATTCTGAAATGAATCTTAACATTTGTCTCACATCCACATGTGTCTAATAAAAACATAAGATATGAGAGAAGAGTTCATATTCATAAATATTGTAACAAATTAATGGTAAAGATTGATCTACTTAAATTTAATTTAAATTATTCATTTTAATGACATGATTATAATATTATAACAAAATAATGGTAAAGATTGATTTTGCAATATTTTTAAATTTAAATTTACTTTAAATTTGAAACAAAATATATAATAATGTTATTAATTAATTTGAACCAAAATATATATTTGCATTACAAAATTACGAAATAAAAATAAATCTAATTGCAAGATTTGAATAAGAATATAATTTTGTTATCAATTTCAATTTTTAAATTATAAAAATTATATTGATTAGATTTACCTTAATTGATATAATTATGTATCTTTTAAGAATTAAAAATGAAAAAAAAACTATTTGTATTTCAAGTAGAAATTTTTTTTGAGATGCATCTGCTTAAAATGAATCTCGTAGGATTTTCAAATTTAAATTTAAATTTAATATAAATTTGAATCAAAATATATATTAGTGATATTAATTAATTTGAATTAGAATATATAATTGTATTATCAATTAGAATGTTTAAGTTGTGAATGATTAATTAAATAATCACCTTAATTACTATAATTGATGTATTTTTATGAACTTTTTTTAGAGGACGTATTTTTATGAATTAAAAATAGAAAAAATTCTGATATGTATTTGTCTAAAATAAATTTTGCAAGATTTCTAAATTTAAATTCAAATTTGCTATAAATTTGAATCAAAATATATATTAGTGCTATTAAAATTAGAAAATTAAATGAATAATATTGCCAACTAAACATGCATCCTATGAACTTGCTTCAAAAATATTTGTATAAGGTGTGAAGGTAAATCCAAAAAATGGGATAGAGGAATCAGCAATCGGCCTCACAAAAGTCACTTGTTTAAAATATATCCTATACGGATGATTCGTGGCCTTGTATTTATAATTGTTTATAGCCACATTTAAATTTCTAATCTCGTGGCACATCCCCTCCTTTAGCAATGTCTCAAATTTGTCATTAGAATTACTTCAAATATTACTTCAAATAGTACACTAAATTTTGTCAAGCTGCATAAAAGAAAATTAGTAGTTATGAATACAATGAGTAAATAAATAAATAAAATATTTCATAAATACCTTGTCATCCATGATGACCATTTCGATAAAATCCTTTAGATGTGGTTGTTTGAAGTTTGGGACTCTCCAAAGATGAAGAACTCTAACTTGTAATATCCATGCATTTCGCTTGTTTTGGATGTTAATACTTACAATTGAGTCAAACTTGGGAGACATTGTATAATTCAACAGAGTTAGTGCAATTTGGAATTGAAATTAAAATTGAATGGTTTAGCCGTGTGTGCTTAATATTTATATTAATAGTTTATATTTTAAAATGGAAATTTGAATTTAAATTAGTGTTATCAATTAATATGAATTAAACAATTTCAAATTTCAAATCATAAATATCTTAAAATATTGATCACGTTAAAATTTGAATATGAATACGAATTTAAATTAGTTTTGTCAATTAATATGAATTAAACAATTTAAAATTTCAAATCATAAATATCTTAAAATATTGATAATGTTCAAATTTTATTATCATCCACACATGTGTATATAGATATTGTTTAAATTATCAATTATATATTTGCATTATAAAATTATGAGATAAAAAAATCTAATTGCACGATTTCTTTATTTTAATTTGTTATAATTTTGAATTTGAATTTAAATTAGTGTTATCAATTAATATGAATTAAACAATTTAAAATTTCAAATCATAAATATCTTAAAATATTGATCACGTTCAAATTTGAATATGAATATAAATTTAAATTAGTATTATCAATTAATATGAATTAAACAATTTAAAATTTAAAATTACCATAAAATAAAAATCATCTTCATTTCAGCGGAAAAAGAATCAATATGATATTGCCACGTGGCATCAACCTAAGTGGCAAAACCTTCTTTTATATAATATAATTGATTGATTAATTGATATCTACTCTTAGTATTTCTACTAATTTATTACAAATTCAATCATATATATGAAATTAAAAAAAAGATCATTCTTAGACTAGATAATAGCTCAAGCACTCCCACTCACAAACCACCTTTAATTCCATTATGCCACCATAAGATTATATCCTATAAGAAGCTAATATTTATCTTATATCTTTATAACAATGCACTCTCTCTCTCTCTTTTGGAAATCAAATTCAAAAGTGTATTTATCTAATTTTTTTTTCCTAATTATCCCCTAATGTTAACATATTCACTTCAAATTTAAATAAATTATCTCATCAAATTTTAATTCAAACTATTTATCCCTTAATTTCTATATATGAAATTCAAATTAAATCTTTGATTTATGAATATCTTTATCAATTTATTATTAAAAATAAAAATTACTTTAAAATTTAAGTTTATTATTATTGATTAATATCTACTCTTAATATTTAGAGTAAATTATTACAAATTCATTCATATTTATGAAATTAAAAAAAAAATTCTTAGATTAGATAAGAACTCACGCCCTCCCACTCATAAACCACCCTTAATTCCATTATGCCACCATGATTATATCTTATAAGAAGCTAATATTTATCTTATATCTTTATAACATTGCACTTAGTCTCTTTGTTTTTTTTTTTCGAATTCAAATTCAAAAGTGTATTTATCTCATTTTTTTTTTCCTAATTATCCCCTAATATTAACATATTTACTTCAAATTTAAATAAATTATCTCATCAAATTTAAATTCAAACTACTTATCCCTTAATTTTTATATATGAAATTCAAATTAAATATCTTGTTTATGAGTATCTTTATCAATTCATTATTAAAAATACAAATTACTTTAAAATTTAAGTTTATATTATTGATTAATATCTCCTCTTAATATTTAGAGTAATTTATTATAAATTCAATCATGTATATGAAATTAAAAAAATATTATAATTGAAAAAAATTGTTCTTAGATTAGAGAAGAACTCAAGCACTCCCACTTAGGGATGACAAAGTGTACCCGGACCCTACGGGTACCAGCAAAAATATCCGCAAGCGGGTCGGGTAAATACCTGCTTATTGGGGCTGGGGCCGGGTCCGGGTCCGGGTATTTACCCGCAATTTTTTGCGGGTGCGGGTACGGGTACGGGTACTATAGTACCCGCCCCGCCCCGCCCCGCACCTACCATATATATATATATAATTAAAATAACTTAAATAAATAATTATGTTATATATATACTTTTCTGTAAAAAAAAAATTATATTTTCCATAAACTAACACTAATAGTAAAAGATTTATGTTATAACTTACAATAATTTTATATTTTATATTTTTAATATTATGTGTGGATGCTTTTAATGTTAAATTTGAATTATTTAAGCATGAATTTTCAATTTATTTGTAATAATTTTTTAATTAATATTTTTATAGCTTAAATGCAATTTTGGTTAATCTATTTTGCACAATCCGCAATTTTGGTTCACCTATTTTAAAATAGAGACGTTTAGTCTCCAAATTTTGTAAAATATGTAATTTTGGTCCTTCCATCAAATTGAAAGTGTTGACTATTAAGAGATTAATGTTAACCTTAACGTGGTCCAAATAAAGTGACGTGACACGAGATTATTTATTTGGTTTTTAATTATTTTAAATACTGATTAGAATAATTGATGAAAAATATATTTTAGAAAAAGGTAATATCATTTATTTGACTACGACGTGCCATGTACTTCAACAATGTAGAACTAGTTTAAAATAAATGATTAAGACTTGTGATTTCTATTTTAGGACTCACGACTACCCCAACAATTAAAATCAATGTGACATGTGCTTTAGTGACGTAGATAAACAAATAATTATTACTCAGTATTTAAAATAATTAAAAAATAAATAAATAATCTCGTGTCACATCACTATATTTGGGTCACGTCAAGGTCAACGTTAATCTCTTAACTATCAATGCTTTTAATGTGATGAAAGGACCAAAATTACGGATTTTACAAAATTGGGGGACTAAATGTCTCTATAGAGAGACCAAGATTGCTGATTGTGCAAAATAGGAGGACTAAATGTCTCTATTTTAAAATAGGATGACTAAAATTGCGGATTGTGCAAAATAGGGGGACCAAAATTACATTTAAGCCTATTTTTTATTGATTTATTAACTTCATACATAAGTAAAGTGCAGGTAGCGGGCGCGGGTATGGGTATATAGGTACCCAGCGGGTACGGGGATGGGGATTAAAGTTGCTACCCGCGTGGGTATGGGGCCGGGTACGGGTCTTTTTTTTAAACGCGGGTGTGGGGACGGGTACTATAGGACCCTACCCAGACCCTATCCATTGCCATCCCTACGTCCCACTCGCAAACCACCCTTAATTACATATGCCACCATATGATTATATCCTATAAGAATATATATTTATCTTATATCTTTATAACATTGCACTTAGTCTCCCTTTTTTTTTTCAAATTCAAATTCAAAAGTGTATTTATCTAATATATTTTTTTTATTAATTATCCCCTAATAATAACATATTCACTTCAAATTTAAATAAGTTATCTCATCAAGTTTAAATTCAAACTATTTATCCCTTAATTTCTATATATGAAATTCAAATTAAATCTCTGATTTATGAGTATCTTTATCTATTTATAATTAAAAATACAAATTATTTTAAAATTTAAGTTTATTATTATTGATTAATATCTACTCTTAATATTTAGAGTAAATTATTACAAATTCATATATATGAAATTAAAAAAAAAGAAGTTCTTAGATTAAATAAGAACTCGCGCCCTCCCACTCACAAACAACCCTTAATTCCATTATGCCACCATATGATTATATCCAATAAGATGCTAATATTTATCTTATATCTTTATAACATTGCACTTAGACTCTTATTTTTTTTTTAATTCAAATTCAAAACTGTATTTATCTCATATCTTTTTTTCATAATTATCCCCTAATATTAATATATTCACTTCAAATTTAAACTCAAACTATTTATCCCTTAATTTCTATATATGAAATTCAAATTAAATCTCTGATTTATGAGTATCATTATCAATTTATTACATATTTTGTTCCAAGGGAAAACAAGATGTTGTTATTGAGAGGCTAAAATTTTGATCTTAGACATGGATGTCAGCGAAACTGAGCAATTGTTGCTTCTCCTTTAATGAGTGGTATGCATGCCCTGTTATATCATGGAACTATATGGCGGGTTTGAAAGTAGATTGTGATTACAAGATGTTGGGTTGGTTCTGAATAGTTGGCGTGCATTAAAGGTGCTGCATGACTGACATATTTGAGTTTCAGTAAATGAAGGAAAAAACATAGTGGGATGGTGTGTACATGTGTTCCGGAATTTTAAGTCTTGGTAAAGGTGGGCACATTAAGGATATGTGTTGTTGGATGGTGGCACATTGGAATTTGGGAAACACACAAATTGTTACATAGGGAGGGAAATCATATATTGACTTTTGGGCTTTACAGGTTAATATATACTCCCTCTGGACTGAAATATAAGAAAAAAAAAAAAACTGATTCACACCCTTTAAGAAAATTAGTTAGCATCATTTAATTTTGATGGTCTCAATAAAATAATTAACACACTTCCTAAAGTACCCCTGTATTTAATTGCATAGGACAAAAAAATAGAAGGTTGTTGGAAACAAAACTCTAATTAAATGAAGGGTATTTTGGAGATGGTATCATTAAATAGGAGATAGTTAGTTAAAATTTGCTTATATTTTAGGCCAACACATGCAATTTTTGTTGCTTATATTTCAGTCCGGAGGGAGTACTTTATAGACGCATGCTATTTTGGGGGACCTTATAATGTCCCCCACTGTGGGAAACTAATTTTAGCCATAGGATATGTTTATTTTTTAAGATTGATGTGGGACTATCATACAACTGCTCACACTAGACTTTTTTTTTTTAAAAAAAAAAGGGGCCCTTCTTCTTCTATTTAAGTTTTTTTTTTTTAAAAAGCGACCATTCTTCTCCGTTGTTGCTTTGCTTCTGCCCCTCTTCCCATTTTTTGTCCCTCATTTTATCTTGATTTCTGTTTTTAGTCCCTCATAATTTTTTTTACTGTCCCTCATAAATTGTTCTGTTCTGTTTTTAGTCCCTGACATTAATTTCAACTGTTAAGTGATCATAAACTGTGTGTGTGAAAATTTCCTAATTAAGTTTTTAGTGACTTTTAACTGTTGCAAATTTTTTAGCTGTCAGAAATATTTACTTTTGTAACATTTTTTGTGATTCCAGAAAATCTAGAGTGTTCAAGATTTTGAGATTGATGTGAGACTACCATACAACTGCTTACACTAGATTTTCTAAAATCACAAAAAATGTTACAAAAGTAAATATTTCTTATCGCCAAAAAATTTGCAACGGTTAAAAGTCACTAAAAACTTAATTAGGAAATTTTCACACACACAGTTTATGTCTCCCATGTCATCACAACAGTTGAAATTAATGTCAGGGACTAAAAACAGAACAGAACAATTTATGAGTGACAGTAAAAAAATTTATGAGGGACTAAAAATAGAAATCAAGATAAAATGAGGGACAAAAAAATGGGAAGAGGGGCAGAAGCAAAGCAACAACGGAGAAGAATGATCGCTTTTTTTAAAAAAAAAACTTAAATAGAAGAAGAAGGGCCCCTTTTTTTTAAAAAAAAAAAAAAAAAAGTCTAGTGTGAGCAGTTGTATGATAGTCCCACATCAATCTTAAAAAATAAACATATCATATGGCTAAAATTAGTTTCCCATGGGGGACATTATAAGGTCCCAAAATAGCCTGCGTTGTAGTTTATAAGTATATCATGTTATAGAAAAGGGATTTTGATCATTAATCATTATTGAAGTCAAAGCAAAGGGATTTGGGTGGTGGTTCTCGTTTGTCGAGTCAATTATCTAACGAGTGTAAAGAGTCTCTATTTATTCTAAGAACTACCCAATTTTTGATCTTATTTTTGGAGTTCTTTTTGCTGAATTCAGTGATCATCACAACTATTTTTGTATTGTCACTCATGCACTACTAATCTTACATATATTTTTCATGATGAAAAATTCTTACATAAATTATTAAATATTAGTATTTGTTTTTAGCAAACAGTGCCTGTAATCCACGGAATATAATGATCTTGTTGTTGAATAAATGAATATCCTTTTCCGTCATTTCATATTTCAATGTTCTTTTTCATATGATTTAAAGGTGTTGAAGATGTAAGGGATATGGAAAAAGAAATCTTAATTCATGATATTGTTTTAATCATGTACCCTGTTTTTAGTGCCTGAACAAAAGTTTGAACCCTATTATTTTATTTATTTAATGGGGTTTCAGGAACTAAAAATTGAATTTTTAAAAAGTTTAAGGACCTTGATCAGTTGAACTTTTGTTCAAGGATTAAAAACCTAAACTAAAAAAAGTTGAGGGAGTCAAACTTTTGTTCAGAACTAAAAACAGAATTTCGAAAAAGTTTAGGAACTAAAAATTTAATTAACCCTATAATAAGTTTAAAGTTAATTTTTTTTTTGAGTTTAAAGTTATGTTTAAACTTACTTATCTATTAAAACAAAGGCTAAAATAACTTACTCTTTTACTCTATCATCTTATTTTTTTAATTTCAGTTTAATCCCTTAATTTTAAAAAGTTCCACTTTAACCTCTTAAAATATCTATATTAATTAGCCCTATAATAAGTTTAAAGTTAAGTTTTTTTTATGAGTTTAAAGTTTTGTTTAAACTTACTTATCTATTAAAACAAAGGCTAAAATAACTTACTCTTTTACTCTATCATCTTATTTTTTTAATTTCAGTTTAATCCCTTAATTTTAAAAGTTCCACTTTAACCTCTTAAAATATCTATATTAGACCAAATTGATTAATTAATTAGTTTTCTTATATTAGCAATGTTAATTTTGCCTGACACGTCAAACCTTCATATAATGTGACATCTTATAGTTTGTCATGAATCACCAAATTAATATAGTAAATTGACAAAAAAAAAATGAACTTACTCTAATAGAGAGACACTTTAAGAGATTAAAATAAAAAAATTTAAACATAAGGAATCAAAATGAAAAAAAAAGACAAGAAACAAAAAATATTTTAATTTAAATTTTAACTTAAGGATAAATTTCTCTATAAACTAATTTTTCGACCCATTATTTTAGTTGTTCATTTAATTTATTAACCCTTATATATTAGCATATATTATAATCATAAATTAATAAAAAGTCCATAAAAATTAATATTAAAATCATATTATAAGTATAGTAGTAATATTAAAATAAAAGATAAGTATTGTATAGTATAACAATGTTTTAAAATAGTAGTTGAATAATAAAATTGAGGTTAAATTACAATTTTGATTCCTTTTAATTTGTGATCTGCGATTTTGGTTTTCTTAATTTTTTTCACGATTTTGGTTCACCTATTTTAGATTATTTGCAATTTTGGTTCAATCCACAATTTTACATAGGCTTATTTTGTTACTTTTTACATTTTAATTAATCAAAATTATTTTTTATGGTACCTTAAGTGAATATGTTAGCTACATCGTTTGTTTTTTTGACAGAAGATGTTAGGTACATGGTTCAATTAGACCAAAATTGTAAATTTATAAAATAAGGAACCAAAATTGTAGAAAAATAGGGATCAAAATCGCGGACCAAGAATTAAAAGGGACTAAAATTGCAATTTAACCTAAAATTACAATTCAATCATATTTTTACCTTCTTAATTTTATAATATTTTTTATTTTTGTAATATTTTTAAATAATATTTTTTTACATAAAATAAGATTTTTTAGAAGGTAAAAGGTAGGAAAGTTATAAAATTAAATATGTAATATAAATCATCATTAAAGGATATTCTTACGATTTTATAAATTTTTTAAATGTAAAAGGTTTCAATATCAATTTTGATATATTGTTATATTGAAATGTAAAAGGTTTCAATCTCCAATATTCAATGTTAAATTTAAAATCTCTTGACAAACAAATTATGAACCATATAATCAGAGTATTTAATTTTTAGGGAAAAATTCCAAAAAGAAACGTATCATATATTTTAAAATAGATAATTAAATTAATCTCTAAAAATATAATTTTAATTTGTTAGTTTTAAAATTATAAAATTGTGTTCAAAATTTTTTAAGTATATTTTATCAATTAAATAAAGCTTCATATTAATATTTTTTAGAAAATAATTCAATCAACAAAGTTTATATTTATAAACTAATTTGATGTATGAAATAGTAAATATAAAATACTATAATATGCTAAAAACTTTTATTATGATAATAAAAATATAAAATACTAAAAATGATTATGTAGTCATTTTATAATAATAAATTAATAAAAATACAAAAATAAAATTAATATTGAGATCATATTATAATCATAGCAATAATATCAAAATAAAAGATAGTAATCGTATAGATAAATATATAGCCATGTTTAAAAAATAGTAGTTGAATAATAAACGTATAAAAATATTTAACAAAATTTCAATTTAACCTAGAATAATTAATCTATACAATTCAATAATATTTTTACCTTCTTAATTTTGTAAGAATATTTATTTCTAAAATATTTTAAATAATTGTTTTAGAAAGTAAAAGGAAGAAAGTTAAAAAATTAAATGTGTAAAATAAATCATCATCAACAGATATTCTTATGATTTTATAAATTTTTAAATGTAAAAGGTTTCAATATCAATTTTGATATTTTTTTATATCAAAAATACTATTGAATTGTATAGATATTATAAAGTTAATATAATCATACAAATGATTTTCTATTACTTAGTATTTTTTTGGGGGCATGTAACTTGTTAATTGAGATAAATATTGAATAAATAAATATATAACAATGTTTAAAAAATAGTAGTACTGAAATAAATAATTTTATAAGAATAAGAAGGTAAAAATATTATTGTAATTTAAATATTATAAAGTTAATATAATCATTAAAATGATTTTCTATTATTTTTTTATTTTAAATAAGTATTTAATACATGAAATATTTCTAAATTTAAAATATAAAACACTATTTTGAAATATTTTTTAACGGTTTATATTTTTAAGAAAATTACTATAAAGCATTGATAAAAAAGAATCACTATAAAACAACACATAAATTCACACTATAATATTTTTTTTTAGTATATAACCTATGAAATGAGATTAAGAAAGTGAGTCATAAAAATAAATTGATAATGGGCTAACATATGAAAATAATAACTAATAAAACAACATTATTTTTTCTTCCTCATTTTTTCCTATTATCATGCGTCAGTGACTCAGGGAGTAGCAAAATCCTTTTATTTTTAAAACAAAAAGCTGCACGTGTATGTTGTGTAATTGAGAGTTTCACACCTGAATAAAAATAGCAATACAAAATGATAATTTTGTCCCTGCTTTTAGGTTGGAATAACAATAGGCAAAAGGAAACGCTTGACTTAACTACTTTATATATATTAATATTAATGATACTATTTATAGGAGAAAAAAATAAGAATTTTTTTTATAAGTTAAAATTAACTTATATATGAGTTAAAAATATTTTTTTAAAAAAACACTAATTAATATTAAAAAGTTTCTCCAAATCAGCTTTTTGCAAAAGTAAATTTTAACTTACAATTTTCTTCTCATTTTTTTTTCTCGTATATAAGTGTTTATCGAGAAATTTATTCAAATATATAAGGTTCTAAGTTGCAATAATGATACTCTCACTGTTGATGGGTTTTCTATATTTGCGAATGTATGCCTCAATAATGCAATATTGTTTACTTATATTAAGTAGTCCCACTGGGAACAATAACATACAAAAAGAAATATACTATAGACAAAGAGGGTAGTAGTTGTGCCAATTTTTTAATGAAAAAAAATTCAACAATCACGTACGTAAGAATTTCTTTCCATATTTTTTTTAGTATGTAAGTCATAATTTCAATACAATATGAATAGAGGAGCTCGAAACATAAGGTTTAAGCGTAATACTTATTATATTATATATGAACGAACAACTAATGAGTATATGAACGAATTGGAAGAAGCTCAATACTTAAATTTGTTTTGTTTATTTATTTAAATAAGTTAACTATAAAACTTAGACTTAATTTATTAGAAAAAAAAATGAAAATTGAGTTTATTTTATTTAACTAATTTATAACTTAATTTTTCTTTATTTATCATCAAATATATTTTTGAAGTGTTTTTAAAGTTTATTGTAAATATTCAATAGATGTTTTCATGTTAGAAAATAAGATAAAAGTAAGATTTGAAAATAAATAAAATAGTATTTAGACATAATTATGTAGCGATACTTTTTTAAGTTAATATTATAATTTACTAAATGTGAGAGATTTTCAAAATTAATGAAAGGTTGTATTCTTTCATGAAGTTATGTATCTATTCATATAAAGGTGTAAATATGAATAGATACGACTGTTCTTCAAGAGACATGAGATGAGACTCTTTGTCAAGAGTCATGAGATGTGACTCTTCACCAAGGGTCATGAGATGTGACTCTTTACCAAGAGTCATGAGATGTGACTCTTCACCAAGAGTCATGAGATGTGTCTCTTTGAAAGGTCAAATCTCTTCACCAAAAGACATGAGATGGTCTATAAATAGAACCAATCTACTTGCAGAAAAAATATAACAACAAACATAGAAATCACCAGATTCTCTGTATCCAAATCATTTCCTTTCTTCCCTTGTGCCCAGAGAGAATTAAGGAAACTATTATTCTGTAAATTACCATTGACAATACGCTTGTTTATGGGTGTGCAAACCATATTAAGGGCTCCATTGTATCCTGAAGGGGATTCGCCAAGACACCCTATTGCATCCAATTTCTATAGAGGTTGGTGGGGGCGAATCGAACCTAAAGGTTAGTGTTTACACACGCCTTGGAGATTTGTGCCTTCTCTCTTCTTTGTTGCAGAATCATCAAGACAACCAACAATCTTTAGGTTCGATATCATTCTAACAACAATGGCTGCAACTTTGAAAGAGATGACTTCTGATTTTGTCAAACTTGAGAAATTTGATGGAGGAAACTTCATTCATTGGCAAAAGAAAATGCACTTCCTTCTTACTACTTTGAAGGTGGTGTATGTCTTGAACACTCCAAGACCACCAGATAGGGAAGATGAGACCATGGCTGAAACCCGTGAGAAAAACAAGTGGGATAATGATGATTACATCTGTATGGGACACATTCTAAATGGGATGAGCGACACTTTATTCGATATGTATCAGAATTCTGAATCTGCTAAGGAACTTTGGGAAAAACTTGAAGCAAGATACATAATGGAGGACGCAACAAGTAAGAAATTTCTTGTTAGTCATTTTAATAATTATAAGATGATTGATAGTAGGCCTGTCATGGAACAAATGCATGAAATTGAACGTCTTTTGAATAACTACAAACAATACAATATGCATATGGATGAAAGCATCATTGTCTCCTCAATCATTGACAAACTTCCTCCCTCATGGAAAGACTTTAAAAGAAGTCTAAAACATCGTAAAGATGATATTTCTCTTGAACAATTGGGCAATCACCTTCGTTTAGAAGAAGAGTATCGTAAACAAGATGATACTAAGGATCTATCTGTTCAAGAAAAAGTGCATGTAACGGAGGAAGGGACATCGGGTAAGTCCTTTAAGAAAAGGAATCGAGATTTTGGAAAATCTCATGAGAACAACAGTGGAAATGGAAATGGTAACAAGCAAAGAAAAAGGAAAGGAAGTTGTTATCATTGTGGCAAACCAGGACACTTCAAAAATGAATGTAGGTTCCTGAAGAAGAAAAACAAAGAGAAGGAATCTAGAGCAACAAAAGACAACCTTGTTGCAGTTATTTCCGAAATCAACATGATTGAAGATGTTGGTTCATGGTGGATTGACTCCAGAGCAACTCGCCATGTTTGTAAGAACAAAGATCTCTTCAAAACAATTAAGGAAGAAGATGAAACTGTTCTATATATGGGAAATGCTTCAACTGTCCAAGTCAAAGGCAAAGGGACGGTGGAACTAGAATTCACTTCAGAAAAATATTAACTCTCACTGATGTATACTATGTACCTGATGTTAGAAAGAATTTAGTTTCTGTACCATTACTTAACAAGTACGGGTTCAAGTCTGTATTTGAGGGAGATAAATTTATCCTCTCAAAAGGGGGAATGTTTGTAGGGAAGGGATACCTTTGTGAGAATATGTTCAAACTAAATGTGATTAATAATAATAAGTCTATTTCTACTTATATTGTTGAGTCTTATGAATTATGGCATATTCGTTTGGGACATGTTAATTTTAAGAAAATAGAAGATATGATGAATTCATTTTTGATTCCTAAAATAAATAGAATTTCAAATGAATGCACAACTTGTATGTTAACTAAAATTACTAGACTCCCTTTTAAAAGAGTTGAAAGAAGTTCTAAAGTATTAGATTTAATTCATTCAGATGTTTGTGATTTGCATGGTTGGCCTACCATAGGCGGTAAAAGATACTTTGTGACTTTAATAGATGATTGTACTAGATATTTTTATGTATTTAATGCATTCAAAGGATGAAGTTTTAGATAAATTTAAGATATTTAAGTCACAAGTAGAACTTCAACATGAAACTTTTATCAAATGCCTTAGGAGTGATAGAGGAGGAGAGTTCTATAATCCTAGTTTCTTTGAGTCTACTGGTATAATTCATCAAACAACTGCACCTTATTCCCCACAACAAAATGGTATAGCTGAAAGGAAAAATAGGGTATTAGAAGAAATGGTAAATGCCATGTTATCCTATTCTGCTCTAGCAAAAGGATATTGGGGAGAAGCAATGTTGACAGCATGTCACATATTAAATAGAGTTCCAAACAAAAGGAACAAGATAACCCCATATGAACTTTGGAAAAGTTAGAACCTAGAAGAAGTAAGAGGACTAGGAAAGAGAAAACTTATGGACCAGACTTTTTCATGTTTCTTGTTGAAGGAACAAAAGAGTCTATAGATAGTTATGGACCAATTTGCTATAATACTATAAGTGATCCAGAAACATTTGAAGAGGCAACAAAGTCTCAAGATGCTGCTTTCTGGAAAGAAGCTATACAAGAGGAAATGGATTCTATAATGGGGAATAAAACATGGAAACTAGTAGACCTCCCACCAGGTTCCAAACCAATAGGATGTAAATGGATTTTCAAAAGGAAAATGAAGGTAGATGGAACTATTGATAAGTTTAAGGCAAGATTAGTAGCTAAAGGGTTTACACAAAAAGAAGGTATTGACTATTTTGATACATATGCACCTGTAACAAGGATAACTTCCATTAGAGTGCTTTTGGCACTAGCTTCCATCTACAAGTTTATCATTCATCAAATGGATGTAAAAACTGCATTTCTAAATGGAGAATTAGATGAAGAGGTGTATATGACACAACCAGAAGGGTTTGTGGTAAAAGGTCAAGAGGAAAAAGTGTGTAAATTGAAAAAGTCTTTGTATGGGCTAAAGCAAGCTCCTAAACAATGGCATCAAAAGTTTGATCAAGTTATGCTAGCTAATGGATTTAAATTAAATGAATCTGACAAATGTGTGTATAGTAAATTCTATAATGGGAAAAGTGTCATGATTTGCTTATATGTAGATGATATGTTGATTTTTGGTACTGATATAAATGAAGTGGAAAACACTAAGAGCTTTTTGTCTAGAAATTTTGACATGAAAGATTTAGGAGTAGCAGAAGTGATTCTAGGAATTAGAATAACTAGAGATGGTAATAACATAGGTTTATCTCAATCACATTATATAGAGAAAGTTTTAAAGAAATTTGGTTACTTTGATTGTCAATCTATTTCTACTCCTTTCAACCAAAACATTGGTTTAGTACCAAATAAAGGAAATCCAGTGGCATAACTTGAGTATTCAAAAGTAATTGGGTGTTTGATGTATGCAATGACATGTACTCGACCAGACATAGCATATGTTGTGGGAAGATTGAGTAGGTATACTTGTAACCCAAGTAAATACCATTGGCATGCTGTTCAAAGAGTATTGAAATACTTGAAAGGGACAATGAACTATAGTTTGAACTATAATGGGTATCCTTCAGTGTTAGAAGGTTATACAGATGCCAGTTGGGTAACTCATACAGAAGACCACTCCTCAACTAGTGGGTGGATCTTCACTCTTGGTGGAGGTGCTATATCTTGGGGTTCCAAGAAACAAACTTGCATTGCTGACTCCACCATGGCTGCAGAATTCATAGCATTGGCTGCAGGTAGCAAAGAGGCGGAATGGCTAAGAAATTTGTTGTATGAGATGCCAATTTGGCCAAAGCCTATGGCACCAATATCCATACATTGTGATAGTCAATCGACACTATCAAAGGCATATAGTCAAGTATATAATGGAAAGTCTAGACACATTGGACTTAGACATAGCTATGTGAAAGATCTAATTGCAAATGGAGTAATATCCATAATATTTATAAGAACTGAAAGAAATCTTACAGATCCTTTGACGAAAGGATTGGCAAGGGATATGGTGTATAAAACATCATTAGGGATGGGACTCAAGCCCATATCTAATTAATCACCAATAATGGAAACCCAACTCACACTTGAGTAGCATCAAGTCTTGAGTTCAATGGTGAAAGTACATTATTAGAGTGATTGGAAGTACTTAACAATAATAGATACATCCCAAAGGTTTTAAAAGTACTTGGACCATAAAGTAAATAAAAGGGGAAGGTTGAACATTTGTTCTTAATGGACTTATAGCATGTATGTGATGGAGTGTTTATTTATGGGGCACTTCTGATAAAGTCTACCTATATGGGAGTGAAGTGTGGCCGCTTCTTGGAGTTAAGGACTTGACTCTTAAAGCTCTCATGAAAAGGATACATGACACAAGGCCTTATCAAATGTGTCACTTTAACAATTCGTTCAATGGTACCGAGATTGCATGTGTAAGTTATGCACGCTTGTTCTAATGATTATTTGGTTCAAAGCTTGTCTACCACAATATTCGGGATGAGTGAAACCCATAACTTACTAAGTAAAGGTTCAAATCGTGAGATACCTTTATCTGAAACCATGTGATTTCCAGAATAATTGGATTTGGATATATTTTGAAAATGGTGGGGGATTGTGAGAGATTTTCAAAATTAATGAAAGGTTGTATTCTTTCATGAAGTTATGTGTCTATTCATATAAAGGTGTAAATATGAATAGATACGACTCTTCTTCAAGAGACATGAGATGAGACTCTTTGTCAAGAGTCATGAGATGTGACTCTTCACCAAGGGTCATGAGATGTGACTCTTCACCAAGAGTCATGAGATGTGTCTCTTTGAAAGGTCAAATCTCTTCACCAAAAGACATGAGATGGTCTATAAATAGAACCAATCTACATGCAGAAAAAATATAACAACAAACATAGAAATCACCAGATTCTCTGTATCCAAATCATTTCATTTCTTTCCTTGTGCGCAGAGAGAATTAAGGAAACTATTATTCTGTAAACTGCCATTGACGATACGCTTGTTTGTGGGTGTGCAAACCATATCAAGGGCTCCATTGTATCCTGAAGGGGATTCGCCAAGACACCCTATTGCATCCAATTTCTATAGAGGTTGGTGGGGGCGAATCGAACCTAAAGGTTAGTGTTTACACATGCCTTGGAGATTTGTGCCTTCTCTCTTCTTTGTTGCAGAACCATCAAGACAACCAACACTAAATATATCTATTTCATGTAAACTTAACCACTATACTACCATGATTGTTGTTCTTGTTATACACAAGTTATTCACGAGTCTAATATTAAACCTGCTAAGGGATAAAGCTTGAGATTACCTCATTTTTATAATAAGTAGTTTAAAGTTAAGCTTAAATTTAATTATCTATTTAGGCACATGCATGAACTTGATTGAAGTTGAGTGTGAATTGTTTAGCTCATATATATCCTAAGTCTTTAATTATGATTATAAGCTTATTTTTATTACCTTTATATGAGAGATTTAGAAACACTCAGAAAAATATTTATCGGCAATTATCCAGTTCCAAACTATAGAACCAAATTAACATATCTAAGTTGCAAAATGGTGCTCCTACTGTTGATTTTTTTTTAATGTTTACGAATACCTCAATAATGCAATAGTGATTACTGATTAGTTCTATTCATGTAGTCCCACTGGGAGCGATTGCTTACAAAAGGAAAGTGCTATCAACAAAGAGGCCAGTTGTTGTGCCAATTTTTTAAATGAAAAAAAATATGAACAATTAGGTAAGAATTTCTTTCTGTAATTTTTTTAGTATGCAAGTTATAATTTCAATACAATATCAAGAACAACTTGCTTCACACTCTAATCTCACCTTGTTAATTTATACTCTACAAAGGGACCTACAACGAAATATAGAAGAGTTCAAATTCACATGCCTATAGCATATATCTTATCACACTTGACCACAAGTATTCATTTTTAAACTCTTCAACAGTGTGTCAACAAGTCGCTGGTCCGAGTGGAACTGGGCTCGATTCCCTTAAGTAAAGTCTCGAGTTCGAGCCTTACAAATGAAAAAAACGTGGTTGAAATGAGAGACCTTACTAAAGGTGGTCAACTAGGTTCTCTAGCGGAGATAAGTTGGTGAATATTATGCATCAATGTCATGGTGACAAAAAAAAAACTCTTCAATAGTGTTTTGTCTTCCATAATGGAATTTTAAGGCTAAGCCACAATCCTAATATAAATTATTGAAAAATCTACCTCATTGAGCAACACTAGTGATTTAACACATATTGTCTTGAAATAATTATTGAAACATTTACTTGATACATGCCACGATTTTTATCATTCATCAATTTATAATTCATTTTGATTGATAAATTTAATGTTCAATTTTATCAGTATATAATAAAAAAAATACCACAAATGCTGGCAATTTACTATAATTTCATCAATTATATTAGACTTCTCAATCCAAAACAATCGATCGATGGTGCCTCTGCTAGGGTTTGAAAACCCCTGATTTCCTAGAAATATTGCCTTCCCCTATGGCGGCAGAACCTCCCATTTGCCCATGGGCTTTCCTAGAACCTGCCATTCCTTCTTCTTCTCCACCTCCGCTAACCGAAAAAACACATCCGTGGCAGAATTGCTCCTTTGTGCAAGCTCTGAAAAATTCATGTGCCATTCCTATTAGCCAACTTCCCAAGCCCTGTTTAAAAGGAGATGCTATCTCCATCAAAATTTCAGAGGAGGAATATCAACAAGGATTACAAAGTTGTCAAAACAGCTTACACGGTCGTCTCATCTTAGCCAAAGGATGTAACCCTGTCAAAGCTGAAGAGCTACACCAAAAGCTTGCAAAGTTGTGGAAGCCCATTGGCCAGTGAAAGATGGTACCCTTAGGCAAAGGTTATTTTGAGTTCAGTTTTGCATCCTTAGAGGACCTTCGCAGTGTTTGGATAGTGGGGACGTGGAGCCTTCATCTCGGTTTGCTCAGACTGTCCCAATGGAGTGCTGACTTCAATCCAAATAGTATGAAGCAAACACACATTCAATGTTGGATTCGTATTCAAGGGCTTGCCCAAGAATACTGGCGATCAAAAATTCTTTTCGAGATTGCTGGAGCAGTAGGCACTCCGATAGCTCTAGATGAGTCCACCAAGTTGAGGACCTTTGGCCATTTTGCTAGAGTGCTAGTTGACGTTGATCTTTCAAGTAATCTGCCAAATGAAATTCTAGTTGAAAGAGATTCTTATGCCTTTTTCGTTGGAATAACCTATGAGAAATTACCTTTGTTCTGTAACTTTTGCAAAAGTATTGGTCATGTAGTGGCCAACTGTAACAAGAAAGAAGGTTCATTAGATGATAAGATGAAGAAAGATAAGCAATCAATAGGCAAAGATCCTATTATCTCTGAGTATGTTGTGAAAAATGCAGATAAACAAAGATCGGAGAATGAGGGGAATACTGTGCACAACATCTCTTGTAATTTGGTTGCTGGTCAAATTATTACAGACAAGCTGTTTGACAAAATGCCTGAACAAACTGGCCCTCTTGGGGATCATCCAGACTCTGCTGGGGCTCAACCAGAAACTGTTGGGGCCAAGCAAGTACAAACTGACCCCTCAGTTGTTCGACAAAAGTCCCCAGACCACACTGTCATTGTCTCAAAACAAGTCAATGAACCACAAAAGAATACACCTTCTCAGGCTATGGAAGCAATCAATGATGAAGTTGCTCAAATTTACTTAGAAGAAGTGCAGAGTACTGTTGTTGCTGCAAATTCAGAGGTTGGACTCTCAATAGATGTTTCTTTTCATGACTATGCTTTGCAACCAATAGTTCAAAATGACATCAGAACCTTGTCCAGGTCTAGGGCTGATATAACTGACAACGAATCAGAATATGATATATCAAACCCAGATAATACAGAGGTAGAGTGTGGCAACTCTCAAAATTTCCATTTAGTTCCCACCAAGTCTCAAAAACAGCAACTGGAAAAAATAGGAAGAAAGGATGCCCCTGAATCGCCTTTTCCAGAGGTTGTACAAAAGGATCTTCAAATCCTTGCAAATTTTTGGGGACAAGTGGAGAATGATGAAATAGATATGGTGACAAACATGAACAACTCTGTAGCCACAACAAACAACTTTCAAGTGGTTCTTCCAACCACTCAGCGCAAGAGGACTTCCAGGAAAAAATAATCATTCTGTTTATGTTCAGTCCTAGAGTGCTTTTTTGCAGGCTGGTTCCACTTGTTTTGCTTGGTAATGACTCTCCTTTGGATAGTTATGGATGTGAGTTTTCTATAGGACTCATATTTTCCTTTAGCTTACAGTTGTATACGACATCATAGCTCTTCTTGATGTTACTATGCTCCTCCTTTTTGTTTGGAGGATTTCTATAGCTTTAGCTTAGGTCTTCCTAGCTAGCTACAGATTATCTTGTTTTTATTTTCATGGGTATTGGCTTGGTCCCCCCATGTTTTGTTGTTCTGTTTTTCTTTTTTCTTTAATATATTTTCTGTTTTCTGCTAAAAAAAAAAATCAATCCAAAACAACCAAGATATTTAATTAAAGAAAAATAATAAATACAAACATAAAAATATTCTTATGTGTCACAAATAATAAACAACTTTTTTATTTATTTCTTCTTACATATTTATGCAATTCATTTAGTAGTAAATGACATAACTAGGTTTTATGATCATTAGTTACTATACGTGCATTTCATCCAACAAATCCTCTGCATCTAAAACAACATCTTTCAACTCATCAAGCCATGCCTTCACTGCTGGAATAGTGATCTATTTCTCCTCAGCATCATTAAGCACAGCATTGAGTGCCAACAGCTTTATCTTCAGCTCATCCAACAGAGAAATATTCAGCTTTCTATTGGCAAAGAAATCTCGAAACTCTGCAGAAGTTATCCTATCCAACAAGATCTCCACAGAAGCAGAGATGAGTGCCTCTCCCACATAGCGAAGGCCATTTCTTCTCTTGTTTAGCAGATTGTATCACTACCCTGAAGCTTTAGCTAAATGTTGAATGTGATAGAGACTAGTCTTAGTGAGAAATTGTTGTACTATAATGGTCAATGTTTTGATTTCACATTCAGTAGTACTGTAAATACGTGAATCTCTATGCATTTTTGGCTTTTATATTTTGCATAAATGTTGACAGACCAACAGTATGGCATCTTTGCATGTGTAGTCACGTGCTTGTATATTTTTTATTTACTGCACCAAGTATGGCATCATTGCATTTGTAGTCACATGCTTGTTTATCTTTTATTATTTACTTAAAAGCACACTTTTCAACAAAAATATATTCTAAGAACATTTTCATTATAATTTTTCTTTAAAATAAAATAAACTTACTCAGGTATAGCTGTTACGTCTTTTTCTTTTTCTTTTGTTTTTCCTGGGTGCAAACATCTTGATTACAATATTACAGTTTATTGTTTTTTTTTTTGAAGAAATACTACAGTTTATTGTTAAACTCTATCCAACAAGTATGTGATATATGTTATCCTTTCACCAATAAACTTTCTTTCCTTGTTCTAATACTAGAAATAAAAGGAAAATAATTCCTCCTTTCCTTTCCATATAAATATAAATATTGTTTACCCTCAATAAAACTAATATTTGTGTTTGTTTTTGGTTGAGTGAACTTAGTAAAATACAAAAGTTGAAAGCAACTTTTTCCAAAGGTTAATGATAATTCTACCTCCCCTATCTAATGAATATACCTCCCTTTCCCTTCTTTTTTTTATCAATATTTTCTCCTAAATACCCTTTTAATTCATTCCCAATTTCAAATTAATTTTTCAGAAACAATTCTCAGCTTACCCCCTTTTCTCTGTCACTCACCTCCTCCTGTGTAGCTTCGTCACTCACCCTCTTTTCTGTGGCTCCGCAATGCAACCACTCAAACCCCTCTGCAACTCTTGCACTCACCCCCTCTTCCGCAGCTCTGCAACTCACACCCCACCTTCGCCACACTCTGGTTGTCAGTTGTCACTAACCCGACAAACACCAAAGCATTGATACACGATGAATACTGTAAATTATGAGTTACGGCTTTAGCAAATTATTATTTTGTTTTTGTTGGAGATCCCACATTTACTAGTGATGTGGCCAAGTTAGTGTATATAAGTGGGGGAAACCCTCACCTTACAAGCCGATTTTGTAGGGTTGAGTTAGGCCCATAATTCACTTTTTAAGATGGTATCAGAGCCTATCCTAACGATATGTTGTTGGGCCTATTGTGCCTTGTTGTTGGTCTATCGTGCTTCTCGCTATCGGGCCGTTACTGGACCACCCGCAGATGTCCAGTCCTGCAAACTTCACGCTCGAGATGTCCGGTCGATCCTCGGCGTGAGGGGGGTGTGTTGGAGATCCCACATTGACTAGTGATATGGCCAAGTTAGTGTATATGAGTAGGGGGCAACCCTCACCTTACAAGCCAGTTTTGTAAGGTTGAGTTAGGCCCATAACCCACTTTCTAAGATGGTATGTGTTGGAGATCCCACATTGACTAGTGATATGGCCAAGTTAGTGTATATAAGTGGGGGGTAACGCTCACCTTACAAGCCGATTTTGTAGGGTTGAATTAGGCCCATAACCCACTTTCTAAGATGGTATCAGAGCCTATCCTAGCGATATGTCGTTGGGCCTATTGTGCCTTATTGTGGGCCTATCGTGCCTCCCGCTATCGAGTTGTTATTGGACCACCCACAGATGTTCAATCCTGCAAACTTCACGCTCGAGATGTCTCGTCCTCGGCGTGAAAGGGGTGTGTTGGAGATCCCACATTGACTAGTGATATGGCCAAGTTAGTGTATATGAGTAGGGGGCAACCCTCACCTTACAAGCCGGTTTTGTAAGGTTGAGTTAGGCCCATAACCCACTTTCTAAGATGGTATGTGTTGGAGATCCCACATTGACTAGTGATATGGCCAAGTTAGTGTATATAAGTGGGGGGTAACGCTCACCTTACAAGCCGATTTTGTAGGGTTGAATTAGGCCCATAACCCACTTTCTAAGATGGTATCAGAGCCTATCCTAGCGATATGTCGTTGGGCCTATTGTGCCTTATTGTGGGCCTATCGTGCCTCCCGCTATCGGGTTGTTATTGGACCACCCACAGATGTTCAATCCTGCAAACTTCACGCTCGAGATGTCTCGTCCTCGGCGTGAAAGGGGTGTGTTGGAGATCCCACATTGACTAGTGATATGGCCAAGTTAGTGTATATAAGTGAGGGGCAACCCTCACCTTACAAGCCGGTTTTGTAGGGTTAAGTTAGGCACATAACCCACTTTCTAAGAGTTTTTATTTAAGCATTGTTGCAATTTTCATTATCAAGGTTGAATGGGAAATTCATAACCACTGTTCAACAATGTGGTGCTGCAATTATCAAAGCTAGAAAGCTTTCAAGTGCACTACTAGCTGCTAGTGACCATATTAGAGATTGGGTTCTTGTAACACCTCCTGTTGGTTTGGCTTTTGTTTGAATTTTAATTCAGGTTTTGTATGTCTCTCTAGTCAGCTTTTTTTTTCTTTTTCTTTTTTCCATTGCAATTTTAGAGGATGAGTGACGAAAGAAAAAAGTGAGTTGGGGAGGTGGGGGAAGGGGGTGAGTGCACGGAGAAAGGGGTAAGTGGCAGAAGAAAGGGGGTAAGCAGAAAATTATTTCCGAAAAAAAAAATTGAAATTAATGGAGAAAAAATTAGAAGAGTATTTAGGAGAAAACATTGGAAGAAAAGAAAAAAAGAAAAATGAGGTATATTTATTAAATAGGGGAGGTATAATTATCATTTGCATTTTCCAAATAATGATAGCAAACACTGTATAGTGGTCATCCAACCACCCACTTTGCATTACAATTTTTTTATGTATACATACATCTTCATCATGATTTCTATTGGGTAGTTACAGAGCATAATAGTTTGGATAAATACCCATTTTGGTCCCTAAAAGTGTATGGCGCTGACAAATTGCTCCTTGAAAGATGAAAATTTTGAATTTAGTCCCCAAATGTGCAAAAAGTGCGACAAATTAGTTCTGCCGTTAAATCATCTTCGTTAACCTTAACAGATGTGCCTATTGTAACACTGTGATTTTTCTAATCTATGATAAAGTGATTGAAAATAATAACAAGAGATAATTTAATTTAATTTCATGAGAAAATATAATTAATAAACGTGTGATTTTTCTATGTAAGTTTTAGTGGAAAATTTCACTGAAATCGGGACTGTGTTGCACACTGGCAGTGTAAGAATACACTGTGAAAGTGAGAAAATAGTCAAGAAATTAAAAGGATTTAATTATAATTAGTCTCTAATAATTATAATTAGGTTCCTATAAAATTTTTATGTTATTCTGTTACACTTGATTAAAATAATAATATTTTAACGTGATTCCAAAGAGTGTGATTTTGAGAACTTTTTGAGAGTTAGAAAAATTCTAAGCCATTCTAAATTTATTAGATGTCCAAAATTAAAATTAGTATGTCATACATTTACTAATTTAATTAGCTTGATTTGCATTTTATTACCTTACCTGCTAATTATTCTACCTAAAGCTACAAGTACACCTACTTCCATTAACTTCTACGTACTTGGCGGCAAAAATTTTCAAAGCTAGCCTTCTTATTTCAAACTTCAAGATTTGCAACGATCTGTTCTCTTTGTATGTCAGGCAGCCGACAGTAACTATGTAAATTCAAAAAGAAAATTTAATTTTTTTGACTTACCGTGTGAATGAAAGAAAAATTACTTCGTGAACCTTGACTATATTGATGTCAAGGAAAGCTACGTACGTCTATAAATTAGCTTTCTCACTTCTTCGAAAAACAACGTGAACGAGCCCTACAATTCTCATCATTTTGTTTCAATTTCAATTCCAATTTGTGAAACTTGCTATTTGCAACCCCTTTTTCTCTATCTAACGTCATATTTTTTTCAGGCACCCCTCACCGTTGAGTAATTATACTTCTCCAAAAGTTCTCCTTCAAAATTTCTATGTCCTAAGTTTTTATACTATGATCTGTTGTTGGTTCATAGTGGTGGCTTAATATTCGTGCTCCAGAAAACTAAAAGTTCCTTCACTTCTCCATCATTCAAAGCTCTTATTTTAGTATCTCTTCGAGGTAAGGAAAGTTTACAGTTTTCATGTATTCTTTGATGTATGGATATGTTGTGATATGTATTGATTCTGAAAGTAATATTTTGATAATTTGTTTGTGATATAAGCTGATTGATTGAAACTATATGATAGCTGAAAACAAAGTGCTTGCTGTCTGGTACATTGTTGTCTGAACATGTGTTAGTATTTTTTTGATAACTTTGGCTGTGATGAATGAAATTAGATTTCGTTTGTTGGAGATGAAAATAAACATACGGGGCTACAATTTTGCCAAAAGAAATGCTCAAAAATATTGAAAATCGAAGGAGATATTGCTCTCGAAAGTTGAACGTCCAGTCAGAAAACGTGACTGAACATAGTATTTGGTTTTGCAATTCTGTATTTCTACAAAAATCGTATTCAAAAACGAGTTATATGGTTAGAAAATAGACATTTCAAGATTTCTAACGGTGTATGATATGCTTTCTAATTCATTATATTTCCATTTTAAAAGTTTCCTTGAAACTGACCCATGTGCAGTGAAGAAATCTGTTTTCGAGATTTTTATATGTTTTTGGAAAATTTTGGTTCTCTTTATATAAGATGACTTAGGAATTATTATTTTCTTTCTTGAAAATATATTTCCAATTGGTTACAATATGAAATCAAGTTTTCTACAATATGTTTGAGATGAGTTGAATTTATAAACATAAAAGTGGACTGTTTTGTAATAAAGACAGTTTTGGTTTTTACTCACTAAAATGATTATTGATGTTTTTGTAAATCTTTGATTTGCTTATGGTTTTATCCTTTTGAAAATTTACTTGTTGGTGTCTTGATTTCAAAAAAAACTCAGGAGATCATATTGTTATTTTATTTTTTTAATTTCCTTTCGAAATCTTTCTAAAGTTTTAAAGATGATTTCTATAATTTCTATTATTTCGAATGTTTTTAAGAGATTTTAGAAAAAAACTCCAAAGTGTTCTAAACAGTTTAAAAAGTTAAAAATTTTAAGGTTTTGACTAGCGTCCGGTGACCAATGTCTGGTGAATAGTGTTCGGTTAACTTCGATGTTTTCTTTAACTTTGAAACCATAGTGGATATATGTTGTTGACCACAGTGGATAATGGCTGTGGATATATGTCATTGACCACAGTGGATGATGGTTGTGGATATATGTTGTCTACCACAGTAGATGGTGGCTGTGGATATGTTGTTGTTGACCACAGTGAACGATGACTGTGGATATGTTGTTGTGTTGGATTGTACGTGCATACATGCATGAGTCCACAGTGGATCATGATTGTGGATACGAGTTGGCACGTAAGTTGAGAGTGGGAGTGTAGCTCTCAACCTAGTGTCAGAAAGATTGGTGGGGTCGTGTACATGGGCCCGAGGGATAGGATGGACGGGCGATTCTACATTGAGACCAAGATTTCTGCAGATCTTGTGTTGTGGTGAGCCACTACCCACGTATGCTATCCTGACAAAGCCACTAATTTATTTCCAAGACCAGTATCGGCATTTCCCCCAATGGTCGAATTGGACTATGTTAAGGGATTTGACTGTGCTGGTCGCTTGACTAGTGAAAATCTCCATGGAGTCGTGTCTACATATAGTGCATAACTAGGACATATTATTTGAGGATATGTTGGTGATTGACCTATTGAAATGGATTTTTCTGTATGTTGTTATTATTTACCTTTGTGAATATGTTAGTGTAAATCTAATGTTTTATTTGAAATGTATGTTCGGTAAGCTTATCCTTGCGCTGTTTGTTTCTATGTGTTTGACTGTGATGAACGCGATTCTTCGCGGGAGCAAACGGTGAACAACCGACGGATCAAGCTCTTCGCGGATGAAGTCACAGGAGACCTACTTCATCTATTCCTTATCTTTTCTTATATCATCCTAGTTTCTAGCTAAGGGTAATATGTAGTTGTGGCCAGCTAGTAGGAAATGGGCACCTTTGTACTGGTATATACGTATTCCGAACCTTTTGAGATATATCAGACTTTTGGTCTGTGGTTTGTATATGACCATATGGCTTGGTAGTTATACTTCTGATATATATGTATTTATGTATGGATAATTTTCAGATGTAGTTATGTATGTGATGTATATTTCTTAATGATGAATGTTATGAATGATTAGTGATCTTGCGCGAAAAATTTACACGTATTTTTAAAAATAACTTATAATAAGTTTTTAATTAAATCTTTTCGCAATATAGTAGTTAAGTTGTCTTGTGACGATAGCGGGTCGTTACAATTTGTGGTATCAGAGCTGGTCGTGTCTTTTGGGAACGAACCTATGGGGATAGGTCTATTGTGTCTTTTGTTGTGCATGTGGAATTATTTCTGTAAAAGGAATAATTGTTGTTTGTAAAGTCAATGGACTTTCTATGCATTATTTCTTAAAAGAAATAATGGTTGCTGATGGCTTGTTGTTGTTGATCTTTGTAGGATCACGATGAATAGACGATCTCAACCTCAGCCTCAACCTTCTTCTTCTTCTTCTCCTCCTATACCAGATTTAGCTCAGATAGCTCACACCTTAGAGGTGATGTCAACAGCGATGGCTCAACAACAAGCTACTATGGCCCAGTACCATGTTGTTATGGCTCAGCAGGCTCAGCAACAGCAGGCTGCTATAGCTCAAGAGCAGGCTGCCATGGCATAGCAATAAGAAGTTGCGATACCTCCTAAATTTCAAGGTTTAGCTGAGTTCAAGAAGAACTATCCTCCACAGTTTAAAGGGGAGTCAGACCCTGACACAACTGATCTGTGGATGAAAGAACTGGAGAAAATCTTCAGAGCTATAAACTGTCCAGACAACCAAAAGGTTACATATGCTACTTATATGCTTATTGGAAAAGCTGAATATTGGTGGCAAGGAACTACTCAACTTATGCAGGCTCGTGGGGAGGCCATCACTTGGGCAAATTTCAGAGAGCGTTTCCTAGGAAAATATTTCCCAGCAAGTGCTAGGCATGCAAAGGAGATGGAATTTCTATGATTAATTTAGGGCAATATGACTGTGAACGAGTACTCATCCAGATTCGAATACTTGTCTAGATTTTGCACTCAGGCTACTTCTGAGGAATGGAGATGTCGAAAGTATGAGGAAGGACTAAGATATGAGATAAAAAGAATGATAATTCCAATGGCAATTAGAGAATTTTCAGAGTTGGTAGAGAAGAGCAAGACAGTGGAGCGTCTTGAGTATGGTGGTAGCAGGATTACGAGGACTCATGATGGTGGATCCTCTGGATTTAAGAAAGGATTTCAGCGAAAGAAACCCTATAGTAGACCCCTGAACCAGCAAAGACAAACTCCTCATTATCAGCAACAGTAGAGACAGGGTGGTCCAGCTGCCAAGGGCACCCCAATCACTTCTCAAAAGGGAGGTTATGAAGTTAGATGCTACAAGTGTGGAGGACCACACTATGCCTATCAATGTCATCAGAAGATTGATGTTTGTTATAATTGTCGGAAGCCTGGTCACATTGCCAGAGATTGTAAAGCAGCACCAAAAGTCGAGCCTACGATGAATACAGTGAGGACAACAAAACCTATTGTGATGGGTAAAGTATTTACAATGAGTGGAGCTGAAGCCATGAAATCTGAAGACCTGATACAGGGGAAGTGTGACATAGCCGGTAATCTCCTAACTGTATTGTTTGATTCAGGCGCAACTCATTCTTTTATTTCTTATGACTGTGTGGATAGATTGGGATTGTCTACTTGTCCTTTATCTTTTGACTTGTTTGTTTCTACCCCTACTGCTACTCCTGTAGCAACTTCAGTTGTTTGTGCTAACTGCCTTATCATTGTTAATGGGCGCAGTTATAGAGTGAATCTGATTTGTTTATCTCTCTCTGACATAGGCGTTATATTAGGCATGGATTGGTTATCTTTTAACCATATCCTTATAGACTGTGCTAGAAAGAGCCTTATTTTCCCAAACCCTGAGGATACTGGATTTATCAATGCCAATCAAGCACAAGATGCTTTAAAAGAAGGAGCTCAAGGATACGTGATTCTATCCTTTCTAGAAGTTAAAAATGATCTAGATTTAAACTCTGTGGCAGTTGTCAAGGATTTTCCTGAGGTTTTTCCAGAAGATGTACTTGAATTACCTTAAAAGCGAGAAATTGAGTTTGCCATTGATTTAGTTCCTGGAGCGGGACCGGTTTCAATAGCACCTTATCGAATGGCACCTGCAGAGTTAGCTGAACTGAAGAAACAAATTGAGGAGTTGCTAGAGAAGCAAATGATCAGACCTAGTGTTTCACCTTGGGGAGCACCAGTGTTGTTGGTGAAAAAGAAAGACGGTGGTTCAAGATTGTGTGTGGATTATTGTTAGTTGAACAAGATCACGATCAAGAACAAGTACCCGTTACCTAGGATTGATGATTTGATGGACCAGTTAAGAGGAGCCACGATTTTCTCCAAGATTGATTTACGATCTGGTTACCATCAAATACGAGTTAAGGACGAAGATATACCGAAGACAGCTTTTCGGACTCGATATGGGCATTATGAATATGTTATGATTCCCTTTGGAGTAACAAATGCTCCTGTTATATTCATGGATTACATGAATAGGATATTTCATCCTTTCTTAGACAAGTTTGTCGTCGTATTCATTGATGACATACTAATTTACTCTCGTACCCATGAGGAGCATGAGAATCACCTAAGAGTTGTGTTGGAGATCTTGAAGGAAAAGCAATTGTATGCAAGGTTATCAAAATGTGAGTTTTGATTAGATGAGGTGAAGTTTTTGGGACATGTAATATCAGCAAGTGGAATTGTTGTGGATCCAGCAAAGGTAGAGACTGTGTTACAGTGGGAACGTCCGAAAACAGTTACGGAGATTAGGAGCTTTGTTGGGTTAGCTGGTTACTATCGAAGATACATAGAAGGTTTCTCAAAGATAGTTGAACCGTTGACACAACTTACTCGTAAGGATCAACCTTTTGCATGGACTGAAGACTGTGAGCGAAGTTTCCAAGAGTTGAAGCAAAGGTTAACTACCTCACCAGTGTTGATTTTACCTGATCCTAATGAGTCATTCGAGATTTACTGTAATGCATCTCATCAAGGATTAGGATGTGTGTTAATGCAACACAGGAAGGTTGTAGCGTATGCTTCGAGACAATTGAAGACACATGAGAGGAATTATCCTACTCATGATTTGGAATTGGCTGCGATTGTGTTTGCTTTAAAAATATGGAGACATTACCTTTATGGGACAAAGTTTGACGTGTTTAGTGATCACAAAAGCCTAAAGTACTTGTTTGATCAGAAGGAGTTGAATATGAGATAGAGACGTTGGATGGAGTTCCTAAAGGATTATGATTTCCAATTGATGTACCATCCTGGCAAGGCGAATGTAGTGGCAGATGCTCTCAGTAGGAAAGCAATTCACATGTATAATTTGATGGTGAAAGAGTTAGAACTAGTGGAAAAATTTAGGGATCTGAATTTGTATATGGAGATGGACCATGATCACTTCAGATGTGGCATGATCACGATGACTAGTAGTTTTCTTGAGAACATCAAGGAGAAGCAATTGTCAGACCCAACCTTATGTAGGACAAAGGAGTTGTTAGGGACCGAAAAGGCCGTGGACTTCAGTTTAGGAGATGATGGTATCTTAAAGTTCAAGGATAGAGTTTGTGTACCTCAAGACCCAGAGATCAAAAGATTTATCTTAGATGAAGGTCATAAAAGTAAGCTTAGTCTACATCCAGGTACGACAAAGATGTATCAGGATTTGAAGAAGATGTTTTGGTGGTCTGGTATGAAGAAAGATGTAGCAGAGTTTGTGGCGGCTTGTCTTACTTGCCAGAAAGCCAAGGTAGAACATCAGAGACCTGGTGGTTTGTTGCAAACGATGGAAGTTCCTATGTGGAAATGGGATAGTATTACAATGGATTTTGTTGTGAGTTTGCCTAGAACGGCAAGAGGGTTTGATGCTATATGGGTCATTGTTGATAGGTTGACAAAGTGTGCTCACTTCTTACCCATTAATATAAAGTATAAGTTGGAAAAGTTTACTCAGTTGTACATTAAGGAAGTTGTGCGTTTGCACGGAGTGCCTTCTAGCATCATATCTGATAGAGATCCAAGGTTCACATCAAGGTTCTGGCAAAGTTTACATGAGGCATTGGACACGAAGTTAAGACTTAGTTCTACTTATCACCCTCAGACGGATGGTCAATCTAAGCGGACGATTCAATCGCTTAAGGATCTTCTTCTAGCATGTGTTTTAGATCATATTGGTAGTTAGGATGAAGTTCTACCATTGATAGAGTTCACCTACAATAATAGCTTTCACGCTAGTATTGGGATGGCACCATTTGAAGCTCTGTATGGTAGAAGATGTAGGACACCGCTTTGTTGGTATCAAGATGGTGAACATCATTTTGTTGGACCCGAGCTAGTACAACAAACTACGGAGAAGGTCAAGAGAATTCAGGAAAACATGAAGATTGCTCAAAGTCGACAAAAGTCATATGCTGATAAGCGTAGAAGACCCCTTGAGTTTGAGAAAGGTGATCATGTTTTCTTGCTAGTCACACCCAAGACTGGGGTAGGCAGAGCGATAAAATCCAAAAAGCTCACTCCTAAATTTATTGGACCCTATGAGATTCTTCGTCGTATAGGTCCTGTTGCTTATCAAATAGCCTTACCTCCGATTTTGTCAAATATCCACAATGTGTTCCATGTCTCACAACTTAGGAAGTACACTCATGATCCCACACATATTATTGAACCTGATGCTGTGCAAATACGAGAGGACCTGACCTATGAAACTCAACCTGTGAGGATTGACGATCAGAGGACGAAGCAACTAAGGGGAAAAGATATTCATCTTGTCAAAGTTGTTTGGAGCGATGCTACCGGAGACACTACATGGGAGCTTGAAGACAAGATGCGAGAACAGTACCCGAATATCTTCTTAGGTAAGTGAAATTTCGAGGACGAAATTTTTCTTGTTGGGGAGAATTGTAACACTGTGATTTTTCTAATCTATGATAAAGTGATTGAAAATAATAACAAGAGATAATTAAATTTAATTTCATGAGAAAATATAATTAATAAACATGTGTGATTTTTCTATGTAAGTTTTAGTGGAAAATTTCACTGAAATCGGGACTGTGTTGCACACTGGCAGTGTAAGAATACACTGTGAAAGTGAGAAAATAGTCAAGAAATTAAAAGGATTTAATTATAATTAGTCTCTAATAATTATAATTAGGTTCCTATAAAATTTTTATGTTATTCTGTTACAATTGATTAAAATAATAATATTTTAACGTGATTCCAAAGAGTGTGATTTTGAGAACTTTTTGAGAGTTAGAAAAATTCTAAGACATTCTAAATTTTATTAGATGTCCAAATTAAAATTAGTAAGTCATACATTTACTAATTTAATTAGCTTGATTTGCATTTTATTACCTTACCTGCTAATTATTCTACCTAAAGCTACAAGTACACCTACTTCCATTAACTTTTACGTACTTGGCGGCAAAAATTTTCAAAGCTAGCCTTCTTATTTCAAACTTCAAGATTTGCAACGATCTATTCTCTTTGCATGTCAGGCAGCCGACAGTAACTATGTAAATTCAAAAAGAAAATTTAATTTTTTTGACTTACCGTGTGAATGAAAGAAAAATTACTTCGTGAACCTTGACTATATTGATGTCAAGGAAAGCTACATATGTCTATAAATTAGCTTTCTCACTTCTTCAAAAAACAACGTGAACGAGCCCTACAATTCTCATCATTCTGTTTCAATTTCAATTCCAATTTGTGAAACTTGCTATTTGCAACCCCTTTTTCTCTATCTAACGTCATATTTTTTCAGGCACCCCTCATCGTTGAGTAATTATACTTATCCAAAAGTTCTCCTTCAAAATTTCTATGTCCTAAGTTTTTATACTATGATCTGTTGTTGGTTCATAGTGGTGGTTTAATATTCGTGCTCAGAAAACTAAAAGTTCCTTCACTTCTCCATCATTCAAAGCTCTTATTTTAGCATCTCTTCGAGGTAAGGAAAGTTTACAGTTTTCATGTATTCTTTGATGTATGGATATGTTGTGATGTGTATTGATTCTGAAAGTAATATTTTGATAATTTGTTTGTGATATAAGCTGATTGATTGAAACTATATGATAGCTGAAAACAAAGTGCTTGCTGTCTGGTACGTTGTTGTCTGAACATGTGTTAGTATTTTTTTGATAACTTGGGCTGTGATGAATGAAATTAGATTTCGTTTGTTGGAGATGAAAATAAACATACGGGGCTACAATTTTGGCAAAAGAAATGCTCAAAAATATTGAAAATCGAAGGAGATATTGCTCTCGAAAGTTGAACGTCCAGTCAGAAAACGTGACTGAACATAGTATTTGGTTTTGCAATTCTGTATTTCTACAAAAATCGTATTCAAAAACGAGTTATATGGTTAGAAAATAGACATTTCAAGATTTCTAACTGTGTATGATATGCTTTCTAATTCATTATATTTCCATTTTAAAAGTTTCCTTGAAACTGACCCATGTGCAGTGAAGAAATCTATTTTCGAGATTTTTATATGTTTTTGGAAAATTTTGGTTCTCTTTATATAAGATGACTTAGGAATTATTATTTTCTTTCTTGAAAATATATTTCCAATTGGTTACAATATGAAATCAAGTTTTCTACAATATGTTTGAGATGAGTTGAATTTATAAACATAAAAGTGGACTGTTTTGTAATAAAGACAATTTTGGTTTTTACTCACTAAAATGATTATTGATGTTTTTGTAAATCTTTGATTTGCTTATGGTTTTATCCTTTTGAAAATTTACTTGTTGGTGTCTTGATTTCAAGAAAAACCCAGGAGATCATATTGTTATTTTATTTTTTTAATTTCCTTTCGAAATCTTTCTAAAGTTTTAAAGATGATTTCTATAATTTCTATTATTTCGAATGTTTTTAAGAGATTTTAGAAAAAAAACTCCAAAGTGTTCTAAACAGTTTAAAAAGTTAAAAATTTTAAGGTTTTGACTAGCGTCCGGTGACCAATGTCTGGTGAATAGTGTCCAGTTAACTTTGATGTTTTCTTTAACTTTGAAACCATAGTGGATATATGTTGTTGACCACAGTGGATAATGGCTGTGGATATATGTCATTGACCACAGTGGATGATGGTTGTGGATATATGTTGTCTACCACAGTAGATGGTGGCTGTGGATATGTTGTTGTTGACCACAGTGGACGATGACTGTGGATATGTTGTTGTGTTGGATTGTACGTGCATACATGCATGAGTCCACAGTGGATCGTGATTGTGGATATGAGTTGGCACGTAAGTTGAGAGTGGGAGTGTAGCTCTCAACCTAGTGTCAGAAAGATTGGTGGGGTCGTGTACATGGGCTCGGGGGATAGGATGGACAGGCGATTCTACATTGAGACCAAGATTTCTGCAGATCTTGTGTTGTAGTGAGCGACTACCCACGTACGCCTATCCTGACAAAGCCACTAATTTATTTCCAAGACCAGTATCGGCGTTTCCCCCAATGGTCGAATTGGACTATGTTAAGGGATTTGACTGTGCTGGTCGCTCGACTAGTGAAAATCTCCATGGAGTTGTGTCTACATATAGTGCATAACTAGGACATATTATTTGAGGATATGTTGTTGATTGACCTATTGAAATGGATTTTTCTGTATGTTGTTATTATTTACCTTTGTGAATATGTTAGTGTAAATCTAATGTTTTATTTGAAATGTATGTTCGGTAAGCTTATCCTTGCGCTGTTTGTTTCTATGTGTTTGACTGTGATGATCGCGATTCTTCGTGGGAGCAGACGGCGAACTACCGACGGATCAAGCTCTTCGCGGATGAAGTCACAGGAGACCTACTTCATCTATTCCTTATCTTTTCTTATATCATCCTAGTTTCTAGCTAAGGGTAATATGTAGTTGTGGCCAGCTAGTAGGAAATGGGCACCTTTGTACTGGTATATACGTATTCCGAACCTTTTGAGATATATCAGACTTTTGGTCTGTGGTTTGTATATGACCATATGGCTTGGTAGTTATACTTCTGATATATATGTATTTATGTATGGATAATTTTCAGATGTAGTTATGTATGTGATGTATATTTCTTAATGATGAATGTTATGAATGATTAGTGATCTTGCGCGAAAAATTTACACGTATTTTTATAAATAACTTATAATAAGTTTTTAATTAAATCTTTTCGCAATATAGTAGTTAAGTTGTCTTGTGATGATAGCGGGTCGTTACACCTATGTGGCACCTTTGGTGATGATGTGTCATCCACATAATTGCCACGTGTCATCCACGTGGATGCCATGTGACAACCGTTTACTTTTCATTTTAGTCTCTGAACTTAACAACTTCATATCATTTTAGTCCCTAAACTTAACCACTTACCGACATTTAGGTCCCTGAACTGAACCACATATCGTCATTTTAGTCCCTAAAAGCACGTTTGAATTTTTAATTAAGTCTAACACTGCATGTAAATTATTAGCATGGTCATCACCATATCTCCTTACTTCCATTACACATCCATCATATTTTTCACCTTCCTCTTCCATACTTTGTAGTTCATTTTGACTTTCACCTCCACCATTTGCATGCAAAGTTTACCATTTATTCAACTGAAACATCAATTCTAATAGGAAAATAACACAAAAACATCTTTAAAAACTATTTAATTTTTTCCTTAATAAACATTGTCTAATTTTGTCACTCTCTACACTCGAAACGTGATCAAAAGAATGAAAAATGACACGTGCTTTGGGTGCCATCAGAGGGTCATGTCCATTCAAGTCCTCTAATACCCAACCCTTGAACAACGATGTGAAAATTGCAAAATCATAAAAAAAAAAAGGGCAAGATGTACTACACTTGCCCTATCGAAAGCGTATGTAAGCAAATGGTTCTAACACTTTCATTTTTCTCCCTTTCGTGATTCTCAAGTTTTTTTAACTGTCTTTTCATGATTAATGTTATTCCATAAAATAGATTAATTAAAAAATTAATCTAACATTCTACACATATTAATAGCATATAAGATAATAACTTGATTTGGGTAGAAGATATGTTTGTTAACTACTGCTATGTGATCACTCATAAATTAGTTTCATATTTATAGTATAATTTAAATGACGGAATTGGTAAGATGAAGGTGAAAAATATGAGGGATAAAGAATGAAAGTAAGAGAATATGGGATGTGTCACACTAAAATACTAATACTATTTATTGGATTACAACGGGAGAATTAGTTGCATATAACTGATAGAGCATAATTGATCATTGATTAGAGTTCCATTTTTCACATACTTTACATGTTTTTATGATGGATTTTGACCCTTTTAAGTGAGTTTTGTGAGAATGGGCTTCATTGGGCATAAATGTCAATTTTTGTTAATTTTCGTAATTTTTCTCATTGTGACATTGGGTTATTGTTCAGGTCATAACTTTTGACTCCGAGCTCCCATTGAGGTGATTCTGGTCTTGTTGGAAAGATAACAAAGAGTCCTACAAAGTTACCACTCACAGGATTGGGCCAATTCAGAGTTTTTAAGGGTCAAAATGGACTGAAAAGTGGCACCCCTGCACTTGGAAATTTCAATTTTGCATTTTTGGGCTCTATTTGTGTTTAATGGCCCAATTAGACTTTTTGATAGGTTTTTAGTGGTTTAGTGAGTGGGCTGTAGATGCCTTAGGAGAGTCCATGTTTTAATTAGTACCCTTGTAATAAATATACTTAGTCTCTTTGTAAACACAACACTTACATTACACTTTTATATAATTTTTCAGATCTAGAATTAAGGGTTCTCTTATTTTTCTCTCCTCTTCTTCTTTCTTCCCCTTTCTCTTCTCTTCTGAAATTTGTGTTTGAAGCTATCAATGATGATGATCATGCAGAGCTAAATCCTATTTTCAATCCAAGGTTCCCAAGCTTGTGGTAAATTTGAGCTCCTTTATGCTTCAATAACGAATTTATGAGCTATGCTTTTTCCCCTTTTTCTGTTTTTCAATTTTCTGAGTTCATGCATGATTATGTTCATATTTGGGAAATTGAATTAGGATTAGGGATAGGATTAATTAATCCTTTCACAGCAATTGATTGACTACTTGCTTCAATACGATTTGTGCTTGAATTCGTTTAAATTGAGGAATGCGATTGTTTTCCTTATTTTAATGAATGGATGCTAGATGATTATCTCATGATTTCTTATTGGGCATGTTCATATATTAGTTTTTCAATTTTTGGAACCATGATAATTTATCGAAGCATTGGATCCTTGGGTTGATTTTTAATTGCATTTCATGTTTTGTTTTAATTTCTAATATTCTGCAAAAATTCCCCCTTTCGAATTAACACTAGGTGTTTGATGAATTATGTCTTTGAAAGAATGACCTGAGTTGACCCATATTAAAAAAAATTATTGGGGAATTCAGTGCATTTGGTAGTAATTCGGCAATGCTATCAATGACAATATCAAAATTTGAATCATATAGGCAAACCGCAAACTTGAGGAAAAGTTTAGATATGTTGCTTAAGTTTAGGAAAAGCTAATTGTGCAGTTTATGTAAATTTATGAATTTTAAATTTGACAAATATAGTAACCATTGTAAAATTATCTCATATGAATCTTCAACAATTTATTAGTCTAGTTAGGTATACAACACATATATCATAAGTAGCATTTATTAAAAAAATTCAGGTCATAGTTAGATAAACTCATGATCAATGTATATGAGTAAATACTATTTAGGAACTTGCTATTTACATCCTCCATTTTTGCTAAGTACACCCCCATCCCTTCTCTTTATTTTTAATTACCCATTATACCCTTTTATCTTAAGTCATTGCATCCCTTGAACCCCACTTGCACACCTTGAACCTCCTTTTTTTCTCTTCCTTCGCACACATGCTCTCATGGTGTCGTTCGTCTCACAATGTCGTACTCGTCTCATGGAGTCACAATGTCATACTTGTCTCCATCTTTTGTAATCCCATCACAAGCCATCCTCCACCCTCTTTTCGGAAATGTCTTTCCAGAACAACATATACCAATTCTAGAAAGACATTTCCAGAACTATATTATAGTTCCAGAAATGTCTTTTCAAAATTGGTATGTGTTGTTCTGAAAAGACATTTTCGGTAGTTATAAAATGTACCTTAACCTTAATAAGTCACACTTATCAAGTCACAACAATGTTGATGTCCACACACTTATTTGAACGCAATACACTTGGAGTTGAAAGGCATGCTGAAGACCACTGTATATTCAAAATGCATATTCCAAATTGCCAAAAATAATGTCAAGAGCCATTGTCAAAAGCTTTGTTTTTGCAATTAAGGTATGTTTTCTTATTAGTTTTTCTTACTTTTGCTTTGTAAAAAAAAATGAAGTTTAAGATTACACTGTATAATAGATGAAGTTAGTGATGGACGTACCTTGAAATGCAATGCCACGTGGAGGAAAACACACTAAATTACATATAATATTGATGGAAATGCAATATTGTACAATGAATATGAGGGTGAAGATGGGATTCAAAATTAGGGTTTAAAGAACAATAAAGATAGGATGAAAATAAGATTTTAAAGATAACAACCATGGGAGTGTAAGATAAGGGTTTAAAAGGGTAAATTTGGTAAAAAAAAATATAAAGAAGGGATTGAGGGTATACTTAGTAAAAATAGAGGAGTCACCACCAACGTTTATTAAGGAAAACATCGGAAAAAACCTTTTTTAACGGAAATGGCCTTTGAAAACCAAAAATAGGTTCGGTTCGGGAGTCAATTACGCGTAGGGAAGGTGCTAGCACCCTACGACGTTTGTCTTAAGACGGAATGTGCAGAATTAATGTAACTTTCAATTATTCAGTTTACCCCTTTTAAAAGAAAAAAAAGAGACTATTTTATTTATTTATAAAAAGGAAATTCTATTTATTAAACCAAATTATTATTTCTTTTAAAAAAAAGAGGATTATTAATATTTATTTTTTATCTTTTTTAAATCGACAAGGGAGGGCCCTTGCTCCTTCGTATCCCCGAGTGCAATGGAGAAATCAGTCTTACATAATTCTTCTTGTAGAAAATCATTTTGTTGGTTGGTTTTGTTTTTAATTTTGTTTAGATGGAGCAAAGATTGTCAAGACATTGGATCTTAGGCACTCTTTGATATCTAGAGTTAAAACACTCTACAGAATACCAACCACAACGATAGGCGACCTAACAAATGTGGGATATCCATGCAGAGGCACACTTTAGACAGAATTTTTGCAATAGCCAAGCAAGTCCAAGACTCAACATGACAACCACTAAATCTATGATTCTTTTTGTTATTAATTTTGTGTATATTAAACAAAGATTGCTAAGACGTTGGATCTAAAATTCTCTATCAAATACCAACCACAACGATAGGCGACTAACAGGTGCGGGGTATCCATATAAAGGCCTATTCTAGTCGAGATTTCGGTGATAGTCAAGAAAGTCCAAGACTCAACATGACATCCACCAAATCTACATTTCATTAGTCATTATTATTAGTATTTATTATTTATTTAGAAATAAGCATTTAAATCTTGATCTAAGAAATCGTTTTATTTTTGTACTTTTTGGAGAAATAAAAAAGGCAACAAAGAAAGATGTCAATTCTATTATTTGATTTTAATTTTTTTTTTAAACACAAAAAGGCGTTTTCTTTTGAATTAATTCTTAGATTTTAATTTGATTCCAGTAAACCAAACTAGCTACAAGTATACCATGCAAATCAAGGCCATTAATTATATCTAAATCAATTAAAAGCAAATCTAATTACAAGTATTTAGGACTTAACGTGAAGAAAAAAAAAATAATACATATGCAATGCCACCAATTTCACTTAATTGACTTCATTTAGACTCCAAGTTATTCATTAAACCATGTTGCATAAACTTGCAGCACCAAAACGCAAATCAAAGCCCAATTACTATATATACTTAAATAGTCCAACCAAAATAACCTGAACAATAAAGCAGCCTTAAAGTATCAAGCCCCTACAGATAGACCCCAACTTTAAAAGCGTAAACAAATAAACCTTTGGAAGGTAACCAAACTAGAATACGTGGAATGAATCTTGGCAGCACCGAATAAAAACCCATGCATTGTTAAAGAGAACACCAATATAAAAGGATTAGACCAAAACATATGCAATGATGATACTATTAATTTTACCAATTCTATCTTTTTAGTGAACTTTCCATTTCTATTTTAAAACCACACTTGTGAATCCTTTGGGAATAACAGTGACAAGCATTATAATACTCAAATGAGGACACATTGCCAACACAGATTAAGACCCATTTCAAGATTTAATCCAAGGTCCATCGGTCACACTAAGCAAAAAGCTATCCATATGATTAAATTAAAAGATGCCTAACACTTGGCATGTCCCTCTGCAAACGCACCGTCTAAAAGTGTGAAAGTATGAAAAGAAGCCAAAAAGCACAAAAGGACCAATCAGAGGGAGCAGAAGAGGCACCGAAGCAACAATTTTGAAATCACTGAATTCAAGAAAAAGGCACCACCACCACCATTCAGATCCATACCCAAACGATGCAGCAACACACGTTATCCAAACCCAATTTCAAAAGAAACATATACCGGTGGGGTATTCGGCTATGTGAATAGCCGAATACCCCTAACGCAGACACCCGAATACACCCTACGAACAGGAAGGTGTTCGGCCTAAATCTGGCGTAACACTCGTCATTTACCCTCAACTAGTTATATCGCCGAATACCATCGGAGGTGTGTTCGGCATCACTATAGCCGAACATTAGTATTCGGACAAAGCAGATTCCATTTAATAGACTATTACCAGGTAAACCAAAGATTAGGAGATGATTAAGCAACCTTAATCACTACGGGTTAGTCAGTAAAGAAATGGCGAGGCCCATTAGTGGTTCAAGCCCAATAAGATAAGTATAAAAAGGGATACACCCCTCAAGGTAGAGGACTTTTGACCCTCATTTATTACTCACATTAAATGCTCTGAGCCGAAACCTAACTTGAGCGTCGGAGTGCCTTTTGCAGGTACCCCCCACCTTTCGTATCGAAGTACTCGGACATATGTGGAAGACCTTGAACCAAGGAGTAGAAGATTACCCGACAACCCCGACAGGAACATTTTGGCGCCCACCGTGGGGCCCGGTAAAACTTAACCCGTGGTCCCTCAAGGAATGGTTACTACCCGAAGTCACGCACACATGGACATACCTGAACCATCAGCACAAGCCAGGCAACAACATATACAAGGATAACACCTCATCGGCGAGAACATGGAGCATGTCGAAGAGCAAATAAATTTGTCGTCGGAATTAAGACAGTTAAGAGCCGATGTATCGGCGATGAGAAGGCAACATGCACTGGAGATATCGGCCCTTCGATAGGAGAACGCCGAGCTGAGAAATTTGAACCGGTCATGGAAACCCAAGGATCAAGCACCAGATAAACAACATGAGGGAGAGTCTGCAGCGAATCTTAGCATCCATGGGGCAACAAATCGGCCTTCGACCTTTACCACCAACACTCAGTCACACCTCTGTAGGCATCCTTTCATTTTCGGAATCATGGAAACCCCTCTTCCCCCAAATTGGAAGAGCCTCAGCCTAGACCGATACGATGGTAGCACTGACTCGGACGAACACATAGACGTGTATGTCACCCAAGTTAGCCTCTACACCGCCGAAGATGCCATCCTATGTAGAGTGTTCCCCACATCTCTGAAGGGACAAGCTCTAAATTGGTTCACACGGCTCCCACCCAGTTCCATTGACAGTTTTGAGACACTTGCGACTAGATTTGGCAATCAATTCGCAACAAGCAGACCCCATCACTTGACTTCAATCGCACTGGTGAACATTCAGCAAGAGAAGAAGGAATCCCTGAGAATGTTCATGGAAAGGTTCGGCCAAGTTGCCCTGAACATCTGAAACCTTGATCCAGCAGTAGCCATGCATCATCTCGTGACAGCCCTTAAGCCGGGGGCTTTCGTTAATAGTCTCTGTAAAAAACCGGCGCTAGACATGGATGACCTACGCCGAAGAGCAGCCAAATACATGTAGATGGAGGAGTTGTCAGAGTACCGAAACGAAGTCCGGGCATAAGCCAGTATAGGCAGGAAGGAGCACGAAAAAGACAATCAAGGGAAGGGTAAGGACTAGTTCCACAAGGAGTGGGAATACCGCGGCTCCCGGTACACGGCCTATACCCCTCTCAACACTAGCCGCTCCCGGATACTCGAACAGGCCCTGGCAACAGAGATATTGGCGATGCCAAAGAGAGCCAACACCCCCCCAAAAGTTGACTACAGCAAGCAGTGCCGATACCACTGTAATAGAGGTCATTCGATCGAAGAATGTGCAGCGCTCAAAGACAAGATTGAGGACCTCATTAAGATGGGGCATCTCAGAAATTTCCTCCAAGATCCTAGAGCCGAAAGGCCACAACTCCCGAAATACAAAGACGATGACAGAACTTACAAGAGAGACTTCTTCTACAACCGAGAACATGACCAAAGGCTCGAAAGACCAAGAAGCAGGTCCCGGGAGCGGCACGACACAAAACCATCCAAACCCCGAAAGGTCATAAATACAATTGCTGGAGGATTCGTAGGAGGAGGGAATACATCGTCGGCTAGGAAAAAGCATCTCCGATTAGTCCGCTCAGTCAACATGACATCGGCCCTAAACAAGCTAAAAATGCCGCCCATCACATTCACGGACGCGGACTTTCAAGGGTCTGATCCCGTACAAGATGATCTGATGGTCATCAACATAGACATAGCAGCTTGCACAGTCCAAAAAACTCTGGTAGATCAAGGAGTTCGACCGACACTTTATATTGGAATACCTTCAAGCAGCTGGATATATCGGAAGGAAAACTTATGACCTATGACGAACCCCTAGTCGGATTCGCAGGAGAAAGGGTCAACACCAGGGGATGTATAGATCTGGACACAACTTTCGGCTATGGGGGAGAAGGAATGCAAAACTATAAGAGTCAAGTATATAGTAGTGCACGCTAACACCTCATACAATATACTGCTCAGACGTCCATCTCTGAACGCTCTTGGAGCCATAGTCTCCACTCCACACCTGGCGATGAAATTTCCTTCGTGCCAAGGTACAGTCATCACAATTCATGCTGATCAAAAGGCGGCCAGGGAGTGCTATCTGGCCAGTCTCAAAGTCACCCAACTGAAACAAGAGCAACATAGGGCGGTACATTTGATCTCGGCAGCCAAACCTTCGACTCCAACCCTAGACTTGGATCCCAGAGTCGATGAGGACAAGTGGGTCGAACTAAACGAGGAGATCGGTACGTTTCAGATTGGAAAAATGGCGACCCAGATCACATACCACGACAGCAACTTGCCAAGAGAAGGCAAGCTTCAGATCCAAAATATTGTGAAGAAAAATGCCGACCTATTTGCCTGGAGAGCCTCGGACATGCCGGGTATCGACCCGAAATTTCACTGCCACAAACTAGCAATATGCCGAGAAGCAAGACCTATCACTTAGAAGAAAAGAAAAATGGGCGAAGAAAGACGAAAGGCCGTAGAAGAAGAAGTAGGTAAGTTGACAACCACCCACTTCATCCGAGAAGTCAGGTATACCACTTGGTTAGCCAATGTGGTTATGGTAAAAAAGGCGAACGGCAAATGGAGAATGTGCACAGACTATACGGATCTGAACAAAGCCTGTCCAAAGGATGCTTACCCACTACCAAACATTGATCGATTAGTCGATGGGACAGCCGGACACTCCTGCCTCAGTTTCTTGGACGTATATTCGGGATACAATCAGATCCGAATGTACCCATAAGACGAAGACAAAATGGCCTTCATAACCGAATCAGCCAACTACTGCTACAAAGTCATGCCCTTCGGATTGAAAAACGCCGGAGCCACATACCAAAGGTTGATGGATAAGATTTTCTAAAGACAACTCGGAAGAAATCTGGAAGTATACGTTGATGATATGGTGATCAAGTCTACAAAGGTCGAAATGCACACGAATGACCTAGAAGAAATCTTCGCCGAAATCAGAAAGCACAATATGCGTTTGAATCCCGAAAAGTGTGTTTTCGGTGTACAAAGAGGAAAATTTCTGGGTTTTATGTTAACATGTCGAGGCATAGAAGCAAACCCTGATAAGTGTCAAGCTGTCATTCCAATGAGAAGCCCGAAAACACCTAAGGAGGTCCAGAGGCTCGTTGGAAGAATCGCCTCCCTATCACGATTTCTACCAAGGATAGCCAAAAAAGCGAGACCCATCATGCAACTGTTGAAGGTAAACAAGAACTTTTCATGGAACCCACAATGTGAATAGGCCTTTCAAGAACTGAAGAAAACCCTTTCGGCACCACCCATCCTCAAAAAATCGAACCCTCATAAAAATCTGATACTATACATCTCGGTATCCCAAGAAGCTATTAGCGCAGTGATGGCACAAGAACATGAGCAAGGTTAGGATCCCATATACTTTATCAGCCAAGTGCTACAAGAGTCTGAGACCAGATATCAAACAATAGAGAAAGCAGCTCTAGCACTAGTCAATGCTGCAAGACGCTTAAGACAGTATTTCCAAGGGCACCAGGTGATTGTCAGAACTGACTGCCCCATTCCGAAAGTGCTAAAAAAGCCCGAACTGGCCGGAAGGATGATGGCATGGTCCGTAGAACTATCAGAATTTAACATCAAATACGAGCTGAGAAGCCCCATCAAAGCACAATTTTTGGTAAATTTTGTCAATGAATTACACCCGATCGAGAGCTTTGAAGACGAGTGGTGGGTAGTGCATGTCGACGGATCGTCCAATCGAAAAGGAAGCGGAGCAGGCATCATGGTAGAAGGACCAAACAAGATCCGACTCGAGCAGTCTGTGAGATTCGAATTTAAAGCGTCCAATAATCAAGCCAAGTACGAGGCCTTATTGGCCGGTCTCAGACTAGCAAGGGAAATGGGAGCTCGGAAAGTAGAGTGTTGGAGCGATTCCCAAGTTGCAGCCGAACATATTAATGGTGCATTCCAGGTCAAAGACCCACAGTTGCTGAAGTATTACCATACCTTCATGCAACTAAAGCAAGAGTTCGACGAGGTCCGAGTAAGGCATTTGGCTCGAGAACACAACGACCGAGCTGATCAACTTGCCAAATTGGCCAGTACTCAGAAGCCCGGACAACTAAGGACTTTCATCCAAGAGACGTTACCAGAACCAAGTGTCACCGCCGAAGAGTGCCTACAAATCTCAGCATCTAAGGATAATTGGATAGCTGACATCCAACAATATCTATCTATAGGCACCCTTCCGAAAGACAAACGCAAGGCCAAGAAGTTACGAACAACGGCAGCAAGATACGTCTTGGTTGCCGGAGAATTGTATAGAAGAGGGTTTTCCGCACCATTACTCAAATGCCTTGACAAGGACCAGGCAGAATATGTCATAAAAGAACTACACGAGGGAATATGCGGAATGCATTCTGGTGACCGAACAATGGCCACACGAGTACTCAGAGCAGGGTATTATTGGCCGACCCTCAAGACCGATTGCGCCAAATATTTAAAAAAGTGCAGCCAGTGCCAAAATCATGGTAACCTCATCCACCAACCGGCCGATGAACTTCATGCTATTTCGTCACCCTGACCTTTCGCTATATGGGGGACCGATATCTTGGGACCTTTTCCTATAGCAAAAGGGCAGTGCAAGTTCCTGATAGTTGCCGTTGATTACTTCACAAAGTGGATAGAGGCCGAACCACTAGCAACCATTACGGCCCAAAATGTACAAAAGTTCTTATGGAAGAACATAATCACACGTTTCGGCATTCCTTGTGTAATCATCACCGATAACGACCTACAATTTACGGACAAGAAATTGAATACCTTCCTGGAAGGCCTGGGAGTCAAACACAAGGTGACCTCGGTCGAACACCCACAAACGAACGGACAAGCTGAATCCGCCAACAAAGTCATCCTGGGAGAATTAAAGAAGAGATTGGGTGCGGCTAAAGGAGCTTGGGCAGAAGAGATACCGGAAATTCTGTGGGCCTACCGGTGCACCCCACAAACAATGATCAAAGAAACACCATTCATAATGGTGTATGGAACTGAAGCCATGATTCCAGTAGAAGTTGGGGAACCCTCACTCCGGAAGCAACACTTTGAAGTAGCGGAAAATGAAGACTCTTTAAGACGTGAACTTGACCTGGTTAAAGAGGTACGCAACCAAGCATGCCTCAATGCCGAAGCTTGCAGGCAGAGGATGACTAGAAAGTTCAACTCGAAGCTGAAGCCGAGGAATTTTAAAGAAGGAGACCTAGTCCTAAGAATGCAAGGCGAGGCACGAAGAGATACACGAGAAGGAAAGCTAGCCGCCAATTGGGATGGCCCATTTAGAATCCGACAGACCCTCAACAACGGCGCCTACAAGTTGGAAGAGTTCTCAGGAAAGGTAGTGCCAAGAACATGGAACTCGACACACCTTAAGTATTATTTTAGTTGATCATGTAACAGGGTGTTGTACTCTTTTTCCTTACTCGATTTTTTATCCCTAAAAAATGTGAAAGGGTTTTTACCGAGGAGGTTTTAACGAGGCTCACCTTTTCAAATTAAATCAATGAAACTTGTCTTCTCGACCTACTACATATTTGCTTTTTCAGCACCATTCAGATTTTCTCACAAATGGTTTCCCTCCCGAGTACTCCTACTCGGCTAAGGATGCACCATTAGGATTTTCTCGCAAATGGTTTCCCTCCTGAGTACTCCTACTCGGCTAAGGATGCACCATTCAGATTTTCTCACAAATGGTTTCCCTCCCGAGCACTCCTACTCGGCTAAGGATGCACCATTCGGATTTTCTCACAAATGGTTTCCCTCCTGAGTACTCCTACTAGGCTAAGGATGCACCATTCGAATTTTCTCACAAATGGTATCCCTCCTGAGTACTCCTACTCGACTAAGGATGCACCATTCGAATTTTCTCACAAATGGTTTCCCTCCCGAGTACTCCTACTCGGCTAAGGATGCACCATTCGGATTTTCTTCGCAAGCGATTTCCTTTCTGAGTACTTCGACTCAGATAAGGATGCACTATTCGGACCACTTTCCGTGGTTAACAAGAAGAAGAAAGCAATTCTTACAAAGACATCGACTATAAATAACTGTGCGAAATTACTCTAAGTATAGATGAGAAATGAATGCCGAGAGGTAGATACTATTTTCATTAAATCAAAAATTGATTTACAATACTTATCCTAAAACCAAAAAAAGGGGGGCTCTAATGGCCCAAGTTACAAATGCTTCACTCAGCCGGATTCTCTGGAGCCACGGCATCTGTAACTTCTTTTATGTTTTCATTCGTCCCAACACCACCATGACCATCCGGAGCTGATGGGTGAAGAGGATTCTCAAGAACCGCATCCTCAGGAATGTCATCAAGAGGAATCATCTGGCCTTGGAAGACGTCCTTTTCCATGCCAAAAACGGTAGGGTTACGGACGTCGTAGAAGAACAGCATCTGTCGAACGACATGAAGGAATCCAGCTACATGTTCGGCAATATTCTTATCTTGTGCCGAACCAATAATTGACTCCTTGGCAGAGCGTTCGGCGTCCCTCTCCTCCCTAACTTGAGCCAACAATGCCTTCAAACCCTCGATCTCTTCAGCTTGAAGTTTAGCATCCTTTTCGGCCATCAGAACCTTAGTGTTCAAGTCATCAAGGTAGCCGAAAGGTGCTTCACCTCATCTTGCAAACGAGCATTATCGTCCGCCAAAGATATGTTGGCCTCCAGGGCCTGTTGGTTAGAAGCTTGGGACTCCCTCAAACTCTTCTTCAGCTTTTCGATCTCCTTCAACGGAGTCGTGAACATATGATAGGCAATGGCCGAAGCCCTTGCCTGAAACTCACAGTAAGCCGACCAGTTGGAGGCAGCGTCCGCCTTATACAAAATGCTCTTTCCAGTCTCGGAGATGTCACTAGAACTGACCATTTTCTTTGGCCGAAAGTCCTTCAAAAAGAAACCCTTGGCAGTTAAGGCGAAAATGGAAGCCAAAGACCCCGAAGCCGAGAAGTCCAACATTTGCTGTTTCAGCTTCTTTGCTTTCTCCTCCTCCGAGGCCTCACGGCTTCGGTGCCTTTTCTTATGATCCTTCTCCTTATTTTTCTTCTCGCCCACTGGAGGGGGTATGGTATCTACTGGACACAGCCTCGGTGTTGGTTGCTTTACAACAGGAGGAACGGAGGCGGCACCCGAGGTGTTCCAGGCAGCTTGAGCCCTATTCTTCCTAGCATTTTGGAAGGAAAGGACATCACCACCTGCATTGGCCATTATACCTACACCACACAAAACACTTGTTAAACACGTGAGCCAAGTACAAAAATAATAGAAAAGAAACAACCGAGACCTTACCACACATATCGGCTAAAACAGTGGAAGAATTAAATAAGGCCACGAGTTGCCTAACCGGAAACTTTCGGGGGAGGGACTCAAGAAAGAGGAGGTCCTCGCGTTCCCTTTCGGTCATCATTGACTTCAGAAATTTGTCATAACGCCGAGGGATTCTTTCCCAATAAAAAGGAAATAAGGGCTTCCCACTCCCATTATAGAAGTGGTTAGCCCCTATATTCGGCTTCACTACCACTTTAAAGAAACCAGTTTTGAAATTTTTGTCGAAAGTAGTAAAAGATTGAAATAGGGGCCTTTTTGGTTTCCTTATTAGGGATACCCACGAACCACTCTTAGGCCGAGTACAAAAATAATACAAAAATACACTCATCGAAGGCTCTACAAAATTAAAAATACAGAGGGCATGGAAGGCCTAGATCGCGGCCCACCTGTTCGGATGCAACTGAGAGGGTGCCACGTTCAAAACTCGAAGCACCCCCATAGTAAAATCATCAAAAGGAACCGTTACATGTAGGTCGCGGAACACGTAATCATACATATAAAAGAAGTCCCTCGGAGACTGCCCCTTTCCCATGAAAACGAATTTGGCATTCGTTTCACGCCGACAACACTGTAAAGTTATAGGACACAACTCATCCTCAACGATGGTAGAAATATCTACATAATTTACAAGGTTGGAAACACTACGCTTATCATCATACCGGGACCAATAGGACCCAACCTCCCCGTGTACCCAGGTGTATCCCTCAAGGGTAATCGGCGGGAACACCCTCTTCCCTTGTGTAACCCGAGGCTTACGCCTCGGCTTGTGGCTGGAATCATCATTCCCAGTCGAATGGGAGACCATGTTGTCACCCACCCCCTCTCCGACAGGAGGCGAAGAGGGGTACGTCAAAGGACATGACGAAAATAAAGACAAAGCCGAAGACTCCCCACTAGCCGAGGCCGATGACTGAAGATCAACCACCTCGATTCCACCAGAAAGCTTACGACCAGACGAGCTCATGATAACTAAAGGGAAAAGAAAAAGCCGAACTCTCGTACCTTGGTTAAGATGAAAAAAGAAGAAGCTAGAAGAAAGTACTCGGCCGAGAGCGAAGAACGGAGAATCTACTAGAATGTAAATAAAGGTCGCAAAGACGACACCCCTCACCCTATTTATAGGGCCCAGGCCCACAACGGTCCAAAGGATTCCAAGCCTTGCCAACCGTTAGATTGATCCAAATCTAATGGTCCAGAAATGCTACACTTCGATCCCTTCACCTCAATGGTTTTTCTTTTCAAAACATGATAATGGAATTTGAAACGGCACAAGAAGGCGCGCTTTTTTACCAAAGCCTCTTCGTTACGACCGATTACTCGAGGCTGGGGGCATGTATACCGATGGGGTATTTGGCTATGTGAATAGCCGAATACCCCTAACGCAGACATCCGAATACACCCCACGAACAAGAAGGTGTTTGGCCTAAATCTGGCCGAACACTCGTCATTTACCCTCAACTAGCTATATCGCCGAATACCATCGCAGGTGTGTTCGGCATCACTACAGCCGAATACTAAACATTAGTATTCGGACAAAGCAGATCCCATTTAATAGACTATTGCCAGGTAAACCAAAGATTAGGAGATGATTAAGCAACCTTAATCACTACGGGTTAGTCAGTAAAGAAATGGCGAGGCCTATAAGGGGTCCAGGCCCAATAAGATAAGTATAAAAAGGGGTACACCCCTCAAGGTAGAGGACTTTTGACCCTCATTTATTACTCACATTAAATGCTCTGAGCCGAAACCTAACTTGAGCGTCGGAGTGCCTTTTGCAGGTACCCCCCTACCTTTCGTATCAAAGTACTCGGACATCTGTGGAAGACCCTGAAGCAAGGAGTAGAAGATTACCCGACAACCCCGACAGGAACAAAACACATCTAAATTAAAACCATAGAAATGATAACGAATATATATTAAATAAAAAATGGGACTTGCAACCAAAGCCAAACCTCACCAAACTACTATGAAAAAGGAGTGAGCAACGCACACACCAAGATAAGTAATATGCCAAGAAAACAACAAAACAAATAGAGAAAAAAATGGGACCGAGGGGAACCAACACATTGATTGACATGTTCAGCAATCGTAAACACAATAGTAACTAACATGAAACATGGTATAAAAGCATCAACACAGGAAAAACAGTGAAGAGAGATATGGATTGGAAGACAAATGAAATCAGTAAAGAGAGTGGAGCAAATACACTGGTGCATGGGTTGTTCCACTTGCTGGGTTAAGCATGATGGTTCGATGTGATGAGGTGCTAAATGTTGGTTTAGTGTTCGATAGTCTCTTCTGGATCCGCGTGGAATCACTGGCCTCAGATGGTGATGTGGTTTTCTAGTGCGTCAATGAGGCTCTGCAGGTGATGTGGTTCACTGGTGCGTGATTGGAGAGAGAGTGGGTCAGGTGAGTTATGTTATGCATCTTATGCAAGAGAAGAAAAGCTGAACCTCCTTGCCTGGGATGCTTACACGGGGATAGTGAACCTGAGAGTGTGAAAATGCACGTTGAATGATTGAGGGTATGCAAGTTTACAAAGCAAGATACAGACAAAAATTACACTATGACTCACCAACTTTTTGATCCTTCTAACCATATTCCCTTTCTTTTCTTACTCTCCACGCTCCTCTTTTTCTTTTTCTTTTTTTTTTACTTTTATTTTTTTCAGATAATATATTTATAATCCTTTTTGGGTTATGGGCTTGATCATGCTGATGGGCCAAACAACTTAGGAATTAATAAGAAAGCAACGGAAAACAAAGGATCCCCTCTCTTTTATTTGATTTTTCATTTTCATTGTTATTTCTCTTTTTTTCGTGTTTTATTTTTTATTACCCGGACGAAAGTAGGTGTTGACAATCATGTTTGGAGTTCAAATCTAAACTATTCAGTATCTACTAGAAAGCCACCAAAGAACTAATATCTTGTGAAAACAAAGACTAAATATATATCTGCCATAAGCACTAAATAAAATCATAAATAAAATCAAGAAACAACCATGTAATTAATTTCGACCTTTGAATGCTTTTTAGTCTTGTAATTTTGACATCATTTGAGCATTTAATTTATGCAATCCACTAAATATGCTTAACATATCTCACCAGGTGCATTAGCAATAGCTAGAAAATTTGTAATCATACATACGAAAATGAACCCTTTAAATTATTGAAAACAATTTTAATTTTAATCTAAATATAGAAATCATTCTTATACTCCACTCTACCAACAACAATCTAAATCAAGAAACCTCAATGTTGATAATTTTAAGACAAGATAAAGCATGGACCTTTAGGTGAATAGAAGTTTTAATTATTTAAACATGTTCCAAGTTGAAAAATAAATCCCCGAAACTTTGAAAAAAAAATATAAAAGTGGCTTTATGGTCCCGCTTGTTGACATGTCTTGACAATTCACTAAATTTAATAAATATATTTTCAGTTATTAACATGAAATTACTATTCATTCTAATATAGATTAACCCCATTTTAGTATTTTTTTCCAAATAAAATTGAACTCACAATCCAAAGTACAACAATGACACCAAAAAATGGTTTGAAGCATCCATATAAAATAATATACATGGTCAATAACCACATATGTGCGAACTTATATGTTTTAATTTTGTCAGACTGGTTGTCCCCAATGATTACAAAAAATAAAAATAAAAAAATACATCATGAAAAATTACTTAATTTATGTATTTAATAACATTGACATCATAGTTTCTCAAAATAATTGAAGTGTTTACCTGTTGGACGATTCCTACTCATGTTACAGGTCATATTATCACTTCACCATTTATTTTGATAGTAGGAATGCAAGCAATCTTAGACCATTACTTCCCCATCGGCCTTTGATACCTTGCTTCTAGTCAAGGACACTTCTCCATAGTGAATACTACAAGGGAAGATGGCAGTTGATCTTCTGGAAGCTATCCCAAATCCTCAGTTCTTCAAGTGATGTGTATTCTTGAGATACAAATTCTAAGTTCCCACAACTTCTAATTCTAAGTGATTGCAATGATGTGGGCAAACCGCCAATTGGGAAAGAGATCAAAGATGAGATATCTACAAGAAGCAACTTTTGAAGATAGTTGGCACCGAGTATCATTCTTGGCAAAGACCGCAAGATGTCACACTTTTCAATTGATAATTCCAAATAAGAAAAGTTTTCAAGCAAAGACAAAAAGACATCTCCTGCTTCTCTAATACATATTACTTCAATTGATGTGTTCCAGTGCAGATCATATGATTTTGCCTTTAACTGGTTGCACTGATATGAGATACTAAGCTTTGTTAGTGAAGGTAGACGGTTGGGCAAGTTTCCTCTCAATTTGGGGCACTTGAATAAACTCAAATGCTTAAGGAAAGGAAAAGGAAAGTTTCTACATTCACCTTCAAATGATAGCTCTTACTCAACCTTACAAAATCGGCTTATAAGGTGAGGATTGCCCCCACTTATATACACTAATTTGGCCATATCACTAGTCAATATGGGATCTCCAACACATAAGGTGAGGATTGTCCCTCGATTATATACACTAACTTGGCCATATCTTAGAAAGTTAATTTCCTCTCAATTTGGGGCACCCCACCATAGCTAAGGCCATAAGTGCCTCTCCCACCATAGCTAAGGCCATTTCTTCTCTTCTTTAGAAAATTGTATCAATACTCCGAAACTTTAGCAAAATGCTAAATGTTATACAGACTTGTGGTAATGAGAAATTATTGTGTTAGAATGTTTTTAAGTCAAGTCAATGTTTTGTTTTCACATTCAATAATAAACGTGTGAACCTTTTGATTTTTTATTTTTTTAGTAAATGTTGACTGACCGACAACAGTATGTCATCATTGTATTGGTATATATTGAAGTGCTTGCCTATTTGTTATTTACTCAAAAAATACTTTCAAATAAAATAATATAAACTAATTCAGGTCGTAATTATCTTGACTATAATTCTACAGTTTACTGTTAATCGTGATCCATCAAGTATGTGATCCTTGTTATCCTTTTTATCAATATTTTTTTTTTCTTTGTCCTAATACTAGAAATAAAAAGAAAATAATTTCCCCTTCCTCCTATACTCGTTATTTCCTTTCCTCTTCCATATAAATATAGTTAAGATTAACTTTTTGCAGATGCCTCAATAATGCTAATATTTTTGTTTGCTTTTTGGTTGAGAGGACCACCTTGGCAAAATACAAAAGTTGAAAGGGACTTTTCGGAAACATTGATAGCAAACATTGTATTATTTCCTTGAAAGTGTCCCTCCAACCACCCACTTTGCATTATTGGATTACATCACAAGAATTGGTGGTATCTGACACTATCAAAAATCGAGTAATATAGACAAAATTCAAAAAATGTCTGCTTAAATTTAGGAAAAGTTAATTCTACAGTTTATGTAGATTTAGAAATTTTAAATTTGACAAATATCATAACCAGCGTAAAATTATCATTAGAAGCTTCAATATATTAGCCAAGTTAGTAGGTACTCAATATCATACTGTTAATTTTCGTAATCCTTTTTAAGTACTAAATAATTAAGACAACGTTGCATAAAACTGATGATCAATGTATATGAGTGAATAGTGGAACATGATGTCCATATATAACTGATAAAGAATTGTGGCTTTGGGCTGTGTCTCCATTATTTAGAACGTAAAAGTGCAATTTCAAAGACACGGGGAAAAAGGGAGTTTCGAAGCAGGTCCTACGTGAAAACAAAGTTAAATCAACATTCACATGTTAGATGTTCACATCCTCTGTACGTTTCTTTACAATTAATTTGTTCTCACTGTTCATAAATAGCTCAACAATGCAAGCTTATTTTGTTGTCTTACTTGGAATATTATGCTAAAATAGTTTGTCAAATAAAAAATATTATGAGTTTATTGCTGTGGGCAAATGTTAATTATAATCTAATGCAATTATGTTATGCTAAAATTTTGAATAGTATTGACACAGCACATGTCAGGTAAAGACAATATCATTGTGGATATGATGTGAACTTTTGGAGGCTAAAAAAATGTAGCATGAGATGCATTTGTTTACACTTCAAATTCATTGTCATAATGGAATTCTATTTTGAATATTGTGTTCAAGAAATTGGCAAAGATGCAACCTCATTTTCGTGCTGACCTACCTCCTTGCCATCCCAAATAACCATTGGTGTGCAAGAAAAAGTAGATAACTTCCCTGCATTAAGAAGGAATCCCACAAAATAAGTATACAGCAGGTCATACAGATAGCTTCTTCAATTCTTGAGGAATTTTTCAATTAAATTTTCTTCATGAAAACACATCACAAGATCAAAGACAATGAAAACCAATGAGTTTAAAAATATGAACTTATGCCCATAAAGTTTGAGTTTAAACAGAATTCTCTTCTTTCTTTATTGCTAGTAACAGAATTGAAATAGGAAAGACAAGAGAGGGAGACATCAAAGCAAATTATTATTATCCAAATCTAGAGTCCTTGCTTAATTGTAGCTCTAGCAGTTACACTTTTTGTGTAAAACACAATTGAAACACAAAGTAGACACCATTGGATAAAAGAAGCAAAAAAACCTTTTTTTTCAGTTCTACTGCCACTATGAAATAATTGGCCAACTGCACAGTTGTCTCCCTCCAACAAAACCTGACTGGCACCTCATATAGGCTTCATGTAGCTGATAACAAACCTACAAGGTTATAGGATCACAGGGTTTGAAAATGTTGCAATTTAATACAACATGACAGACAAATTTTGAGTGTCTCAAATCTCAATAATCAGAGGATATATTTGAAGGTCCTGGCCTGTAGAGAAAAAAAGCACTCCAAAGGGGGCAGAGCTCAACATTACTTTCTGGTTCTTTCTCAGGATATGACAAATGCTTAAATGCCTTTCATTTGAGTCTTTATATCTCTAATAATTTCTCCTTCATCTGCTGCTCAGGACTTCTTTTGCTAGGCACATATCATTTTAGCACATTGTGTTGTGGAGTAATCATTTTCAAATTAGTCAAAATTAATGATTGCATATACTTAACCAACGTGAAATGCCTCCCAGTCAACAAGAAAGCACCATGCAACATGGACGTTACTTGAACTATTGTTCTTTGCTATATTTTTTTTCTTCCAAATTTAGCATAAAGACTACATAAAATTAGGCAACCAACATACAAAGCATTAGTGCAACACGGATAGTGATTCAATGCTTGAAACAAATACCAGATTAACAAAGGGTGCTACATTCCTGTACATATATCTATACTACTAAATTTTGTATATACCAACATGCTATCCTGCATTCCACTAGACACATATAAAGGAACACATGTTGGACAACATATATAACCATTGTTTCCATGTATGTGGCACTAAACACTGTACATATATCCACAAATTAAATCACTCAATTTGATCAAACTCAAGTGTGTAGTGTCAGAAAAGTCATGATCTTGATCAGTACTATGGTTTACTTGTATTAGACCAAACCCCTGCAGTCTGCACCTCGAACTGTATAGTTATCAATGAATCCTCTCAACCATGTATAATTATCATTAGTATTACTACTGCTACACAGGTGATTACCATTTGCAGTACATAAATACCACCACCTTTTATCTAGTTTGAAATATTGTACCTTGCTCTCCACCACCCTATAAGCATGAAGACTAATTTAAGAACCAATTTCACAGTCAATAACTGAATCCATTTTCCTTTTTTCCTAAGCTAGTTCCACGAACATATCTTCAGCACCCCCTTTGCTATCCGCTTTGCTAGATTAATTACATTTTGTTTGTGTTGGCCATAAACAATGTCCATAATATTAATATGTTCAATTCTCATCTCAAACATCACCACAATGACTTCCTAGGCATTACAACAAACACCTTCTCATCCCAAATACTACCCTATAGATACACAAAAAAAAAAAATGTTGCACAATCATCATAAAACCAAACACTGAATACAAACTCACAACCACTCACCAAACATTGGATTAAGTCAACTACAAAATTGATCATTTGTATTGCTCTTTCAGATTTCCTCTTACACCAAACATTGAATTAAGTCAACTATAAAATTTATGAGTGACAGAAACTTCTTAGATTGTTTGAATTCCTAAACGAGCCAAAAGCCCATAACCTACTATAACCTAATATCATGAACTTTATTAATCACGATAAAAAATTGGGAGTTGCTATTTGCACTCCCCTTTTAATTTTTTTTTTTTCCAAAAATACACTCCCCTTGTCACTTCCCCTGAGTTCCTCTCCCACGACCTCATTGAAGAAGGAGAAAAAGATCCCCAAAACAATTCGCGCCTTGTCACTCCCTCGATGCCTCTAACTCCACAAATCCAAACCGGCCCCTCTCAACTTGACCCACCAAGAGCTCTCCTTTGCCCTCACCTCCCCGACGAGCCAAACCTTTTACTGAAAAAATACTGCCCCTTTTCAATACAAAGCATCATTGGCTCCCACATCATATCCCTTTAAGCACCTCCAAAACGACAACGTTTCCTACTGCCTTCACTCCCATTCCGATGATGCTAAAATGGCCTTGCTCGATTTCCTAAACACCACCATTTTTCTCGTTGAGGACCCATTTGGGTTTCGACCCTTGGTAGTCATGGGGAGGAGAAAGAGCAACGGTGTTGTGGTTTTCACCTTCGAAATGTGTAGTATTGATTTGATCATTACCCCGTATGGGAGGGAGGTGTACTTGGGAGAAAACCTTCTTCGTGACGTTATGGATAGATTTATGGGACAAAGGGGAGTGTATTTATGGGGTATGGTTAGAAAAAAATAATTAAAAGGGGAGTATAAATAGTAATTACTAAAAAAACTCTTCTTATTAGGCTAATAGAGCCCAAAGCCCAAAATTATTTATGATCCCAACTCTTTTTTTTTTATTTACTTATTTTTCCAAAAAACAAATGCAATAATTATCTAAAGGCACTTGCTATTTACACCCCATATTTTTGCTAAGTACACCCCTATCTTCCTTTTTTATATATTTTCTACAAGATTTGCTTTTTTAAACCCTTATCTTACACCCCCCATGTTTGTTAGTGTTTAAAATCTTATTTTTACCGTATCTTTATTGTTCTTTAAACCCTTATCTTACACCCCCTATGTTTGTTAATCTTTAAAATCTTATTTTTATCTTATCTTTATTGTTCTTTAAACCCTAATTTTGAACCCCATATTCATTATATAAAATTATGTTTTCCATCAATATTACATGTAGTATTGTGCATTTTCCTTCATGTGACATTGCGTTTCAAGGTACATTCAATTTCATCACTAACTTCATCTATTATACACCTTAATTGCAAAGCAAAGCTTTTGACTATAGATTTTCACATTGTTTTATCCATCACCAATTTTGAATGTGTGTTTTCAACCTCTTAACTTCACCTCTCTAGCGTGCCTCTCAACTCCAAGTCTACAACAACGTTCAATTAAGCGTAATTGACGTCAACGATTGCAACATTCAAAAAAGCGTAATTGCGTAATTGACGTCAATGATTGCAACATTCAAATAAGCGTAATTGATGTCAACAATTGCAGCGTTTAAGGTAACTTCTTTTATTACTACCAGAAATCTATTTCTGGAATAAGGCATATCAATTCTGGAAATGTATTCCCGGAACTATGTATCACATACTTCCGAAAATGTATTTCTAGAACTATTGACGTCAACGATTGCAGCATTTAAGATATGTTTTATTACTATCAGAAATATATTTCCGGAATAAGGTATACCAATTATGGAAATGTATTTCCAGAACTTTGACACATAGTTCCGGAAATACATTGCCAGAATAGGTATACGTTATTCCAGAAATACATTTCCGGTACTATTTTATTTTGTTTTATCTCACCGCAACTTCATTTCTTTTCTAATTTTGTTTTTTTTTATATGTGAACATGAAATATCATGTTAGTAAGATGCTGAAGAGATGAATATACCAATTGATGGGGAGGAAAATAAGATTGTTGATTGTAGTGATGCATTCAACACTACGAGGTATTAAATGATCAATTGATTTTGTTAAGTTATAACCATATATGACCGTGAAAATCTAATTTTGTATTTATATTTTTAGGTTTTTCCTTCCCGAGATGCTATGTTGAATTGGGCCAGGCATGTTCCGAAAGAGAATGGATTTGTCCTTTTTATATTTAGGTCATAAACAGATACAAGACGTAATAATGGGAAGACATTCATAATTCTGACTTGTGAAAGAAGTGGAAAATACAAGAATGCATCATCAAATAGAGTGACTGGTACAAAAAAATGTGAGTGTCCCTTCAAGTTAAGAGGAATAGCTTTAAAAAAGGCTGGAGGATGGATTCTTAAGGTAATGTGTGGCTGTCACAACCATGACTTAGTAGAAACATTGGTGGGTCATTCATATGCTAGTCGACTAAGTGTTGAAGAGAAGTCTTTGGCTGGTGATATGACAAAGAACATGGTGAAGCCAAGAAGCATACTACTTACATTGAAGGATCATAACATGCATAATGTCACTACTATTAAGCACATTTACAATGCTCGACAAGCCTATCGATCCTCTCAGAGAGGTCATAGGACAGAAATGCAACACTTACTAAAATTATTGGAACATAATAAGTATGTGTACTGGTATAGAAAGGTGGATGGAACCAATGTTATTAGAGAAATATTTTGGGCACATCCAGACTCCATTAAACTTCTTGGTACTTTCCACATTATTTTGCTCATTGATAGTACTTATAAAACTAACAGATATCGGTTGCCACTACTTGAGATTGTTGGTGTCACTTCAACAGAGTTAACATTCTCTATGGCATTTGCTTATTTGGAGTCTGAACGAGTTGATAATATCACTTGGGCACTACAGAAGTTAAGAGGATTGATTATCAATGATGATGAGATACCCCAAGCGATTATAATTGATAGAGATATTGCTTTGATGAACGCAGTGCAAGTGGTCTTTCCAAGCTCTTCAAATTTGTTATGTCATTTTCATATAAACAAAAATGTAAGGCTAAATGCAAGTTGATAGTTCATCCAAAGGAAAAATGGGACCTAGTAATGGATGCTTGGGCAGATGTTATGAATTCTCCTAATGAAGGTGAGTATATGCATCGCCTGACATTATTTGAGAAGGTTTGCTCAAGTTTTCCTATTTTTGGGGATTATGTGAAAAGTACATGGCTAATTCCACACAAGGAAAAATTTGTCACCACATGGGTAGATAAAGTGATGCATTTGGGTAACACAACAACCAATAGGTATGCTCGAACTTATATTTTAATAATTTATCATGAAAATATATTATAATTATTATTCTAATTATTAATTATCATTATTATTATTATTATTATTATTATTATTATTATTATTATTATTGTTGTTGTTGTTGTTGTTGTTGTTGTTGTTGTTGTTGTTGTTGTTGTTGTTGTTGTTGTTATTACTATTATGTCAATATTATTATGTTAATTATTATTATTATGGTACTTACTACGTTAATTACTGTTGTTATTATAAATATCATTATATTTTAATAATTTATCATTGAAACTATTATAATTATTATTCTTATTGTTTATTTTATTATCCATATTAGTATTCTAATTCTTGTTTTTGTTTTCAAAATTGTTATGTTCAATTTATTATTATTATTATTATTATTATTATTATTATTATTATTATTATTATTATTATTATTATTATTATGTGTTACTTGATAGGGTTGAGTCATCACATTGGAGGTTCAAGAGACTGATTCAAGATAGTAGGGGAGATCTGCATAACTGTTTAGATGCTATGAGTAACATGATTACATTGCAACACACAAAGATTAAGGCATCATTTGAGAAAAGCATAAATGTGGTGGAACATAGGGATAATACTTCATTTTACATCAGGTTACAATGATTTGTATCAAGGAATGCATTGAATCATATAGCTTACGAGTATGATCGAGTTAAGGATGTTGGTATTGTAATATCCTTATTTTATTTTACTGTTTGTAAATACTTTTCCATAGATATATGAGAAATTATGTATTGTATTTTATAGAAACTTTCCGTACATATTTTCATAATAAAATTTATATAGTTCTATTCAGAAAAATTTTATAAATCTTTTGATATCTTTGTTTTTGTTTGAATTGCTTGTTTACTAGACAGTTGTGTTAGATAGCTGTCCAGGATAAATTTTCCGGTGTAACATTTTGGACTAGACTGTAATCTATTCTATTCAGAAATTTTTTCTAAATCTTTTGATATCTTTGTTTTTTGTTTGAATTGCTTGTTGACTGGACAGTTGTGTCTGATAGCTATCCAGGATAAATTTTCCGATTTAACATTTTGGATTAGACTGTAATCTATTCTATTTAGAAAAATTTTCTAAATCTTTTGATATCTTTGTTTTTTGTTTGAATTGCTTGTTGACTGGAAAGTTGTGTCAGATAGCTGTCCAAGATAAATTTTCCGATGTAACATTTTGGACTAGACTGTAATCTAATAAAAAGGCAATTAAATATATATTTAAAATATATACAGTTGAGAAATTAAAATGTTAATTTCAAATTATTAGAATTTTCTGAGAGTTAGAACTCTGAGAAATTATTACGATAAAATTCTAAGGTAGAAAATTAAGATAAAATTTGTATAACATCTAGGGAATTATCTATTAATTATAACATACTTAGAATAATTATTAAAATTATTTAACTAAGAAAAATAAAAATAAAAGTATTAGCCAATCAAAATGTGACAACTCAATATTTCTAATGTGATTAAATTAAGCTAATTAGACATTGATTAAGAGATAATTAAGACACTACCCCAAGGTTTTTGATAGTGAGGAATTCAATGGTGGTGTTAGTTTCTTAAAATTCTAATTAGATTGAAAGAAAATTTAAAAGCTCTACAACTTTCTAGAAAAATCTACAATTACCTTCAATCTTTGACCAAGTAAAAAGCAATTAGTTACTCACCTATGTAAGTGATTTTGGCCGTCCAAGTGGCTGTGATTCTTGGCCAAATTTGACTGCCCTTGGACCAGGCAGCAGCTGGTCGTATTTAACCAATTGGGTGGAGATAATTTTTTTAAAACGTGAGAAACCAAAGGCAAGAGAAAAAGTCCCAAAAACCTAGCTTTTCTAACACCCAACCCGTGAGTTTTGTGCAGCTGCCCCCTCCATTAAATCTTCATCTTTTCTTCTAAAACCAAGAGAGGAACCAACCTAAACCTCACAAGCTTTAATATAGCTTTGGCCAAAAGAGAAGAAATTGGAAGAAAAACCTTAAAATTTCAAGAAGACAAGGGAGAAAGGGAGAAAAGGAATTCAAGGATTCTTCATCAAATTAAGGATTTAAGGTAAGGATCTTGGCATTTAATTTCAATTTAAACAACTTGGAATTAAGAAAAACATGTCTTGAAGGTTAGATTTGAAATTTGATCAAGAACCATGACAAGATGAAATTAATTTAGGGTTTTTATATAATTGATGTTTGAAGTTTGAATTATGTGTTTGAATCCATGTTTTGGTGATTTCATGATGTGGTAATGGATTGAAATTTGCTTGATTGGTTTGTTTTTGACTTGAAATTGCTTGGTTGATTTTGAAGAATTGTTGAAAAAAATGTTGGATGTCATTCACGGCCATGGAGGAATTAAAAGGGTACCATGTGAAAATTTGTTTAAAAACCAAGGGCAAAATAGTCATTTCACATGTAGGGACATAATTGGAATTTTATAAAAAGTTTAAGGGTAAATTTGTAAATTATAAAAATATTAAGGGGTAAAATGGTAATTTTATAGGTTCTAGAAAGTTTAGGGGTAAAATAGGAATTTTATAAAAAGATCAAGAGCAATTTCGAAAATAATGGAAAAGTATAAGGGTAAAATGGTAATTTCACATATTCTAGAAAGTTTAGGGATAATGTTGGAATTTTGAGAAAAGATCAAGGGCAAAATTGGAATAATAGAAAAAAGTAAGGGCAATTTGGTAATTTTACCCTTGAGGACAAAATTGGAATTTTTTGAAAAAGAGCAAGGGTAGTTTAGTAAATTTTTATAGTAATGACCTAATTGGTATTTTAGTAAAATACTAATGTTATAATGTTAATTGTTGAATGTTTATATTTCTTTATGTGATTGTTTAATGTTAATTTATACTTATGATCATTATCACATGGCATAAACATGCATGAGTCTTTTTGGAGGTTTTACAAAGATTCAAGTGAAAAAAATGATTGATGTTGGCTAACCGGGACTGCGGCAGTCATGAAAAGAAATGAAAAAAAATGAAAAGAAAGAAAAGAAAGAATAAATGTTGACTAATGGAGACTGCAGTAGTCATGAGAATTGAATCTTTGGGGGAGCAGAGTAAGTCAGACAGGACTGTATAGTATGTGATTATATAGTCTGTGGGGTGAAGGATATTGGCAATTCCACATGTGGCTGGAAACTGGACTCAGTTGTGGTCGTGGTGGCCTTCCTGGGTATCCTAATCTCCTAATTCTGTCTAGTTTATTCGCGTTTAGTAGGGGCTGATAGTTGAATTGCAGTGCGTAATGGTAGGCCAGTTTCTTACTAAACACTCAAAGGGGAAGTCTCCATGGAGCAGGGTCAAAATGATTTTGTGTCAAAACTGCATTTTCATAAATCATACTGCATTTGATTTATTTATGTGATTTATTAATTGTTATATGAAATGAACATGGTTGATATTGTTTTAATTGTATGAGAAATTAAATGCCTGATTTGGTAAAAATTTTGTCCGTAGATTCTAGGAAAATGTAAATGCAGGTGAACTGGAAGAATAATTAGAAGAAAAAGATGCAGAGATTCGCCAGGGCTATAGGATTGGAAAATATTTTGGGTAGACAATACTTGTAATACTTAGACTTATTTGCAAAAATGTTTCTGGAAAATTTTAATGATGTAAATTTTGAATATATTTTGGATTTTAATATAATGTATTATAAATTATTATATATATAAATATATATATTTTATTAAAAAGGGGGTTACAGTATTGATAGTTCTATATGTGGCTGCACAATTAGAATTACACATGGTCTACCTTGTGCATGTGAACTTGCAAGGTACAGTACAATGTGTCACTCAATTCCCTTATATACAATTCATGCTCATTGGAAGAGGTTAAAGATTAGTGACCAAGGAAAAATAATGAAGGGTTTGAGTTACCATTGCAACCTTATATAGATGCTTTGATAAAGCAATATGAAGAGTTTGATTATCATTAATTTTCTTATTTTAATCTATATGTTTAAATATTCATTTATCTATTTTATTTTCTTTAATTAATATTATTCACTTATTTCCTTTACGATGGAAAAAATATTTTTTTAAAGAAAAACTAATAATTATAAAATGATATTTAAAATATTTTTTAATACGATTTTACTTTTTGTGATGTTTTATGATTATAATTATTTTTATAAAAGATCTTTGAATGCGTCTCAATTTAATTACTATAGTATTTTTAATCAATATTATTTATTTATCAATTTTTTATATTAATTAATGTACAAGTAACATGTCTGAGTTTGAACATTTAGGTACCAACAGGAAAGGACATGAGTATTAAAGTTACTATCCAACGAGTATGGGTCCAAATATGGAGAGTTTTTAAAAGTGTCAGTATGGGGACAGGTACTATAGTATCCTAACCAGACCTTACTTATTGTCATCCTTATCAACATATATGTCATGCATGGCACGCATTGCTTGAATTTGGATTTTAATTTAAAAATATATAGTTAAAAATGTCATTTCATAAAAAAATCATTTTTTTATTGTAACTACAGACTTTTACTTTAGATTGATTGAAATATTATTTCACAATAATTATTTAAATTACTATGTTACCTAACACAACTAATTTTTATTTCTCTCATTTACTGTATTTTAAAATTATAGTCTACCATATATATAATCAAACTATATATCTATCTATCATGTACACCAATAATTAATAATTAAAAATTTTATACTTTAATTATAAATAATTTTTAATATAAATTTAAAAAACTATCTATATTTTTAAAATATTTTATTAAAATGTTTATAAACAATATTTATCCCGTGCATGGCACAGGTAACCCACTCTAGTTCATATTCATATCATATAAAATTGTGAATATTTCACATGGAATCCATGTGGCGCTTCAAGAGAAGCTTTCAAGGTCTGGAGTACACATGTCAACTACATAGAGGTTTGGATGACACGTGTCATAACATGCTGCTTCGTAAAATTTGGTTTGGTTACATACCATATTTATTGTCATTATTGAGATTTAAATACTATATTGGAATTTGAAAATCTTTTATTATATGTGGATATTTAAACACATTAATATTTATATTCTTTATTGTAATTTTACTTAATTTTCAAAAATAATTTATTTAAGAAAATAATTTATGCTAATAATGGATTTTGTATAAAATGCATTTTATTTGATACTTTCATATAAATTGTTATGTATAATTTTTAAATTTATTTGTTAGTATAATTTTTATAAATTAATTTACAAAATTACTTTTTCTTTTTAAATTTCATATTAGTTTCATTTTTCTCAAGACTATTATTGACAAGTAATTTTTTTTATAGTTGAAGTAATTCAATTGTCATTAATTTATTTAAATATATATCTTTATATTTAGCATTAATTAAAAATTTGAGTATTAATAAAATATTTAAAAATTAAAAGATCTTTGATTGAATATTAATCAATTAAAAAATTATTGTATTATTTTTTCATGTAGAAAAATTCAGGTTTAACTATTTTTCTCATTAATTATAATTATATTATAATCAATTCTATGTTTAATCAAATTCAAATTTAAAGATTTTATTTTTCAAATAAAAGTAGCAATAATAATTGGTTATAAAAAAATGTATTTTCGAAGCATGACTACCATATTTATTATTTTCCCTCTAAAAATGCTTGTTTCATTATTATCTTTTCAGTAATTAATAGAAGAATATTGTAATAAATTATTAATTTTATATCATATCAAAATATGTTCAGGAGAAATAATAATAATAATAATCTTTTACAAAGATTTTATCATATTCATTCTTTTTTCTTTGAAAATATTTTTCTTTTATTATATTTTCAGTAATTGATAAAAAAAAATACTTTAATAAATTAAAAATTTACTCATAATTGAAGATTATGATCATGACAAAATATTACATAATGCAATCAAAACTTTCCTATATTTTAATTTTTTGAAATGATATCCATAATAAATAATTACTTAAATATAAGGCAAAAAAATTAATACAACATAAATAATGATAGTGATGTAATAATTTATTCATTATTATATTTGCAATGTATATTTATTTGAGCATAATTAAATCATTAAATTAAATTTGAAAAATATTTTTATTCATTAATGACTAATATTATAATAAAATAATTTTTATATTAATAATTTTCTTTCTATATTAGCCTATTAATAAAATTTTATTTTACATAAAGTAAAATATGGTTTTAATATTTAATTTTTAATGAAATAGTTAATTAGTTATATTTGATTAATAATCGTTACATTAGGAAATACTACAATTTTTTAAATATTCAAGAATAAAACCACTATATGACCAAGTAATCAAATTGACATGCTAATAAATTGTACGGCTTTAAGTATAAACGAGTGTTTTAGCCCGTGTGTTGCATGAACTTATTAAAATTTTACTACCTTATTTATATAGTCAATAGAAAGAAATTTGAAAAAAAAAACAAAGAATTATATACCACATTGAAAGAAATTTTAAAAAATAGATAATTATAAAAGAAATTAGAAACTATAAAATTAAAAAAAAAAAAAAAGATAAGGGAAGATGTAACAATGTAACTTTAATTTTTTTTAATATTAACTTTGAAAATTGAAAAGTAAATTGAATTAAGGATTTAGAATTATTGACTAAAGAGAGAAATATTTGGAATTAAAAAATAGTGTTAGAAAATATGATAAAAGAAATATTAAAAAAAAAACAATAGATTAGAGGGTATCAAATTTGAAAAAAAAAATTATATAGCACATTGAAAGAAATTTTGAAAAAGAGATAATTATAAAAGAATTAGAAACTATAATTTTTTTAAAAGAAAAAAAATAAGGAAAGATGTTATGATGTAACTTCAATTTTTTTAATATTAAATTTAAAAATTGAAAAGTAAATTGAATCAAGGATTTGGAATTATTGATGAAAGAGAGAAATCTTCGGAATTAAAAAATAGAGTTAAAAAACTGATAAAAAATATTTAAAAAATATAGTATCAAATAAAGAAGTGAATGAAGGTAGTTATAGAAATATTGTGAATGTGGGATAGTTACAAAAATTGATAAGAGAAATTTTAGGAAAAGTAGAAGAACCAGATGCATGTTAGGAGAGTGAACTACACCACTCCATGAGAGGAGAGTATTCAAATAAGATAAGAGTCAATGTGAAAGAGAGTGAGAAGATTGAAGCAAAGAGAGGAGAGGATCTCTTAGTCATTTTTATATATATAAGGAGATTAATGCCTAATTAAAGATCATATATTAGGATTTTTTTTAGTAAAGAGATGAAAACAAAATTGGGTTACTCTCAAATCAAGATAAACATCGAGTTATATTATAAAGAATATGGCTAAATTATTATTTTGGTCCCTTATCTTTATTTTAGGTTACAATTTGGTCTTTTATTTTTTAAAAGTTGCAAAATGGTCCCTTAAGTAATTTTTTATAGCATGTTTATCCCAAAAAAAATAAAAAATACATTACTTTAGAGATAAACATGTTATAAAAAAATTACTTAAGGGACCATTATGCAACTTTTAAAAAATAAAGGACCGAATTGCAACTTAAAATAAAGATAAGGGACCATTGTGCAACTTTTAAAAAATAAAGGACCAAATTACAACCTAAAATAAAGATAAGGGACCAAAAGAATAATTTAGCCAAAGAATTGAGCAAGGCCAAATTCTTTAATCTCTTGCACAAGAAAAGTAAAAGAAAACAGAAAAATGTGAAAAAGAAAACTACTTATCAACATAAGAAAAAAAAGTGGTAAAAAAAACAAGAAGAAGATTAAAGAACATCAACTTTTTATTATTATTTTAATTTTAGCATGAAACTTAAGTTAAAGATCCTATAAAATTAATTGGTCATTTGTTTTAGTGATGTTTTCTTTTTCTTTATTAGTCTTCTAAAATAGAATTAAATTTTTAAATGATAAAATCAATTATTAAAATATTTAAAATATTTTTTATTATTCATATCTATTACTAAAATTGTGTGTAAATATATTTATAAAATTAATAGTTTTAAAAGATAATTTATTTTAATTAGAATGATATGAGACATATGTGTGTAAATATTTTAAATTATTTAATTGTATTTTGTTGAACAAAAATTTAAAATAGACTATTAATTTTGACGTAAACTAGATTTTGACCCGTGCAATGCACGGGGTAAACAAAGTTTGTGTGCAAATGAGTCTTAATTTTTGTATTGGAAAATAATTAAAAATTATGACTGCTATAGAATATGCAAACATTAACATTGTTTCATTGTTTTTCCATAAAATAAATTAAAAAATAAGTGAATGTATCAAAAAACATTGAATTATTTCATCTTATTCCATTACATAATTGATATAAAATATCTAGAAATTAAATACAAACTATAATACATGCAATAAGTCTTTGGTAGCAATAATGTATTTGATATTCCTGTATTAAAAAATAATATGAATTAGTGAGAAGAATTTGATATTTTAAAGCATGAGACAATTTAATATTTTAAAACTAAACAAATAAGAAACATATAATGTTTATCCAACATTACCTAAGTCAAATTGTAACACCTTAAAAATTTGCAACTAAGGATATAGTAGTTATTGTGTTAGTGTATATTGTGATAGCTAAATAGATATTGAAATTAATTACAATTGAAAATTTAATCTAGCAGATTAAGAAAGATCTAAAAACTTTGTATAATTTTAGGAGGCAAACAAAAAATATATAAAATTTACGAATCCAAAAACAGCTTTGGGAAACACGTGGTGAAATAAGGTTGCTTATCAAGCATTGGATGACACGTGTCATCATTTCATGCTTTGGAATTGTTTGGTTTGATTATGAATCAAATTCAAATTTAAATACATTTAAGTTTCATTAATAGTAATAATAAATGAATAATCAATCAACAATATTAGTCTAAGATTGCATCTCTATTAAATTATTGATTGACATCAATCTAAGATTTAATTGATGATTAATTTAAAATGATTATTTAAGAAAATAATTTAATATGAAATTTATTTATGAAAATAATTTAATATGGCACTTATTTATTGAAATAAATTAATATTAAAATTAAAATTATTATTATTAAAATTACTATTAATAAATTTACATATCAATATGTACATACTAAAGTAGCATATACTAATAAAAAAAATATATTAAAGTAGCATATCATTAGTACGGGATCAACTTTCATTTTACTCAATATATATAAAATTTACGAATCTAAAAACAGCTTCGGAAAACACGTGGCGAAATAAGGTTGCTTCTCAAGCATTGGATGACACATGTCATCATTTCATACTTCGGAATTGTTTGGTTCGGTTATGAATCAAATTCAAATTTAAATACATTTAAGTCTCATTAATAGTAATAATAAATGAATAATCAATCAACAATATCAGTCTAAGATTGCATCTCTATTAAATTATTGATTGACATCAATCTAAGATTTAATTGATGATTAATTTAAAATGAATGATTATTTACGAAAATAAGAATTTTATTTAGGAAAATAATTTAATATGAAATTTATTTATGAAAATAATTTAATATGACACTTATTTATTGAAATAAATTAATATTAATATTAAAATTATTATTATTAAAATTACTATTAATAAATTTACATATCAATATGTACATACTAAAGTAGCATATACTAATAAAAAAAAATTAAAGTAGCATATCATTAGTACGGGATCAGCTTTCATTTTACTAAAATCATACATTAATTATAATAAAAGAATAAAATTAAAAATAAACCTTTTTTTATTTACAAGTATAGGACTAGATTTAGGGTGAATATGTCTGTGCCAAATATTTCCCATACATGTGGGATTTATTAAGTTAATGTTTTTTTATAACTCCCGTAATCTTATTTATAAATATGATAATATAATAAAAAAAATTTTATAATTCCCGTAATCTTATTTATAAATATGATAATATGTTAATGTTTATTTTATAATTATAATTATTAATTCATAAAAAATATATAATTGCATTAATTAAGGTAATTATAATCAGTACAATATTTATGATTTCAATCTTCAAATTGGTTAATTGAAATTAATTTATAACATATTTAAATAAGGAAATCATGCAATATTGTTAATGAATATTTGAATTATATATATATATATATATATATATATATATATATATATGTGTGTGTGTGTGTGTGTGTGTGTGTGTGTGTGTGTGTGTGTGTGTGTGTGTGTGTGTGTGTGTGTGTGTGTGTGGATGACAATTTCATATTATCAAGTCTTTTCATTTCCCATATGCGGTAACTCTTTCTTTTCTAACACACTTCATTTCCTCTCTTTCTTTTTTTTTATATTCTCATCATAATTGTTCTAAATTGACTTTCTTGCTTTATTCATGACTTGATTTGTGTTTTTCCTATAACTTTTTTTTAGAGTTAGTACTTGATAATCCTTATGTTCATGTAATTGAAATCCTATTTTTTAAATTAGGATGAATTTTGCACATTGAGAATCAGGTGGCTTCTTCAAAATTTGATACATGATGCATGTCAGCTAATGGACTTAAACAGATTGTTCGTACTAAGGTCGTCGTTGGTGGGAGTAGCAGTTATATAGACAAATGTCTTCTAATAAATTTTGCAAAGTAATCAAGCAAGAGGACAATCAGTATTAGAGATATTTCTGAATTTATTTGTGAATGTAGATTGTTATTTTAATGATATAATTTTTTACTTTATTGTTATTTTTAATTTTAAATTCATTTTTACTTTAATTTTAATATCAGTTCTCCTATCTAATAATTTTTAATTTTATTAATTTATTGTTACAATTTTTTTGGAGTTATTGTTATTTGTTGCAATTTAATTAATATTTATTAAAAGTTTAAAATCGTACATTAATTATAGTATTTTAACTATCAACAATGATAATGAATTAATTGAAAGAGATACTCAGAGATATTTATGTAGGTAATTATCCTTCTTTTATGTTTTGTTTTTTTTTTATCATTTTTCAATATTATAATAATATAAGATAAACAAGATAAACATCTACATCATGGAAAAATAATAAAGAAAACTAAAATGTTTAAAAAAGAAATTTTTAAATTTAAAAGATAAAATCAAAAACAATAAAAGAGGTATGATATTTGTAATAAAAAAATATATGAAATAAAAGAATTAGGTTTAAAATTTTTATTTCTAAGAAATACACGGAGAGAGTAAATAAATATAAAAATATAAAAGAATGCTTAGATTATTTTGATAGACACTGGAATGATTATGTAAAATGTAAAATGTAAAAATGATAAATTGTTAGCTAAAATTAATATATATATATATATATATATATATATATATATATATATATATATATATATAACTCTACAATACGATGAAAGAAAAAAAGATTGTACTAAGAAATCATTTTTTATATTAATACTAGGTTTGTTTGTTTGGAAAAGAAATAATGTATTGTCTTTCAAATATACAAACATAATTTAAATTAAAAAAAAACTTTCGAGATTTATTTTCACCAAATGTATCTAGCTCATATATCTTTATCTCACAAAAAATGTATAATTATAGGTATTAATTAATTATAAAATATTTAATTACGATAATTAATCATAATTTAAACATTATAACCCAATTGATAATAATATTATATATTTTGCTTTAAATTAATTAATAGCACTAATATAAATTTTGATTCAATTTGTAGCAAATTTAAATTTAAATTAAGATATCTCACAAGCTCTATTTTAGACAAATGCATCTCAGAAAAAATTTCTCATAGAAATAAAAATATTTTTCTATTTTTAATTCATGAAAAATACACAATTAAAGTAATTGTAATTAATACTATGATTTTATTATTTTGAACGTTGAAATTGATAAAGCAAATATATTCTGATTTAAATTATGATAATTGAGGTGATTACTTATTAAGGTTATTATTTAATATGAAATATTTAATTATAATAATTAAGATTCATTATTGTATTATCAATTCTATAATAATGGAAGGAATCTAATTCTGTTGCTGTAAAAAAAAAAAATCATCATTTAAACATTAGGCTTAAATGCAATTTTGGTCCCCCTATTTTGCACAATCTGCAATTTTAGTCCCCCTATTTTAAAATAAAGACATTTAGTCCCTCTATTTTGCACAATCCGCAATTTTGGTCCCTCTATTTTAAAATAGAGACATTTAGTCCCCCAATTTTGTAAAATCTGTAATTTTGGTCCCTCTATTTTAAAATAGAGACATTTAGTCCCCAATTTTGTAAAATCCGTAATTTTGGTCCTTCCATCAAATTGAAAGCATTGACCGTTAAGATATTAACGTCAACCTTGACGTGACCCAAATATAGTGATGTGATACAAATTTATTTGTTTAGTTTTTAATTATTCTAAATGCTTAGTAGAATAATTGATGAAAATATATTTTAAAAAAAGGTAAAATCATTTATTTTAATGGCCGAGAGTAGTTGTAAGTCCTAATATGAAAGTCACGAGTCTTTTAAAACTCTCTCTATGATTAATTGAACTTTATTGAAAATCATCAATTTTTGTGGATTTCACCTCTAAATTATGATAGAATCATTAAATGAGAAATAGGAACCACAAAAAAAATGGTAATTTCCAATAAATCTCAATTAATCATAGAGAGAGTGTTAGAAATAGAGTGTGAGAGAAGGTGTCGCTAACATTCCTTTTACACTAATTAATCATCATTTAAACATTCTAATTGATAATACAACTATATATTCAAATTTAAATTAATTACACAATATGAGAGTCATAAGGTCATTTGGTGATTGGGGAGATGGACATAAGGGTTGGAGTGATAAAGAGGTCATGTGTACGAATTCCTTCACTAACATAACATACTAACTACTAATATTTTCCTATAAAAAATTACACTAATGTTTATTTTGATTCAAAAATTTATAACAAATTTAAATTTATATTAAGAAATCTTATGAGATTTATTTAGACAAATGCATTTCTAAAATTATTTCTCATGAAAATATAAATAATTCTTCACATTTGTAATTCAAGAAAAATACACAATTATATTAATTAAAGTAATCATAATAAATGTGATTTTTTTCTTAATGGTGTGTCATTTTATTATTAGTTGTGTCATGTAATAATACATTTAGTGTGTATCTACTAAGTTTTACTTTTCATGCGGATGATTAACAATTGAATCCAAACTAGGATGCTTAAAATAAATGACTTAATTAGTTTCTATACATAAAGATGACAATATTACATCAAAAACTAAACCAACTCAAAATCAATTTTTTTACTGTTTTAATTATTAGCCAAAACAAATAAGATTAATAAGATTATTATATAGGTACTATTATATTTAATGTTAGTAATTTTTTCCTTTATGATGAAACATATTTCCTTTAAACAAAAACTAATAATTAAACATGTAATATAATATACTTTTTATTATTAATATTCTTATTAAAATTATGTATATATCTATGTTATATAAAAATGTAAATATGTTTATAAAGATAATATTTTTTAAATAAACCTTCCTATAAATTAAAATAATAAAAGATATATATATATATATATATATGTGTGTGTGTGTGTGTGTGTGTGTGTGTGTGTGTGTGTGTGTGTGTGTGTGTGAATATAAATTATTTTAATATATCTCAATATTCATAACTATGTTAATATATTTTTAATACTTATATACATATCTACTAATATATACTTATATAAAATTTAAAAATGATTAAGAAATATATTAAAAAAAAATGTACGTTGTAAATTCAACACCCGTGTAGGGCACAGGTTATTATACTAGTTTCAGTAAAATTCTAATTAAACTAAAATTTAATTACACTGTGCATAATTACACTGCGTAAATTTATACTATGTAGAGATAATTTGATTACACGTTTTCCTAAGATAATTATTCAAAATGAAAATTTAATTCAATTGATTAAGAAAAATTTATTTATATGCATGTTATTTTATGTGACAAGTTTAATAAAAAAAATGGACTTAATTAGAATCTAATTTTTACACTATGTAAAATTGTACTGTGCAAGACTACACTGTATAATTTCACACTGTGAAAATTAACACTGAGTGAGATTAATTTGAATTACACATTATCCTAAATAATTAGCACAATGATCTATGTTAATTAGCTATAAATTAACTACTTTTAATAAAAGCAAAATTTCCATTTGCACCTTAATCCTACTTTAACCAATTATAGAAATTTTTTGAGTAAATTACACGGACCCCCCCTGAGGTTTGCCCTAATTACACCCTATATCCCTCCATTTTTGAATCCTACAGAAACCCCTCCTAATTTTTGGACTTTCGTTACACTGACCCCCATCTCTTAGGTTTGAAAAATCTTACATTGACCCTCCCTTAGGGGTACTCAAAGTAATGTAAAAAAATGGAGGGATACTAAGTGTAATAAGAGTAAACCTTAGGGGGGTCAGTGTAATTAACTCTCTATTTTTTTTTCAAAAAGAAAAAATGCCCCAAAATGGGAGTGAGCTGCACGGCCAGCTCTCCTTGCCCTTACATCATCCATCAATTGTGACACAAAGCTTGGATAACCATTTTACAATTAGCAAAACAACTTCTTAAACACTCTAGATCAATTTTAAGAGCACAAAAACAAGTGCTGCTGGGTTCTTTTCTCTGCTGGCCGAAACTGAGTAAGAGTGGGAGAGCACATCTTCTCATTGTTCTTGCAAACCACACATCGATTCTCTTCCTCTTAAGCTCAAAGAGCTTGGTTCGTGCATCTTGTGGCAATTTGTGTTCATAGCTTGAGGTATGGAGGGGTCCTTTTGCTCTACTCTAAGTCTTTTGCTTGTTCATGGAGCTTTCTCCATATATGGCCTTATGTAGTGCCATTCCTCTAGGATCTATTCTCTAGCTTGATTTTTGCCTATTTTCTCTTATATGGCTGCAGCTGCATTGCTTTTATTAAAAAAAAAAAAAATTCGTGCACCTTCTTTATGAGCTGAGACCATTTCTTAGTAAATTCATGTCTCTAGAACCAATGATGAATTTTCCAGATTTTTCTGGGCACTGTAGCTATTTATAGTTTATTTATTTTCAAAGTATGTCAGATCTTGCCTAAGCACTGTTTTATTCTTTTAAAATTTTTGGTGTAACCTTTTGGAAAAATGGAACCATACATTTGCTCTACCACTTATAGGGTGCATCTATGATTTTTATCGGAATTTTATGAACCTTGAAAATATTTTAAATTATTTAGTTTTCAAAATTTCTAAAATCTGTTCGGCAGTGTTTTTAAATAGGTAAAAATATTTTTTCGTGAGAAATAAAAATGAGAAAAAATTATATGACTCAACTTGTAGAGTGTCCTGTAATTTTCTCGAATCTGTAAAAGGTGATTTATTTTTATTTGTAAATTCTTAGTGATAACTCTGTTTTCTGCCAACAGAGATAAATAATTATAAAAAAGGTATTTTTAGTGAGAAATAAATTCTGGGAAAATTATATTTGGTAACTTAAACATGGTGGACTGTCTCTGTAAATTTTCACGAATTTCTAATGAATGTAATATTTTTGATAAATTACAGACCCTGCTGCCCTGAAATCTGCACACAGTAATAATTAAATTAAAAACCATATTTTTAGAGTGAGATTTAAGGAGCTGAATTTATTCTTAGTTATGTGTATGAAGAGAAGTGTGCCTGCAAAATTTAGTGTTATTATGAGTTAGAATGATATGCGAAATAATTATTGAGTTGTAGAATTCAACACTTATGAATAATGGAATTTTGGTTTAAATTAATTGCTTTTATTGAATTATTGATTTTTATGGATTATTTTTATGGATTATGGTTGAGTGGTTCTACCCTAGAGGGAGACCCCTGTACTTTATTATGCATTATTGGATTATCTATGAGTTAATTGCCCTTTTAATTGTCCTTATTTGTATTATTATTGATTGAATTGGAGACCGAGAGGAATTGTGATCCTTGGGCAAATTTGTGTGCTAGAAAACTTGATTGCATGTGTGCTTGTGTATTGATTTGGCATTGTTTGGATGATTAAGGATCATGGAATCCTTGAGGTGGGACAAATGGACTCAAAACACGAGTGCATTTGTGGTAACTAGAACTTTGTTCTAGTGTTAATTAAATGTACACTGTAACAAATAGTGAATAAATACTTAAAAAGATTGTGAACCTCCTAATTAAATGGACTTAGTAAATATAGGACCTTTGTACATTGGAGAATGCTCTTGAGATTGAACTTAGAATGAAACACTAGGACCTTTGTTTTGGAGGATATGGACTATGGAACCAAAATTTATCATAAAACTTGAGAGGGTAAGGAATTACATAAGACTTGAGAACATACGACTTAAGAAGACATGGGATGATTCATGAACTGGGCTCATGAAGTGTGTGAGAGTGCTTGAGGCACTTTCTGTGTGGATTGTGATGTGTTGCATGAGTAGTTGTGGTTAGTACGATTTTGAGAGGGAGAGGAAACATTCTTCCTTTCTCTTGATGCACGAGGATCGTGGTGAATGCGTTATGTTCATGGTGTCGCACGTAGAGATGACATGCATTTCGAGGAAATACAAGTGAGTTGTGAAAGTGAGTCATGTGGGGATTTCCAACTGTAAGGGGATGTTGTGTCTCGAGGGGGACGATGTGTCTCTTAGATGGGGTTAGTATAGAATGACCACCTAGAGTGGTGAAGATGTTGATCTTTGAATGACATGTCGTGGAGTCGAAGGTGTGGCCTTGAGCTCATATTGTTGACTAACCGCCTTCAAGTACCGTTGCCAGAGGAATCCCACACAGACCTGTAAAGGACGATCCCTGTGAGGAAATTCGTTGAGGAGTCAGTCCTCAGAGATTGGATGACCACAGAGTGGTACCTAGGAAATGATCGTAGGTGTGATCGACCTTGGGAGTAAGGCACCAAGTTGTGACTATGGGTCACACAGCCTACTTGGTAACCTCGACTAAACACGAGACATTTTCATGTTGGTGAGAGCCCCGTCATTGTACCGTGACGATGGATGTACTCCCAATAGTCATCCAGCTTAAAATGTGCAAGTCCATTGAGTTCTGAAAGTTCCAGTAGCAGCGGGCCTGAAATGTGATGAGTCAAGAAATTAGTTGAAGATATGTGTAGGGTTACAAGTGAGACCATGAGAGAACCACACCGATGTGGTTAGTGTTTTGTGTGTGAACGTAAGGTTGTTTGTTTGTGGCTTTAGAGGAACCAAGGGGCTCACTCCATACACCTTATTTTTCATATGGAAATGAATGATTTCTGTGCAATTGTCGGAGACGGAACGGAATGACTACGACAAGTGCTAAGGATGTGAAATATAGAGAAATACACTAGAAGGGGGTTGAATAGTGTATTTATAATTTCTTTGAAAAACTTTAACTAATGTGAAGATAGTATATCTTTTAGTTTTACAAGAACTTAGTAAAACAGAAGATTATGCTATCGTCCAGCAGTTTAAAAACAACAGTCCAATGAAACTACTCTTCTTGCTTTTCGTTAGAACACACGTAATAGATAATCTTAGATAAAATGTGTAAAGAATCACTTTCGTAGTATGTTGAAGAGATAGTTTAATAGATATGCAAGTAAGCTAGAAAGCGAGAGAATAGAACACTTAGTTTTATACTGGTTCACTAAACTGAGCTACGTCCAGTTCTCCTTCAAAACCTTTTGAAGGGTTCTACTAATCAATATCTGATTACTCTTAAGTATTCTAACCTTGCCACTTCTGGCTACAAGTATTCTCTAGGCCACTCCTGACACACCCTTAATCTCCCCTTGAGATTAAACACAAACCCAAGTATTCTTTAACACTAAGCCACTCCTGGCTTTCCAAACAGAATTGTTTGAGAATAGAAAGTAAGACTAACTCTCACAAAGAGGATATTACAGTAAACACGATTATACAGAATCGCTTAGCAAAGCTAAGAAGAAAGCTCGTTTTTGCTTAAGTATTGATCGTCCAGTCGTTTTGACGGAGATTCAGCTCTTTATAAATTTTTCGTCAGTCTGATACATGAGCTCATTCCTCTATATATAGGCAGCTTGTTGAAGGTATCCATTGAGGGATCTGTTCCTTTTCCAAGAGCGGATCTCTCCATAGCATGTGACCGTTGTCACGTTTTGACTTAGGGTGGAGAGATGAAGTGACAGCCGTACATATAGCGCCTCTCCTACTTGTACTTTTTCTGCAGAGAGAAGCTTCTTCTTTTCCTGTTCAATACTATTCGAAAAATCAAATAGAATGTCATATTAAAATGTGAGAGAATAATCGTTGCATTATATAGAATCATTGAAAACGTATTTCCTTATAATATTATTTTAAGATAGAAACTACAGAGTGGGTTATATAGTCGTTGGACGCTTGCTCTCACAGGAGCATTGGACGCTGCCTGTAGAATTCTTACAAAAACACATTTGGACGCATTCCTTATTAAAGCATAAAGTCCAGGTTTGAGAGATACAATACCATTGCGAAATTGGACGACGTAAGTCCTATAACACTCAAACTAGATCATTAGATACTTCAAAATTTATCCTTTAGTTGTTATCATCAAAATCGAAATTCGAGGGGTTGGACATCGTCCAAGGTCTTAGAACCTAACAATCTCCCCCTTTTTGATGATGACAAATAATGGTAAATTTTGATGTTAACAGACACATAATCATATAAGAATGCAATGAGTCAAGTCAGAGATGATTATGTTATGCCAGTGTATAAATGTGAAATGAAGTACTCCCCCTGAGTTCAACATTTCTTATGCATCTGATAACAGAGAAATATAAAAGGCAAGTATATGTCAGGTATAACAGATATCAGAGTGAAAAAGATATCAAGGATATGGATGCGGAATTTATGAAATAAACACCTCATGTTTTTATAAAGATGCCAATATTTTTATATACAGAGTGTTTAGCTATTTACTTCTATGACATCAAAATTCCAATTTCTCCCCCTTTGTCATTAACAAAAAGGTTTGAAAGATGGAAAAATGATTGGGCCATCATGGTCACCTTATGGCTGTGGAGGTGGTTCTTGTGGTGGTGGTGGTGGTTGTTCTGGTGGCGCTTGTATAGGTGGTGCTGGTTGAGGAGGTTGTGGTTGGACGGGTGGAACTGCATGAGCAACTTGTCCAAGCAAGGTGGCTGCTGTATTTTGAATATGGTTCACAAGCGTCTGGGAGAGACTCATGAACTGTTCAATGATGGCATTCTGCAGCATCAGACGATGTTGATCAGCCTCAGCCTGTTGCCTTTGCTGAAAAGCTTAAAAAGCTGCTTCGGTTTCCAGCTGTTGTTGCCTCAGAGCCTGTTGCACTATCTCGTGAACACGATCTTCTAAGACTCCTTGAGGTTCAGCAAATCGCAAGGGATGGATGCCCCTTGGACTTGAAGATCCGGTGGGAACCAGTTGTCATGTGCCCGAATGTGCTTCAGTAGATGCATCAACAATGGGGAAGCTGGTGAGATCTTCAGCAGTAGGCTTTGCTGCAGTTGCTTCCATTGGCTTGGAGGCTTCAACAACAAGCTCTCTATCATCCTTGGACTTTCCAGATTGGACGGTAGGTTCTTCATGTGACGTGACAAAGTGTTCCACGTCCACTGGTACAGATGAGTCCAGGTCAAGATGAGCTAGCACCTTTGTTACTTTGGCAGATGCTTCATCCAGCTCTGCCTGTGTAGCTTTCGACTTAGCAACCTTATCTTCCTTTTCTATGGTTGCGGTCTCAGCTTCCTCAAGAGCCAGCTGCTCTAGACGAGCTTGTTCTGCTACTGTGGCTTCTTCTGCTTTGTACTCCTCATGCAGAGTTTGGAGTTCCTCCACAAACTCTGTGCGATCCAGTGTTCGAAGATCAAACACTTTGTTGCTTCTGATTTTTGGCAATGTCTTCAGTAACTCCAGATAATCATCTGAATCTTTCAGAAAGCAGACAAAGGTGTTTGAGAAGTGATGAGTCTTTACTGGACGCAGCACCTCAATACCATGAGGGGGGTGAACAAAGTCATCCTTAGAGCTGCCTGAGGAGGAGGCTTTCTGGGAATCATTCCATAGGATCTGGCGCCAAAAGATAATGGAATCAAAGGTTCCGAGTGAATGCGTAAGCTTACCAGTCTTGTCAAATAGATGACCCCAGGTGTGAGAGGATTTTTGCAGGGTTTCAACTTTCTCTTCCCTGCTGGGCATCTCAATGTCGTAGAACTTGTAGCCTTTCTTGCGACCAGCATCATATACAGGTAGTCTAGGACATACCCTGTCTGGTACAAACTTTATTTCTGTGGCGCGGCTTATGTGAAGGTTTGGTGGGTAGGCGATGGCTTGGTTTGGTATATACATTTGTTGCAGAAGTTTTCCAAGTTCATCATAGTCGCCTGGCTGGAAGTTTAGCACTGGGGTTCCAGCTGGTAGAGGCAGGAACTTTGTGATTGGAGTCCAGATTTGAACATTCTTGACCCACCCTGCATCTGGATGTTGCTTCGTTATAGAAGGGTCCAGACTTTCTTTAATGGCCAACTGCAACTCTGTAGCCAGTTCAATATCCTTGTTAACAGGGAACTTCTTGGACGGTGCCTTCATTTTTCTTGGAGCCTTCCCTTTCTGCTCCGCAACCGTCTTGGTGAATCGAGAGGTAACTTCCACCTCTGGTTTTTGTAGATCTTCTGCTGCTGGACGCACTCTTTGCTGAGTTCCAGTTGGACAGGAGTAAGGATGAGGCATGCGTATCAAGTGTGGGTACACTTCTCTCGTCCAATTGGGCAGAGGGTTACTGATGATCACTCCTTTTGGCATAGCAGAATAGGCAGCTGAAAAAACCTGAGTGCAAACATACCTCGTCCACTCTGGTGCTGAGACAGTAGTGAAATGCCACTTCAAAGGCTCTTGTAGAGGCCTCCGGATCACATCACCTTTCTTACAGTAATTCTGGTCATTTCGTGTAAGGAATGCAACCGGGAAACGTTCTCTGTCTTTTTCTTCTTTGGTTTTCTGCTTGGGGGGTATGGTCCATGGGGACCAGGTATCCCTCCACGCATCCCTTGGACGCACAAACTTGGACAGGTCCAAGCGAAGATGTGGATGTTGGGTTGTTGATGTGGATGGAGCACTGGGTGTTGTTGGTAGTAGGGTGCTGGTGGATATGTTGTCAGTGTCTTGAGAGGAAGTTGGTAGAACTGCAATTCTCCTTGGCCTTGCTGCCTGAGTCTTTACTCGTCGTGGCACATTAGAAGGAAAGGAAATTGGTTTTGCAGGTTGTACCTTCTGCTTCTTTTGCTGAGGACCCTCCGTCTCCTCTGCCTTCTTCATGATTTGACCAATTGGGATCTGGGCATCATCATCAGAGTCGTCCAGTAGTTGAAGCTTCCGAACCTTTTGCTTTTCTGGAGCAAGCTTTACTGGTTCTGCCTTTGGACGCTACTCAGCTTGAGCAGGTTTGGACGTATCAGTCCTTGGACGCTTCCCTGCTGGGGACTGAGCAGTGGATGTGTCAGCATGTCTTTTCTTGGTTCTTCTCTCCTTTTCAGCATCTTCCTCATGCTTCTGAGACATTTGTCGTGTGATCTTTCTGCCCTCCTGTTCCTCCATCAGCCTTTTAATCTTTTTGCCAGTACCAAGAAGATCAATCTCTTCTTCATCATTATTAGAGATGATCTTGCTCTGTTCATGTCGTTGCTTGTTGATGGTGTCCTCGTCCAGGTCCCTTAAGACCTTGGCTGTTAGCTTGATCTTCATAGGTTTTATGTTGGACTCACCAAACAGTTGTTGTGTTGCTACCATTGGCCCTTTCTTCATAATAGCTTCGTAAACTTCTTCTTCCAGTTCATCAAAGAAGCGTTGATAGACCTTCTGGTCCCAGAAGATCTTGTTCATCAGGGCGGCGTAGAAAATGTCATCATAGCCACCCACAAATGTCATCATAGCCACCCACAGACTTCATCATTCTCACGATATTGACGTAAATGATGTGAGGGAGATTGAAGGGAATGCCTTCCATAAGATGGAATATCACAAACTTGTGTAAGTCCGTGACTGAGTCCTTAGACCCAGCTTTGTGCAGGATACTCTTGTTGCACACCTGCTGCCAGATTTTTGCTTCCTCACACAGGTTCCTGTACTCAATCTTTATTGAATCGGTGGATTTGGTCTTGCAAAGCACGGTCGCAACGTAATTGCCGTACTGCTTGGCCCAGTCTGTTCTGTACTGGTTCTGCTCCCTAATGCAACCAGTTACCTTTGCAATGGTCTCGGTGGACAGTGTCACCTCTCATCTAAGAACCGTGGCCACGAGCTCCCTTGAGCTCTGGAACTTGGCATTTCTCCAGAACATTTTGATCAACTCAGGGAATATTTTCTGGTTTTCATTGAAGTAGCCTCTGATTCCACACTTCAGAAGGCTCTCGTTCAGGTTCAGTCCCAGCTTCTCAAGCTTTTCGATGTCGAAGAAGTGCTCAATGTGCACTGTAGCAGCTCCTTGGCACACAACTGTGGCTTCAGGGTAAGTGAGGACGTCGAGTTCCGAGTTGCTTGAGTTTGCAGAGTTTGACATGGTAGAAAAGTTTGGATTTTTAGGTTTTCTGATAGGGTTTTGGGTTTCTGAGAGAGAGAGCGTGTGTTTAGGGTGATGATAATCTCAGAGAAGATGGATACGGTGGTGTTTTTCTGTGATGAATTGATAAGTGTATATTTGGGCTTTGTTTGGAGGATATGAAACGGTTTTGGGCTTTTTGAATATTTGAAATGTAAATGACGCCATAAAACCTGCCATGATGAGACGTGCGAAGAATGTGGGTAATTGTGTACGGTTACTAACATTTTGGTGACTCAGCATAGAGTATTAGCTCATACTTACTCTTAAAACGATCCATTTTGATTATTTGAATCAAAAGAAAAGACTAAGATAAGAAAAAGAAAAAAAACATCGTCCACATATTGGACTTAAGTGGAATATATGTAATGCATGTGCATGACTCTAGTGATCCTTGGACGACATGTCCTTTGGACGCTATGGTTTTATTGGACGCATCATGTAGATGTTAATCATTCCTTTACAGAGTCCATGCCAAGTTTGTCCCTCAGAAGGATTAACTTGTCTTCAGTAAGGGGTTTGGTGAATATATCAGCAAGCTGATTATCTGTGGTTACAAAGTGTAATTCCACAGTACCCTTTTGAACATGGTCTCTTATAAAGTGATGTTTAATCTCTATATGTTTGGCCCTTGAATGCAATATGGGATTTTTAGAAAGATTTATGGCAGCTTTACTATCACAGAAGATAGGAATGTTACTCTCATATATGTTGTAGTCCTCAAGTTGATGTTTGATCCACAAGATTTGAGAACAGCATTTTGCAGCTGAAATATACTCTGCTTCAGCAGTGGACAGAGCAATGGTTCCTTGCTTCTTGCATGTCCAGAAGACTAGATTACCACCGATGAAGTGACACCCTCCACTGGTGCTTTTTCTTTCAATTCGATCTCCAGCATAATCAGCATCACAGTATCCTATTAACCTGAAATCTTTCTGCCTTTTGAAATATAACCCAAGGTTAGTGGTTCCAACAAGATATCGAAAGATTCTTTTAACAACAGTTAAGTGAACTTCCCTTGGGTCAAATTGAAATCTGCCACATAAGCATACACTGAACGTGGTGTCAGGTCTGGACACTGTGAGGTATAGGAGTGATCCTATCATACCTCTGTATAGAGTATTATCTACTTTCTTTGAGTTGTCGTCCAGTCCAAGTACTGTTGTTGGATGCATAGGAGTTTTCATTGGTTTTGCATCGTCCAACTTGTACTTCTTTAGCAGCTCTTTGACATACTTAGTCTGATGTATATATATTCCCTTTTCAGTTTGTTTGATTTGGAGTCCAAGGAAGAATTTCAGCTCACCCATCATGCTCATCTCGAACTCTGTTTGCATTAATTTGGCAAAGTCTTCACAGAGAGACTCATTAGTGGCACCAAATATGATATCATCAACATATATTTGTGCAATAATAAAATCAGAAGAGTAGTCTTTGCGAAATAATGTAGTGTCTACTTTTCCTCTTGAAAAACCATTTTCTGACAGAAATGTGCTGAGTTTTTCATACCAAGCTCTAGGGGCTTGTTTCAACCCATATAAGGCTTTGTTAAGTTTAAAAACATGGTTTGGAAAATCATCACTTTCAAATCCTGGGGGTTGTTCCACATAGACTTCTTCCTTTATGAGTCCATTGAGGAATGCACTTTTTACGTCCATTTGATATAGCTTCATATTGCTATGAGCTGCAAATGACAGTAGAATGCGGATTGCCTCCAGACGTGCAACGGGAGCATAAGTTTCAGTATAATCTATACCTTCTTGTTGTGAGTAACCTTTTGCTACCAACCTTGCTTTGTTTCTCACAACATTACCTGCTTCGTCCAGCTTGTTTCTGAACACCCACTTTGCTCCTATAGCTTCTTTGTCGTTGGGGAGTTCTACTAGCTTCCAGACATTGTTCTTTTGAAATTGGTCAAGTTCTTCTTGTATTGCTTTGACCCAGCCTTCATCTTCTAAGGCATCGTCCACAGTCTTAGGTTCTATTTGATATATGAATGATGTGTGACCTTGCTGTCGTTGAAGTGAAGATCTGGTTTTGACTCTATCTTTTGGATCTCCAATGATTTGCTCCTGTGGATGATGTTTCTTCATTTGCCAGTTGCGTCCATTTGGTTCTCTTTGTTCTGCGACTGGACCGTCCAGTGGTGCATTTGACTCTTCAACTGAGACATCATGGTTGGACAAATCTGATGACTTACTTGCATCGTCCAATCTGAGATCTGCAAATGATTTGTCCAGCTCTGATAATTCCTTATCAGGCTTGTTGTCATTAAACTTCACATGGATAACTTCTTCAACAACTAAGGTTCTAGAGTTATAAACTCTGTATGCCTTTGAAGTTTCAGAATATCCAAGTAGTATTCCTTCATCACACTTAGAATCAAATTTTCCCAGGTTATCCTTAGTGTTCAGAATGAAACATTGACATCCAAATGGATGGAAGTAGGATATGTTGGGTCTTCTACCCTTCCACAATTCATATGGAGTCTTTTTCAATATCGGCCTTATATAGATTCTGTTTTGTAAATAGCAGGCAGTATTCACTGCTTTAGCCCAGAAGTGTTTAAGGGTTGAATTATCATTCAACATGGTTCTGGCCATCTCCAGGAGTGACCTATTTTTCCTCTCAACTACACCATTCTGTTGTGGTGTTCTAGGTGTTGAGAAGTTGTGAAGGATACCATTATCCTCATAGAACTTTTGAAAACTTTCGTTTTCGAATTCTCCCCCGTGATCACTTCTGATAGAAGTAATGCATACTCCTTTTTCATTTTGAACTCTTTTGCAGAGGTTATAAAAGGCCTTGAAGGACTCATCTTTATGGGATAGGAATAAGACCCATGTCCATCTAGTATAGTCGTCCACTATAACCAATCCATATCTTTTACCACTTACCGAGGCTGTTCTTGTGGGTCCAAACAGATCAATATGTAACAGCTCAAGAGGTCTATAAGTGGAAACAATGTTTTTACTTTGAAAAGAACTTTTCACTTGTTTCCCTTTCTGACAAGCTTCACAAAGAAGATCATCTTTATATGACATACTTGGTAGTCCTCTTACGAGGTTGTGCCTGTTCAGCTTTGAGATCAACCTCAAGCTTGCATGACCAAGTCTTTTATGCCATAACCAATGATTTTCTTGTACAAAAACTAGGCATGATACATTTTGACTTGATAGTTCCCCAAGTTTAATCTTATACAGATTGCCTTGCCTCTTTGCGGTAAAGAGAAGGGACCCATCAGAGTTTTTGACGGTACATTCACCTTTGTTAAAGGCAACATTATATCCACTGTCACATAATTGGCTTATGCTAAGTAGATTATGTTTAAGACCTTTAACATAAAGAACTTTATCAATACAAGGATAGGGTGGTATACCAATCTTACCTACGCCAGCTATCATCCCTTTCTGATTCCCTCCAAAAGTGACTGTCCCACCAGTCTTGGGTAGGAGGCTTTGGAACATACACCTTTCTCCTGTCATGTGATGTGAGCACCCACTGTCCAGGTACCATGATTGGAGTTTCTTTCCTGCTGTTAAGCATGTCTGCAACAGGAACAATTTTATCCTTAGGTACCCAGATTGACTTGGGTCCTTTTTTGTTAGCTCGAAGGGCATTGAATACTCCCTTCTTAGGCAGGTGTCTGCATTTGGACGTTATATGTCCAGGTTTCCCACAGAAGTAGCAAACATCTGTTTCCTCATCATGAATATATTTCTTTCCCTTATATCCATGTCCTGACCTGTCATTTAGTCTCTTACAACCTTCATATTTTAAAAGATTTTTGAGGTTGTCAGAGCCCTTGACAAAGTTTGACAGATCCTTCTTTAGGCTGTCAATTTCTTCATGAAGTTTTACAACATCATGTGGTTGACCTCATAAGGAAGTATCTGCTTCAACTTTCAGAAGCTTCTCAACTAGCCTTTTGTTTTCTGCGTTGAGATTTTGAATCTCTATGGAAAGATTTCTTTCTCTAGCACTTGAATCCTCATAGGATTTATAGGCTTGAGCAGCATCATTCCAGAGAGTTCGCCTCTCCATATTTGTAATTTCATTTTGCCTTGAGAGCTCTGTAAACTTTTTCTGTAAATCCTCCTTTTCACTTTCCAGTTGTCTAACACTTTTTTCTAAGGCTTCTTTTTCTTTTGAAAGTGATTTGGATGATTTCTTTAAAGTTCTATAGGCCTTTGACAAAATAGAAGAGTTTGAAAGTAGTTCATGATAAGCTTCTTGAATTGAATCTATGTCATTAAAATCTACCTCATCTTCTTCTTCTGGTTCAGAAGAATCAGTTAAGGTGTCTGCCATCAGACATATGTGTGCTTCCTCTTCTTCTCCATCGTCCGATGATGAGTCATCGTCCAGGTCTTCCCATGTGGACATCAGAACTTTCTTGCCCTTTCCTTTGCTGAAGAATTTCTTCTTCTTGTCCTTGCTTTTGTCAAGATCTGGGCATTCTGATTTGAAGTGTCCTGGCTTTTTGCATTCGTAGCATACAATTGGACTCTTCTCCTTCTTTTCTTTGAAGTCTTTCCTCTTTAGGTTTCTCCATCTGGATCCACCTTTCTTCTTCCACATAGCATGTATCCTTTAGGATATAAAGGATAGTTCATCATTCTCGTCTGAGTCATCATCTTCATATTGTTCGTCTGATGATGTTTCAGCTTGCATGGCTTTGGACGATGATGCTTTCCTTGGCTTCTGGACGCTGAGCGCCAGAGACTTATTTTTTTTACCATCACTATCTTGATGCAGTTCTAGTTCATGCACCTTAAGAGTTCCCACGAGTTCTTCTAGGGACATATCATCCAGTTCCTTTTTTGTTCTCAAGGCTGTAACCTGTGGTCTCCATTTCCTAGGCAAACTTCTTAGAATTTTGTCAATATGTTCATAGTTATTGTAATCTTTACCATGTGCTCTAAGTTCATTTAGTATGGTTTGAAATCGTCCAAATATACTTTTGTATGTCCTCATTTTCTTCCATACTAAACAACTCATATTGACGAGTAAGGAGACTGAGTTTGTTACGTTTTACCTGAGTGGAACCCTCATATGTTAACACAAGAGTGTCCCACATTTGTTTTGCGCTTTTGAGACTGTGCACCTTGTTGTATTCTTGTTCGCTCAGTGCACACATGATGATGTTTCTGGCTTTGGAGTTGAGATAAAATCTTTGTTTTTGCTCTTCCGTCCATCTAGCCTTTGGGATTTCGTTGAGGCTCGCATCAAGTGGAATATAGTCGACCATCTCCACAACTTCCCACATGTCAATATGGCTAGATTCAAAGAATGCTATCATTCTTTGTTTCCAGTAATCATATTTGACACCCTTGAAGAGTGGTGGTCTGTTCACAGCTTGTCCTTCGTTTTCCATCTTTCTTAGGATCTTTCCTCTGTACTGCTAAGTACTCAACCCAAGAGGTCGAGCTCTGATGCCAACTGAAATATAGAGAAATACACTAGATGGGGGGTTGAATAGTGTATTTATAATTTCTTTGAAAAACTTTAACTAATGTGAAGATAGTATATCTTTTAGTTTTACAAGAACTTAGTAAAACAGAAGATTATGCTATCGTCCAGCAGTTTAAAAACAACAGTCCAATGAAACTACTCTTCTTGCTTTTCGTTAGAACACACGTAATAGATAATCTTAGATAAAATGTGTAAAGAATCACTTTCGTAGTATGTTGAAGATATAGTTTAATAGATATGCAAGTAAGCTAGAAAGCGAGAGAATAGAACACTTAGTTTTATACTGGTTCACTCAACTGAGCTACGTCCAGTTCTCGTTCAAAAACTTTTGAAGGGTTCTACTAATCAAGATCTGATTACTCTCAAGTATTCTAACCTTGCCACTTCTGGCTACATGTATTCTCTAGGCCACTCCTGGCACACCCTTAATCTCCCCTTGAGATTAAACACAAACCCAAGTATTCTTTAACACTAAGCCACTCCTGGCTTTCCAAACAGAATTGTTTGAGAATAGAAAGTAAGACTAACTCTCACATAGAGGATATTACAGTAAACACGATTATACAGAATCGCTTAGCAAAGCTAAGAAGAAAGCTCATTTTTGCTTAAGTATTGATCGTCCAGTCGTTTTGACGGAGATTCAGCTCTTTATAAATTTTTCGTCAGTCTGATGCATGAGCTCATTCCTCTATATATAGGCAGCTTGTTGAAGGTATCCGTTGAGGGATCTATTCCTTTGCCAAGAGCGGTTCTCTCCATAGCATGTGACCGTTGTCACGTTTTGACTTAGGGTGGAGAGATGAAGTGACAGCCGTACATATAGCGCCTCTCATACTTGTACTTTTTCTGCAGAGAGAAGCTTCTTCTTTTCCTGTTCAATACTATTCGAAAAATCAAATAGAATGTCATATTAAAATGTGAGAGAATAATCGTTGCATTATATAGAATCATTGAAAACGTATTTCCTTATAATATTATTTTAAGATAGAAACTACAGAGTGAGTTATATAGTCGTTGGATGCTTGCTCTCACAGGAGCATTGGACGCTGCTTGTAGAATTCTTACAAAAACACATTTGGACGCTTTCCTTATTAAAGCATAAAGTCCAGGTTTGTGAGATACAATACCATTGCGAAATTGGACGACGTAAGTCCTATAACACTCAAACTAGATCATTAGATACTTCAAAATTTATCCTTTAGTTGTTATCATCAAAACCGAAATTCGAGGGGTTGGACATCGTCCAAGGTCTTAGAACCTAACAGGATGGGGATGGATCTGGTCAAAGAAACTGAAGATTCCCTGAGGATGTCTCATGGGTTAAGTGGGTAGATATGAGTTGAATTTTATTGAGTCACTGTTTTGAGTCTCAGTCCTTTACTTGTATAAAAGAGGGTAGACTAGGTCTTTATTTTATGATGTATCATTCTCTTGTATGTGACTCAGATATGTTATGCATTCAATTTCAAGGATGTGAACGTGTACTTATATTTGTAAAGTATAATTGCTTAATGATGGAATTATTGAGGATGCTCAAATAATTTTTTTTCTTGCATTTTTTTTGTTTATTGGAAATCGAGTATTTTATAAATTAAGTTGTTTCATTAAGAAAGGTATCTCGTTAATGAATGTTTTTATGATGAATGCATTATGAACGAGTTTCGTTTTGAGCTTCAAGAAAAGACGTTTTAAAGAAAAATGAAAAAAACAATTATTCATGATTTAGACATGATGTTAGAAAATAACTTTAATTAATTTCATAATTTCAAAAATAAAATAAGAATAATTATAATAGTAACTAGGGGTGTTACACAAATTTTGAAACACCTCTCTGTAAACAACAATTGAAGTTCTGCTTATAGTATGACCAACGTTGTTAATTATAAGTATCTTTAAACATTTATTAGTTGTAACTCTTGAAATTGCAACATAGAGTTGACCATGTGAAAAAATAGATCATGAAAGATATACACTTACATGTTTGAGAGATTGACATTGACTTTTATTTATAATCATTGCAAAAGAAACAACAAAAAGGCATTCTTGGGTCAGATGGTATCAATGATAATCTAGGAATAAAAACCTTTTCCCCAATTTTGCCACCAAAATTACTTTTGCCTCCAAAACATGATTACCTAATTGTGTAACTATTAATCGAGTCTTATTACACAATCTTGAAGATTGATCTATATTTCTCAATAACATGATGAGAACACCAATCTTTAACTTCAAATAATGTAAATTTACTATTAAAAAATGGTTGCATATGCACAATAAAAACAATGTTATAATAATTAATCAAACGATTATACCAAAGTTATATCTTCTTGTGCTTATGTAGATGAAACATTCACATCACTTCCTCCATCACAGACATTAACTTAATTAAAACAAATGCTAAATTATTTTTTGTTAACTATAAATTAATATAGTTAAAAAAAATTAGCTGATGAATGCAAAATACCTTTATATTATAATCAACTTCAATGGAGTCAACAACCTTTTCAATGGACTTAGCAACCTTAAATTCAATTTCATCATTAGCATTACAATCCTTATCAAGAAAATAAAAAATAACAAAAATATAAAAAAGTACCTTAATATCATTTTCAATCTTAAACTGCTCTATCAATTTTTTATCGTCAGCCATCTTCTTCACAGTATATTTTGTTCCAGTTATGTTCGATGTTTTCATCACTGATTTGTATTTTGAATAACAAAACTTGGTTAAAAAATTCTTCAAATTCAGTTGGATGATCAATAATTTCTCTGTCCTATTAAGATTAATGATATAATATGCAACTTAAAAAATTATGACCACATCAAATATTATTAAACTAAAGATTTGAACAGAGTTTACAGGCAAATACCTTTTTCATTCTCTTTATTATATATCAGAAGCCGATTTTCCTAAGAACTCAACAACAATATGATCGAACAACACAAAACATGTAGAGCTTGTGTCGTCAATTACCGTCAAATTCAATCTGTACCTATTACTACACAGATGTAGAAGAAATAAATCCACAAAATGTAAAAAAAAAAAAACTCATTTTAAATGAATTTTAAAAATAATTTTTTTTAAAGTACCTTGAAATTGCAATAACATAATCGTCACAATTCTGACAATGGAACTTAGCATCAGCAGCATGAACTGTCTTAAAACACTTATTACACCCTTGATAAGACCAACATTTACTATTATCAATTTCAATTACAGTAGCAAGAACAAATGCAACCCCTGCCTGATATTAAATAAATATTAGTATAAATATTAGATAAGCTAAATATTTAAAGGTGACCAGAACTAAATGTTACTTGTGTAGCTTCCACAACATTTGAGATAATCATTTATTTAGCTTGAATAATATCATCAACCAATGAAACTGAAGTATTTCTAGTAATCAGGCTAATAACTTGGGTAAAAGATTAACCTTCATTAAGCAACCTGTAATATAAATAAAATAATAAACCTTATTTAAAATAAATTCAAATATAAACACATTAATATTTGTAATTAATAATGCAAATGAACATTAATAAAAGATGTTATATACCTTTTTTTATAATCAACATCTTCTTCTAAACCTGGATTTATCAACAATTTGTTCCATTAAAGGCATTAGATATGCCACTTTTCCTTACAACAAATAAATAAAAACTTAACATAAAATTTTACAATTTACATAAATAAATAATATGAATTAGTACAATTTTAATATCGGGATAAAGTAAAAATATGTAACAGTTCCATTAAACTTTTTTAATTTGCACAATTGAAGAATCACCACAATTGGAGAATCCAAATCATGAGTACTTATATGGGCCGCAAAATCACCCCAAAGAGTAAAAACAATTTTATTGCTCATGTATCAAAGAATAAGACAAATATTTGATACGTATAGAAGGCATAAAATAATGGCTAAATTATAAAAAAAAAATGACTTAAGGGACCATTTTGCAACTTTTAAAAAATAAATGACCAAATTACAACTTAAAATAAAGACAAGGGAACATTTTGCAACTTTTAAAAAATAAAGGACCAAATTGCAACCTAAAATAAAGATAAGGGACCATATGAATAATTTAGCCTAAAATAATTGATTAAAAATTATGAAAGAAATAAGTATAGGGTTTATTGTATCTTACTCCAAATCTTCAAGCATAATATCGATACACATATTTTTTTTCCCATTCTTGTTAGTCTTCTTAACGGTATCCTTTTCGACAACATGTCCAATTACATCTAGCAAAAAATAATTACTTGTTTATCAAGCAAGACAATTTTGACAAAAAAATATTATTCAAATAAGGAACCATATAAGCATCACAACTAACCTATCGACATGAATTCATCAGTAGAAGACATAATATCTTGAAAGGAAACAAAATTAAAATAAGACTATGAAATATTATCTGCTTTGGTTTTCGTTATGTTGGTGATTCTCAAAAATTGTAGTTTATATTTATGGGTTGTTGTCCTCCACTTTTCATTCTTAGTAACCAATAGATTCTCTATGATATATAGAGAACTCTCATCCAATAATTTGGCAAACTTGTCAAATTGAGAATGTTTTAAGATAGCATAAATCCTTGCACACTAAAAAAAAAGTCACTTCTAGGTATAATGTAGCAAATATATTGAATTCATGTATCAAACATGAGATTATGACTCTCAAAATATTGAAGTAATATTATAAACTTAATTTTTTTTTTTACCTTTTCATCTATGGGTATCATCTCCATAGCAATGTTATCAGACTCAGACCGGTCATTGACTCGGTCGGGCTACTGGGTCACTGAGTCACGGGTCGACCTAGTGAGTCACTAGTTGACCTGCATGACTCGGTCTATATTAAAAAAGATTCAAAATAATTTCATAACTTGTACACTTTTTTTTTATGCATAAAAGATAGCTTGTAAACTTATACACTTAAAGATTTAAAGTTTAACAAAATTCAACATATTTAGAAGCATAGTTATGAACTTGTTTAAAAATTTTGAGCAGCATATTTTTTCAGAATTCAATATACACAACCTTAAGTTATAATTTAAAATATATCATTATCATCTATTTATTAAAACTATCATTGTTATACATTGTCAAACATAATATAATATATAATCTAATATATATATATATATATATATATATATATATATATATATATATATATATATATATAAACCTATTTCATTTAGACAATACAATTTTTCCATTCATCCCATTATTGCTCTAATAAAGAATAATCATTTTTCAAACCAGTAACTATATTGGATGAAATAAGATAAATACAAGTTTTACTAGTAGATAACAATATAAGCCAAGGGGAAAAGGCCAAAATGGAAGTGACAATAGCTTTATCATCTCAAATCCTAAGATGCGGTTATGTTTGGTAAAAAAAAGTAAGCAAATCTATAAATAACATAAGTGTAAGATACAAATTGAATTTTCTCATATGAGTGTTGTTGTTCTCCTATATAAAAAAAAAAACCAAAATTGCATGACCCACTGAGTCAACCGGGTCGCCGAGTCACCGGTTCAACCTCTAAACCCACCAAGTCAAACCGGGTCACACCGGGTCTGTTGCATGACCAATCCAATTGGTGACATAGACCAGTTAGGTGACCGGTTCCTAGGTCAACAGGTCAACTTGAGCAGTTCGAGCCAGGTCTGATAACACTGCTCCATAGTATTTATTTGTAGAGGATTTTTGTAACTAGAAACTTCATAAAAGTCTAATAATGCCGTCTTTTAATTTCCAATCAACTATGCCTGGAACGATGTCTTCGATGAAACTAAACTTTCTCATCATGTTTAGCAATTCAACAATTCATCAATTTAGAAAAATAAAGATGATATGATATGTGATAAAGTCTTATCTTTGTGAACTGTTTTGCCTTTAAATAGACGTGATAATTATAAATAAGAAGTTTGTTATGTCAACTAATTAATAATTTTAGATAGAATAAAATAATTGCGTCAATATTTATAAAAGATAACCCTTTAAATATAATCAATAAAAAGTAATTATTGAAGTAATATATATATTCTTAATAGATTCTTTATAGATACTATTTTGAAATTATTTTTTATAAAAAAAATTAATTTCTCCATATATATATATATTATTTAATTACTTTTAAAAGTGTTATCTTTTATATATTGATTATATATAAATTTACTTTTTGTTGTTTTAATTGCTTTTTAAAAGACATGAGATTACGTCAATTCTTTATAGGTTCTTTTACAAAGAAATTAAATAACCCCTATTTTTATAGATATTATTTTGAAATTATTGTTCTTTTAAAAAATAATTAAATAATATATATTTAATTATCATGTTTATTTTTTATTCTATTTTCAGAATGTTTTATAGGTTAAATAATTAACATGGAATGCACATTATTTTCTTTTTCAATATATTAAAAATAAAATAGTACAATATTTTATCTTTTTCAGAACATTTTATCTTTTAAATAATTAACATGAAATGTACATAATTTTCCTTAATTGTACAATATTATTTTCATAAGATAAGATTGTGAAATATATTATTAAAAAAATAATTAAAAAATTTATAATAATATATTATTTTCATAAGATAAGATTGTGCAATATATTATTAAAAAATAATTAAAACAAAAAATATAATAATATTGTTGTAATAGATTTATTTCAAATATTTGACAATGGAATATATATCTATTTCAATTATAATTTTTTATTTTCTTTTTTATTTATTTTTTAAAAGCTTTTTTGATCTATCTATTTATGGAAATGACTGTTACTTTTATATATATTAAGATATGAAATGTCAATCTAAATTATTTCCATGTTAATTTGTTCATTTGTTATCACACTATTTATTTATTTATTACACATGTTGTTAATTCGAAATAATTTAGTAACATTTTGATGGATCAAAATTAAAATACACATTAATTTAAAATTGATGATTAATTAGACCTAAATATGCAATATTTATTTGTGGGAAAAATATATTTTTAGTCCTTATACTTTTTATCAAATGTGGTTAATATCCCTATATTTTTATATCAACAAATTTGGTTCTCAAACTTTAAAAAATATGTGGATTTAGTCCCTCATCTCTAAAAATTCATCATTTTTTTTAAAATTAGGAAGGATTAAATCCAGATGTTGTAAATTACACTAACTACCTCTAAGGTTTCATGAAATCACACAAACTTCTACTTTTTTTACTTTTATGCTAATCTACCTCAATTGTTTAAAGAATATATATTGACACCCATTTGTACATTACACTAGGGATGGATATAGAGGCCTCCCGCCCCCCCTCTGTCGGGATTTTTCGTGTATATACATATGTATTTTTAAATTAATTTGTGTAAAATTGTGTAAAATTAATTGTGTATGTTGTTATGATAATACTAGTGAAGGTTAACTAGTGTAAAATTATGTAAAACTATACTTGTGTTTGCTGTTATTATTGTAATAGTTAAGATGATAACTAGTGTAAAATTATGTAAAAACTAGTTGTGTTTGTTGTTATTATGATAACGGTTAATATTATTATCATTTAAAATAAAAATTAATTTCAATTTTACGTGTAAAAATAGTAAATATTTTTTAAAAATTATTATTTATTAAAAGTTAGAAATTTAAACAATTGTAAAGGAAGAAAAAAAAATTCAACCACCCTTAATAGCTAGGTTTCTGGATCCGTCCCTGCATTACACTAACTAACATCCTTATTTATTTGAAAAATATTACATTGTGCTCCCTTATAAGGGAGATCAAAATGTTAAAAAAAACAGAGGGGGTTTGTATAATTTTATGAAACTTTAGGGGTGGTTAGCGGAATTTATTCTTTTTTTTTTAAGTTTGAGGTCCAAATTCATCAATAAGAAAGCACAAGGACCTTGATCACGTTGTTTTTATTATTTTAATACACGGGGCAAATTTTGGTGAACTTTTTGCATATTCGTTTCCTACATTTGTTTCTCCATATTAAATCGCACGGAAACTATAGTAATTAAAAACTTAATGATAATAACTCAAATAGGAACTAACATTCTTGATCCTGAAATTACAAGTACTTATACTAACACGACGGAAAAGAAATAGGAAAAGCATAACAAGATAGAAATATTAATTGGAAATTTCATTTCTTTAAGTGGTGAATTGAATTTTTAAGAAAAATCATAATAGAATTGTAGGAAATAAAATGTAACATTATAATTCATTATAAATATGAAATATTAATAATAATTTCAACTATTAATTTTATTTTGTCCCTATTTTATTTTCATATAATAATTAATCGGATCTTCAACCAAATATATTTATATTGTACAATAATAATTAATAATTTCAAAATTGTTATACTTTATGAGACATGATTGATATCTAGCACAAAATTCTTATTATTTTTAGTCTATAACTCTTAATTCAAAATTTTACAATTTCTTATACGTTAAAAATCTAAAATATTTCATAGCATAGTTTAAAAATCAACATATACGTCATGCATGACACACTTCACTTGAATTTAGGTTTTAATATAAATTTAAAAATATATAGTTAAAAATGTCATTTTATAAAATACAGTGTTTTAATTTTTTTTATAACTAGGAACTCTAACTTTAGATTAATTGAAATATTATTTCAGAATAATTATTTATATTACTACCTTACCTAACACATAATTATTTTTTATTTATCTTATTTATTATATTTTAAAAATTATAGTCTGTCAGATATATAATTAACTATATATCCATAATGGACAACAATAATTAATAATTTCTTTAAAAAACAATAATTAATAATTAAAAATGTTATTTGTATAGTCCATTGTTAAAATAAATAAAAAAGAATTCAATTATAAATAATTTCTAATTCAAATTTTAAAAAATATTTATATAAAATTAAAATATCTCCTCTATATATATATATATATATATATATATATATATATATATATATATAAGTAAATAAGTCTACATGTGCTCTCATTGCTCCACGCTCCACTCTTCCAACTCTCCCTCACATTAACTCTCATTTGAACAATATTTCTTAAAATTGTACAACAATATTTCTCTCCCTTGCCAGGTTAGCAAAAAAATCAAATTTTAATAAAAAAGGGAAAACAAATGCAACAACCAAAAAAGATCAAATTTGATATAAAAAAAAAAATCTGAAACTTTTTTCTGGATAAGTACACTCATCTCCAAGTAACTGTGCATAGACTACATAGTTTGAAAGACAGTTAGATTCACTGAACTGAATTTATTCCTAGGTGTTCCCGTGATGCATTTTATCAAATTTGTCGCAACATTTGAAGGAAGAAGATTACAACCATTGGAAATGTATGCGAGAAGGATGGGATTATGAGATTTGTTTCCTTTTTTTTAGCAAGGGAGGGAATTTTTTTTCTCATTAAAATTTGAATTTATTACTGATTTGACTATTTTACAATTTGTTGTAAAACTTGTTGTATGGATATGATTACTCTTTCTTTATATGATGCTATTTTTTTATTAGTTTTTTTAACTCTATTTTTTAATTTCGAAGATTTCTCTCTTTCATCAATAATTTCAAATCCTTAATTCAATTCACTTTTTAATTTTTAAAGTTAATATTAAAATAATTAAAGTTACATCGTTACATCTTTCCTTATTTTTTTTTAACTTTATAGTTTCTATTTTTTTTTTATAATCATCTCTTTTTTAAAAAAAATTGGGCTTTTTTTAATTTTTTTTTCAAATTTTATAGTATCTAATTTTTTGGGCTTTTTTTAAAATTTCTTTTAGAGTTTAATGGTGATGCACTGGTTGTGTAAAATAGTTTTACACTATCATCCAATCACAAATCACCGTTTGAATGACTTTTAAGATATTTTTGTAAAAGTCAACAAACTTACAATAAATGGTAGGTTGTGATTGAATGACAATGTAAAACATTTTACACTGTCAGTACATGACCATTTTTCTCTTTCTTTTATTAGTTTTTCTAACTCTATTTTTTAATTTCAAAAATTTCTCTCTTTCATCAATAATTTCAAATCCTTAATTCAATTTATTTTCAATTTTTGAAGTCAATATTAAAAAATTTAAGTTACTCCCTTCTCTTTTTAAAAAAAAAAATTATAATTTCTAACTTTTTTATAATTATCTATTTTTAAAAATTTCTTTCGATGTGCTATATAAATAAGGTAGTTTGAATAATCCCATGCAATGCACGGGCTAAAACACTAATTTTATAAAAATATTTATGAATACTGTTTACCCGTGCATTCAAGTATAAATAAAATAAGAAAATTGTCTTATATTATAAAACAAATATTATATATATATATATATATATATATATATATATTAGCATTAAATGCATTTAATTGTTGCAAATCAAAATCCTATATTTTATAGAAAATTGCACCCATTTTAATCTTAGCACATCATAACAAATATATAACAATCAAATAATTAACTATCAAAACACATATCAATCACCCAAATAATTAACCAATTATCAAGGCATATAATTAAAATAAACACAACCATAATTAAAGAAACATATATACTTTTTGACATCCAAATAAATTAATCAAGGTAAAATAAATATGTTTCAAAAGAATACTCGCAACTTCTTGCGTTTATAATTTTTCAATCCAAATAAAATTTTATTTTAAGAAATATTAAATTCCCTACAATAAATCAAACAACATAATTCCTTTAAGGTGAAAATTTGGATCGCTACAATTATAATTATTTTTTAATATATTTCTTAATAATTCTTTTATTTTATATCAATATATGTTAGTGAATTTTTTGGTACAGTGTGAATGTAAAAGAAAAGACAAAACTAATTCCTTAACACAATCAAAATTACCTATACGTTATAAAAAATGATGAATATAGATATGTATTTAAATAATTTTATATTCGCATGTGTTTTATATCATTTTAATTTATATAAATGTTATCTAAAAAAATATTGCCTTTATAAATACTAGGGGGAAAAGGCACTTTGTGTCTTACTGGCTCTCCATGTTTATTTTTTAAAATAAAAAAGAAAGATAATGGAAGTTATATAATAGTGGGTGGTTTGTGAAGATAGTTATAGGGATAAAATATTAAAAGAGAAATAATAATTTATGGATGTAGCTATAGTGGTAAAATAGACACAAAAATGTGTACACCAAAACTCCCTATTTTATTTGTATATAACTTAAATATACAAATGGTTTTAATAAAAGATATTAATAAAGAAAAATATTTTAAATTATATTTTAATTTTAGTAAAAGACAATTTTATTACCGAGTTTGGTCTCAAACTTTCTTCCTCCTTGGCCTCAACGATTGGTTACTCTATAACATTAGCCAAACTTTTACTGTTGGCCACAACATTGAGAAATGCCCACGAGTAGCATACTGAGAGTCATGTAACCACTGAAAGTATAAATTTTAAAGCAAATTAAGTGAAAATAATCCCATATACCATATTAATGTATTAAAAAACTTACTATGTTCCAGCCACCCTATTTGTGCTTGCCTCAATTTGATCTCCCATGAATGTTCAAGCTAAGCCAGAGTATGATATTTTAGGATCCAAATTGAGGTCTTACACATTAATCTAAAATTTTTGACACTTAATATTCCAATAGTTCCAATTGCAGTGGTGAAACTAATCGTTGTTCCTCTGGTTTGCGATTCTGTTTAAGGAAAAAAAAATTAAAAAGGGTGAAAAAAGAGGAAGAAAGAATAATTTTGAATTCACAAGGTAAAACTAACCTTCGTATCCTCTTTGTTCCTCTGGTTTGTGATACTGCATAAGGTAAATAACAGTGCATTTTTCGGCAAATACTGTATGGGTGGAGGGACGTGTTTAGTATAGATCGAGAATCGAGAAGTATAGGAGCCTCTGGTGTGTTTGTAACCAGGTAGCCTAATTGTAACAGTGTGCGTAAGGTAATCACAAATCAGAAAAACATGTGACGTACATGAAAATAATAATTGAAATGAGAGGTCACTTAAGTGGTAATGAGAGTTTAGTAACCTATGTAATAAAGAGGGTATAATGAGATATTAGTAACTGATAAAATCTGAAAATCATTTGTTACAAACTTTAAGTTGAAATTGAACACTCATTAGCAAATGGTGAAAAGTGAGGAGAATGCCATGAAAGCAAAAAGGATAATATGGAAGAATTTCAGCTTTCTAAAAATCTGAGATGGCGATGTCACAGTCTGCGTCTCAGAATTTATATATTATAAATAGATAGATAGATTAGCACCCTTTCAATCTTAGCCCATATCAATCACCCTAATAATTAACTAATTATCAAATAATGTTTCAAAAGTATAAATGAGTGTTAATTATTTGATTGGTTATATTTTTTGACATCCAAATAAATCAATCAAGGTAAAATAAATATGTTTCAAAAGAATACTTGCAACTTCTTGCATTTATAATACTTTTCAATCCAAATAAAATTTTATTTTAAGAAATATTAAATTCCCTAAAATAAATTAAACAACATAATTCCTTTAAAGTGAAAATTTGGATCACTACAATTATAATTATTTTTAATATATTTCTTAATAATTCTTTTATTTTATATCAATATATGTTATTGAATTTTTTGGTACAGTGCGAATGTAAAAGAAAAGACAAAACTAGTTCCTTAACACAATCAAAATTAACTATACGTTATAAAAATGATGAATATTGATATAAAATTAGCAAGTGTTTTATATTATTTTAATTTATATAAATGTTATCTCAAAAAATATTGCCTTTATAAATACTAGAGAAAAAAGGTACTTCATGTCTCACTGGTGATAGCAATTGTTGAATTACTACCAAAAGTATTGAATTCCCCAATAATTTTGCAGAATAGGGGCCAACTCAGGTCATTCTTACAAAGACACAATTCATCAAACACCTAGTGTTAATTCGAAAATAGGGGGACTTTTCATAATTCAGAATTAAAATAGAATTAGATTAAAACCAACTCAAGGATCCAATGCTTCGAGAAATTATCATGGTTCCAGAAATTGAAAACGAATTTGTGAACATGCAACCCAATACGAAATCATGAGATAATCATCTCACATTCATTTAGAAAAATCAAAAACACAATCGCATTCCTCAATTTTAACGAATTCGAACACAAATCGTATTGAAGCAAGTAATCAATCGATCACTGTGAAAGGATTAACCACTCATATCCCTAATCCTAATTCAATTTCCCAAATATCAACATAATCATGCATGAACTCAAAAAATTGATAAACAAAAAAAGGGGGAAAACATAGCTCATAAATTTGAAATTGAAGGATAGAGGAACTCAAATTTACCATAAGCTAGGAAACCTTGGATTGAAAAGAGGATTTAGCTCTCCATGATCATCATCATTGAGAGCTTCAAACACAAAATGCAGAAGAGAAGAAAAAGGGGAAGGAAGAAGAAGAGAGAAAAAGAAGAAAACCCTTGATTCTCAATCTGAAAAATTAAAAGTGTAATGTAAGTGTTTTGGTTACAAAGATAGTAAGTATATTTATTACATGGATACTAAATAAAAATGTGGGCTCTCCTAAAGCACATGCAGCCCACTCACAAAACCACTAAAAACCTATTAAAAAGTCTAACTAATTGGGCCATTAAACACAAATAGAGCCCAAAAAAGCAAAATTTAATTTTCCAAGTGAAGGGGCGCCACTTTTCAGCCCATTTTTGACCCTTAAAAACTCTGAATTGGCCCAAGCTCGTGAGAGACAACTTTGTAGAACTCTTTGTTATGTTTCCAACAAGACCAGAATTACCTCAATCGGAGCTCAGGGTCAAAAGTTATGACCTAAACAATAACACAATGTCACAATGAGAAAAATTACGAAAATTAATAAAAGTTGACATTTATGCCCAATGAAGTCCATTCTCACAAATCTCACTTAAGAGGGTAAAAATCACTCATAAAAACATGTAAAAAGTGGAACACTAATCAATAATCAATTATGCTCTATCAAATGGCTCTACATGTTTATTTTTTAAAATAAAAAAGGAAAGATAATGGAAGTTATATAATAGTGGGTGGTTTGTGAAGATAGTTATAGCTATAATATTAAAAGAGAAACAATAATTTGTGGATGTAGCTGTAGAGGTAAAATGAACACAAAAATGTATACACCAAAACTCCCTATTTCCTTTGTATATAACTTAAATATACAAATGATTTTAATAAAAGATATTAATAAAGAAAAATATTTTAAATTATATTTTAATTTTAATAAAAGACAATTTTATTACCGATTTTGGACCAAACTTTCTTCCTCCTTGGCCTCCACGATTGGTTACTCTATAACATTAGCCAAACTTTTTACTGTTGGCCACAACATTAAGTGGTCATCCTTGTTTGGCACTGCATTAGCCCATATTTGGACAATTGGACCCATAGGAACAAAGTCATCTTCAAGGGGGACTAGTTTCAACGTGCAGAGTGTTGCTTTTGAACCTCACAATCACAGGCTTTTTTACGTAAATATACCAAAATAATAAAAAAAAATACCCAACTAACCTATTCCATAAATTATTTACGTAACTAACCCAAAATACTATTCACGTTGAAAAATCGGTTACCCCGTAACCGATTTCTCAACGTATATATGTTTGCTAATTAATCTGTTTTAAAAATGGTAAATTAAATTTATGTATTTATCGTTAATATTTTTTTAAAGAAGTAAAATTTAAAAATTTTAAAAAAATTATTAAACTAAATAACAAATAATACACTGAAAATTAATAAACAACACAACATTATGCTAATATTAACTTTTATTAAAATAAGTTACAAGCAATACAATGAAAATTACAGACAATATTTTTTGTTGTTGAAGTTAACGCTGTTGGCTTAAGCTTATGTTTCTACCATGATTAGGACATCTGTTTTTTGAATGACTTGGAGTTCGACACATGGAACATCTTTTTGGCTGTCCAGGTTCCCTCATATCCATTTCAGTGCGTATACGGGAGGATCTTGGATGCCCTTTTTTGTTTCTTAGCTTTTCCGGGTCGGGGCACATTCGTGGATCGTCACATTGTGGCCAATACGCTTCGTTGCGCAATTCGCCAAACAATCCATTGTACACGTTTGAGACGCTTTCCAACTTGTACACAGGATGTATGTAGGCCCTGTAGTCATGGTGAGCGCGCTTACAAACAGCAATGACATGAGAACAAGGCATGTGTACTTTTTGAAATTTACCGCAATCACACCACCATTCATCTAGCCTAACTGTGAAATTTCCAGCAGGTGGACCTTCTCTTGGGTTAATTTGCTCCCCCACTAAGAATCGCTTATCATGTCGGTCGAACTGAAGAACGTGATGAGAGTTGGCCTTTCTTTTAGCATCTTCAATAGCACTTCTGTGTATTTTTTGCCAGATCTAATTAGAGCTGCGACCTCCCTTCCTCGTTGGTTGAATAAGTTGTTACACTTTTCGTAAGTTGCCTTTATCAACGCACATATCGGAAGGTTTCTAGTTTTTCTTAATACTAAGTTGATTACCTCAGCAAGATTGGTGGTCAAGTGTCCCCAGCGTTGGCCTCCATCCTATGCTAATGTCCATTTTTCTCGTGGTATTTGTTCAAGCCAATGAACAACTCGTTCACTTTCTGGCCCAACCTTAAAATTGTTGTAGTAGTAGTTGAATCTGGGCTCCGTCATGGCATATGCTGAGGAATTGTAAGTATAGAATTTCATTAATGTCATCAATATACAATGTAATAAATGTGTTCATAAGAGAAATTAATGTGATACTTACCCATGCTAATTATTTGTTTTTTCCTGTCTGCATTCTTAAATTGTCTCATAAAATTTTGTGCGATGTGTCGAATACAAAACACATGCATAGAGTTTTGTGGTGTCCACCCACTACCTGCTCTTGAGTAAGCACTTTTAATTGCTTCGTGCCTATCTGAGATCAAGCACAAACCTTCTTGAGGTGTCACATGTCTTCTTAAATTTTTCAAGAAGAAGTACCATGCTCCCGTTGTTTCACCCTCAACAATGGCAAAGGCTATCAGAATGATTTTGTTGTTTCCATCTTTTGCTATTTTCATTTGCATCCTTTCACCAAGCTATTGCTGGAAGATCTTCAACACCCGTTGTTGACAATTTTATGAATTACCAACCAGTAGCTGGAACAAATTTAAATGAAAATCCAAACGAGGTAATGCAGGATGATCAAGTTGTTGTTCATGAGGTGCAAGTTGAACCACAACAACATCCACGAATACATCGAAATCCAAGACGAAACAGGCAAGCTCCAAGGTGTGGAACTGGTGGGCACAAGGGCCACTAAATATTCTCAGTTTGTGTTTGTTTTCTGAACTATATGTGTAATTTTCTTTTTCTTGTTGAACAATAAAATCTTTGATTGCTAAATCTAAAAGTTTACTAACTGCAAAAAGTTATTTTTATAATTTCTAGACACGGTTTTAACCCTTTCTAAACCAATTCAAATCGTAAAAGTTGTACCATTGCATTCATCAACATGAAAACAATGCGATGGAACTATTGTTTGTACAATAACCTTATATTCATAACCACAATAATACAAAAAGTAACTCTTAAGAAACTGTTGAAGTGCAAAAAGTGATTTTTTTTTAAGTTTTTAGACACGATTTTCAACCCTTTCTAAATCGATTCAAATTGTCAAAGTTGTATTGTTGCATTCATCAACATGAAAACAATGGAAATGAACTATTGTTTGTACAAAATAACCACATATTCAAAGTAAAAGAATGCAAAAACTTATCCTCAGGAAATTGTTAAAGTGCAAAAAGTTATTTTTTTTAGTTTTCGGACACAATTTTCAAGGTTTTTTTAATCGATTCAAGTTGCCAAAGTTGTACCATTGGATTGATCTACATGAATACAATGATAATACACTATTGTTCAAACGAAAAAATCTCATATGCATAATAAAAAAATAGCAAAAACTTACCACGATAAAAAACTTTAAACACCTTAAAAATTCTATTTTACTCCAATTTAATAATTGAATTTTTTAAACAAAAAATTAATTATTATTCAATAATTAAAACATAAAAATTTAAAAAATGAAAAAAATAGAAAGGGAACACGGGGACGGGCCTGGGGGAGGGGCGGGGGGGCTGGTGAGAAATCGCCCGATTTCTCACAGCGCAGAAGGTGGGGGAAGCAACCTTTTTACGTTGAGAAATCGGTTACGGGGCAACCGATTTTTCAACGTGAATAGTTTTTTGGGTTAGTTACGTAAATTATTAATGAGATAGGTTAGTTGAGTATTTTTTTTATTATTTTGATATATTTAGGTAAAAAAGTCCACAATCACAAGAGCTAGGGTCTGGTCATTCACGCACAGGGAAACATCAAATCATAACTCTTTCTCTCCTATATGTGTCCAAGTCCATCAGTGGCGGATTCATATACAAATGAGGAATGCAAATGCACCTCCTCACTTTTTTTAAAATTACACATAAATATCTTAAATATATATATTTTGTACCTCTAATTTGGTATATTTAACCCTCTTGTCTCTAATTTTACACTTATTTCATAATAGTAATTAGGGTTAACTAAGGTTTTAGTCCCTAAATTTTTTCAAAATTCGATTTTTAGTCTCTAAACTTTAATTTGATTGATCAAGGTTCCTAAACTTTTAAAAATTCGGTTTTTAGTCCTTGAACAAAATTTTAACCAGTTAAAATTCCTAAACTTTATAAAAATTTAATTTTTAGTCCATAAACTTTTTAAAAATTCAATTTTTAGTCCCTGAATTAATGAGATTTCAGGGACTAAAAACCAAAATTTTAAAAACTTTAGGGACTAAAAACTGAATATATAAAAAGTTTAGGAACATTGACCAGTGAAACTAAAGTTTAGGGACTAAAAATCGAATTTTTAAAAAGTTTAGAGACCTTGACCAGTCAAACTAAAGTTTAGGGACTAAATACCGAATTTTAAAAAAATTTAGGAACTAAAAACTTAGTTAACCCTAATAATTATTAAATTTATTTTTTTAAATAGACTGTTCCTCCTAACTTAAGGTTATGGATCCATCACTAGGTCCAGTGGAAATTAACTTCCTCCCAAGTTTGGGTTAAGTGTAACATATATAGAATGGCCAACTTGTTGTGCATTTCATTTGGAGCAAAAGGGATATATCTGGTTGCTTGATTTTCAGAGGAATTATTGATTAGGATCTTCCACTTCCACCACCCTTATGGCAGATTGAATGTGACTCCATTGTAGTCGTGCGACTTGCTGTAAAAGTCACCCTGCTGGAGCAAGGTTGATAGAATTCATACATGGAAAGCTTTTCTTCCCTCCCTCCTTTGTTTTCAATTTTTTTTACTATGGTGTTACTTACATACCTCTTGTTTTGTTAATGTTGTTTGTTAGTTTGTTGTTGTTTAGGCCTTAGGCCAACCTTATTGTAATTTTTTTTTTGTCAATCAAGATTGGTATAGCATATTGACAAGTATTTAAAATTTTTCAAAATTACATATAAGGATTTATCTTTTTTTAATAAATAATTTTAGTTGTTGCAAAGTGGAGACGCAGATTGCTAAGAAGATTAGTATTATAAGCCTAAAAATATGTAGATAAACGACAATCAAAATGAAATTATATAAATTGGCAAAAGCCTGGCTCTCGAGATTAACAACTTGCTCTATCACGATTAATATAAAGTGTCTTAAAAAAATGTGAACTTCACGTGCTCTCGCCTGCTGGCCCTGCTTATTTTACAATTAACATGGGCTATCAAAAATGGCCACACCAATACCAAAAAATGAAAATAAAAAATTGCCGCTCAGACCCAGTATTCCATGTAGTTTAGCAGATTGGGTTTATAATTATTATTTTTTACAATTATAATGGAAGGCATCAGCACTTCTATTCTATAATTTCCTTGCCTATATATAAGACACAGATGTTTTTGAGGGAGGAACCTATTTGAACTCCAAGCCATATTTCACTTCTAATAAATTTTAGTAAATATTAACGTTTGTCAGGCTCACCAATGAATTATATAATATTATTCTAATAATTATAAATATTAAATTTTATAAAATTTAAACAATTGTAAAAACGTACTCTAATACTAAAAATCTACTTATATTTTAAATAGAATTAATATATTAAAATAAAGTAATTAAACAAATATCAAAATTTTAATTTTAAATTATATACAAAGTTCTGTGTACTTGAGAGGTGTTTAGAAGAATTTATTTGAACTTAAATAAGTAATTTATGATATTCGAATGTTTTTCAACTTAATTCAAGAGAGAAAATACATTTATAAATTAGCAAAAGCCTAGTTCTCGAGATTAACAACCTGGTCTATTACGATTAAAATAAAGTATATTAAAAAAAAATGTGAACTTCACGTGCTCCCACCTGCTCGTCCTGCTTATTTTACAATTAGTAATTTAGCATGGGTAATAAAAAATGGCTGCCCAGACCCAATATCCCGTGTGGGTTAGCAGATTGTGTTTAATTTTTATTGGTACAACTAATATTAACGAATAAGATCTAAAATTGTTTAATCTCATTTACATATTAGCCAAATCACAATATTCACCACTTGCTCTTGTATGACAAAAAATAAAATAAAATAAAGAAAATAAAAAGCTCAACTTGCTAATTAACAATATAGTTAACAAAGACTTGGGCAGACTCAAAAGTCTTCCTCTCACGTTAGACGTTACGAAACATAGGATCTCAACACAAAATTCTCATATCACAAAATCCTCGTATCACAATACAGATCAAGAAATCAAAGCTCAAAATGGCGGAAATGGCTGTGTCCTTCGCACGAGAGAAACTGCTTCCACTACTAAGCGATGAAGCAAAACTGCTTTGGAACATCCCCAAAGAATTTGCAGACAAACAAAAAGAACTAGATTACATTCAAGGCTCCCTTGAGAAGGCAGATAAAATGGCCGCGAAGGAAGGAGACAACACAAACAAGGGAATCAAAACATGGGTGAAGGAGTTGAGAGAAGCATCTTTCCCCGCATAGAAGATGTCATTGATGAATACATGATCTATGTGGAACACCAGCCTCATGATGCACTTGGTTGTGCAGCTTTACTATTTGAGTGCAATATCACTCACTTCATTGAATCTTTTCATCAAATAGCATCAGAGATTCAGCATATTAAGTTATTTGTTCAAGGAATCAAGCAAAGAGGTATGGATTATCACTACTTAATCCAACCTTCTCTTGAACAAGGACTGAGCAGCAGCTACAGAGGTAGCCAAAGTGTCCAATGGATTGACCCTCGATCGGCTTCCCCTCACCTTGATGAAGCTCTAGTTGCTGGCTCTGATGGCCCAAGAAACGAATTGATTCATTGGTTAGTAGAGGGACCAGCAGAGTGCATTGTCATCTCTGTTGTGGGAATGGGAGGGCTAGGAAAAACCACTCTTGTCGGCAGAGTTTTCAACAACCAGAACGTGATTGCACACTTTGGTGGCTGCCGTGCATGGATCACAGTGTCTCAATCCTACACTATGGAAGGATTGCTGAGAGACTTGTTGAAGAAGTTGTGCAAAGAAAAAAAGGAGAATCCTCCTCAAGGTATTTCTGAAATGGATCTACATTCATTGATTGTTGAAGTGAAAAACTATTTACAACAAAAGAGGTACGTTGTTATTTTTGATGATGTGTGGAGTGTAGGACTTTGGGGTCAAATTGAAAATGCCATGCTTGATAATAACAATGGAAGTAGAATACTAATCACAACTAGGAGCAAGGATGTTGCAGACTCTTGTAAGAACTCTCCTTTTGATCAGGTGCATGAGCTGAAACCTTTAACTTTTGAAAAATCTATGGAACTCTTTTGCAAGAAGGCATTCCGATGTCACAACAATGGACGTTGTCCAGAAGATCCCGTGAATATATCATCTGACTTTGTTAAAAAATGTAAGGGTTTGCCTGGCTATTGGTAGTCTTTTATCTGGCAAAGAAAAGACTCCATTTGAATAGGAAAAAATTAGGCGAAGTCTAAGTTTGGAGATGGAGAAAAATCCCCATTTAATTGGTATAAGAAAGATTTTAGGTTTCAGTTATGATGATTTGCCATACGACGGTGGATAGCTGAAGGATTTGTAAAAGAATAGGGAAAAACATTAGAAGACACTGCACAACAACATTTAACAGAGTTGATTAGTAGAAGTTTAGTGTAAGTATCTTCATTTACCATAGATGGCAAACCTAAGATGTGTCGTGTTCATGACCTATTACACGAGATGATCCTTAGAAAATCCAAGGATTTAAGTTTCTGCCAACATATTAGTAAAAAAGATGAGTCGATGTTAACCGGGATGATTCAACACTTATCAATGGCAGCCATCTCCAATGATTTAATGGGGAGTACTGTCCTGCTTGTTTTTGTACATAAAGAATTCGTAGATGAAATATCACCATTAGCTAGCAACTTTGTGCAAAGAATCCCTACAAAATACAAGCTATTGAAGGTACTAGATTTTGAAGATAGTCCATTAAGTTTTTTTCGTAAAAATTGGGGAATTCTGGCACACTTGAAGTATTTAAACTTAAGAAATTCAAAGTTGACAGAGCTTCCAAAATCCATTTGCCAGCTCTAGAATGTTAGGTTCTAAGACCTTGGACGATGTCCAACCCCTCGAATTTCGATTTTGATGATAACAACTAAAGGATAAATTTTGAAGTATCTAATGATCTTGTTTGAGTGTTATAGGATTTACGTCGTCCAATGCCGCAATGGTATTGTATCTCTCAAACCTCGACTTTATGTTTTAATAAGAAAAGCGTCTAAATGTGTTTTGTAAGAATACTACAGTTAGCGTCCAATGCTCCTGTGAGAGCAAGCATCCAATGACTATATAACCCACTCTGTAGTTTCTATCTTAAAATAATACTATAAGGCAATACGTTTTCAATGGTGATTCTATGTAATGCAACGATTATTCTCTCTCATTCTAATATGTCATTCTATTTGACTTTTCGAATAGTATTGAATAGGAAAATAAGAAGCTTCTCTCTGCAGAAAAAAAGTACAAGTAGGAGAGGCGCTACATGTACGGTTGTCTCCTCTATCTCTCCAACCTAAGTCAAAACGTGACAACGGTCACATGCTTTGGAGAGAACCGCTCTTGGCAAAGGAACAAATCCCACAACGGATACCTTACAACAAGCTGCCTATAAATAGAGGAATGAGCTCATGTATCAGACTGACGAAAAATTTATAAAGAGCTGAATCTCTGTCAAAACGACTGGACGATCAATACTTAAGCAAAACGAGCTTTCTTCTTAGCTTTGCTAAGCGATTATGTATTTTCGTGTTTATTGTAATATCCTCTCTGTGAGAGTTATTTTTATTTTCTATACTCAAACAATTCTGTTTGGAAAGCCAGGAGTGGTTTAGTGTTAAAGAATACTTGGGTTTGTTTTTAATCTCAGGGGGAGATTAAAGGTGTGCCAGGAGTGGCCTAGAGAATACTTGTAGCCAGAAGTGGCAAAGTTAGAATACTTGAGAGTAATCAGATCTTGATTAGTAGAACCCTTCAAAAGTTTTTGAAGGAGAACTGGACGTAGCTCAGTTGAGTGAACCAGTATAAAACTAAGTGTTATATTCTCTCGCTTTCTAGCTTATTTGCATATCTATTAAACTATCTCTTCAACATACTATGAAAGTGTTTCTTTACTCATTTTATCTACGATAATCTTTTACGTGTGCTCTAAGTGTTGCTTTTGAACCGCTGGACAATAGCATAATCTTTTGTTTTACTAAGTTCTTGTAAAACTTAAGATATACTATCTTCACATTGATTAAATTTTTTTAAAGAAATTTTGAAATACACTATTCAACCCCCCTTCTAGTGTATTTCTCTGTATTTCAGTTGGCATCAGAGCTCGACCTCTTGGGTTGAGTACTTAGCAGTACAGAGGAAAGATCCTAAGAAAGATGGAAAACGAGGGACAAACTGTGAACATACCACCTCTCTTCAAAGGTGTCAAATATGATTACTGGAAACAAAGAATGATAGCATTCTTTGAATCTAGCTATATTGACAAGTGGGAAGTTGTGGAGATGGGCGACTATATTCCACTTGATGCGAACCTCATCGAAATCCCAAAGGCTAGATGGATGGAAGAGCAAAAACAAAGATTTTATCTCAACTCCAGAGCCAGAAACATCATCATGTGTGCACTCAGCGAACAAGAATACAACAAGGTGCACAGTCTTAAAAGCGCAAAACAAATGTGGGACACTCTTGCATTAACGTATGAGGGTTCCACTCAGGTAAAACGTAACAAACTCAGTCTCCTTACTCGTCAATATGAGTTGTTTAGTATGGAAGAAAACGAGGACATACAAAGTATGTTTGGACGGTTTCAAACCATACTAAATGAACTTAGAGCACATGGTAAAGATTACAATAACTATGAACATATTAACAAAATTCTAAGAAGTTTGCCTAGGAAATGGAGACCACAGGTTACAGCCTTGAGAACAAAAAAGGAACTGGACGATATGTCCCTAGAAGAACTCGTGGGAACTCTTAAGGTGCATGAACTAGAACTGCATCAAGATAGTGATGGTAAGAAAAATAAGTCTCTGGCGCTCAGCGTCCAGAAGCCAAGGAAAGCATCATCGTCCAAAGCCATGCAAGCTGAAACATCATCAGACGAACAATATGAAGATGATGACTCAGACGAGAATGATGAACTATCCTTTATATCCAAAAGGATACATGCTATGTGGAAGAAGAAAGGTAGATCCAGATGGAGAAACCTAAACAGGAAAGGCTTCAAAGAAAAGAAGGAGAAGAGTCCAATTGTATGCTACGAATGCAAAAAGCCAGGACACTTCAAATCAGAATGCCCAGATCTCGACAAAAGCGAGGACAAGAAGAAGAAATTCTTTAGCAAAGGAAAGGGCAAGAAAGTTCTGGTGTCCACATGGGAAGACCTGGACAATGACTCATCATTGGACGATGGAGAAGAAGAGGAAGCACACTTATGGCAGACACCTCAACAGACTCTTCTGAACCAGAAGAAGAAGATGAGGTAGATTTTAATGACATAGATTCAATTCAAGAAGCTTATCATGAACTACTTTCAAACTCTTCTATTTTTTCAAAGGCCTATAAAACTTTAAAGAAATCATCCAAATCACTTTCAAAAGAAAAAGAAGCTTTAAAAAAAAAGTGTTAGACAACTGGAAAGTGAAAAGGAGGATTTACAGAAAAAGTTTACAGAGCTCTCAAGGCAAAATGAAATTACAAATATGGATAGGCGAACTCTCTGGAATGATGCTGCTCGAGCCCATAAATCCTGTGAGGATTCAAGGACTAGAGAAAGAAATCTTTCCATAGAGATTCGAAATCTCAACGCAGGAAACAAAAGGCTAGTTGAGAAGCTTCTGAAATTTGAAGCAGATACTTCCTTAAGAGGTCAACCACATGATGTTGTAAAACTTCTTGAAGAAATTGACAGCCTAAAGAAGGATCTGTCAAACTTTTTCAAGGGCTCTGACAACCTCAAAAAGCTTTTAAAATATGAAGGTTGTAAGAGACCAAATGACAGGTCAGGACATGGATATAAGGGAAAGAAATACATTCATGATGAGGAAACAGATGTTTGCTACTTCTGTGGGAAACCTGGACATATAACGTCCAAATGCAGACACATGCCTAAGAAGGGAGCATTCAATGCCCTTCGAGCTAACAAAAAAGGACCCAAGTCAATCTGGGTACCTAAGGATAAAATTGTTCCTGTTGCAGACATGCTTAACAGCAGGAAAGAAACTCCAATCATGGTACCTGGACAGTGGGAGCTCACATCACATGACAGGAGAAAGGTGTATGTTCCAAAGCCTCCTACCCAAGACTGGTGGGACAGTCACTTTTGGAGGGAATCAAAAAGGGATGATAGCTGGCGTAGGTAAGATTGGTATACCACCCTATCCTTGTATTGATAAAGTTCTTTATGTTAAAGGTCTTAAACATAATCTACTTAGCATAAGCCAATTATGTGACAGTGGATATAATGTTGCCTTTAACAAAGGTGAATGTACAGTCAAAAACTCTGATGGATCCCTTCTCTTTACCGCAAAGAGGCAAGGCAATCTGTATAAGATTAAACTTGGGGAACTATCAAGTCAAAATGTATCATGCCTAGTGTCTATACAAGAAAATCATTGGTTATGGCATAAAAGACTTGGTCGTGCAAGCTTGAGGTTAATCTCAAAGCTGAATAGGCACAACCTCGTAAGAGGACTACTAAGTATGTCATATAAAGATGATCTTCTTTGTGAAGCTTGTCAGAAAGGGAAACAAGTGAAAAGTTCTTTTCAAAGTAAAAACATTGTTTCCACTTATAGACCTCTTGAGCTGTTACATATTGATCTGTTTGGACCCACAAGAACAGCCTCGGTAAGTGGTAAAAGATATGGATTGGTTATAGTGGATGACTATACTAGATGGACATGGGTCTTATTCCTATCCCACAAAGATGAGTCCTTCAAGGCCTTTTATAACCTCTGCAAAAGAGTTCAAAATGAAAAAGGAGTATGCATTACTTCTATCAGAAGTGATCACGGGGGAGAATTCGAAAACGAAAGTTTTCAAAGGTTTTGTGAGGATAATGGTATCCTTCACAACTTCTCAACACCTAGAACACCACAACAAAATGGTGTAGTTGAGAGGAAAAATAGGTCACTCCAGGAGATGGCCAGAACCATGTTGAATGATAATTCAACCCCTAAACACTTCTGGGTTGAAGCAGTGAATACTGCCTGCTATTTACAAAACAGAATCTATATAAGGCCGATATTGAAAAAGACTCCATATGAATTGTGGAAGGGTAGAAGACCCAACATATCCTACTTCCATCCATTTGGATGTCAATGTTTCATTCTGAACACTAAGGATAACCAGGGAAAATTTGATTCTAAGTGTGATGAAGGAATACTACTTGGATATTCTGAAACTTCAAAGGCGTATAGAGTTTATAACTCTAGAACCTTAGTTGTTGAAGAAGTTATCCATGTGAAGTTTAATGACAACAAGCCTGATAAAGAATTATCAAAGCTGGACAAATCATTTGCAGATCTCAGATTGGACGATGCAAGTAAGTCATCAGATTCGTCCAACCATGATGTTTCAGTTGAAGAGTCAAATGCACCACTGGACGGTCCAGTTGCAGAACAAAGAGAACCAAATGGACGCAACTGGAAAATGAAGAAACATCATCCACAGGAGCAAATCATTGGAGATCCAAAAGATAGAGTCAAAACCAGATCTTCACTTCAACGACAGCAAGGTCACACAGCATTCATATCTCAAATGGAACCTAAGACTGTGGACGATGCCTTAGAAGATGAAGGCTGGGTCAAAGCAATGCAAGAAGAACTTGACCAATTTCAAAAGAACAATGTCTGGAAGCTAGTAGAACTCCCCAACGACAAAGAAGCTGTAGGAGCAAAGTGGGTGTTCAGAAACAAGCTGGACGAAGCAGGTAATGTTGTGAGAAACAAAGCAAGGTTGGTAGCAAAAGGTTACTCACAACAAGAAGGTATAGATTATACTGAAACTTATGCTCCAGTTGCACATCTAGAGGCAATTCGCATTCTACTATCATTTGCAGCTCATAGCAATATGAAGCTATATCAAATGGACGTAAAAAGTGCATTCCTCAATGGACTCATAAAGGAAGAAGTCTATGTGGAACAACCCCCAGGATTTGAAAGTGATGATTTTCAAACCATGTTTTTAAACTTAACAAAGCCTTATATGGGTTGAAACAAGCCCCTAGAGCTTGGTATGAAAAACTCAGCTCATTTTTGTTAGAAAATGATTTTTCAAGAGGAAAAGTAGACACTACATTATTTCGCAAAGACTACTCTTCTGATTTTATTATTGCACAAATATATGTTGATGATATCATATTTGGTGCCACTAATGAGTCTCTCTGTGAAGAATTTGCCAAATTAATGCAAACAGAGTTCGAGATGAGCATGATGGGTGAGCTGAAATTCTTCCTTGGACTTCAAATCAAACAAACTGAAAAGGGAATATATATACATCAGACTAAGTATGTCAAAGAGCTGCTAAAGAAGTACAAGTTGGACGATGCAAAACCAATGAAAACTCCTATGCATCCAACAACAGTACTTGGACTGGACGACAACTCAAAGAAAGTAGATAATACTCTATACAGAGGAATGATAGGATCACTCTTATACCTCACAGTGTCCAGACCTGACACCATGTTCAGCATATGCTTATGTGGCAGATTTCAATCTGACCCAAGGGAAGTTCACTTAACTGCTGTTAAAATAATCTTTCGATATCTTGCTGGAACCACTAACCTTGGGTTATATTTCAAAAGGCAAAAAGATTTCAGGCTAATAGGATACTGTGATGCTGATTATGCTGGAGATCGAATTGAAAGAAAAAGCACTAGTGGAGGGTGTCACTTCATCGGTGCTAATCTAGTCTCCTGGACATGCAAGAAGCAAGGAACCATTGCTCTGTCCACTGCTGAAGCAGAGTATATTTCAGCTGCAAAATGCTGTTCTCAAATCTTGTGGATCAAACATCAACTTGAGGACTACAACATATATGAGAGTAACATTCCTATCTTTTGTGATAGTAAAGCTGCCATAGATCTTTCTAAGAATCCCATATTGCATTCAAGGGCCAAACATATAGAGATCAAACATCACTTTATAAGAGACCATGTTCAAAAGGGTACTGTGGAATTACACTTTGTAACCACAGATAATCAGCTTGCTGATATATTCACCAAACCCCTTACTGAAGACAAGTTAATCCTTCTAAGGAACAAACTTGGCATGGACTCTGTAAAGGAATGATTAACATCTACATGATGCGTCTAATAAAACCATAGCGTCTAAAGGACATGTCGTCCAAGGAACACTAGAGTCATGCACATGCATTGCATATATCTCACTTAAGTCCAATATTTGGACGATGCTTTTATCTTAGCTTTTTTTTTGTTTTGTTCAAATAATCAAAACGGATCGTTTTAAGAGTAAGTATGAGCTAATACTCTATGCTGAGTCACCAAAATGTAAGTAACCGTACACAGTTACCCACATTCTTCACACGTCTCATCATGGCGGGTTTTATGGCGTCATTTACATTTCAAATATTCAAAAAGCCGAAAACCGTTTCATATTCTCCAAACAAAGCCCAAATATACACTTATCAAATCATCATAGAAAAACACCACCGTATCCATCTTCTCTGAGATTATCATCACCCTTAAGCACACACACACACTCTCTCTCAAAAACCCAAAACCCTTTCAGAAAACCTAAAAATCCAAACTTTTCTACCATGTCGAACTCTGCAAACTTAAGCAACTCGGAACTCGATGTCCTCACTTACCCTGAAACCATAGTCGTGTGCCAAGGTGCTGCTACAGTGCACATTCAGCACTTCTTCGACATCGAAAAGCTTGAGAAGCTGGGACTGAACCTGAACGAGAGCCTTCTGAAGTGTGGAATCAGAGGCTACTTCAATGAAAACCAGAAAATATTCCCTGAGTTGATCAGAATGTTCTGGAGAAATGCCAAGTTCCAGAGCTCAAGGGAGCTCGTGGCCACGGTTCTTGGACGAGAGGTGACACTGTCCACCGATACCATTGCAAAGGTAACTGGTTGCATTAGGGAGCAGAACCAGTACAGAACAGACTGGGCCAAGCAGTACGGAAATTACGTTGCGACCGTGCTTTGCAAGACCAAATCCACCAACTTAATAAGGATTGAGTACAGGAACCTGTGTGAGGAAGCAAAAATCTGGCAGCAGGTGTGCAACAAGAGTATCCTGCACAAAGCTGGGTCTAAGGACTCAGTCACGGACTTACACAAGTTTGTGATATTCCATATTATGGAAGGTATTCCCTTCAATCTCCCTCACACCATTTACGTTAATATCGTGAGAATGATGAAGTCTGTTGGTGGCAATGATGACATTTTCTACGCCGCCCTGATGAACAAGATCTTCTGGGACCAGAAGATCTATCAACGCTTCTTTGGTGAACTGGAAGAAGATGTTTACGAAGCTATTGTGAAGAAAGGGCCAATGGTAGCAACACAACAACTATTTGGTGAGTCCAACATAAAACCTATGAAGATCAAGCTAACAGCCAAGGTCTTAAGGGACCTGGACGAGGACGCCATCAACAAGCAACGACATGAACAGAGCAAGATCATCTCCAATAATGATGAAGAGGAGATTGATCTTCTTGGTATTGGCAAAAAGATCAAAAGGTTGATGGAGGAACAGGAGGGCAGAAAGATCACACGACAAATGTCTCAGAAGCATGAGGAAGATGCTGAAAAGGAGAGAAGAATCAAGAAAAGACATGCTGACACGTCCACTACTCAATTCCCAGCAGAGAAGCGTCCAAGGACTGATGCGTCCAGACCTGCTCAAGCTGAGCAACGTCCAAAGGCAGCACCAGTAAAGCTTGCTCCAGAAAAGCAAAAGGTTCGGAAGCTTCAACTACTGGACGACTCTGATGATGATGACCAGATCCCAATTGGTCAAATCATGAAGAAGACAGAGGAGACGGAGGGCCCTCAGCAAAAGAAGCAGAAGGTACAACCTGCTAAACCAATTTCCTTTCCTTCTAACGTGCCGCAACGAGTCAAGACTCAGGTAGCAAGGCCAAGGAGAATTGCAGTTCTACCACTTTCCTCTCAAGACACCGACAACATATCCACCTGCACCCTACTACTAGCAACATCCAGTGCTCCATCCACATCAACAACCCAGCATCCACATCTTCGCTTGGACCTATCCAAGTTTGTGCATCCAAGGGATGCATGGAGGGATACCTGGTCCCCATGGACTATACCCCCCAAGCAGAAAACCAAAGAAGAAAAAGACAGAGAACGTTTTCCGGTTGCATTCCTTACACGAAATGAACAGAATTACTGTAAGAAAAGTGATGTGATCCGGAGGCCTCTACAAGAGCCCTTGAAGCGGCATTTCACTACTGTCTCAGCACCAGAGTGGACGAGGTATGATTACGCTCATGATTCTTTAGTTGTTTATTCTGCTATGCCAGAAGGAGCGATCATCAGCAACCCTCTGCCCAATTGGACGAGAGAAGTGTATCCACACTTGATCCGCATGCCTCATCCTTACTCCTGTCCAACTGGAACTCAGCAAAGAGTGCGTCCAGCAGCAAAACTGCTGCATAAACTAGAGGTGGAGGTTGCCTCTCGATTCACAAAGACGGTTGCGGAGCAGAAAGGGAAGGCTCCAAGAAAAATGAAGGCACCGTCCAAGAAGTCCCCTGTTAACAGGGATATTGAACTGGTCGCAGAGTTGCAGTTGGCCATTAAAGAAAGTATGGACCCTTCCATATCGAAGCAGCGTCCAGATGTAGGGTGGGTCAAGGATGTTCGCATCTGGACTCCAATCACAAAGTTCCTGCCTCTACCGGCTGGAACTCCAGTGCTAAACTTCCAGCCAGGCGACTATGATGAACTTGGAAAACTTCTGCAATAAATGTATATACCAAACCAAGCCATCGCCTACCCACCAAACCTTCACATAAGCCGCGCCACAGAAATAAAGTTTGTACCAGACAGGGTATGTCCCAGACTACCCTTATATGATGTTGGTCGCAAGAAAGGCTACAAGTTCTACGACATTGAGATGCCAAGCAGGGAAGAGAAAGTTGAAACCCTGCAAAAATCCTCTCATACCTGGGGTTATCTGTTTGACAAGACTGGTAAGCTTACGCGTTCACTCGGAACCTTTGATTCCATTATCTTTTGGCACCAGATCTTATGGAACGATTCCCAGAAGGCCTCCTCCTCAGGCAGCTCTAAGGATGACTTTGTTCACCCCCCTCATGGTATTGAGGTGCTGCGTCCAGTAAAGACTCACCACTTCTCAGACACCTTTGCCTGCTTTCTAAAAGATTCAGATGATTATCTAGAGTTAATGAAGACATTGCCAATAATCAGAAGCAACAAAGTGTTTGATCTTCGAACACTGGATCGCACAGAGTTTGTGGAGGAACTCCAAACTCTGCATGAGGAGTACAAAGTAGAAGAAGCCACAGCAGTAGAACAAGCTCGTCTAGAGCAGCTAGCTCTTGAGGAAGCTGAGACCGCAACCACAGAAAAGGAAGATCAGGTTGCTAAGTCGAAAGCTACACAGGCAGAGCTGGATGAAGCATCTGCCAAAGTAACAAAGGTGCTAGCTCATCTTGACCTGGACTCATCTGTACCAGTGGACGTGGAACACTTTGTCACGTCACATGAAGAACCTACCGTCCAATCTGAAAAGTCCAAGGATGATAGAGAGCCCATTGTTGAAGCATCCGAGCCCATGAAAGAAACTGCAGCAAAGCCTACTGCTGAAGATATCACCAGCTTCCCCATTGTTGATGCATCTACTGAAGAACATTCAGGCACACGTCAACTGGTTCCCACAGTATCTTCAAGTCCAAGGGGCATCCATCCCTTGCGATTTGCTGAACCTCAAGGAGTCTCAGAAGATCGTGTTCACGAAATAGTGCAACAGGCTCTGAGGCAACAGCAGCTGGAAACCGAAGTAGTTCTTCAAACATTTCAGCAAAGGCAACAGGCTGAGGCTGCTCAACATCGTCTGATGCTGCAGAATGCCATCACTGAACAGTTCATGAGCCTCTCCCAGACGCTTGTGAACCAGATTCAAAATACGGCAGCCACCTTGCTTAGACAAGTTGCTCATGCAGTTCCACCCGTCCAACCACAACCTCATCAACCAGCACCACCTATACAAGCGCCACCAGAACAACCTCCACATCCACCACAAGAACCACCTCCACAGCCATAAGGTGACCATGATGGTCCAGTCATTTTTCCATCTTTCAAACCTTTTTTTTGTTAATGACAAAGGGGGAGAAATTGGAATTTTGATGTCATAGAAGTAAATAGCTAACACTCTGTATATATGTATATATATATTGGCATCTTTATCAAAACATGAGGTGTTTATTTCATAAATTCTGCATCCATATCCTTGATATGTTTTACACTCTGATATCTGTTATACCTGATATATTCTTGCTTTTTATTATTCTCTGTTATTAGATGCATAAGACATGTTGAACTCAGGGGGAGTACTTCATTTCACATTTATACACTAGCATAACATAATCATCTCTGACTTGATTCATTGTATTCATATATGATTATGTGACTGTTAACATCAAAATTTAACATTATTTGTCATCATCAAAATGGGGGAGATTGTTAGGTTCTAAGACCTTGGACGATGTCCAACCCCTCGAATTTCGGTTTTGATGATAACAACTAAAGGATAAATTTTGAAGTATCTAATGATCTTGTTTGAGTGTTATAGGATTTACGTCGTCCAATGCCGCAATGGTATTGTATCTCTCAAACATCGACTTTATGTTTTAATAAGAAAAGCGTCCAAATGTGTTTTGTAAGAATACTACAGTCAGCGTCCAATGCTCCTGTGAGAGCAAGCGTCCAATGACTATATAACCTACTCTGTAGTTTCTATCTTAAAATAATACTATAAGGCAATACGTTTTCAATGGTGATTCTATGTAATGCAATGATTATTCTCTCTTATTCTAATATGTCATTCTATTTGACTTTTCGAATAGTATTGAATAGGAAAATAAGAAGCTTCTCTCTGCAGAAAAAAAGTACAAGTAGGAGAGGCGCTACATGTACGGCTGTCTCCTCTATCTCTCCACCCTAAGTCAAAACGTGACAACAGTCACATGCTTTGGAGAGAACCGCTCTTGGCAAAGGAACAAATCCCACAACGGATACCTTACAACAAGCTGCCTATAAATAGAGGAATGAGCTCATGTATCAGATTGACGGAAAATTTATAAAGAGCTGAATCTCTGTCAAAACGACTGGACGATCAATACTTAAGCAAAACGAGCTTTCTTCTTAGCTTTGCTAAGCGATTCTGTATATTCGTGTTTATTGTAATATCCTCTCTGTGAGAGTTATTTTTACTTTCTATACTCAAACAATTTTGTTTGGAAAGCCAGGAGTGGCTTAGTGTTAAAGAATACTTGGGTTTGTTTTTAATCTCAGGGGGAGATTAAAGGTGTGCCAGGAGTGGCCTAGAGAATACTTGTAGCCAAAAGTGGCAAGGTTAGAATACTTGAGAGTAATCAGATCTTGATTAGGAGAACCCTTCAAAAGTTTTTGAAGGAGAACTGGACGTAGCTCAGTTGAGTGAACCAGTATAAAACTAAGTGTTCTATTCTCTCGCTTTCTAGCTTATTTGCATATCTATTAAACTATCTCTTCAACATACTACGAAAGTGTTTCTTTACTCATTTTATCTACGATAATCTTTTACGTGTGCTCTAACGAAAAGCGAGAAAAAGCAGTTTCATTGGTCTATTGCTTTTGAACCGCTGGACGATAGCATAATCTTCTGTTTTACTAAGTTCTTGTAAAACTTAAGATATACTATCTTCACATTGATTAAAGTTTTTTAAAGAAATTTTGAAATACACTATTCAACCCCCCTTCTAGTGTATTTCTCTGTATTTCATAGAACCTCGAGACCTTGGACATAAGGAGTACAGGTGTCATCAAAATGCCAAAGGAGATTATTTGCAATCTAAGAAATCTTCGACATCTTTTGGGTGATGATATGGAATTGTTTCAATTAAAGAATGTTCTTGGAGGCATGACATCCCTACAAACATTGAAATCCGTAACATTAACCGTATATTATGATGATGATGACGATGATGATGATGATGATGATGGTGGTGGTGATGATGATGATGATGATGATGATGATGATGGAGTAGAGTTAATAAGAGAACTGGGAAAGCTGAAGCAGTTAAAGATCTTAAGCTTGACTGATGTCAAGGAAGAACAGGGAAGCGCTCTATGTTCCTCAATAAATGAGATGACAAACTTGGAGAAACTATATATTGACTCAAATCAAGATGAAGTCATTTATTTGCTTGTTATTTCATCTTTGCATATGCTTCAAAAGCTTTGCCTATTTGGGAAGTTAAAAGAGTTTCCAAAGAGGGTTCCACAACTTCAAAATCTTGTAAAACTAACTTTGAGATTCTCCAAGTTAACTGATGATCCATTGCAATCACTACAAAATATGGCACATTTGTTGTTCCTCCACATGGACCATGCTTATGAAGGTGAAAGTTTGTATTTTCAAGATGGAGGGTTTCAGCAACTAAGGGAACTAACTCTCGAACGCTTAGCTAACTTGAAATCAATCATTGTCGATAAAAGAGCCCTCTTTTGTTTGGAAAAACTCAAATTTGAGGCCATTAGCCAACTTGAGACAGTACCTCTTGGCATCCAACATTTGGAAAAACTTGAAGTTCTTGATATAACTGTTATGTCACCTGAATTCAACGAGTGCATAGCTCCCAATGAAGGACTAGAGCACCCAATCATCTAGCATGTGCCCCTTGTAAAAGTTACTACTGGCTTCTTCAATACAGGAACTCGTATTATTTCTCACTCAAGGCTTTAGAGTACATAAAAAGATATGCCTTTTCTTCCTAATATCAGTAATTGGGATTCAAATTACACGTATTTACGAGTCTCCTTTATTTCTTAAATGGCAACACTTTTTTTTCTTAAACTGTAGTTATTTTGGGATAGAGGGAGTAATTAAAAATATTAAAAGGAAAAGTAAAGGATATGCCTGGTTGGTTTCTTATAAAATGATTTTTTTTAGTATTGTATATTGTTTAGTCATCAAGATATGTAATTTATATTTAATTCCTAAAATAATTTATTTACTTTTGAGTCCTTTTGTTTGTTGTTGTATGCTTTATTTATTTATTTTTTATTCTACATCAATCATTAGAAATTATGGAGAAAAATGTCTAGTTTGTAACAAGAAACTTAATGTTATTGTTTTGTTCCCTCAACTTTTCACTCTCAAAAGTCTCTCCATTTAATGCTCTGTAATAATATTGTGCTTTGAATTGGTAGGTATTGGGCTTCCAATGCTTTGAAATATAGATTCTCCATGTTGCACTTTCAACAATGGCATTGTATCATTTTGTTTCAAGATTGGCTCTTTGGTCCATAGATAAAGAGAATATGTGGAATTGTCTTTCTTTAATAAAGTCATCTATGTTTTTGACAGACTGTGTGGTGTATAATAATGTGTGAAACAAGTTATAACAGTGTGTCTTTTAAGGATTGTGAGATCTTATTTTCTATTTGGCCTAAGTCTTTTTATTTGGTAATAAGAAAAACCTAGATTTAAACATGCAGAATGCGTGGGTGTTTTAATTATAACAATAAACTTTATTTATTTATTTATTTTGTACCAACACTGATTGGCACAAGTGGTAGTGACTTATGTCCTTTAACCAACTGGTCTAGTATTCGAATCCTAGCCTTGGGTATGGAGTAAACCATAATGGAAGAGTAATACCTACCTTGTGTGCACTCACATTCCCCAACGGAGATTAGTCAGCAAAAACAAAAATATTTTTTTGTTCATTTAAATTACTTGAGTTTTGCCTTTTAAGGAATTTGATAATTTAACGTGATTATGGTGTAGTAAGTTTTGTACCATTTCACATAACTATTTATTAATAATTTTTTCTTGTTAATATACTTCTTTGTTTACACTATATTAAACAATTGTTTAATATTAAACAATATTCTGTCAAAAAAAATATTAAACAATTGTTTAATTTCTCTTATTTATTAACTTGTGGAGAAATTAAACAATATTTTTTATTTGAGCTTAAAGCTTGAGTCCATATGTAATCATATATCCCCTTTATACTTGTAACATCATCAATCCAAGCATTCCCTATCTGAAATTTTCAGTACAAATCAAGAAGTTAGAAAGATGAGAGGGTAAGTGGTATGATATCACATAGGCATCAATTGCAGTAGCAGTAGAAGTTAAAACTACTATATGTTCAATTATCTTCACTTTTCATAGTAGTGAAACAAAAATATCAGTTGATATTGAGCATCATCATCTGAACTTTATAGATCCACATCTGTATGTAAACTAAACTAGAACATTTTGAGTCACAGAGATCACGTAGGATTATTACCACTTGATTCAATGATTTTCTGACAACATAGATTTTGAAATTCACAGGACCTGGTTGTTCATCATTGGGGTATGGTGCCTTTGAGGAGTTGGGACCTTTCAGAATAAACAAACTTTGATGGCAAAACACTCTATTCGTAACATATATGCTTGGAATCAAGGTAAGACAGTCGTCAAAATAATTGTTTTTCTAGATTCCAACCTTTTTGATACACTTGTGAGATATGAAAAGGTTAATATACAATGGTGCATTAATGCAGTGGCAAATGTGCTGTTCTTGGAATCCCCTGCTGGAGTTGGCTTTTCCTACTCAAACACTACTTCTGACTATGATCATTCGGGAGATAAGTCAACTACAAAATATGCCTATGTTTTCCTCATCAATTGGCTAGAGAGGTCTCCAGAGTACAAAATGCACGATTTTTACGTAACCGGAGAGGGCTATGCTGGCCATTATATGCCTCAGCTTGCATACACTATTTTGGTGAACAATAAATTCAGTCAATAAAATATTAACCTCAAAGGCATTGATGTATGTTCAAAGACTCCTACTGCAATTGATGCCTATATGATATCATACATACCACTTACCATCTCATCTTTCTAACTTCTTGATTAATTTGTACTGAAAATTTCACATAGGGGATGCTTGGATTGATGATGTTACATATGGACTCATGCTTTGAGCTCAGATACATCAGTTGATTGAGAAGTACTGTGATTTCACTTCTGAAAACGTTTCAGCAATATGTGCCAATGCATGCAACAAGAACGACCACTATTGGGAATGGAAACATAGACTATTATAAGATCTATGCACCACTGTGTCATGACTCTTCTCTCAAAAATGGATCAACTGATTCTGTAAGTAATACTCCTATATCCATTCCTAGTGTGCATCATTATTGCATAAAGGAAAAAATAATTCAAAATTGTACAAAGATATGAAGTTCATTTAATTTAATAGTAACACCCATTTTGAACCAAATGAGCAGATTACAGAAATCACGTCCTGTTCTTTGTCATTTTTTAGTCATCATGACATTGGTGCGAAGTATTCATCAGTTTTGTTGATGACTAATCTTTGCCGGAAAACCTGGCTGGCTACCTTTAATGAGGTCTCCCCTCCCAACCATGTTTTTTCCATTCACAAGGCTCGAACTTGAGACCTTGCTTAAGGGGACTGAGTCCAGTACCACTTGGACCACAACGACTTGTTGATCTGTTCTCTGTCATTTGACTCTCTTTTCCTTCTCCATCTCTTTCTTTTTTCTTTTTCTGTGTTATACCACTGCTTACATCTTATTTTTTGGATCAAACTGGTGTAACATATTAACAACAATCTCGAATTCTCATTCGATAAATGCTATGTGAAAAAGTTACAATGTAAGTATAAAACAGAAACAATGCAAAATCATAGAAATTGCCAAGAACATCTCCTTACCAAAGCAGTTCATTAATTTCAACTAGTATAATAAAAATGTTTAGGATCCAATTGATTCAACCTCAGTTATGCATTTCCCAATTAATTTTCATTGCCCTCTGACACTTAATTTCATATATATGATTTTGACCCGTGTTCTGATTACTACGGGGAAGCCTATCTAAATAGGCCAGAGGTCCAACTAGCTCTTCATGCAAAACCCACAAACTAGACCCACTGCAGGTAATTTACAATAACTTGGGAAATCACAAAATATTATAAACCTATTTGGTTTGAAAGAATGTTTCTTTGTATTTTTTTTATTTTTTTAATATTATAAAAATATCACCTTATTTTTACTCTATTTCCTGTTTTCAAATAATTACATAGAAAATAATGAAAACAACTCAATCGTATATGTGCAATTTCCTATATAAATATTTAACGATAGGAAGTATAGTAAAAATAAAATGGAACACTTTTGTAATTATTTATCAAAACAAGAAATGAAAATAAAATTCATCTTCTCAAATCAAACACTACTATATGTTAATTGCTAATTAACCAAGCATATATATCATATTTTGCAAAATTTACAGTGATTTAATAAACTGGAACGATAGCCCAGTTACCATCCTACCCGTCATCAAGTATCTCATTGATAGGTGACATTGGATTGTGGATATACAGGCAAGTTCAATTTCTATAAAGTATAATCAAACAATGCCTCTAGAACCATGATAACGACATAGTTACAACATATACACTATACAATACAAAATAAAATGTACCCTTGAATAGCTATCTACTTTACCAACGAATTGTTGGTCCGAGTGGTACTAGATTTGGTCCCCTTAAACAAGGTCTTGAGTTCAAGCCTTGTGGATGGAAAAAAGTGGTTGAGAGGAAAGACCCCACTAAAAGGTGGCCAGTCAGCTTCCTCGGCAGAGATTAGTCATCAGCAAAGCTGGTGGATACTCCGCAATAATGTCATGGATACAAAAAAAAGAATAGCTATCTACCTTTTTTTTAATTAGCCTTTAATTTAGGAAGTCTTATGTACCTATTTTGATTTCCTTGGGAAATCCTTTTGCAATGACAAAGCTCTACTACACCCATAACCATGTTTTTGAATTCAACTAATTAATTGTTTCACTCTTGTAGGATAATGAGATTTGAACTTTTTTTATGTATCCTAAGTACTAAATTTAGATGATGTATTCTTCTACAGTGGTGATACTGATTCAGTGGTGCCAGTCACATCATCAAGATATTCAATCAACACCCTCAAGCTCCCTATCCAGGTTTCTTGGCATCCATGGTATACTGGAAATGAGGTACTGAAAGTAATCATTTTTATATTAAATTACTTCCCTCCTTTTAACATTGTCTTTCATTCACAAAGAATAGTTAAAAAGATTTTTGAGTATTGCCTCCAACACAACCTTTCCCAGTCACAATAAAACACAATTGACTGTGCATGGTTAGAACCTCAAATCTTTTGAACAATTCATTGAGAAAATTGCAAAACGGTTAATTTGGTTTATCAGGGTTACCAAACAGATAGCAAAAAGCTATTAAGATGAATGTTTTTGTGTCAACTGTTACATAGATTCTAAACATCAAAAGCAAGGTTTTAAAAAATGGTCGGATCAACCACAATATTTGTTCATAAGTTTTGCAATATCATGGATTATGAAAAAATAGTATCTACAATCCTGACCACATATTATGTCCATAATGAACTATTGAGTTTTCTTCTAGGAGATATGCTAGTGACACTGTCTCTCATTAACTCTGTTGGAAATCACCAATTTTTGTGGGTCCAACTTCTCAAAATTGGTGAATTCCAACAAATTTCAACCAATCACAAGAAGAGTGTTAGAAAGAGAGTATCAGATAAAGTATCGCTATCATTTCTCTTTCTTCTAGACCAAATAATTTATTTATTTTTTTAAACGTGACCAACTTCTCATAATCACAGGTTGGAGGATATGTGGTGAAATACAAAGGAGTGAGATTTGCTACAATAAGAGGAGCATGACATTTGGTTCCAAGCTGGCAACCTGCACGGGCTCTGACTTTGATCTTCTCGTTCCTCTATGGAAGCCTGCCTCCTGCTTCACCATGGAAAGGTTTCTAAGCATGATCCGTGTGTTGAACTTTTAATTAAAATTCACTGACTTGAGATGCACTTTGTGCAATCTCGATTAGCTAGATTATAATGAAGTTTTTCGTTTCGAATAAAAAGTTTTGTTATGTATCATCAGTTGATTGAATTGACATGTCATGTAACTTCGTTGTGTGCATGGCAAAAAATTGCTCTCGCTGGTTATGTTAGTGTTCCATGTGTGGTTTTTGTTGATGCATCAGATAACCAAATTAAAGAGCTCCCTCGTTTGCTATGATTGGAAACTAGAATACAGTGATTTTCGTTTGCAGTTTATATATTAAAGTTGTGTGTGTGTGTGTGTATATATATCCAACAAAGGTTGGTCCAGTGTTGGTAAGGAATGGACTTATATCCCACAAGCAGGGCGGACCCAGGATTCAATAACTGGGGGGGTCAAAACCAAATAAATATGTAAGCATTAAAATTTATATGAAATATTTATGTATTTTATAAAATGATTTAAAAACATATAATAGAAAATACATTTACATGGAAGATATTAAACATATTTTTAAAGACCCAAAATTACAAATGACAATAACCAATTTCACATATCACCAAGAACTTTAATGAATTTATAATAAATTGGTATTTATGTTAATTGTCTCTTTTTTATGAAAATCCTATTAATTATATTCTAAAAATTTACTAAATTTGAATAAATTATGTTACTCACTAAATTATCTTTTAGGACAATAGTAGCTAACAACCATATTGAAGAATAATCTACTTTCAGAAAATTGGAAAATAGAAGAAAAATATTTATTGTGACAAAGGCTATAACTTTGAAAGCAAATTATGACAAACTTTTAGTGCAACTCGATATCTAATTTACTTTCTAAAAATTTACATAGAACGTGAGAGAATAATATAGGAAAATAGTGATAGAAAGATAGAATGTTTGTTTATGTGTTTAAAACTGTAAGTTGTCAATTTTGTATATAGTGTTTGTAAGTTTGAACCATTAACAAAGATTACTAAAATCATTTGATTATAAACTACAATTATTTATAACTTTTAAAATAATAATAACATATTATAAAAGAACAACTATTTGAAAGAAAAATAAATGATACTAAAATATTTTATTTAGAAAAGGCAAAAAATATAATTATCTCTACAACAAATATTACAAAAGAATAGAATATTTTACTAAAATTTAAAAATCATAAATGACAATTAAATAAATAACAATTAAATTCCCTAAACAAAATAATTACCTAATATTAATTTTTTAACATTACCTAATATTAAAAAACAAAAATGAAAAAGGGCAGGGGGGCCAAGGCCCCCCCAAGTGAAGTTGTAGGTCCGCCCCTGCCCACAAGGAACGTGACTATTACATCATACTAGTAGTCAACGTGGCATGTCATGTGGTTGCCACATCATCGGTTAACGGTGATAATTGATGGGAAGGACTAAAAACAATGGTGAAGAAAAGTTAAGAGACTAAGATCAGTCAAAAAATACGTTGAGGGACTAAGGCCAATCAAAAAATTGTTCAGAGACTAAAACTAATAAAAAAAATTGTTTAAGGAGTAAATGTAAATTTGTAAAAAGATAAAGGATTAAAAACATAATTTACCCATAAATTTGACATGTGATTGCGACATCATATTAATACGCCATGTGGCTGCCAATGTAGCTAGCACATCATCACCTAACAGTGATACTTAACGACAGGGACTAAAAATATAAAACGGAAAAAAAAGAAAGGGATATTTTTACTTTTGAATATTATGTAATTGGGACATAATGTTATCCTGTGTTTTTTGAGTAACAAAAAGTTAAGTTTTTATGTTGTTCATCTACATATTTTGTGATTTAAATATATATGAGATATAATTTCGGGTATAATTTGTAGAGAGTTTCTATGATACGCCAATAATTTTAGGGGTTTTGATAATGTTGCTTTTGTAACCAATCAAATTACATATTTTTTTCATTAATTAATAAAAACTTTTGTTATTTTCAAATTACTCCTTATTAATTAAAATATTAAAAGTTTCATAACTATCTATCTATCTCCATCGACCTAGAGAATGTCTCATATATAGCTACGCTAATAAAATTTCAAAAGAAAAAATCTCCCGTAAATAAATGTGCACCCATCCTGAATTATAAAAAGGAAATAAATAAGATCTTCTAGGCCAGATTAGTATGAAACGCACAAACTATCCATATGGAACAACAATACATTCACGCAAGTAATACTCAACACTACCACGAAAATAGAATAGCAGAGAATTAAAGGTAAAGTTGAAAAATAACCCAAGTCGCATTTTGTGGCAACAATTAGTATTAGAGCATAAAGTTTCATATTTGGTTTGCTGGTGAAGAAAATTATGGTTCAGATTTAGTTTACTAATGAAGGAGATTAGGATGAAAGAAAATAGGGTTTAGATTTGATTTACCGGTGAAGGAGGTGAAGAAGATTAGGGTTCAGACTTGGTTTATCCGTAGAAGAGGTGAAGAAAATTAGGAAAAGTGACTTCACCTTCTTATGTTTAATGTTTAATCAATTTTTTTAATTTAAAATAGTTATTATTTTAAAAAATAATATTTTAATTAATCAATGACTAATTTAAAAATAAGAAAAGTTTTTATTCATTAATGAGAGAAAAAAAAAGATATGTGATTTGATTGGTTAAAAAAATAACAGTATCAAAACCCCTAAAATTATTGGAGGTACCATAGAAACTCTCTTAATTTGTATTGAGTTTAATTGTTATGCATTTAAAACAATTATTGTAACCATTTTTACACTGTGTCAACCAATAAAAAATCATCATTGATATGAATTTTAAGGTAATTATTGTAAAAGTCAATAAATTTACCATACAGAGTAGTTTATAATTAAATGATATGATAATGTCAAACTATTTTACACTGTCAGTGTATAGTTTATATTTCTCATTTGTATTTCTTTATAATATAAATATTTATTCATTCAATTTATATATTATTTGTATTTTATTTTAATTATATGATGTTAATCATTTTTTTTATATTTTTTATGATAAGTAATTATAAACATAAAATTTAGATATCAAAATTGACCCGTGCAAGGGCAAAAATACTAATAATAAAGGATATAATTAGTTTTATAGTAACTAAATGATAATAAATATCTACAACTTATGATTACAACTTAGTGATAACCAAACAGTTAACTTTTTTAAAAGCATCACTTTCAATATATTTTCTATATCCACATAAAAATCATCATGGGAACGTGAAGGTTTTTTTTTTTTTTAAAAGCTGAGGCATTTTGTTGATAAACTATACGAGTTGCTTCGTATCTCTATCATTTTGAAAGATTTAAATGAAAACTAAATCAGTTCGTGGAGGGAAAATTAAATGTTTTTATTCTTTTCAATTATACTTCTTCATTTTAATTTTAAATTTATTTAACAACTAATTCAAAATATTTTTTTTCTGGCCGTCTCAAACCACTCTCTTTTCATGGTTATATTTGATATTTGATTTTCTCTTAACCGCTCTTTTTTTTTTCAATCTATCTTTTTTTTTTATCTTTATTTCAACACTTGTACCAATGATGGACAGTTTTATTGTTTAGAAATCGTTTTTTATATACCTTAAAAACAAACAAAAAAATTAAAACTTTAAGAGCAATGTAGTGGTTTAAAATTTTAAAATTAAAAAATTGTAGTTTTTAAATAACCAATGTTTATTTGAAAAAACAAGAGAGTAGTGGGTAGTTCGAAATTTTAAAATTAAAAAAATGGAAAATTTTAAATTTTAAAATTAAAAAAATGGCAGTTTTTAAAGAACAATTTTTTTTTAAAAAAAAATCCAAGAACGTGAAGTAGTTTTTGAGAAAAACGTGGAGGATTTTATCGATAAACTTTTCATTAAGCGGTTAACAAACTTATCAAGTTATGAAAGATTATTTAATGAAGCAAGTAGTGAGTAGGTACCTATTCTTTGCGTAAAGAGACATATAAGCATCTTTGGAAGAGGTAAGTCTTTAATACCTTCATATATAGTCTCCCTCTCTCTAAATATGACCTCAAAATAACAAGGGTCAAGGTCGGCCAGTGAGACGATGGGGGATAAGCTTCATCGTCGAGAGGGAAACAACCCGGAAATCAAACTCTTTTATACTATCTCTTCTCTCTCTCCCCATTACATGATTATTATGTTGTGATTGAAAAACTCCTATTGGAGATTTGGAGTTAAGCAAAAATTAGACATTCATCCAGTGTTTTTTCCTGCAATGATGGCTAGTAAAAGAAATCGGCAAGCTACTAGAATGGAGACTCCACGCACAAGAGCTCGTACGCTAGCAACAAAGAAGAAACAAAAGATTGATGAAGAAATTATTCAGATATCTTCATCGTATGCTTCACAATTTTTTTTTTTGTAGTATGCTTCACAATTTTCTTCCAATATTAAAACATCTTCATCTTTGGAAGAAACAAAATAGATAATATTAGAGTGCTAAAAAAATTAATAGCAGTTATTACATTAAAATAAGTGAAACAACATTGAAATATTATATATATACACACACACACACACACACACATCATATTGAATAGTACTAAATTGTGAAGCATACTACACCAAAAAAAAAGTAAAGCATACGATGAAGATATCTGAATAATTTCTTCATCAATCTTTTGTTTCTTCTTTGTTGCTGTAACACTGTGATTTTCTAATCTATGATGAAGTGATTGAAAATAATAACAAGAGATAATTAAATTTAATTTCATGAGAAAATATAATTAATAAACATGTGTGATTTTTCTATGTAAGTTTTAGTGAAAAATTTCACTGAAATCGGGACTGTGAAAGTGAGAAAATAATCAAGAAATTAAAATGATTTAATTATAATTAGTCTCTAATAATTATAATTAGGTTCCTATAAAATTTTTATGTTATTCTGTTACACTTAATTAAAATAATAATATTTTAACGTGATTTCAAAGAGTGTGATTTTGAGAATTTTTTTAGAGTTAGAAAAATTCTAAGACATTCTAAATTTTATTAGATGTCAAAAATTAAAATTAGTAAGTCTTACATTTACTAATTTAATTAGCTTGATTGTATTTTGTTACCTTACCTGCTAATTATTCTACCTAAAACTATAACTACACCTACCATAATTTACTCTTACGTACTTTGTAGCAAAAATTTCAAAGGCTTCCTAAATGCAATCTGTGCCAAACCGCGTGAATTAAAAATTGGGAGTACAGTTTGTCTTCATCATTCAATTTGGTTTGAAAACCTGCTCGTTTCCTTTTCTTTAACTTCAATTTCGTTAGATTTTCAAAGCTAGCCTTCAAAGTTTGCTGACACAGGGAGATGCTGGTTAAAAAAATAATAATAATAATAATAATAATAATAATAATAAAATAAAACAGTGTCATATCATAAGTCTATAAATTGGCTTCCTCACTTCTTCGAAACACAACGTGCACCAGCGTCCAATTCTCATCATTTTGTTTCAATTTCAATTTCAAGTTCAAAAGATTTCTATTTGCAACCCCTTTTTCTCTATCTAATATCATTTTTTTGGGCACCCCTTATCGTTGAGTAATTATACTTCTCCAAAAACTCTCCTTCAAAATTTTTAAGTCCCAAGTTTTTATACTATGATCTGTTGTTGGTTTATAGTGGTGGTTTAATATTTGTGCTCCAGAAAACTAAAAGTTCATTCACTCTTCCATCATTCAAAGCTCTTATTTTAGCATCTCTTCGAGGTAAGGAAAGTTTACAGTTTTCATGTATTATTTGATGTATGGATATGTTGCGATGTGTATTGATTTTTGAAAGTAATGTTTTGATAATTTATTTATGATATAAGTCGATTGAATGGAAGTATATAATAGCTGAAAATAAAGTGTTTGTTGTCTGGTGCGTTGTTGTCTGAACATGTGTTAGTATTTTTGTGATAACTTTGGCTGTGATGAATGAAATTGAATTTCATTTGTTGAAAATGAAAATAGACATATGGGGCTACAGTTTCGACGCAAGAACTGCTCAAAAATATTGAAAAACAAAGGAGTTATGGCCCTCGAAAGTTGAACGTCCAGTCAGAAAAACGTGACTGAACATAGTATCTTGTTTTGCAATTCTGTATTTCTACAAAAATCGTATTCAAAAACGAGTTATATGGTTAGAAAATAGACATTTCAAGCTTTCTAACGGTGTATGATATGATTTCTAATTCATTATATTTCGATTTTCAAAATTTCCTTGAAACTGACCCATGTGCAGTGAAGAAATCTGTTTTCGAGATTTTTATATGTTTTTGGAAAATTTTGGTTCTCTTTATATAAGATGACTTAGGAATTATTATTTTCTTTCTTGAAAATATATTTCCAATTGGTTACAATATGAAATCAAGTTTTCTACAATACGTTTGAGATGACTTGAATTTCTAAACATAAAAGTGGACTGCTTTGTAATAAAGACAGTTTTGGTTTTTACTCACTAAAATGATTAATGTTGTTTTTGTAAATCTTTGATTTGCTTATGGTTTTATTCTTTTGAAAATATACTTGTTGGTATTTTGATTTCAAAAACCCAGGAGATCATATTGTTATTTTATCTTTTAACTTCATTTCGAAATCTTTCTAAAGTTTTAAAGATGATTTCTATAGTTTCTATTATTTCGAATGTTTTTAAGAGATTTTAGAAAAAATTCCAAAGTGTTATAAGCAGTTTTAAAAAAATTAAAAATTTTAAGGTTTTGACCAACGTCCGGGACTAGTGTCTGGTTAACTTCGATATTTTCTTTAACTTTGAAACTATAATGGATATATGTTGTTGACCACAGTGGATAATGGCTGTGGATATATGTTGTTGATCACAGTGGATGGTGACTGTGGATATGTTGTTATTGACCACAATGGACGATGACTGTAGATATGTTGTTGTGTTGGATTGTACATGCATACATGCATAAGTCCACAGTGGATCGTGACTGTGGATACGAGTTGGCACGTAAGTTGAGAGTGGGAGTGTAGCTCTCAACCTAGTGTCGGAAAGATTGGTGGGGTCGTGTACATGGGCCCGGGGGATAGGATGGACGGGCGATTCTACATTGAGACCAAGATTTCTGCAGATCTTGTGTTGTGGTGAGCCACTACCCACGTACGCCTATCCTGACAAAGCCACTAATTAATTTCCAAGACCAGTATCAGCGTTTCCCGCAATGGTCGAATTGGACTATGTTAAGGGATTTGACTGTATTGGTCGCTCGACTAGTAAAAATCTCCATGGAGTCGTGTCTACATATAGTGCATAACTAGGACATATTCTTTGAGGATATGTTGGTGATTTACCTATTGAATTGGATTTCACTGTATATTGTTATTATTTAACTTTGTGAATATGTTAGTGTAAATTTAATGTCTTATTTGAAATGTATGTTTGTTTTGTAAGCTTATCCTTGCGTTGTTTGCTTGTATGTGTTTGACTGTGATGATCGCGATTCTTCGCGGGAGCGGACGGCGAACTACCGGCAGATCAAGCTCTTCGCGGCTAAAGTCACAGGAGACCTACTTTATCTATTCCTTATATTTTCTTATATCGTCCTAGTTTATAGCTAAGGGTAATATGTAGTTGTGGTCAGCTAGTAGGAAATGGGTAATAATATGTATTTATTCTCTTTTGCTATATGTACTTACTGATGGGTACCTTTGTACTGGTACATACATATTCCGAACCTTTTGAGATATATCAGACTTTTGGTCTGCAGTTTGTATATGACCATATGGCTTGGTACTTATACTTCTGATATATGTATTTATGTATGGATAATTTTTAGATGTAGTTATGTATATTTCTTAATGATGAATGTTATGAATGATTAGTGATCTTGTGCGAAAAATTTACACGTATTTTTATAAATAACTTATAATGAGTTTTTAATTAAATCTTTTCGCAATATAGTAGTTAAGTTGTCTTGTGACGATAGCGGGTCGTTACAGTTGCCTGAGTACGAGTTCTTGTGCATGGAGTCTCTTTTCCAATAGCTTGCCGGTTTCCTTTACTAGCCATCATTACAGGAAAAAATACTTGATGAATGTCTAATTTTTGCTTAACTCAAATAGGATTTTTTCAATCACAACATAATAATCATATAACGGGGAGAGGAGGAGATAGTATAAAAGAGTCTGATTTTCATAAAAGAACAATGTCTTCATACACAAAGAGAAAGAGAGAGGGAAGACAGTATATGAAGGTATTAAAGAGTTACCTCTGCCAAAACTGCTTTTGTTTCTTTACCCAGAGAATAGGCACTACTCACTACTTTGTTTCCTTAAATAATCTTTCATAACTTGATAAGTTTGTTAACCGCTTAATGAAAAGTTTATCAATAAAATACTCCACGTTTTTCGCAAAAAATACTTCAAGTTCTTGGATTTTTTTTTTTTTTATAAAAAAGATGGTTATTTAAAAACTACCATTTTTTTTAATTTTAAATTTTTAACTTTTCCATTTTTTATTACATTTCAAATTTCAAACTACCCACTACTCTCTTGGCTTTTTAAATAAAAATTGGTTATTTAAAAATTGCCATTTTTTAATTTTAAAATTTTAAACTACTACATTGCTCTTAAAATTTTAAATTTTTTGTTTGTTTTATGGTATAAAAAAGATTTCTAAAAAAAATGTCCATGATTGGTACAAGTTTTGAAATAAAAATAGCTTAGATTGAGCTTCTTCCTCTTTTCCACCAGTAAAAGTATAATACCAAATTGATTAGTTACTTTTTCAATTGTTCCTCCTCTAGGCATAATTGCGTGATAGCACATGCTATGAATGATTCTAGCCATAGGAGAGAGATATTTGGATCTTACTTCCACCTTGTCCTTACCTGTGAAGTGAGTCATAACATCTTTTCTTGTAGTTCCAACTTAACTCAAACCAGTTGCTATGAAATGGCTCTAATCCTTCTTTGGGAAGATTCAAATACGTGGCCAATCCTTCAGGGGATATCAACACACCAGTGTTGTGTAGATGTCCCATTAAGGAGACTAATATCATTCTCATCCTTGGCTTGATATACTGAAGCATAGAAAGCTCTTACAAGCCTTAGATATACTAATTCTCAAATGTTGAACAAATTCATCCATTCCTCATTGATGATGAGACTCTTAATGGCCATCCTTCATCTTCAATCTCATCAAGGTTGTAGTATTTGCCACTTACTACTCCCCTGTTCTTCCAGCCCTAAAAAGCACTTCACATGTTTTTCTTCTTGAAGATGTCTCCATCTTCTACATCAGAAGCAACTTCCTCTTCCTTCTTTTTTTCCTTCTCATTCTCCTCCATATCTCCTACTTTCCTCTTACTTTTGTATGCCAAGCTTCTACCAGGAATAGATTTTCTTCTACATTGAGATGATTCAGCCTTTTCTCCAACCTTCTTTTCTACATTAGCACTTGATCCTTCTTCTTCCTTTTTTGCAGAAGAAATTTCCAGTTGAGGTTTTTGGAGGTGTGGTGGGAGAATAACACTAACAGGTTATGGATTTAGAATGTGTGTAGTGTCTGTTTGTATTCTCTCAGAAGACTCTTTTGATAAAGATGAGGTACATGAAAGATCAGTAAATTCAGGAGATGGGTTGCGAGGATTATCACTATCATGAGACATATTTGAAGAACTCATGTTAATGGTTTTTCTCATAGCCGTTATGATTCTCATGAACAAATATGGGAAAAAGATTGTGAAATATTGTAATTGATATGGAGATTGGTTTCTAATTTATAGAAGATAGAAAAGATAGCTGTTAGGGATAGAAAATATGATTCTCGAGAAGACACTAAAGGAGAGAGAACATTGATAGGGTTTTAAACGGTAAAAAATTCTTATTGATCCATTTTGACCCTTTTGAGCTTCTGACCTAAAATGAGAGAAACCTAAAGTTTCTCTTCTATCTGTGTCTTTTTAGCCTATTATGAGTCAACTCTTCTGAAGAAAATACATGTCTTCTGAAGAAAGTTGTTGTAACCTTTTTAACACAAGACTCAAAATAGAAGATACTTTTTAAGCTTAAGAGGTCAGAGCACACTTCACCATTTTCTAGTGACAACCAAGAAAGAGGGAGAGAGTGAGAAAGAGAGAAAGATAGACATAATAGTCAGAATGTTTCTGACTTCAGAAGTATCACTGTGCTTCTAATAGTTTTGTTTTCTTATAACTTATATCAGAGGTTTTTCTTTACCTGATGATATTCCTAATGGTCTCTTGGACCTCAGAAGCTGGGTTTTGCTTCTGAAATGGACTTAGCTATGACTTCTAACTCAGATTAAAACTACTTCTTACTCAGGGTGATCATGCACTTACCTAGAAGTATTATGTTGTTTTCTGAGCTTGCTTCTTTGTCCTTGCTGATCAGAACTTCTCTGGTTCTAATTTTCCTTAAGAGCTTCCTATCTCTTAGTCAGCTTTTGGTTCCTTCTGAAGGCTTCTCCTTGTCCTTTTAAACCATATTCGAGTAGAGTTTCTCACTTTGCCAATCCCTCTGCCTTTGGACTGGCAGTTGTCACTCTTAGTGACAAACTGTCTTCATTCTTTTGCTTCAATTGAAGAAGGGAGGCTTCCCTGTCTCCTTACTTAGCTAAATTTCCGCTGAATCAACTTTCTATCCTTTTCTTCATAGTAGGATCCTGCAAAAGAAGAAGAACATCTAAGTACCCATTCCATGATGGGTCCTTTAACAAATTCCTTCTCAGGAACTCTTTGTCTAGATTAATTTTTAGTGACTTTGTGGCCATTTTTGTTACAATAGACACTTTTTCTCATCCTTTTTTCTAAGAGGTTCAAACATGCAAGGGATATTAGAGTCCTCGAAACCAAATATATCCAATTCATTTCTTGAACTATTTAACCATAATTGCAGTGCCTTTGGACTACAAGAAAATTCTAATAGTTCAAGAATTGATTATTTCATTCATCTATTTCTCAAAAACTGGTTTTCTTTCATAAGCTTTTACAGTGGATCACATGTAAGAAATATAAAATCCAACTAAACAAAACATAGAAAAATACAAAAATCAACCTCATTATAGAAATTCACAATGCATGCATCAAGCTTCATAGTCATAACTTGCAAGTGAGATCTTGAAACCAGAGATAGATTCTACATTTATATCTGCTATATTATATCATTGGAACTTAAACAATAACTATAACAAAAGTGGTAAAGGACAATTATCTCAGATGACTTCCAGCCTAAAAAAATATTTAGCAACAAGCAAATATTTTAAAAGAAAAAGTTGTTTGTCGATCTTGAATAAAATACAATAATGTGATATTGTATTGTTTTTACTTTTTACTCATCTCTGTTCTTCTCATTTTTTGCCTAACAAATCTTTTTGCTTAAATCCTGTCAGCTGCAGAAACCAAAGATTTGCAAAAAGATCTCAGCATAACACTTTAGCAAACCTCAGCAAATTGTAAGCAGTCATGGTGCTCTTGGAGGTTCCTTGTACTTGACATTGGTCTTGAACTCGGCGAGGTACCTACGGTGCATGGTATGTAGGGTTGTTGAAAGAATTTTGTAACCATGACCTATGTAACTAATAACCATGTGACATGGCTAGATCATCAAAGGTTAGAGCAGCCAAAAAGAAATTAGACATTAGGCATAAATAAAGTACATGGCTATTGTGTCAATTGTTATGAAGCAGATAACATGTTGGAATGGTTGACTGATAGGGTGTGCCTTCCTATTAAAAAGGCTTATGAGAGAAGAAATAAAGGTAAGAGCAATAAAGCCACCCAAGTTAGTTATGAGAGTAACAAAGTTTGTTATAGGTAGTTAAAAGTGAGAATTGATTAGTACAAAAGGGAGAGTTAATTATCAAAGAAGAGTATGGGAAATTGGAAATAAGTGGTGGGAGGATTCTTGTCCCTTAAAATGCCAGAACCAATTATTTCTCTGTAAATCTTACATTCTTGAGATATAACAATCTTTACTTCCTTGCACTTTTTGATTTTGGTCCTTCCTCTTTTCTGCATATCTTTGTCTCATGGCAAATGAAAAAGTTGAGATCAATATAAGTATTTCTAATTCTGAAGTAGAAAATAATTATGATCAACTTCTTGATGCTTTTAATGAACTTCATGAAAAGGCTCAAAGGCTGGCATTTACCAATAATACTTTGAAAGGAAAGCTAAGGTGGCATATGGAAAAATTAGCTAATTTGCAAAAAGAGCTTGCTAAATTGAAAAGTAAAAATGAAGCTCTTGAAAAAGCTAATCAAGACTCTATTTGCAAGTGTGCTACTATTTCCATAAGCTCCTCTTCTCCATGTGATAATTGCAAGTTGCTTGAAAATAAAGTCGAATATTTCCAGAAAACCTTATCTAAATTTAGCATGGGAAGAGATAACCTTGATGCTATTTTGGGACAACAAAAATGCATGTTAAACAAGGATGGAATTGGATACACTTATAAGAAAAAGCAAAAGTCTTACAAAAACTTTTTTAGCTTTGTCAAAGGTTCCAGCTCTCCATTTATAATATGTCATTATTGTTCACTCAAAGGATACACCTCTAACACTTGTATGATTAAGAAATTTGGAGTTCTTAGTGGAAAGTATCAATGGATCCCCAAAGGAATCTATTGTCGAATCCAGATCCCAAGGTTTTAATTATGACAAACCATTAGCAGTGCAAATTGTAAGGATGAAGGAAAGCTATGCAAGCTAACAATCTGCTAAGTGTTGCAGATTATGTAAATAGTAGATTGAAACAAACACTCTGATGAGTTCAAAACAAGCTCATAATGAATGTCTCATCTATGGATCAAGATAGATATCTCAGAAGAAGAGAATGAAGTCCATCTACATGATGAAGTCAATGCTTCACTTTGAGGATTCAATCTTGACATAATGCAAAGATGTCAAAGCCTCACTTAGAAGATATATTAGAAGGCGACCTAAGATAACATGCATCAGGATGATGAAGCAACATTATGTCTTCCATATGATTCATAAGTATTGAGGTTTCATCAGAAGACTAGAGTTGGCAACATCAGAATGGTGCAAGAAGCAACATCATGTCTTCCATATGAGTCACAATGAATGAGGATTCATTAGAAGACTGAGGTTGACAACAGAAGAAGAAATAAAGCAAAATCACATCTTCCTTATGAATCACATCAACTGAGGATTCATCAGAACATTGAAGTTGACAACATTTGAAGATGTAATTTGTTGAAAGCTGAGACTTGTCCTTGAGAGAATCTGATGTGGAACATCAGAATGAAACAAAGAAGACTTTACAGAAGTCTACACCAAGGACAGATTACACACAACACCAACAACAACCTACATAACTTATCAATGCTGAAGTAAGCTACTTCATAATAGTTCTTGTTGTGAAGAGTTTATCAACATGATGAAGTTAAGCTATCAACAAAGTGATATCAAGAGGACTTCATCAGAAGGAACATAAGTCAGAATATGTCCTTCCTCAGCAACATCAAAATACATTTTCTGATATACATTTTTTGATACACCTTCAGAAGCTCATCAGATCTGTTCATCGAAATGGATTGTTCAGAACAAATTAAAAAATTTGACAGGTCATGAACAACTGGCATATTTCAAACTCTTTCAATAGAGTTGTTGTGCCAAGGGTCCCACCTCCAACAACTACTTTGTTGAGCATTATAAAAGGGACCTCAAGGAAGCTTTTGAAGACATCTTAAAGCAAGTTAGAGAGAGAAAAACTCAAGCCTTCTACCTCTGTTGAGAAATCTACATTTCTGCTTCAAGCCTCTCTGTTTGAGAGTGACCCACTTATGTATAAACATTACTGTGCCATTCATTGTAAAAGTGAGAATTGTGATTTGTATTTTCCTGAGTGGAAAACACCCATTACGGAGAATTTGTGTTCGGTGTAGTATCTCACAGATAACTTTTTTGTTGTATTGCTGAAATCTACAAACCAAGACCAAGGTGTGGTGCTGTGGTGAGGGAGTAAGTGTGTTGTGATCTTGAGACAATGTGGGAACACTTTTGGTCTTGACTTGTGAGCTTTGGTGAAGCTCTATGTAGTGGTGGACTCACCGTGGTTGCTGTTGTAAGCCATTGGTGGCTGGTTGTTGTGTTGTTTAGTGAAAATCTCACATGAGAGTGAGGACTGGACGTAGCCCTGGGTTTGGGGTGAACCAGTATAAAATCTATTGTGTTCCTTTTCCTTCCTTACTTTTACTTTTAAAATCCTAATCCAATACTCTCCTTATATGAAAAAGAAAAATCTAAATTTATGCAAATAATACAAATAATTGATTTTGATTTTCTATTATGTGATTAAATCCAAATTAATTAGGTAAAAAACTTAAATTAATTAATAATAAGATCTTCAATTAATTATTAGTTGGGTAAGAAGACATAAAAACAAAATGTCATTAATATCCTTTCTTTGGGTGAAAAAGTTTTCTGCCTCTTATGCTGTGTTTGGTTGAAAGGAGGAAAATAGAGAAATGAAAATAGGAGATAAATATTTGAATTAGAGTGTAGGAGGTGTGGGTCTCACATCCCATGCTATTTCTCCTCCATTTCTCTCCTCTATTTCTCAACCAAACAGAGCATTAACAACTTTATAATAAATATTGATTTATAATATTAGCTAAAAAACTTAATTTAATTAATAATAAGATCTTTAATTAATTCTTTAAAAAAAAAGATCTTCAATTAATTCATAGTTAGGTAAGAAGACAAAAGCAAAATGTCATCAATATCTTTGTTTTGGGCGAGAAAATTTTCTCACAATAACTTTATTATTATTATTAGGCTAAATGTCACTTTTGGTCATTTATGTTTTAATGTTTTTTCGTTTTGATACATTAAGTTTTAAAAGTCTTATTTTGGTCTTTTATATTTTCGAATGTTTCGTTTTGGTCCTTTTTTTAGTTTTCCGTTAGTAACATTAGTGTTCTGTTAATTTTTAAATTTTGACATAATTAATTTAACATAGTGGTTGCTAAAAACCTCCACTATCTTTATTTTATTTTAAAAATTATAAACTACTAAAGGAGAAAGCACCCAGTTCAAATCTTGAAAGCTAAAATCAGGAGCCTTCAATTCGTGATAGAGGAGATGCCATATGCATTATTCTTGCCCACACCTAGGCTTGAATTAGCAGCTGTAAAGGCATTCCGTGATTTCCTTGAGGCTTCCATGGCAAAATTAACATCCTGAGCCTACAATTGATACATGTCTTTAATTCCAATATATCATATGCAACCTAATTAAGACACTATGTAAGCTGACACTATAAAGGGTTGAGATTTTTTGTTTAGTGTGGATGGAGGGTTGGGTTAGGATTTTCACCAAACACATAAAGGGCACCATGTTTGGATTTGGGTGACAATGTAGGAGTAGTATTGGCTACCAACTCTGCAAGAAGAAATCACAAAATAGAAACAGTTTAATAAATTTACATGTTTTATATGTGGTGGGTATAAGTTTTTAATCTTGTCTGCAAGATTTCACTTTCGGGTTAAATGTGGAGGTCATATGAAGATGGGGTTTTCTATATAGATGTATTGAATGGGGGTTTCAATGTGAATGGTGTTGTTTTCCTTTTGATAGAATTTGCTGCTGTTTTGCATTGCTTATCGCAGGTAATCACTTGGTAGCAACTTGTTCTCTTTTTGTATCTTGTTACTTCTTTTAGCTTATGCACATCTTGTGCAATGGGCTATTAATAAAATTATTTTCGTTGGCCTTTCAAAAAAATAAAACACACTATAGTTGTTCGTTTGGACTTCCCTTTTGGCATGATTGTAATAATTGTTGCAAACACTAAAATCGCAAGTCAGATCACAAGACCATAAAATCTATAATTCCATATTTCACTTCCTAAAATTTAGAACAGATTCAGCCTTAAAAATTATAAATATTCACTTCCACCTTCCTCCTTCTCTCCCAGTTCAAATCCACCTCCACCCCTTCCACACCCCACTCCTTTCACACCTTCCAAATCATCGACGACAAGCCCCACCACGGTTCCTGCGACTAATCCGACTGAACATGGATCTGCGACCCCTTGAGGACTCCGAGGTATGATAACACCTACAAGGAGATCTTCAAGGGCTAGAACTACCTCTCCGCCAACAAACCCAACGCCCCCACAACTCACCACGTGGCGTTGGCAGCCGTGCCGCTATGATCTCCCCCAGTTCGACCCTGTTAAGTTCCTTCGAACATGTTTGTGTCTCTCTTCTGCTCTCTCAAGAGTGTCTCCGATGGACAAATCAAGAAGTGACAATTTATCCTTTAGTGATTTATATTTTTTAAAATAAAATAAAGATAGTGACAGTTTTTAGCCGCCACTATGTTAAATTAATTATTTCAAAATTTAAAAGTTAACAGAGCACTAAATTACTAACGGAAAACTAGAAAAGGACCAAAACGAAACATTCGAAAACATAAAGGACCAAAATAAGACTTTTAAAACTTAATGTGTCAAAACGAAAAAACACTAAAACATAAAGGACCAAAATTGACATTTAACCTTATTATTATTATGGCTAAATTACGTTTTTGGTCCCTTATCTTTATTTTAGGTTGCAATTTGGTTTTTTATTTTTTATAAGTTGCAAATAACTTTATAAACATATATTTAGATTTAGAAACATTTGTAAAAGTTGAGCTAAAGAAGCCATTTGAGCTAAAAAAAAAAAAAAGAAACATTTGTAAAAGTAAAAGAATAAAATAAAAAATAATTTTTTCAGAGTAATTCGACTTTACCCTTAGTTAAAGAATAATAAATTAATAATTATTAATATTAAGAATAAGAATAAACGAACAAAAGAAGAAGAAAAGATGGGTGAAGAACAACATTCCTCTCCTCCTCTAAGCAAGGTATAATTTTCCTATTTCAAATTCGATTACTACACATTAACATTACATAATCTGCTAGTGGAAGTAATCGTTGACTCACTCACTCACTTACACACACTCAGCACAACTTCATTCAACAACACCAATGCTCTTAGTTAAAGAATAATAAATTAATTAAGAATTAAGAATAAAGGAACAAAAGAAGAAGAAAAGATGGATGAAGAACATTCCTCTCCTCCTCTAAGCAAGGGGCGCTTTCTATGGTGCACTTGTGCATCAAATTGTGCACGGTGCATCTTGCACAAACAGTGAATAGCAATTTTGAGGGTGCGAATAGCAATGCTAATTTAAATATATATTTTTACTACAGTAAAAAAATATACAGTATTCACTATTTGTGGATGGTGCACCGTGGATGCACAATTTGATGCACAAGTGCACCGTAGAAAGCGCCCTAAGCAAGGTATAATTTTCCTATTTCAAATTCGATTACTACTGTCTACACATTACACAAGCTACGAGTATTCACACAAAAAAAAAAGTATTTTTTCAAGGTAATTCCACTTTACCCTTAGTTAAAGAATAATAAATTAATAATTAATATTAAGAATAAAGAACAAAAAGAAAAAGAAAAAAGAAAAGATGGATGAAGAACATTCCTTTCCTCCTCTAAACAAGGTATAATTTTCCTATTTCAAATTCGATTACTACACATTAACATTACACAAGCTGCGAGTGGAAGTAATCATTGACTATCACTCACACTCGGGGCAACTTCATTCAACCACAGCGCTCTCCGATGCAGCAGCACCAGCAAGCAGAAGAGCACCTTGACGTCAAACCGCGTCTCCAAGCCCCGGTAGGTAAACAATCAATCTCAAACTCGCAATCGCAAATTCCCCTCACTTCCTCAAACTCACGTGCGTGCGCATGTGCGTATCAATACTAACAACAACAACGCTTGCGTGTGAGTCCTAATGTTGTGAGGACTATTCAACTTGGTGTTTGATGGTATGAAAAAATAGGTTTAGTTATTTAGTCTTTAACTGCTAATTTAGTTCTGGAAGTTTAGCGTGTTTGGATTTGTGAATGGCTATAGCATACGATTGTTCAATCGAAGCAACTCTTTATTGCTTTTATGTCTTGTATATTATGAAAGAAGCAAATTTAGTTTGTGACTTTTGAGGCGTGGTCCCTGACGTGCACTAGTGTTAGGAGTTGGGACCAAATTGAGTGCTGGTACCAAACTGGGTTGCTACTAGATTTGTTTATTCAGTAATACGTTAAAGATCAAATTGACTGGTGGTGCCATTTTTAGGAACCAAATTGATGTTTTTAGTAATGTCAAGGATCGAATTGATTGTCATTCAGAGTCGTGCAATGTCATTGATTATATTTACGTTTCACTTCTATTTATGTTTTTTTATCTGTTATGTTCATTGAATTCCGTTAGATGCATTGGTTCATTATAATTTGCTGGGTGGTATTAGTCTGCAAGACAATAATGGGTTGACTGTATGTAATATCTATTTCTAGGAGTGATTGTAGACAAATGATCGTTATTTGATGTGATAATCTAATTCCATTCCTCTCATGCCTGTCCTTTTTGTCTTCTAGGTGCATGCATGATTTGTATTATAAACTTTCCTGATCTTTTGTGACGGGATCTTTTTACATTGGCAGGAAACAGAGGTTTCTGCTGTTAAATATATCTCTTATGAAGAGTATAAAAGGTTACTATCCAAAGAAGATTCAGACTATGTCCCTTATGATGTTAATGGACAATACAGTCAACTCTTTGATATAATTGAAAAGAGGTATGTAATTATTTAAATTACGATCAATGCAAAACCTGTTTCATTTTGCAATAACTCTTGTAAAAAATATCATTATTCTGGTTTGGTTCCATCCATACGAAGGTGTCAGTTAGGAATGTGTAACATGTGTTGTGCAAGTGTTGGTGTTGGAAATGTGTTTGAGCCTTAGACACCTCATGCAAGAGGAGTGTCCGTACTTCATAGGTTAGAAGCGGGCGTGGTAGGGTGAGGCACATGCTTAAATGTTGGTTTGACAAGGTGAAGAGTGCCCATTACAAGTATGGATATTTCTCTCCAAATATACCAAAAACAGCAAAGACCAGTGTACACAAAATTCTGACATTGTCATCTCTTCTGAATCCTTTTAAATATACCTAGAAAACTTCTTCCAAAGTGAAGTGCAAACCAAATATTCATCCAACACATAGACCATCTCATGCCAAACGAAAAATTGCCACCCAGTATGTAGGAATAAGTGTGTCATTGTTTCCATTCCAAACTGAAACTGTATAGATTTCCTTTTAAGTGTACATTCCCTACAATCGCTTGGCCGTCTTAAAACTCAACACTCTTTAACTCTTCATATACTTTATGACTATGTATTATCTGATGGACAACTAATACTTATTTTGGTAATCATTACATTTACATATTTGTTGAAGGTACAAGGAAAATACTGTAGCCCGCAGTTTGACTCTACAGAAGCAAATAAGTCGTTATGCTCCTATTTCCCTCGGTGCTGAGGTTGTTGTAATTTTTATTTTCATTTGTTTTAGTTTTTATATTGTATTGAACTGGATCTATCTACTGTTTAGCTTTTATTTTTATTCCCTCAGTGCATACCGTTAAAGTATGTTATTTCTATCATATCACATCACATCCCTCCTTGAATGCGAATGCATCTTATTTTATGTTTAAAACTAACTGTAATGTCTTTATATGGTGTTATAAGTACTTGCACGTTTTGGTGTATTGCAAAGGTTATTCTGTCAGCTAGAGTTTATCTGTAATTTCTGTTTTTTCGGCATGGGATCCAATCCTGTGACTGAGAATGAACATTGAATTTGATCTCACAAAAAATATCGTCTATCTAAATTTGACAGTTAACCAAATGGGGATTGAACTTGGCACTTAATCTTTGAGCTGAATAAAAAACCCGGTACTCTGCAATTTTTTTCTCATGGTAGAGAATATTCTGAGACTTATCTTTCTCAAACTATTTACAAAACATATAATTTTAATTGGATTCTATTTTTTCTTGGCAACATGATCTTGATCCTGAATGGTAAGGGGAATTCTGCATCACATTGTGCACAGAAAGCCCCATAACAAAGCATTAGCAGGAAATGGGTATTGTATCAATCATCAAATATTTTATTGATTTATAGGCAAAACGATAAAATGGAATAATTCATGTATTTGCAAGATGTATGATAGTAGCAAATAATTCTATGTTGCTTTTACTAGCAAATAATTAGAAGTGTCATTTTTGAACATTGAAGGTTATGATATGATATCATTATTGGTTGAGTTTATTATTTCTTGGACTATCAATAACATATTTATCCTAAAATTTGTGGTCCCCTTTTAACCTTATAATAAGTTTAATGTTTCATTATGGCAGTTGACAGGGCTTACAAATTCAGACAAAGAGGCTCTGGTTTTTGTTGTCAAGGCTGCAACTGTTATGGATGAAATTTTTCATCTGCAGGTTGTGTTTAAAATCCATTTAAAGCTGTGTTTGTATGAATTTGTTTGTGTACCTTTTCTGTATTTATTTTATGTTATATGTTCAGTATGCATGCTCATATGAAGATACGAAATTTAATGGTATTTGACTTTTAAACTTTTATCCATGCAAATAATTTTTCATATGCATGTAGTTATGTGTCTTGTAGCATGCTTGATACCTAGGTTTTGTTAATCATTTTATGATATTTGATGGGTAATTTATTTCTTCCTCCAAAAAATATTCTAAGTTTTTAACTGTGATTTGTAGAGTAAAACTAGGAAGATGGATATGTTCAAATGATAGTGTGCATTGCTAAAGTTTGTCTATTTATTTCCCTATTAGGCATGGTTCAGTAATCCATCTCTTAGAGATTGGTTGAAGGAGCATGCTGATACATCAGAGTTAAATAAGTTGAAATGGTCCTATTATCAGATTAACAAGAGCCCATGGTATGTGTTTTGTTCACAATGTAATCTACCAATTGAATGGTGTATATAATAGATAGATAGGCAGACTTTGGTGATTTTTTATGCCAGAGAATCAGCCTGACTAAGGTCAAAAATCCTAAAATTTAGCTCATTTGCTTCCATTTAGTACTAAGTTTCTCACCAGAATTTGATTTCTTAATCCAAGGGACCCTTTTTACAATGCAATATCTGGTTTGACTCTTGAAATCGCTAGGACCAAATGCCAGATGGTGTTCTTGACAGATACATGGACATCCATCAGCCTTGAATACTGCAAATTGTTTTAATAAAATATAGTAATATACAGAGTAGAACAGTAGAGCCTACTTATTTTAAAATGACCCATTTATGTCCGGATATGTTATATAATTATAATCTATTCCTTGTTGGCAGGTCTTGCCTTGACGAAGATGAGGCATTTTTGTCAACTGCAGATTCAGCAATAAGGCTGCTTTCTAAAGCAACTAGGACAGTGACAGATTGGAAGGGTTTGGAATACAGAGCAGCATTTCCTTTGCTGAAACCTGCTGGTGCTAATTTCTACCCACCAGACATGGACAAGATGGTATCATTATGTTAAGCATATGCTGTCAAAACAATTCATTTGCAAATTTGAAAAATGATAAAGCTAGTAATCTTGCAGGAGTTTGAATTATGGAAGGACAGTCTAGGAAAGCATGAACAGAAGGAGGCAACAGGCTTTTTCAGTGTTATTAAAAGGCAGTGAATTTATTTTAGATTCTCATCAGTCTGATAACAAAGCAGGTTCTCATGATCTCTATATAGTTCCTTACTCTGAAGAGTACAAGTCTCTTCTTGCAAAAGCTGCTGATTTATTGCATAAAGCTGGAGACATTAGTGACTCACTGAGGTATGTTGTTTTTCATCCATGTTCTCATTATTAAGCAGCCATTGTTTTACTTCATGCTAAATACTACTTACAAATGCTGATTAACTCATTCTTTCCTGGTGTAGTTTGAAGAGGCTGCTACATAGCAAGGCTGATGCTTTCCTTTCAAATGATTATTATGACTCAGATATAGCCTGGATGGAATTGGTTGGTCATATTCTGTTTTTTATTTTTGTTCTACAGCCGTTATGAAGTTGTAAGCAAGTTGATAAGATTTGTTGTGAATACTGAATATATCTAGTTAGTATTTACTCTCATGTATCAAAATAAGTCCATTATTTAGATATTCTATATAAAAAAACTGATGTTGTATTATTAGCTTCACTAATGTAAACGAGAAATTTTATTCAAAGAATGCTAATTTTTATCAGGGTTCCAGTTTTCTTAGTCATGCACATAGACATGGACATACTACTCTACTTTCATGATATTTTTCTGATATTTTGATGATATTTGGTTTCTTCCATGTTTATTTCTTTCCTCTCCTGTATAGCATTTAGTTCATAAGTTAAATCCTTTGTAAAACAAAATAGAAAACATCATGATTGTTTCTCTTAACCACCTCTAGCTGATTAAATTCAAAGAATTATATTTAAGATTATAATTTTTATTTTTGATGTGATCAAGTATTATTGGTGTCATATTGTTGTAACCTATTGCTAAATTGTTTATATTGCAATACATTTTAATATCATGAAGTTATTTTTACAATATTTTCCGGCAGGACTCTAAGTTGGATGTCACTATTGGTCCATATGAAACTTATGAGGATAAACTTTTTGGATATAAGGTAAGTCTTAATAATGAGGCTTTGTACAGCTTATACAATTAAAGTCCTATGATTATATTAAACTTAAATGGTTTTTCATATTGGAATGATTCATACTTCTCAAAATTATAGCATATTAATGAAGTAGTTTGACAATGGACATAAAAAAAGAAAGAATTCTATTTTCATTTATGTAATTTCAAATTTAGATCCGGAGATCAGTGTCATGGTATGGTTTGCCATAGACAAAATTCTATTCAATACCAAGAATGACAGTATTTACTGTCAGATTTTATAAGGGACACACATTGATGATTTTCATGGTTGCATCCCCTGAATTCTCTGTGTTTCTTAATAGTTTGAGGTACTCCTGCATAATTTGAGATTGACTGGATGAGTTCATCGAGGGAAGATTGTAGTACAACTGTATCTAAAATATCTTTCGACGACCCTTGTCATTATTTCATATATCCCATATATTAAAATAGTAACACTTGCTAGGATAATGTAAGGTTCCAAAAGATTAAGTATGTAAAGTTGCTTTGCTGAAAGCATAAAGTAACTTTGACCAGCCAGAGCTTAATGGACCAATTTCTGGTGCAATTAAGGTTGAATCATATTTGTGAAATCATCTATTGGATATGGATACCATGTTCTAGGTTGAATCTCTAAATTATTTTGCACTATCATGAATAAGCATATATAAATCATTCCTCAGTCTAAATTCACTCGAAACATGCTAGCATTATCCCACTTGAAAAGACATAGGACGCTATCTTTGAACTTGTGAATCAGTATTAGTAATTGCGTTGCAATTCTTTTAGGCTACCTTTGAAGCATATATTGGAATCAGGGATGATGAAGCAACAGCTCAATTGAAACTCTTTGGTGATAATCTGCAGGTACTATGCTTCAAGCATTCCATTGTGAATAAGTTTTGTAGTTTTTATTTTATTTTTTCTAAATTTAGTGTAATTGACATCTCAAATAATTCTACATCTCAAGCTTCTGGAGCAAAATCTCCCAATGGACAGTGCATACAAATCAGAAGATGTGAATGCAGCACCTATCCGTGTTATCCAGCTTCTATATAATGCAGGGGTGAGTGTTAGGAATATTTGAATATTGAGTGTGAATTTGTGTTTCTCTCTCTCTACACACATACACACGCACACATATATGAGGAAGAATCAAGTTACTCCAACACACACACACACGCAAATATATATATATATATATATATAAGGAGGGATTAAGTTACTCCAAGAGTAACTCTAAAACAGTTACTCTCTATCCTCCCTTTATTTTCTTTTAATCTTATGGTCAAAGATGATATATATATATGCTTCTGAGTTTTGACAGTAATTGTCCAGTTTCTGTTCAATTTTGAACTAACCTGCTGTCCAAAATAGTGGTAAAAAACATGATTTAATGGACAAACAGTACAGTCCATGACATCTGGCTTAGTTATTATGGTGGACACAATTTTCCATATGTTCTTTCTAATAATATTCACAAGGGGTTCTCAATTGTAATGCAGTAATCTATGCTTAAAACTATCAAACTAGAAATTTTACATGGATGAATTATTTCAGGAAGTCAAGGGACCACAAACTCTTGCTTTCAATCTTCCAAATGATGAGTGCATTGTAAAAGACCGGGGATCATCAATGGTCATGCTTAAGAATGTTTCAGAGGCTAAGAAATGTTTCTGACCCTAAAATTTCTGGTTTGTTCAAGTTACAACTTACAAATTGTGAATGGGTCTCTTCCATTTCTTATTTTTCTAAATGGATATTTTATGAACGTGTCAATTCTTAACAGGTTCAAGCATATTCTTCTTCCTATAGCTGCTGCCTGTGTTGAAAGGGAGCAACAAGAACATGTAGATTTTGAATCATTCTTTACCCATACAATTTGCCATGAATGCTGCCATGGAATTGGACCACATACCATAACACTTCCAAATGGCCAAAAGTCTACTGTCAGATTGGTCAGTTCTACAATCTACTTCACTTGAGCAATTTCTTTGATTGCTAAAACTTTTGCAGTAAACTTACTGTCAGTGTAGCCGTTAAATTCATTGTCATTGTTATTATTATTATTAAAAAGTTACTGTTGAAAATCTGAATCAATTATTCTGTATTGTATAGTGGTTTATAGGCAAGTCATATCTGATTTAGAGGAAACAAAATCTCCTCTAACTATGTGTATGTATTGTAAATTTGTAACTAAATAAACCAATCTCCACAGTGTCTTCAAACATGCGGTTCCAGCATCTCTATGCCTACTGTTTCTCCTCTATGCCCAAGACGCTTGTGTAGGGGCCAAATTTGAGACGATGCAAACTCTAAGCTACTTTGATGACACGAAGAGGACACCTACTTGGAACTACCCATTATCTCCATTGCTGCAAATAATATAACCCTCCTTGCTCCTTAGCAGCTCCAATTATCCTCTCCATGGGTAGATCATGGGAAACACAATGAGAGGGAAAGAATGTTACTGCACATTCGAAATCTTGAGTAAGTTTGTGTATGGAGATAAGCTTATTGGATAGTTTAGGGACATGGTGAAGAGAAGGATGAAGGTGGATGTCACCACATCCAACAACTGGGGTAAGTGACCTGCTAGCAATGATAATGTGATGATGTTTTCTGGAATGAGCAGAATATGTTGAAAAACTAGAGGAATAAGGTGTCATATTGTTAGTAGCACTATAGTCAATAATTCAAAGATCCTTAGACACAGTACCCAAAACATTAAAGGATAAGATCTTAGAATTCATACTAGGCATAGCAAGAGACTAAGTGACATATGGCTCACTAAATGATTCCATGAGGGTCCTTAATTGTTCCAATTCAACTTTACTAAGAGCAGGTGCCTCCTCATTGGATGGAAGTGCTGGTTGATACCACTTGTAACCTCCGAATCAGATATAGTTTGATGAGCCTACCTCTGTCTGAGATGCCTTTATACCCCCCCTTGAGTGATTATGAACTTTGTCCTCTTCATGAAGTTTAAAGTAGGGCTCTGTAGTGTGGCCAACCCTTCTACAATGAGTTCAACAACAATTCTCCCAGTTGACTTTTGTTGGAGGCTTCTTGATTCTAGAGGACTTTTGCATTCAACATAAATTTTTTGCAGTTCTCTTTTCAAATGATATATAAAACGTTTGATAGCGAAGGAAACTTCTCTTCCTAGAATCTCAGCCCAAATTGGGTCATATTTAGAATCCAGTTTGGAGAGGAATTTGAAGACTTGGGATCTCTAAGTAGACTATGTGAATGTGGTGAAGTCCTCCCTATTGGAGAGTCTGTTGGCATGGTCTGTCGTCATCACAAATCCTTGTATAGCCTTAAAGAGTCTCTTTGGGCTTGGTTTGGCTGATTTGCTCTATAGTTTAGTAGCACAATATATAACACAGTGAAGTTGACCAGTGTCTTTTACTTCCATTCAGCTCTAGTATGTATTTATTAGATAGCATATGTTGATGACAGTTATTGATATGTCAAATAGAAAACCTAGAATGACTTGAGCAACCCAATGACCCATGCAGCCCAAAATACAAACACAGTCAATACAAGTAGAAGCTCAAATACATCCAAACAAGGTCCTAATTGGATTACAAACCCAATTACGCCTAAATAAGGTCCTAACTGAAGTCCTATTCAATTTGGATTATTTGGACCTGTTGAAGATCCCACATCGACTAGTGATAAGGCCAAAATAGTGTATATAAGTGGGGGGCAACCCTCACCTTACAAGCCAGTTTTGTAAGGTTGAGTTAGGTCCATAACCCACTTTCTAAGATGGTATCAGAGTCTATCCTAGCGATCTGTTGGGTCAATTGTGCCTTGTTGTGGACCTACCGTGCCATCTGCTATCGGGCCGCTATCGGACCACCTGCAGATGTCTAGTCCTGTAAACTTCACGCTCGAGATGTCCAGTCCTCGGCGTGAGGGGGTGTGTTGGAGATCCCACATCGACTAGTGATAAGGCCAAAATAGTGTATATAAGTGGGGGGCAACCCTCACCTTACAAGCCGGTTTTGTAAGGTTGAGTTAGGCCCATAACCCACTTACTAAGAGGACCAACTTGGATTCTTCTTCTTCCATAGTTTGCTTGAGGTTAAATATGTTGGTCACCTCCTGTTGTCAAGCCTCCTTGGCCCTCTTGGTTCTTTCCCTAGCCATAGGTCCTCCTAGCCCAATTAAAGCATCCTCCTTCTTAGTTCTTCCCTTTTCACTTGATGGTCCTCTTTGATCCTCATCAAAAGATCTTGGCAAACTTTGATACTTCTTGGCCATTAGTTTCAGACCTGCTATTCCTTGTTGTCTGCTTACCAGATAATCTTACATCCTCAGTTGACAAGATTATCAGTCTTGTTTGCCATTTTTATCATGTCAACTCTTATGCTTTCAGTAATACCTTGGATACTATCAATCAAGTAATGAGAACCATCTTAAGCTTAGAAAATGACTATTGTGTGCATACTTTATCACACCATTCTATTTGTATATAATATATTATTTACAAATTGCAATATCATTCCTTTTGATACAGGAATTACAAGAATTTTACTCGGCTCTGGAACAAGCAAAAGCTGATATAGTTGGCCTTTGGGCATTGAGGTTCTTATTCTCCCAGGTTAGTTATTATACTTTTTTTTTATTCTCTCTCGGATGAAATAAGAATTTATTGAAGGAAAGGTTAAAAGACAGGGAAAGCCTGTGAAAGGGACATGAAAAAAAAGTAAACCATCAGCTTGACTATGCTCTCAATATCTATAAATTTCTAAGAAACAAATCCCCTGAAAAATCCATGGCAGACAGTAGTTTCTCAAAATTCTTATGGTTGCACTCAAGCCAAAATGGACTATAAACTAACTTAGATAGTGCAAATCCGTAACACTTTTCACTTTATTATAGTAAACTTCCAAATTGGGAGATAGAAGGACAAAGACTGAATTTTCCACAAGTACCAACTTACAAACCTGTTGAGCAACTTTATAAATTAATATATTTAACATCACATATATAACTATGCTTTTGAAGTGTCTTCCTCACTTGGTAACTAAGTAGTTTCAGTGTAATGTTGTGTTTCACTTCATACATTTTCTAGACATTATTTTGTTTTGAGGCTTACTACTGATGCTAATGTCATTGACTGTCTCTGATTTTACCAGGATTTGCTTTCTGAAAGTTTATTGAAGTCCATGTATGTTTCTTTTCTTGCTGGATGCTTCCGGTCAGTACGTTTTGGTTTAGAGGAAGCTCATGGGTGCGCTGCTAGCTATGCATTCTTCTTTCATCTCGTGTTTATTATTGTGATGTGATTTAGCATATCTAAATCTACTGCATATAGTCAGAAAAGGACAAGCATTTCAGTTCAACTGGTTATATGAGAAAGGAGCCTTTGTCTGGGATTCTGAAGGCACAATCTCTGTTGATTTTACCAAGGTATTATTGCTTCAAAATCTCTGTTTCTATCTCAGTCCCTCCATTTTATGTTTGTTTGACCCTAAGATGGGTGATATTAATTAAATTTTTCTTCTTCAAGATTGAAGGAGCAGTTGAAAGCCTGAGTAGAGAGATACTCACCATACAAGCCAAAGGTGATAAAGAGGCCGCTGGTTTACTTCTCCAGAAATACTGCATGTTGACAGAACCACTGAAAGTTGCTCTAAAAAACTTGGAAAATATTCAGGTATAAATCTTTAGACCACAGTACTCTGTTAGTTGCGATTAGATGATTAGTAACTTGTACTGCCAAGTGAGGCTTTGTTCCAACATAAAAAATGAGTTTCAGTTTTTCACACTACAAAACCCCAATTAGTTGTCTAAATTAGCATTTACTTATGACCCACATTTTCATAACACTGGAAGTTTATACCTTGTTTTTAATTTTTTGAATGTCAATTAAAAGACCATTTTGAATTATTAAAAATATTTAAACATCTCACTTTGTGACACGTTTTTAACATGCATGAAGCTGATACCTTTCTTTAAGCTTTCTATACTTTCAATTAAACCATATTGAATTGTCGGAAACATTTTAGCGTATCACTCAGTGTCTAATATCTGGCAGTAGTGTACCTAAAGCTGAAGTCATCCATATATGTTTTCATCCACTTATGATAGCTTGTTTATATGCTATGCATTAGATATGTGAATAATGTCACAGTTTGCATCAACCAACTTAAATATAGTTGGCTATTATTGTATGATAAGCATAGCATAGCCTTGCCTATTTCGACTAAAGGTACATAGGAAAAAGAAAAACTGAAAGGATCTGAAAATTAAATTACAAACATTTATGCCACATGGTCTTGATCCTATTATTGCAATCTCTTATAATTATTTTTATCAAAGACTCATTAAAATTCTCAAATTTATGTACACGATACACATCCCTGAAAACGTTAATCAATGTTATTGTTTTATAAAGTGAAAGATGTTCCTTTAAGCAATCATAATTGCACAACATGCACTCATTCTTTACATACTCTTTTCCAAGTCACTGGATAATGATGTGTTCCCATTGTTAACTTTTTTGAGCAGTCCTTATTCTGCTCATATGCTCATGTGTGCACAACTCATTCCCTTAGGTTAAATTTCCTGTGTCTGAAGTCTCCTAAGATATTATTTCTTCATAGAAACTGTGATTTTAAAATATTACAAAACTAATTATGTATATATTGTATTGCATATCCTAGGTACCTGTTGATGTAGCTCCAACCTTTCCTATTGCCAACAAAATATTGCAATGAAGGCAAGAGAATCAATGTGCAAAAATTTCCATGCTGTCATCTCCGTTAACGAGGAAAAGTTTATTCAATTGATACATCTTCTCGTTTCGCTAGTTGTTACTATGAAATAATGGCATACTTGTTTCTTTGGGATGTTGTTGTTTTCCGTTGATTGATTCAAAAGGAAAACAATCAATTTTAGAAAAGAGTTTTAAACCTTGTCTTAAATGACTGAATTGATATTGAATCGTATCGATTCTAAGGATTTTGATTCCATTCTTGTTGATGGTCCTTTGTTGGTAGGACATGGTGAAAGGTATCATTGTAAACCTTATATAGGGTTTTACATCTTTTGATCTTGAAATAGAGCAACATCTCACTTCTTCCACCAGAAAAAGAAATTAAGTCAAACAATAAACAATATCTTGAATTAATAAGCTTTATCATCAATATATATGCTTTTCCCATTCAAATTTTGTTCTATAGTAAAAAGCATAATTGACATTGAATATATAAGAGCAACATTAACTGGCTTGCTTAACTCGCTTTTATTGTTAAGGAATGGTACCCAAAGAAGGTTGCACTGTTGGAGAAGTGTACTCTGCAGTCAGCTAGAGGAACGTTTCCTATTTAAGCAATGGTTTATTACCATAGAAAATGGGGCAAACCGATAGAATGCAAAATCAACAAAAAAACTTACAAGCACTAAAATTTAAAAAATACAACTAAGATTACAATTGATTCCAAGAAAAATCAACAAAAATACAATTAATTCTTGCAAAATCAACAAAAAATGATACAATTGGAGAACTATTGCTAACAACTCTTATATGTAATTGTGACTTTTAAAACAAGGTAGTGAGGCAAAAACAAGGCGGAAGGGTGAGAGCACATGAGCTTGAAATGAGTGAGTGAGTTGAAGAGAGGTGGAAATAAGGAGAAGAGTGAGAGGGAAAATGAAAGAGAAAGTGGTGTCTCAAGGTGATGAACACAAATATTCCTATGCTCCATCCTCTAAATAAGAAATTTAAGATCAATCTTATTGAGGTTCTGTTAAAGAACTTGCTAATAAGAAACTACGAACAATTTGTTCATACATTATTCTGTGCCAAATTAGTTGGGTTATTCAACATTGTTTTATACGGTGTGTCCTTGTAAATGGCATGTTGTAAGAGGAAAACAACCAAATGCTGTGGAGAAGGGAAAATAAAGGGGGGAGAGAGATATTGTGTATGTAAAAATAAGAGTAAATAATGACACATGTTGTTTCACAAAAAAAATAAAATAAAATAATGACACATGTTGTGCACAGTACTTTAAAGTATGATTTGCATGAGCTATTGTTATTTTAGGAAATTTCAATATCTTGCTCTTTCCACAACTGCTGGTGGGTTTGTTCCTCTGTATATATGAATTCTGCAGGAGAAAAAAAATATAAATTTTGAACTTCAAATTATTTTAAATTATTTATACATTTTTTTTTATTTTTTTAAATTGACTTCCTCTACTTTGATATTTTTATCATGATTGAGTAGATAATTATATTGTTTATCCTTTGCTTTTTTTTAGTAGATAAAATGTGACTTATATATTGCCAGAGTGGAGTATGTTGGATATGGAATATAACTTAGTATCATTTTGTTGTTCAAATACTGACTAAAATAAAAAAAATTGAATAAATAAAAATAATAAAGTAATTGAATAATATTATTGTTTGTTGACAAATTTTAATTTTATTTTGATAAATAATTTAGTGATTAAATGAAAAGGAAGTTAAAAAAAAAAAAACAGAATTACATGGCTAATGTTAAAAGAATGAAGATACAAAATTTATGGGTTGCCTTTAAAACATTTAGGTAAGTATTGCGTATATAGGAGTGAATGAGAAGAGAAGCAAGGTGAGAGGTAGATGTTTATTGTTTCTAAAACTTTAGAATGATTTCAAGTGGTGGATTTGCGAGTTTAGTTACACTTTGTATCGCATTGAAAGCTCTGGTTTTAAGTTTGGCTTAAATATTCAACTTGTAGCAAATACGGACAAAAGAGCAGGGTTAATTTACAATTTATTGCAAGAAAACATAGCTATAAACATACCAATCATCATCCAATACAAAATCCAATTACTAATACGCATAAAATTGGATGGTCCCACACCATTATAAATATAATCCAATACATTCTGGTTTTGCAAAGATAGTTCACTCTAGGAAAACCAGCTAACAGGACATATATCAACAAACCACACCAATAAAATATCTTTTGCTTATTAAAAAAAAAACAACAAACCACAGGTTTAGTTGGACCAATTACAAATGTTATAGAGGAAAATTCTAGTGTTTGGTTCAGATGATTCAATAGAAACCTTCCATTGGTGAAGAAACAAAAGTGACTATAGGATTGAAATGGATACAAGAAATGTGACCAATAGAGTAAACTGGAGTCATCACATTCAGCAAGTATTACGTGCCCACCACCTCAGCTACCATCTGTATTCAATAACAAATAAAACCATATTGTTATCTCTAGTCAACATTTCAAAATCAATATTCCAATAAGAATAGTGCAACACTGTATTATTCCATAACAAGTTTCAGATTCTAGCAGAGATAACAATCATTTCATCAAATCAAATCCCATTTGAGTTTGTAAATAGAGTATAGTATTTAATGGAATTTTTATTTATTTATTTTTAAATGGATAACAGATTAGAAAGATAGATTCTATCATTTTCCTTTGTTAGCATTAATTTACCTTAATAATCCATCACACAAAAATTTACCCTTTACTTTTACTACTCAGTATCTACTAGTAAACACCAAAGAATTAATGTGAAATGCAAGACTAAGTATATGCCATAAAAACTAAATCAGAAATAAAATCAAGAAAAACCATGTAATTCCAGCCTTCGAAGGCATCTTAGTCTTGTTACTTTGCTATCCTTTGTGCAATTGATTTATGCAATCTACTCAATAGGGCTAAGAGTTTACTCAAACATTGTTGTGCTTACTTGGTTTTCCTATTTATCAACTGGACTTTATATCATCTAAAGCTTACATGTCTCGCCATGTGCTTTAGCAATACCTAGGAAATTTCTAATCATCCATATGATATAAAGTTCATTTAACAAATGAAAACAAATTTAAACAAAATATAAAATGGTTCTTATACTCCACTTTACCAAAAACAATCTAAATTAAGAAACCACATTACTTTAAGACAATATCAAGCATCAACCTTTATATGAATAGAAGTTTTAATTTTTTTTGTCAGAAAAAAATTATTTAAACATGTTCCAAGTTGGAAAATAAATCCCTGAAACTTTGAAAAATTATAAAAGGGTTAAATATATAAATATAGAAATATTAATGTTTAGTCTTTAAAAAATAACTAACGTAATTTTATTCCCTCAGTTTTTGAAATATGTGAATTGTAGTCCCCATTTTTCACAAAAATCGTCTCCTTTTAATCTCTAATTTAAAGAAATAGGAACCACACGACACATTTCCATAAATAAAAGATTAAAAAGAGATCATTTTTTTTTAAAAAGACTAAAAGTAAACATTACCTTAGTTAAAGAGACAGAGAATATATTTAACCCATTATAAAATGTGACTTTATAGTCCAACTTGTGGACAATTTTTAACAATTCACTGAATTTAATAATTGGCTTTTCAGTACTATTCATTCTATTAAACCCATTTTAATCTATTCAAAAGTCAAATAAAATTTAGCCGCACGATACAAAAAATAAAAATAAAAATGACATCATGGAGTAGAAATAAAAATAAAATGGTCACGTTAAAAATAACATGAACACTATACTTTCTAAAAATAATTGAAGCCTTCTTACCTTATAGACGATTCCTACTGATGCAACAGGTCATATTATCACTTCATCATTTATCTTGATGGCAGGAATGTGAGCAATCTTAGACCAGTGTTTCCCTTTCCGACTTTGATACCTTGCTTCTACTAAAGGACAGCGACTTATCTCCAGTAATTCAAGAGAGGACGGAAGCTGATCTTCTGGCAAGGACTCAAGGCTTTTACAATCATAAATTTCAAGATTTGTGAGGGAAGTAAGATATTGAAGCCCGTTTCCTTCCAACAACTTTAAATCACCAAGATTGTGTAGGCGCAGAGACTTGAGAGATATGAGATGTTGAAGCCCTTTTCCATCCAAAGACTTCAAACCATCAAATCCCGATAGACGCAGATCCTGGAGAGAAGTGGGCAGTAACGGCTCCTTCAACAGGGTGTTAACAACATCTTCCTTCCCAATACCACAAATGGTAAGATAAGACAGAGAAGTGAGGCGTTGGAATAGGAAACCTAACTCATGTTTAGACATACATGACGATAGCATTCCAACATCAACAACAAGTGATTGTAAACTGGAAGGAAAACACCTTGGGGACAATGATGTTAGCTCTGGAAGCCCGTAAAGGAATAACCGTTGAAGGGCAGGGAGATCAATCAGTTCTGGAAGTGACCTAAGATTCTTACAATCACTGACATCAAGATTAACTAATTTGAGAGCAGCCGTTCCACCTTGAGTAGTAATTGCTTCCATGCTGCGACAATCCAGGATATGAAGATATTGTAGGGAAGGGAAACAATCTAATGGAAAGGACGCCAGGGAATGACAGCTTGTCGAAATGGTCAGAGATTCAAGTGATGTGTATCTGTGCCATGATTCGGAAGACAGAAATTCTAAGTTCCCACAGTCGTAAATGTAAAGTGATTGCAATGACGTTGGCAAACCATCAGCTGGGAAGGAAATCAAAGTGGAGATATTTCGAAGAGTCAACACTTGAAGACAATTGGCAGCTAGTATCATTCTTGGCAAAGATGACAAGCTGTCACAGTTTTCAATGGATAGTTTCCTATAAGAAAAGTTGTCAAGCAAGGACAACAAGCCTTCTCCCCCTTCACTAATATGTACTGATTCAATTGATGTGTTCCAGTGAAGATCACATGATTTTGCCTCTAGCTGGTTGCACTCTGATATACTAACCTCTGTCAATGAAGGTAGATGGTTGGGCAGGTTTCCTCTCAACTTGGGGCACTTCCATAAACTCAAACGCTTAAGGAAAGGAAAAGGAAATTTGCTGCCTTCACCTTCAAATGGTAGCCACTCCTCCCACTCTGACATCTCTCCAAACTGGATACTCTCCAACAATGGAAATGGCTGAAATGAAAGGGAACCTCCATTGTTGCAATAGAATTCGTCACCAACTGTCTTGACCATTTTCATCCTTTTAATCACAAGCTCCTTAAGAGAAGGTAATTGTCCAAATGGTGGAAGTGAAAAGCAATAGTTGCAATCACTGATGCAAAGGACTGTAACATTAGAATATGAAGAGTCACCCAGCCATTTTGGAAAGCATGTGCCACTGTAGTATCTGATGCCGAGCTTCTTTAAATTTGTTGATGGTAGCAGGTTCTCAAGTACATCTTTCTCAATTGGTGAATCTTCTCGGTCATTGTCCCATTCCAGCATAAGCTCCTCAATGTGCTCTTTTTTCTTTAAGTCAGCTCGAAATGCATCCATGGGATCAACAACATTTTGTAGCTTCAAAATGGAAAGCATGCCTTGCAAGTAAGGAAATTTTCTTAATTCTCCGATAGTTACTCCATCTTCTCTGCCTACAACAAAAGAAGTCAACACACGGAGATCTTGTAGCTTGCATATTTGTGCAGGCATTGCCAACAAATTCGTGTCTCTAATATCAAGGTGGCGTAAATTGATCAAATTTCCTATCTGTTCAGGCAGCTGAGTAAGAAATTTACAATTTGATAATTTCAATGTCTGCAAATTGTAAAGCCTAAAGGTTGCATCGGGCAACCTTTTGATTGAAGTATAGGAAAGGTCAAGATACCGCAAAAGAACCAAATTGCTTATTGAATCAGGCAGCTCATTGATATTTTTGTATGAAGACAATGTCAATGTTCGCAAATATCTTAGTTTTGGCAGCCAATCATGCGACACCTTTTTGGTTACATAACTTTCAGAGGGTCCATATTTAGATAGTGGTAAATAGGTTCGCAAAAACTTTAGCTCATAAAAACCCTCAAATGTTTTAGAGACACCATAAGTTCTTCTAGGAAATGCTAGATGGCGAACAGTTCCTTGGATTTCACCACCTTCAAAGTAGGAAGAACTTTTTCCAGATACAAGTCTAGATAAATCATAGATGAGGTCATGCATTCAAAACTTATCCTCTGCTTGAGTCTTGTCTTTTTCAATTAAAGATCTTGATAATAATTCATTAAAGTAGTCATCACCTGCTGATTCCATTGCTTTCTCTGCGTGGATTTGTTGAAGAAAGCCTTCAGCCATCCATAACAGAATCAATTCCTTCCTATCCAACAAATGTTGTTTGGGAAAAATTGAGCAATAAGCAAAACATCTTTTCAAATGTGCTGGGAGATGAAGATAACTTATGCGTAAAGCTGGTAAAACCTCTTCATGTGCCCATAAGTTGTTGTTCAGAATTCTATTCCATTCCTTTGCATCAACATTTGATCGCAAAAGACCTCCCAACGTTTTAGCAGCTAGAGGTAGGCCATTGCATTTTCTTGCAATTTTCCTACCAATTTCTTCTAGGATTGGATATTTGTTGTAACCTTCATTTCCAAATGCATGTTCAGCAAGTATACACCAACAATTTTCATCTGTTAGATGTTTCAGCTCATAAATGGGAAATGTATGTGTCATTTGTGCAACTTTCTGTTGTCTGGTTGTCACAATAATTTTACTTCCCTTTTTCCCACTGCTGAGAGGTTCTATTAGGTGATGCCAATCATTATACTTCTCATTCCAAAGGTCATCGAGCACAAGCAAAAACTTTTTATCTTTCAAGCTGTTCTTCAACTCAACACGAAGAGCATCAAAATTAGTACCGTTACAATTTTTAGAAGTGACAGATTCAACAAGTGTCTTTGTTACCCTAAACACATCAAAATCATCAGATACCCATGCCCAAGTTGTCAAATCAAAATGTTTCTTCACTGCACTATCATTATAAAGGCATTGAGCTAAGGTTGTTTTTCCCAGACCTCCCATGCCCAATATTGTTAGCACTTCTATATTATTCTTCTTCTCATCTTCATCAGAGAGAAGCATGCTCAGTAGCTTCTCTTTGTCATCCTCCCTTGCAACAACAACAGATTCAACCAATGAATCTGTAACTGTTCTGTGAGAGACTTTCCTAGAAACACTTTGCAAACCAAGAATATCTTTTTGTTTCACAAAATGTTCTAGCCTTCCAGATATTGCTTCAAGCTTGGAATTCATACTCTTATAGAATTTTTTAACACGAGAAGGGAGTAATGATCTGACCTTAGTAGTAAATGTTTTAGATTCTCCCTCGACCTTGCACCTCAGAGAGTCTGTGTTGATTTCGTCCAACAAATCCTCTGCGTCTAAGACAGCATCTTTCAACTTGTCAAGCCATGCCTTCACTTCTGGAATAGTGATTTGTTTCTCCTCAGCATCATTGAGCACAACAGTGAGTGCCAACAGCTTTATCTCCAGCTCATCCAAGAGAGAAACATTCAGCTTTCTATTGGCAAAGAAATCTCGAAACTCTGCAGAAGTTATCCTATCCAACAAGATCTCCACAGAAGCAGAGATAAGTGCCTCTCCCACCATAGCAAGGGCCATTTCTTCTCTTGTTTTAGCAAATTGTATCAATGCTCTAAAACTTTAGCTAAATGTTGAATGTGATACAGGCTTGTGGTAGTGAGAAACTATTGTGTTAGAATGCTTTTAAGTCAGGTCAATGTTTTGTTTTCACATTCAGTAGTACTGTAAACGCGTGAACCTTTTGATTTTTGGTTTTTGTTTTTTTTTTTTTGCATAATTGTTGACTGACCGACAGAAGTATTGGTTGTCAAGTGCTTGTGTATTTTTTTATTTACACTAAATCATACTTTCTACAAAAATATCTTCAAAGAAAATTTTCATGTTCATTTTATCTTTAACATATAATAAACTAGTTCGGGTCATAATTATCTAGATTATAAAATTACAGTTTATTGTTAATCCCAATCCATCAAGTATGTGATCTATGTTATCCTTTTTATCAATAAAACTTTTTTTTTCCTAAAGCAAAAAAACTATAACTTTCTTTTCCTTGATCTAATACCAGAAATAAAAAGAAAATCATTCCTCCTTCCTCCTATATTCGTTATTTCCATTCCTCTTTCATATAAAATGGTTAAGGTTAATTTTCTGCAGATGTCTCAATAATGGTAATATTTTTGTTTGCTTTTGATTGAGTGGGCTATCTTAAAAAAATACAAAAGTTGAAAAGGATTTTTCAGAAACATTAATTACAATATTTTTTCCTTGAAAGTGACCATCCAACCACACTTTGCATTTCAACTTTGGTTTAGCCTATCGTGAAATAGCAAGTTAAGTGTTGCACGGGTGCAACATCATTATCGACCCTTAGAGTTATTATTAAAATATTTCAATGATTGAGATTAAAATTAAATAAATTTTTAACAAATAAAAAAAAAAGCAAAATGACAACATTGTCCTCATCATCTTCGTTTCACCCCACCCCACCAATTGACCAAAGAATTCACACACTAATTCACGAATACCATCAGATTTAGTCACAACCAGCTCTCTTCACACAACCTTCTCTTTCCAACAAGTACTCTCCAACAACAATGCGGTCTTTCATTAATGCCATGGTTAAGAGATTAAAAGCTAAAAAATTATAAAAATTACAGGAAGGAAATTTGTGCCTCCAAACTTGGGATCTATGAATACTCAACAAAATGAACAATTCACAATCCAGAAGTTTACAAATTGAGCAATGGGTGGTCTTCATCTAATCTCAAATTAAAAGCTAAAAATACAATAAAATTTTCGAAGAAAATTATGCCTCCAAACTTGGGAATTAATGAACACACAAGATAAATCCTTCACAGTCCAGAAGTGTGCATATTGAGCGAAAATCCCATTCCACGAAAGAGAAAGTTGTAGCAGTACAATGTAATACAAGATAAAATATGAAAATGAGAAGAAAAAAAATGGAACAGAAGCTTGAGAAAAAAATGGAAGCTGCCATCGCACCACTTCATATCGACTACTTCCCCACCACAACCACCTCACCCCTATCGAGCTGCCATCCTCTTTTTCAAACCACCCAAAAAATAGAAAATCACCAAAAGAAACCTGCAACAGAGAACCAAGAAGAAACATCATTGGAGCAAAAAGAAAAAACAATTAAAAAAAGGGACAAAAGAAAATGATCCCGCCGCCGACATCGCCGTCGTTGTAGCCGCGGTTCCGCGAATCTGGCCTTAAATGTGTTGCTTTGGGGAGGACTAGAGAGGAAGGAGATTGGTGAGGAGCGGCGGAGATTTTATGCATAACTATTGTAAAATTTATGTAAGTAATTGCAGAACTGCGGATCTGGAATGAGTCAGTGGATGGGAGAGAGGAATAATGGCCATGACCACGAGGAGCAGCGGAGAACGGAGAATGGATGTGGTAATTAGGGTTTTTTCTTTTAACGGTAAAATCGACTTTTAACAAATAGAAAAATAAATAAAACTGCTTGTGCACTGCACTGGTGGACCACTTAAAAGCTTATTCACCGTAGCTTGAACCTTCAACTTTTTGAAAGTTTTCATACATCTTCGTGATTTTCTATAATATTTGTTCGAAAAATCTTATCCCATTCCATGTTAGATGTTTGCATGGTTAATTTGTTATCACTCTTCATAAATAACTCAACAATGCAATATTGCTTTCTTGTCTCACTAGGAATATTATGCTAAAATAGTTTGTCAAATAAAATATGACGGCTTCTACGGTGGACAATATCCTCAAATGATTTATGGTGAACCATCTTTAATCACCGTTAGATTAATCTACACTGTACGAGCTTATGTAGACTCAACCCCATCAGATCCCGCATCAAATTTAATCTTCTTCTCCGACCTATCTCCGGAGCTTCCCTAACCGCCGCTGCTATCACCTTGGGCGCATTGACTTCAGCAGCCGCAATCACAACTGCGGCGGCCATCCTTGTCCATTCAATATGGACGCTCCTCTGCTTGAATCTTTACCCTTCGCTGCGGTACTGTAGCTCGATTTTTTTCCGCCGCGTGCCTCCTCTGCTTGTGCCCTGACTCCGACAAGAGTGCGGTGACGGAATAAGAATCTGGCAGTGGTGCACCCTCCGCACCACCGTCTCTTCCTCTTCCCAGCAACCATTCCTCTACTCCAACCTATCTTTAATCAGATGAAATTATACTCAAAAGCATTTAGCAATAATCAATCAACACCCCAACATTTGGTTCAATACAGTCCAGTCCGAGAAACATTTATCATCAATATTTCAATTTCACATTCTCAGCAAATCGCTGCTGTTCCAAGTGTCAAACATCGTTGTTGCTCTAAACCGCAAACAGTAGCGGTGCCATAGGTGATGACTGTGGCCGCCGCGGAGCCATGGATGTTGACAACAGTGATGATGAAGGGTGCTGGTGCTGCAGTTGTGAGGAACGGGTGAGGGTGGAATGAGAAAGGGTTTGGGAGGAATAAATTCGGTGTGGGAGGATGTAGAGTACAACCATAGAGATGAGATAAATCCAACGGTGATTAAAACTGGTTCACCATAAAGCATATGAGGCTCTTGTCCACGTTAGAAACAGTCATAAAATATTATGCTAAGCAGTTTATTGTTGTGGGCAAATGTTATAATCTAATGCAATTATATTATGCTAAAATTATGGACATCTTTATTTTGGATTAATGGTATTGACACAGCACATGTCATGTAAAGACAATATCATTGTGGATATGATGTGAACTTTTGGAGGCGAAAAAATGTAGCACAAGAAGCATCTGTTCACAAACTCAAATTCATTGTTAATTATAATTTTTTTTGTTAACTATAAATTAATATAGTTAAAAAAATTAGTTGATGAATGCAAAATACCTTTATATTATTATCAAATTCAATGGAGTCAACAACATTTTCAATGGACTTAGCAACCTTAAATTCAATTTCATCATTAGCATTACAATCCATTAAACTTGTTTAATTTGCACAATTGAAGAACCACCACAATTGGATAACCCAAATCATGAGTGCTTAAAAACTTATCTATTTGGGCCGCAAAATCACCCAAAAGAGTAAAAACAATTTTATTGCTCATGTATCAAAGAATAGGACAAATATTTTATACGTATAGAAGGCATAAAATAATGGCTAAATTATAAAAAAAAAAATTACTTAATGGACCATTTTGCAACTTTTAAAAAATAAAGGACGAAATTGCAACTTAAAATAAAGATAAGGGACCATTTTACAACTTTTAAAAATAAAAGACCAAATTGCAACCTAAAATAAAGATAAGGGACCATATGAATAATTTAGCCTAAACTAATTGATTAAAAATTATGAAAGAAATAAGCATAGGGTTTATTGTATCTTACTCCAAATCTTCAAGCATAATATCAATACACATATTTTTTTTTCCCATTCTTGTCAGTCTTCTTAATGGTATCCTTTTCAACAACATGTCCAATCACATCTAGCAAAAAATAATTACTTGTTTATCAAGCAAGACAATTTTGGCAAGAAAATATTATTCAAATAAGGAACCATATAAGCATCACAACTAACCCATCAACATGAATTCGTCAATAGAAGACATAATATGTTGAAAGGAAACAAAATTAAAATATGACTTTGGAATATTATCATATTTATGGGTTGTTGTCCTCCACTTTTCATTCTTAGTAACCAATAGATTCTCTATGATATATAGAGAACTCTCATCCAATAATTTGGCAAACTTGTCAAATTGAGAACGTTTTAAGGTAGCATAAATCCTTGCACACTAAAAAAAAAGTCACTTCTAAGTATAATGTAGCAAATATATTGAATTCATATATTAGACATGAGATTACGACTCTCAAAATATTGAAGTAATATTATAAACTTAATTTTTTTTCACCCTTTCATCTATGGGTATCATCTCCATAGTATTTATTTGCAGAGGATTTTTGTAATTATTTTCTCATCATGTTTAGCAATTCAACAATTCATCAATTTAGAAAAATAAAGATGATATGATATGTGATAAAGTCTTGTCTTTGTGAACTGTTTTTACCTTAAAATAGACGTGATAATTATAAATAATAATTTTAGATAGAATAAAATAATTGCGTCAATATTTATAAAAGATAACCCTTTAAATATAATCAATAAAAAGTAATTATTGAAGTAATATATATATATTCTTGATAGATTCTTTATAGATACTATTTTGAAATTATTTTTATAAAAAAAATAAATTTGTCAATATATATTATTTAATTACTTTTAAAAGTGTTATCTTTTATATATTGATTATATATAAATTTACTTTTTATTGGTTTAATTGCTTTTTAAAAGACATGAGATTACGTCAATTCTTTATAGGTTCTTTTACAAAGAAATTAAATAACCCTTATTTTTATAGATATTATTTTGAAATTATTGTTCTTTTAAAAAATAATTAATAATATATATGGAATTATTATGTTTATTTTTTATTCTATTTTCATAATGTTTTATACGTTAAATAATTAACATGGAATGCACATAATTTTTTTTCAATATATTAAAAAATAAAATAGTACAATATTTTATCTTTTTTAGAACATTTTATCTTTTAGATAATTAACATGGAATGTACATAATTTTCTTTAATTGTATAATATTATTTTCATAAGATAAGATTGTGCAATATATTATTAAAAAATAATTAAAACAAAAATTTATAATAATATATTGTTTTCATAAGATAAGATTGTGTAATATATTATTAAAAAATAATTGAAACAAAAAATATATTAATATTGTTGTAATAGATTTATTTCAAATATTTGACAATGGAATATATATATCTATTTCAATTATAATTTTTCATTTTCTTTTTTATTTATTTTTTTAAAAGGTTTTTTTGTCTTTCTATTTAGGGAAACGACTATTACTTTTATATATAAATTATTTGTTTGACAATCTAAATTATTTCCATGTTAATTTGTTCATTTGTTATCACACTATTAATTTATTTATTACAAATGTTGTTAATTCGAAATAATTTAGTAACATTTTGATGGATCAAAATTAAAATACACATTAATTTAAAATTGATGATTAATTAGACCTAAATATGCAATATTTATTTGTGGAAAAATATGTTTTTATTATACTTTTTATCAAACGTGGTTAATATCCATATCAATAAATTTGGTTCTCAAACTTTAAAAAATATGTGGATTTAGTCCCTCATCTCTAAAAATTCATCATTTTTTTTTAAATTAGGAAGAATTAAATCCAAATGTTGTAAATTACACTAACTACCTTTGAGATTTCATGAAATCACACAAACTTCTCCTGCTTTTTCTACTTTTACACTAATCTACCTCAATTGTTTAAAAAATATATATTGACACCCATTTGTACATTATACTAGGGACGAATACAGAGGGGTGCGGTCAAGGGCCCCCCCCCCCCCCCCCCCCCTTCGAGATTTTTTTCGTGTATATACATATGTATTTTAAAATTAATTAGTGTAAAATTGTGTAAAATTAATTGCGTATGTTCTTATTATAATACTAGTGAAGGTTAACTAGTGTAAAATTATGTAAAACTAGTTGTGTTTGTTGTTACTATTGTAATAGTTAAGATGATAACTAGTGTAAAATTATGTAAAACTAGTTATGTTTGTTGTTATCATGATAACAATTAAGGTTATTATCATTTAAAATAAAAATTAATTTCAATTTTATATGTAAAAATAGTAAATATTTTTTAAAAATTATTATTTATTAAAAGTTAGAAATTTAAACAATTATAAAGGAAGAACAAAAATTCAGCCCCCCTTTAATAGCTAGGTTTCTGGATCCGTCCCTGCATTACACTAAGTTCACTAACTTCCTTATTTATTTGAAAAATATTACATTGTGCTTCCTAAGGGAGGTCAAAATGTTAAAAAAAAAAAGAGGGGGTTTGTATAATTTAAGAAACTTTAGGGGTGGTCAATGGAATTTATTTTCTTTTTTAAAGTTTGATTCCAAATTCATCAATAAGAAAACATAGGGACCTTGATCACGTTTTTTTTTATTATTTTAATACACGGGGCATATTTTGGTCAACTTTTTGCATATTCCTTTCCTACATTTGTTTCTCCATATTAAATCGCATGGAAACTATACTAATTAAAAACTTAATGATAACAACTCAAATAGAAACTAACATTCTTGATCCTGAAATTACAAGTACTTATACTAACACGACAGAAAAGAAATAGGAAAAGCATAACAAGATAGAAATATTAATTGGAAATTTCATTTCTTTAAGTGGTGAATTGAATTTTTAAGAAAAATCATAATAGAATTGTAGGAAATAAAATTTAACATTATAATTCATTATAAATATGAAATATTAATAATAATTTCAACTATTAATTTCATTTTCTCCCTGTTTTATTTTCATATAATAATTAATTGGATCTTCAACCAAATATATTTATATTGTACAAAAATAATTAATAATTTCAAAATTGTTATACTTTGAGACATGATTGATATCTAGCACAAAATTCTTATTATTTTTAGTCTATAACTCTTAATTCAAAAGTTTACAATTTCTTATATGTTAAAAATCTAAAATATTTCACAGCATTGTTCAAAAATCAGCATATATGTCATGCATAACACGTTTCACTTGAATTTAGGTTTTAATTTAAATTTAAAAATATATAGTTAAAAATGTCATTTTATAAAATAGTGTTTTAATTTTTTTTATAACTAGGAACTCTAACTTTAGATTAATTGAAATATTATTTCAGAATAATTATTTATATTACTACCTTACCTAACACATAATCATTTTTTATTTATCTTATTTATTATATTTTAAAAATTATAGTCTATCAGATATATAATTAACTATATATCCATAATGGACAACAATAATTAATAATTTATTTAAAAAACAATAATTAATAATTAAAAAAGTTATAATGTGTAGTCCATTGTTAAAATAAATAAAAAAGAATTTAATTATAAATAATTTCTAATTCAAATTTTTAAAAATATTTATATAAAATTAAAATATCTCCTTATATATATATATATATATATATATATATATATATATATATATATATATATATATATATAAGGGAATAACCGAATAAGTGAACAAATTAAAATGAACTAGTGCACGTATCCTGTGCGATGCACGGGATGAATTTTTTGGAGAAAAGTAGAATAAATTTATATATTTTGTTTAAAAATATTGGATAAATGAATCATATTTTAAGAAATTGTTTATTAATAATAAGATTTTATAATTACTAATTTAACTTAAACTATTTTCAATTTTAAAAAGTATTTATAATAATTTTAAAGTTTAAAATTTCAAGAACTCAATTATAAAAAAAATTAAATAATTAAATTTAGTAAATATAAATTTAATTATTTAATTATTATTTTTTTCTTTTGAATATTTTTTCTAAGTTTAATAGTATATATTAAAATTAAATAATTAAGAAATAAACACTAATCCACATAGATAGTTTCCTTTTTTATTTAATTACTTATGCATGTAATAATAATAGAGTATTTTAAAAGACTAAATGGAGCAATATTTTAGATAAGCGATAATTAGAAGAAAAAAAATATTTGCTTCTAAAAGTAAAAATATGACTTCATAATAAATGGAGGATCTAAAAAATAACTGAGCAGATTTATGAAATCAAATAATTTTTATGATATATTAATAAATTTTGTCATACATTGTATTTATATTTATAAAAATAGACAATGTTTAAAATATTAATTAAAAATATTACCATTTTAAAATTATTAATTTATTAATAAAGTATAATAAAAGCTATTCTTTTATTAAAGAGATAAAGTATAATAAGAAAAAATTAAAGAAATAAAATAAAAATATTATAAAATCAAATATATTAAAATACAATATATCGAAAATAAAATTAATGAATTAAATAAAAATAAAAAAAATTCTTTCCTTGAATATTTTTTTATGAATCAATAGTGTGTGTATATTAAAATTGATCAAAATTTAATTTAATACAATATAATAAAGTTTAAATTCATGAATTATGTTAAAAAAAAATAGATTCCTTTCCTTGAATAATTTAATACAATACATAGCATATTTTTAAATTTTTTTTTTTTCAAATTGATGAATAAATTTTAAGGGTATATGTTGAATTTAAATAATGAAGGTACAAACACTAATATGAAGTAAATAATATATTTAATTTATCAAAATAATTTCAATAATTATTTAAAATTTTCAACCAATTCATTCTAAATTGCACATTAATTAAGAAAGAAATATTCAATTTCTTACCTTGAATAATTTTTCTGATTTTAATAGTATATATATTGATTTTAAATAATTAAGGTACAAATATTAATCTGAAATAAATAATGCATTTAATGTTTGAAAATAAATTTGATTGATTTTTAAAAATTGTTAGTCAATTAAATTGTGATATTTGTAGTTGAGAAAGAATTTTTCAATTTTTTACCTTGAATAATTTTTGTAATTTAATCCATCTATCTATATCTATCTTCTATATATTATATAAAACACAGTTGCTGACTAGGAGTGATTATCCACGTGTCACATTCTGGTGACATTTATCATTTTAGTATCAATATAATCAATTAATTAATTAATTATGATTGATTAGCACAATCATAATATTTGGAAGACATTTAATATATGATTAATTTTCTTTTCAGATTTAAATAGAAATTTTAAAATTATATTTTGAATGTTTCATAACCTACATAATATATATTTTAATTAAAGTAATTTTTATTTGATTTTAAAATTATTATTATTATTATTATTGTTATTATTATTATTATTATTATTATTTGATATTTGATTTGATTTTATATAATATATTCAATTGTGCTAATCATGATATATTATTTTAAATAACCAAATATTGGCATCAATTAGTATACAATTGTTATCTATGTTATTTTTAATAGACATGTCATGTTAGAGATTAATATGTAATATTTTTTTAAGGAGATTTAAATTTAAAATTTGAAAAGAATATCTAGAACATGATAATTTATTATAAAAATAAAAGAATTAGGATCATGCTCTAAATTTAAATATTCAGCAGATTACTTGCCAAATTTAATTACAAAACCCTTCCATTTAAATACCCATACTTCTTCAGAGTTTTTAACGTTTTGCCAGCATCTTCTACAAATCTTTTGATAGTGTCTTTTTGCATCTATCATTTTTATTTTCTACATTTTTTTCCTATTTGAATGCATTCTAGTGTAGGACATGAATGTACATGATTGGTATGGAAGATGATGACATGAATGTATTCGTCTGAAGTTGGAGACAATATGAAGGTCATGATTTGTCAATATATCATTAGTCATTAGTCACGCTACTTAAAAATTTGAAGAATCTCACAAAGCTATTGATCCATTGATAACTTCTTTACGTTGTGATTTGTTTATTAGTGAATGTTTTACCGAATCTTGAATTATTTGATTTGATCTATTAGTCCAATTTGTATTTTTTTTATCGGGTTTATGCTAATGAAAATACTCAATGCACTAAAAAGTAGAAGAGGAGTTTGAAGACGTAGATTCTATAAGCGTCGTTGAACCCTGCAAGAATCAGACATCAACCACAAAAATGACAAAATTATTAGACATTATATAGACTTAATTGCATTTTTTACCCCCAACTTTTTATTTTTTGGCTAATTTTACCCATAACAAATTAATTTGGTGTATTTTACCCCAAACTTTTTTAAAAACTAGCAAATTTTACCTTCTACTGATATAAGCATAAAAGGTAGGGGTAAAATTCACCAAAAAGAGAAAAAGTTGGGTAAAATTCGCTAAAAAGTAGAAAGTTGGGGGAAAAATGTAACACTGCGATTTTTCGTAACGTATATTAAGTGCTTGATAAATACCATAAAAGGAAATTTAATTTAATTTTATAGTGTTATTGTGAGATTTTTGGAACTTTTAAGTGAGTTCCGTAAGTTGTAGAAAAAAAAAAGAGAAGAGGGGTGTCCTTAGAGGAAGGTGGTGCAAATAGCAAAACTTCAAAATTATCCCACCAAATATTAACGTGGACAAGCTTCTTTCTTTCCCTCATTCTTCATTCTTCTTCCTTTTCTCCCTGAAGCTCTCTTCTCTTCTCCTTACAAGCTTGGTTGTGGCACTTAAAGGGGCAAAAGAAGCTATTTTTGTTGGTTGCTTTAAGCTTTGTATGCAATCCAAAACATCATCTCTTCACCATCCCAATCCTCTTCATCCCTTTCTCTCTCTCTCAGCTGGAAGCAAATCCCAAAGGTAAGGGAAGCTTTTCTATTTTCAGTTTAAGTGTGGTTGAGAGTTAGGGGACTCAACCACACACAGCACGAATGCCCCTTATCTAGATTGTTGTGTGTGTTTTGTTTGAATGCTTGAATGTGAAAAGTTGATGAAATAGGTTGAAACCCTTTGGCAGTGGCTGTGTGGAATTTTGCATATACTGTTTTTGGACTGTTTTAATCTTTGAAATTGATTGGAAAGGCTCCTAAAACAAAGCAGACCATGCCCAAATTTTTTTGAAATTATTTGATAAGCTTTGCATGTGAAAATCAAACCACAAAATAAAGTGGCAGTGACTGTTTGGTTAGTCCAGCTCTGGACAGTCCCCACGGTTTTGCGATTTTTGTAAGATCTAACGGTTAGTTTTTCATGAAATTTGTTTTGAATGAAAATAGACACAAAATGGAGCAACTTTTATTTTGACACTTTGGTGAGAAAATTTCGTTTTGAGGTTCATCCGTGACCCACAAAGTTTTTAGAGTTTCTCTGGAACATGTCTCGGTTTTTCTCAAATTCCCACTTGTTTGCTTAATTTTTCTTTTCGTTTTTGCACCATTAAAAACTAGACAAAACAACCTTTTTAACCATATAAATTAAGAAAATTATCATGTCCAATTTCTAAATTAACTTTTAAAAAGAAACAGGGCAAGGGTTTTTGAGCTCTGTTTTGAGTCTGAAACTTAGGCTGTTAGAAATAAATTTACTGGGAATAGTAGGGAAATAATTTAGAGGCAAGGGTTACCTTTTTAGAAATATAAAGATGTTACCTTTCTACTGTAAAAAGTTCAGCTCAAAACGAGTTTGGGAAGTGGGAGAAATTTACATTTCTTTGAGCTATGTTCAGTGAGCACTAAAAAATTCAGGGCTGCTGACTTTGAAATAAAAATTTTCTAGATGTTTATTTAATAATTGGAATACCTTTCTGTAAACTAGATTTCAAGAGCTTCAATTTGATATAAAAAGTTTTTAATTCCGAGGTCATTTGATACAATTAGTGAGAGCTCACATTCAGTACTGCCAAAGAGAAATAGACCTCATTTGGTCAATTTTGTTAATGTGATATAATTATTGGAATGGTGATGTTTGTTTATTGAGGTTGAATTTTGTAAGGAAGTTGATAGGTAATATCCATTGACCTGTTTTATTTCATTTTAAGTTCCAAGAATTTGAATCTTTAGTATTTAATATTTGAAATATGTTTTGTATGATACAGTCTTTTGACTGTAGGATGTATTTTGTAATAATGTTGTTTATCTCTATTGTTGGGGTTGGTATATTATGGTTGATGGAATATAATTCGTTGAGATTATTATTTATTATTGAGGTGTATGTGTTTTGTTGAGAAATTGAAATGGAAAGTTGATGAGATGATGATATATGTGAATTGTGTATTGTGACCATCCCTATATGTTAAAAAGGAGTTAGCTATGACCTTTGGGAAGATTTTTATAGAAAAATGGTAAAATTTTACCTTCCACATGCTAAAATAATTATACTTTTTTTGTAAGTGTTTTAAAAAGTTGGGTGCAAAATGCGCTAAATCAATTTGTTGAGGGTAAAATTAGCAAAAAAGTAAAAAGTTAGGGGTAAAAATTACAATTAAGCCTAAGAAAAAGTTATATGAATGAATAGTGAAATTTTTTTGGCTTTGATTTATGTAATTTTTTGTACTTTTGGGTTGTGATCGGATACATATTGGTTTTTGTTTTTAATTTAATGATTAAATTTTAAAATAATATATTGTGATCAGCTTCATATTTTTAAAAGTAATATATATTATACTTTTTCTAATTACTTTACATATTTTGTATATTAGGTAATTATAATACATATTTGGACAAAACAAGTTATTTGTAACGAAACAATTTGACCTGCATTGTTCGAGTGATTTATTTGCATATTCAAAAGATATTATTTTCACTTTACCAAATCTAATGTCTACAAAAGACAAACATTTGTGGGTTCATACTTTTTAATTTGTTTCAAATTTAAATTGGTTTTTTAATTTATTATATATTTTTTATCTTATTGAATTCGTGTTTACCAAATAGGTTGACTGTACCTGGACACATTATGAATGATTTCATTTTTTTTGGAACAAGATATTTTATTTTTGGAATTACAAAAAATTTCACATCTTCATGTGTTTATTTATTGTTATATTATTAAATTATTAAAAGAAAAAAAATATAAAAGTGTTACTTTTATTAATTGAAAAAACTTAAATATATATATATATGTATATTTTTAATTTCTCACAAGTTTTTAATTTATTTTATAGTTTGTATTCTTTGTTTTTCAATAAGAAATGCATGTTTTTCATTGATAGCCAAAATCATTCATGATCTTCACTACTACTTTGTTGCCTTCATATGAAAAAGTATATGTAAAAACTCAAGTAAAATCGATATTTTTTATCTTTACAATGGAAACACGTATATTTTTTCTTTTAAAAAAACTAATAATTATAAGATGCAATATAAAATATTTTATTATTAATATTTCTTATTAAAGCTATGTATTTATCTTTCTTAAAAAAAAACTATGTATATATCTAAGTTGTATACAAATGTAAAATATATTTATAAAGATAATACTTTTTAAACGATACATTAATATAAATTAAAATAATATAAGATATATGTCAATATATAAAATTATTTTAATATATATCAATATTCATAACTATGTTAATATATTTTTGAAATATTTAAATACATAGATGTGATTCTAAATTGTCTTTTTTCACATGTATTTTTTAAAAATATAAATAAGTATTTGATAATTTATTCATATTATTTAATTATTTAATACATGAAAAGACAATAGTTTTTCAAATAACTTTTAATAAAATTATAATGAAAATATTAAATTGTTGTTTATCAAAAAAATATATTAAATTGCTATTTTTAATTTTTTAAGTTTAATTATAATTTATCTTTCAAAATATTAGAAAATGTCTCTATCAAACATAAAATTACAATATTACATCAAGTTAAATAAAAATGAATGTGATATATAACATTGCACTTATTATATGTAATCAGTTAAATATGTGTTCTTAAATTTATACTGTTTCATTCATTCGCTTAATTTTGTTTCTAATATTTTTACGGGATGTTGAATTAATGAACTCCATAAAAAATATTTTAATGGAACAATGTGTGAGTTATTTTAGTTAAAATTAACATCTTATTTTTGTTATATAGTTTTATTTGTCTATATATATATATATATATATATATATATATATATATATATATATATATATATATATATATATATATAATTTTACTTCAAGAAAGTGGTATTGTGAAATTTAAATTTATAGTTGTATTATAGTTTTATTTAAATGAGTTGTATTATAAAATAAACAATCTAATTATCTTTTATTATTTTTATTAATGAATAAGTTCCTTATTGTGGAAATTTGAATTAGTTTTAGATTTTTTAAGTAATATAACAAATTAACAACATTGTCAACATACTTTATACATAAAAAAAATTTATTCTCTCTTCGATAAACCCATGCATCGCATGGGTACTATCTAGTATTAATATATATTTAATCCATATCAATCTTCATTTTATAAATTAGAAATTATTACAACATTTTTATTACTTTTATTAAAATAATTTTCATCACTGGTAATATACTTTTATGTAATATTTCAAAAATCTTATATTTAATCTATATTAATAGGTATGATTTTTTTTTTGTTACATTAATAGGTATGATTTTAATATAGCTAACATGCAAATTTTTTTCTAACTCACAAAATTCAAGTAAATAAACTTTTAAAATTAAAATTTTCAGCCAATCAATTCGTGATATTCGTAATTGAGAAAGAATTTTTCAATTTTTTACCTTGATTAATCCTTACTATTTAATCAATATTAGTATATATTTAATCTATATTATCTTTATTTTAAAATTTACAAATTATTACAACACATGGTAATACTTTAATTAAAATAATTTTCATCATCTTTATTACTTTTATTAAAATAATGTTTCAATAATCTTTATTTTTAATGTATATTAATTGTTATGATTTTAATAGAGTTAACGTGCAAATTTTGTTTCTAAATCACAAAAATCATGTAAATAAACTTTTAAAAATCAAGTTAACTTCCAATATTTTGTAATTATGAAATTTTATGCAATATTTAATGTGTTATATTAAGAGAAAAGTTTACACCATTTAATTATTGTTGAATTATTAAGTAATTTTTTACAATTATAATTATTACACCATTTAATTAATGCCAAACGTGTACACCAATGCAAATAAAATAATAAAATATAAATATTTTAATTTTAAATTTTAAATACTCTTGGAATAAATCTTTTAATTTAAAATATTTCAATTTTAAATATAATGAATTATATTTATAAACTATTTATAAACATGAAACAAATCTTTTAATTTTAAATTTTTAAATATTATTTAATATCATAAATTGTCTTTATGAACTATTTTAAAATTATAAACTATTAATAATACCATATAAATTGTCTTTATGTGTTATAAATATTCAATAAAATAAATTTATCACTTTTATAATATTTTTTATATATTAATACATATTTTAATATTTATGTCAATTAATTTATTACTTTTATCTTCAGTTAGTCATGTAAGCTTAAATTGGCAAAGGTTATAATTCAAATAGAAATCTTATAATTAACAATGGTAATAATTGCCCAAAAAAATTTAAACAATGGTAATAATTGGAACATTGAATTTTAAAACAATGCTATTTATATATAACCATTAACAACATTTTTAATTTTCAAGAATATTTGTTATAACCATTTTTAAATTAAATTAACTATACTACTGGTATTATCAAAGTCCAAAATTGCAATATTAACTATATATAATTTTGGATAAACTCTAAACCTGGATAAGAATTAAAGTAATGACATAATTAAAATGCTGGAAGTTAAATTTTTTTCATCTTATATAAGACTTTTTTTTTCATTATACTAAATTTTGGATGAGAAGCTCAATTTCTACATGGATATATAATTTTGGATAAACTCTAAACCTGGATAAGAATTAAAGTAATGACATAATTAAAATGCTGTAAGTTAAATTTATTTATATTTTGATCTTGATATAAAACCATATTCTTTTTTTTTCATGCTTTTGGTTGAATGTAAATTAGCATGATGCTGTAATTAAAGAACCAAAAGTTATAAAAATGGCTAATTACATATCATTAAGTAGAATTTATCATATTTCCTATACGTTTCATTTCAATGTGAGATTAATAAAAAATTTACTCTCATATACGTGAGTTGATATTTTATATAAAATTAAATGAATTAGTCTCACGTAAATATATAATTTTAGATAAATATATATTATTAATATTCTAAAGAAAAGATAAATGCATATAATTTTTTTGTACTCGATGGTACATGCAATTTGAATTCCAATTTCCTTAAATAAAAAAATTATACAATCACATAACGGTTATTACAAATTTGAATTCCAATTATGCTTTTTCAATATATATATATATATATATATATATATATATATATACTTAAAAATTCAGAATGAATGCAATCTTTGACAAAATTTAAAAGACATGAATGGCAAAAAAATATAAAGAAATCACTGAAAAAGCAAAATATATGGATAAAATAATTTTTGTAGATAAAAGTAGAAATATTACATGTAAATTTTTTTTACATATTTTTAAAAATGTCAAGTACCTTCTCATCGAGGAATACCATCTCTATTCATCTAGTGATGGCTGGGTTTTTGTAGGAACTCTCCACAAACGTATGACAGTAATTTTAATCTTCCAATTTATCCTTTCAAGGACAATGTCTTTAATCATTGAAATTTTTGTCGCCATTCTACGCAATTTCTGTATATGCACATATACATATGTGTGAAGAAAAATAACATAATAATCTGAATATGAAAAAAAATGCTACTTTGTATTGTGACAGATAACTAAAGATAAGAAATTAAAATAGGTTGAAGCTAATGAAATAGATGAATAAACTTTTGATCTTACCTTATTTTTCATGAAAACAAATGTAAAGTAAAAGATAACTAAAGATAAGAAATTGCAACTTTGCAAGTGGAATGAATTTATAAAAAACTTCTTCGACAGAAATTTATCTTACAAAATTGCAACTTGACTGTAAATTACAATTCTATGGCCGTAAATTTGTCTTCGTAATTAATGGAGTTTCAATTTAGACAGAAAATACTTCCTACGCTAATAATACAAAATGTTAATTAGCATTAATTTTGTCTTAATTAAAGGCATAATTAAAGTACAATTAAATGTTTTTAGAATGTTATGTTACTTTTTTCTCACTGATAGGTGACCTATTCTTGTAGAATTAGGAAAATCAGGAAATCATATATTATTTGTTAAGTATAATTAAATGTTTTAATTTTTGCCTTAATTTTTCACGTGAGGTCATGCTTAAATTTAAATTGTCTTAATTTTTAAAATAATATGATCTTAATTTTACACAATAGTATTAGTTACATTATACATGAATTTTCTTAATGATTAAATTTAAATATTTAATAATTAATAATTTAATTACATTCAAATGTTAATCATCATAAAATAATTTTTATTTGTTAAATTTATAATTTTATTCTAATAATATTATATTCATAAGTTGACATTTTAATTTTTACTAATTTTTTTGGTCTTATAAAATTTTATTTAATGTAGATTAATTTTTGCATAATATTTTCATTAAAAAAATTAATTAAAATATTTTTAATGTGTTTTTTTCTTCCTTCACGTTTTAAATGGATTAAATTTTCAATAATCCAGGTTTTAAATTCTATATACCATTTAAAGGTCACAATCTTTATATTAAATTTTATATTAAATAGTATTAGAATTAGAATTCAAATTTAAATTTTTTTGGTTATATTTAATTTATATTAATTCTGTTGACCCTTTTTTAAAAATGTAAAATTACATTTTTATCCTTAAATTTTTGGGGAGAAAAATGTGACTCCTAGGTGTATATTCCTTTAAGTAATAAAGGATAAGTGAACAACTCTCCCTCACATTAACTCTCATTTGAATAATATTCTCCTCTCATGAAATAGTGTAGTTCACTCTCCTAACATTTCTTAAAATTGTAGAACAATATTTCTCTCCCTTGCCAGGTCAGCAAAAAGATCAAATTTTAATAAAAAAAAAAAAAGGGAAAACAAATGCAACAACAAAAAAGATCAAATTTGATAAAAAAAAAAAAATCTGAAACTTTTTTCATGATAAGCACAATCATCTCCAAGTAACAGTGTACATAGACTACATAGTTTGAAAGATAATTAGATTCACTGGAACTGAATTTATTCACAGGTGTGCTCGTGATGCACTTTATCAAATTTGTCGCAACATTTGAAGGAAGAAGATTACAACCATTGGAAATGTATGCAAGAAGGATGGGATTATGAGATTTGTTTCCTTGTTTTTTTAGCAAGGGAGGGAATTTTTTTTCTCATTAAAATTTGAATTATTACTGATTTGACTATTGTACAATTTGTTGTAAAACTTGTTATATGGATATCATTACTCTTTCTTTATATGATGCTATTTTTTATTAGGAAGCGCTTGTTTCATGGATTATTTTTTTATTTCCAGGAATATAGGATGGGAAAAACTTATTCTTATGTTTGCTATGAGGTAATAAAATAAATATGAGAAAAAGGGTCATGCACTGACAATGTAAAATGTTTTACACTGTCATCCAATCACAACCTATTAAAAAAAGCCCAAAAGATTAGAGACTATAAAATTTGAAAAAAGAAAAAAAAGGATTATATAGCACATTGAAAGATATTTTAAAAAAGAGATAATTATAGAAAAAAATAGAAACTATAAAATTAAAAAAAAAAGATAAGGAAAGATGTAACGATGTAACTTTAATTATTTTAATATTAACTTTAAAAATTGAAAAATAAATTGAATTAAGGATTTGAAATTATTGATAAAAGAGAGAAATCTTCGAAATTAAAAAATAGAGTTAAAAAAACTAAGGGTATGTTTGTTTCACAAATTATTTTTTTATTCTCGGGAATATTTTTTCCTAGGATATAACATGGGAATGTTATTCCCGAGTATTCTATAGAAATGGTGATATATATGGTAATAATTATTGAGTTTAATGGTGATGCACTGACAGTGTAAAATAGTTTTACACTATCATCCAATCACAAATCACCCTTTGAATGACTTTTAAGATATTTTATTAAAAGTCAACAATTTACCATAAATGGTAGGTTGTGATTGGATGATTGTAACAACCCTCAGATCCGAGCTTTCAGGATCATTAACTATCCTCACAAACCAACACGGGACTTCATGCTTTGTCCTCACTTGCACACTTCCTTGGAAACTTCCCAGGAGGTCACCCATCCCATAATTGCTCCAAGCCAAGCCAGTTCTTAAGTGATGAGCTACCGAAAAGTAGATGTATCTTGTTGATATAGGTAGTACCAATTATTTCCTTTAAGCCAGGTTCTAGGGCCAACCCCGCTACCCCCGACCACAGTCATACCCATGAGCAAGATAATCTCACTCCCTCTTACCTCGAAGGATGCAGTTCCACGACAAGAGTGCAAGCCACAGTTGTCCTTCACAATCCCCCCTTCACTCCTCCTTTCGTGGTTCTAACAACAAAGTTCCCAAAGAGAGCATAAAAGACAACGTGAGGGAAGATCAGATTTTAGGAGAAAAAAACTAATAGCTTTAGAGACTTAAATTGGGCTTCTAAAGACTAAAGGCCCAAAACATTTAACCCAACATATATATTTTTTTAAACAAATATATAAAATATTTATTAATAACTAATTTATTTTTATAATATATATATTCATATTTTGAGAAATCGTTACCTTCCAATTGCAAATTCCCATTGCTATATAAATATTTATTTATGATATCTTGTTTTATATGATTGATTCCAGTAGATTTGCTTTTCACCTTTTGGTCATATTTGAATTGTTTAATCCTATGACTTGTTTCATGTTAATTACATGTATATATAAATGCAGAGTACATAGTATTCATATAATTATTGGAATTAGTGTATTGAAAGCTTACTTTGAAAATTCATGATCCAGAATGGATGTGCGTTAGTTTTTATATATATAATTATTAGTTATATATATATATATATATATATATAGTTATAGTTATATATTTACTTATATTATTAATTGATGTTTACGTTATTATTGTTGCTATGGCATGACCTCGAAAACTATTATTTTCTTAAGATTTAGAAATATTGTGTTTTAAGTTTAGGCATATATGAATGTTGTGCTATGTGAATATTGCTTTGAATATTATAATATGATATGTTTGATATAAGTGGAGTATGCATGCTTAAGATGCCATGATATAATTGTTGATATGAGATAAATGAAGATCAAACCTACATGGGGTAGGATCCTCCATGTGACAAGTTAGTAAAATAATGAGCATCTGTATGAACCATGCATCATGATATGCACATGTGTTTTTCGAAAGTAGTTTTATGAACCTAACTAGGGAGACTGTGAAGAGCTCGTTGAGTTCTGGCCTTGAGGGTATTATCTGGTTTGGAATCTCCTTTAAGCTCATGTTGATCTCATGGGTTGGAGTATCCTTGCAAGATTGGGTAACCCTGACAAGCTGTTAGGGGTATCATCATCCTGGTTGAGACTGTTAGTGTCGGATGCGCATGGTGTGGCTATTCGTCGACTGCACATACTCCCAGGCTACTTTCACAAAAGAGTTTTGAATGGTACCACATGCATACAATACTAAGAATATAGGACACATTGCATTACATGAATACCTTGATGCATGTGTTTGACTAATGTTAAATGTCATGTGTATTTGTGTTGATACCTGTCTCCATTTTCATACCACGAGCATGTAGTGAGATGTATCTTACTCCTTTTTGTTTTTTTTTATGTGTTTTCCTATGTATGTGTTGGTGACAGGTGATGTCCAGCAGAACCAAGAGGATGATGCTAGAGAGGAGGCATAAACCTCTATTTATGTCTTTTATCCTTTATTACTTAAAGGAATATACACCAAGTCAACATATTTTCCCTCCCAAAATTATCAAGGACAAGCATGTAAATTCACATGCATAGAAATTCAAATTTAAAAATGTTACCACCAATTAGATGATTACATGCACCATTAATTCATACTGTACAAATTATTATATTTAAAACAATAATAATATCCTTTATTACAAATAGCATAATTCGAAAAAATTTAAATGGGCACAGTTTATAAAAAAAAAAAAAAAATCTTTAGCATTTAATTGAATGGGCTCCAATTATTGGTAATTAATCATAAATGTAAAAGTATTTTTTGCTATAAAATAAATAAATTAATGGTAATGGACAGCATCATGAAAATATTTTCATTACCATGTATAATAATAAGAGAAACTATTAATTAATTTATTTATGAGAGATACAAAATCAGTGATAATTTAAATTTAAATTTCAGCGAAAATTATGCCTAGAGACAATTTCTGATTTATAAATTTGAATATTTTATAAATTCAAACATATTTTTTTTTCTGACAAGCATTATTCTTCTTCTCCTCCTTTTTTTGTCACGTTGTAACAAAAAAATTGGTATGTGAGGTTTTTTTTTTCTCACCCCTCTCTCTTTTTTATTTTCTTTTTGTATGTGAATTTGATCTTTGTAACAATGGTGCCTGTGAACTTTTTTGGGTTTTTTTTTTTCTCATTCATTCTCTCTCTATATGTTATATATATTGATCGTTTATGGGGATATATGTTTGTTTCTGGGCTTTCTTTTATTTCCCTATTATTTTACTCATCATTTTTCTTTTATTTAATTTTTTTTTGTGTTGTTGTCTTATTCTATTTTGTTAAATCTTTTATTGCAGATTTCATGTAGAATTCGTGTTTAATACATAAGCTATTGCATTTTTCGTTTCTTATTCACATACCCAGGCAAAAATTCTTATATTATTTTATTTTATTTGTTTGTGTTATGGTTATTTTTTCTAACAAATACGTCTACATTTTCTTTATTCATTCGTATTATTGTTCTCTCTTTCACAGTTAAGTTGTAAAAAAATTGGTATGTGAGATCTTTCTCTCTCTCTCTTTTGTTTGTTTGTGGGGATTTGTTCTCTTTCTTAATTTTGTAACTCATTTTTTTTTTTCATTCTACTTAACCTCATTCTCTAAGCATTTTTTTCTACATTATAACTTATGTTTTCTTATCATGATTTTACAAAAATAGCTCAAGAGATGAACGAGAATCATTAGTAAAAGTTTCAAGATTAAAGTATTTTTATTCTCATTTCTTATGCTTAACATTTTATTTTCATTTATCTTTTACAAACATAAAGAAGTATATTTTGTATTTTAAAATAATTGACATTGATATTATACTTTATTCTCAACATAAAATTTTATATTTTTTAAAAATAATTATCATATCCTTTGTACCTATTATACATATATAAATTATAATTTTGAGTATTGTGTTATTTCAAAATTTAAATTTTTATTTAAGTAGGAGCACTATATCATATAATTATAATTATAATTAATAAATTTATTTTATTCTTTACTTATAACATTATACTGCATGTTTTTAAAAGTTATTAATATATGGAGCAAACAATATAGGTTTGGAAATTGGAAGTTAAATGCAAAATTTTCACTCCCTGTTTTAAATACCAATGCCCCATTATAATAAATTGTGTTTGCACAATTTATGTCATCCACCTTTTAATTTTTCATTTCTCTCTCGTACAATCATTAATTAACTAATTAGATTCAAATTCAAATTTCAAATATTTAGGCCATTGATTAGGTAAATAAATATAAATTTCAAATATTTTGTTATTAATTTCAACATTGACATCCCACTTTTAGCGTCCAGTTATGTGTAATCTTTTTGTTTCTTCTTCTTCTTCTTCGCAAAACATGTTATAAGATCAAGCAACAACTCACTTTAATTTGTTGAGGTGCGTCACTACTGCATTTGGTGAGAAGGATTTGGAAGGGTATTTGCAGAAGCTATTGAAGTAAATAAGGTGGAGAATATGGTGCATTTCACTTTTTTTTTCCTAATGTTTTTCCCTTTTTGCTCTTTCACTATTTTTATCATTCTTCTTTCTCTTTTGTTTCTTTCTTCTTGATGTTTATCCTTTGATCTTTGGTTGCAGGTGGTGGGCATAGAGGGTGGTTGTGGCTTTGGGAAGGGAAAGAAAGGTGGTTGCATATGAATGTTTGTATTTCATTTGTAAAGCTTTTTTTTTTTTATTGGTTTTACTTTTTTATTTCGTTTGTAAAGCTTGAAATATAACCCAAAAATAAGAAAATGAACAAAAGAGGCAAAAAAAAAAAAAAAAAAAAAACAAGGGAAAGAGGTTGCCAATGGGAGTGACACTGTAAAGGACATCTACCTATTGGTAATATAATAAAGTTAGGACAAATTGAAGTAAATAATTACATTGAGTATATATCTAAATTGTCAAAGAAAATGATACATGTAATCATATATATAAACTTCTAATTTGTGTTGATAAATTTTAATTGAGTTTTCCTTATTAATGACTGAATGATAATTGGTTAAATGACTTCTTTATTTTTTCAATATTGTTTCCGTCCTTGACTTACTCCATGTCTTGATATTACAAGTGAAGAAAGAGAACCCTCCATTGCCAATGGTACAAAGATTATACCGAGAATTGATGTGTCAAATGTTTTTGATCAATTTTTTTTTAATTGGTCCAACATAAACTACTGGTGGTTCACTGAGAAAGATTTTTTTTTTTAGATATAATCTATCGGTATTATAGATATAGAGGTGAAATTTTATTAATATCTAAATTAGGTTGATAGATATTTATAACACGTGAAGATAAATATTTTAGATGAAAAATATTATTGTTTATTAATTGATTAAAAGATTTAACTGGTACTCTTAAATTATTTTAAATCAAAACATGGATTATAGATTTATATTTTTTAATAAAACATTTAAATATTATTAAAATTATTGCCACTCAAATATTTTATATATAATTTAATTTTAAATTAAAATAAAATAAAGATTGAAATGTGACAACAACAATGTTTAACAAAAGATTACACGATAATTTAAAAAATAATCCATAAATAAAATAAGAAACATTAAGTAAAATATGAATAAATTTTGATTAGAATTCGTCCGGTTACACTGTCAATCATGTAATTATAATTGGCAAAGTATATGGTAATAAATCATATTAATTACAAAGGTCATTTAATAAAAAAAATGACATATTTTTATCAATTCTGGTATTTTTAGTAATTATGATAAAGTACAAGAATATAATTAATTGATTAGAATTCAAATTATATAGAATAATTTTTTTTATTAGAATTCATCCAATTACCTAATATTTTGTCAATTATAATCAATTAAATTCAAATTTTAATTATAATTGGCAACTATAAGGTAATTCATAATATTAATTACTAAGGTGATTTAATAAAAAAAATGATATATTAATTTTATCAACTCTGATATAATTAATATTTATTTGCTTATAAAATTAATAGATTAGAATTATCATTTAATTGAATAAATTTTAATTAGAATTCATCCCATTATACCGCTAATAATATAATTATAATTGGCAAAATAAATGGTAATTCGTCATATTAATTATGAAGGTAATTACTGACAATTAAAATTCAAAATTTAATGAATAAAGTTTGATTACAGTTCATCTAATTATTCCATTAATCATATAATTATAATCTCTTATTACTTTTTTTAAGCAAAAAAGGCCTGCAGAGGCAACATCGGACAAACATTCTAACCAAGTTGACACTCCTATCTGTATGAAACCTACCACATACCTTAAATCTCTTATTACCTAAAGTAATAAACATTGAAAATTTTTTCCTCTAAAAAATTCTGCCATTTAAGGGGTAATATCTCTTATTACTTAAAGGAATAGACATTAAAAAAATTTCCCTCTAAAAAATCTTGCCATTTTAAGGAGTAAAATACTCATACAAGTATTTGGACACCAAAGTGAAAATCGTGCTTTAATTTGTCTTTTAGAATTTAATGTGAATTTTTTTGATATAATTATGTATAAAGAAATCAATCACACTTAAAGAGATATTGAGTTTTTTTAGTATTTTCACAAATAAAGTAATTAAGTAAAAAAATTAAAAACAATCATTTAATCCAAGGGTGCTTTGTATTTAGAATAGTTCATAAAAGGTAGTAAAAATTAGACTAAATTTTAAAGCTTTAATTGGAGATGATTCGCATTAAAATCTCTATGTCCCTTTAGACAAAAGTTGTCATGGAGGTCTGGTTTGAAAGCTTGGTTTCCATTTTAAGTGACTGATTATTTTTATTTTTTTTATTCAGAAGTGACTGATGATTTTGAATTGCAAGTTGATATGTGTTATTTTTAAATTGAAAAGGTCTGTGACTTCTCATTATTAATGTTTATTAAGTTCTCAATTGGAAAAAAAAATGGTGAAGGAACTTAAATTCATGTGCCTACAATATACAGTAGCAAATCAGTGGCTTATAATGTACTCTTTTCCTTTTGTCATTTTTAAAATTCTTTTAAAATTTTAAACTTTTAGAAAATGTTATCAATATTTTTTTTAAACTAAGAAAAATTGGGGATAAATAATTTTATCAATTTCAAATTTAATAATTTAATTTTAAATTTTTTATAAATGTTGTCTTGAAACTTTAAACTTTTAAAAAATGTTATAATTGTGATTATGAAATCAAATTCAAATATTCTAATTTTAATTATTCAAAAATCGTTATAAATGCTTTTTTTTTTTTAATTTTACACTTTTAAAAAAACATTACAAATACTTTATTGAAACTGGAAATTTTAAGTTAAAATTTAATAACTTTAATTGTTTAAAAGTTTTTATAAATTCTTTTTTAAAACTTTAAACTTTAAAAAAATGTTATAAATGCTTTATTCAAAATATTAATATTTGACCTTAAATAATTAAACTCAAAAGTATTAATTTTAATTATTTAAAATTGTTAGAAATGTTTTCTTGATATTTTAAACAATTTACTCTCTTCGTTCTGTAATATTTTTCATCCTAGGTTTTTTTTACACCGACACAAAAAAACTAATAAATAGATGAAAGAGAGTAGTTATTTTACAAAATCAACCGATCATCATTAATTCATTTACAGATTTCGTTGTCTACTTTAATATTATAAGGGATATAAGTGGAAAACGATAATTAATATTACATTGAAAAACTAAAATGACAATTATTTTGGGACTTATTTTTCATTTTACATGACAATTATTATACAACGGAGGGTGTAAAAGAAATTATAAATGATTTTTTTGTTTAATAAGTAATTTCAAATTTACTAATTTTAATTTTTTTGAAAAATTATTATAAATGCATTATTTTTTTTAAGGTCATTATTATCAATGCATTCTTTTTTTTTTTTTAAATGTTATAAATGCTTTTTTGAAACTGATAATAGTTGGGATTAAGTAATTGAATTTATATTTACTAATTTTCTTTGTTTAAATTTTGTTATAACTGATTTATTGAAACTTTAAAATTATTATAATATTTTTTGAAATTGAAAATAGTTAAAGTTAAATTAATAATGATAAAATCTTATTAATAAGAAACAATTTCTTAAAATATGATTCGTATATCTAATATTTTTATGCAGAATATATAAATTTGTTTATATATTATCACATGCAAATTAAAAAAAATTATGTATCTCAAAAAAATTCACCCCATGCATCGCACGGGATACACGTGCCAGTTTTATATTATGGGATTTGTGAAGCTTGATAGGTTGTGACATCAGGACTAGGATATTTTATGTCTTTGATTTTGGGACTTAAAATTATTAGGTTGATTATTAAGTTTTGGATTTTGTTTGTTATGTGTAATGACCCATCTTCGTTACAGTTTTGTTATACTAAAACATTTTGTTAAAATGAAAATTCGCTACTGACTCTTTCTGGCCCGGCCGCATAAACTTTCGTGCTAGGCCAGAACCTCTCTAGAAATGAAAATTCGCTACTGACTCTTTCTGGCCCGGCCGCGCAAGCTCTGGCATGCTGGGCTAGAAAAACCCTGGAACTAATTGTTCCATTCTGACGCCCACTGGCCCAGCAGCACCAAAATTCATGCTGGGCCTGAGCAAAAAGGGCTGCAACTTGTGAGATTCATGGCCCTCAATGGTTTACCCACTCATCCAAACTTTATGCAAAGACTCACCCAAGCTTATAAACATCAACAAACATCAATCACATCATCAATCCAAACATAAAACACCACCACATCATTCAAACAAATTAAAGCTTCCCTTACCCAACAACTTTGAGATTTTTCTTGAAGGATTATGATTTTCAATTGATGTACCATCTGGGTAAAGCTAATGTTATAGCCGATGCCCTTAGTAGAAAGACTATTTAGATGTCCACTCCAATGGTGAAAGAGTTAGAGCTAGTGGAGAAGTTTAGAGATTTGAATTTGTATGTAGATGTGGCTCATGATCACATTAGTTGTGGTATGTTAACCGTGACTAACGATTTCCTTGGGATGATTAAGGAGAAACGATTATTGGATTTTAGCTTACGTAGAACAATGGAGTTGTTGGGTACGGATAAAGCAATAGACTTCAGTTTGGGTGATGATGGCATTTTGAAATTCAAAGGTAGAATTTGTGGGCCACAAGATGTTGAGTTGAAAAGACTTATTTTAGATGAAGGCCATAAAAGTAAACTTAGTCTACATCCTAGTATGACTAAGATGTATCAAGATTTGAAGAAGATGTTTTGGTGGTCTGGTATGAAGAGAGATGTGGTACAATATGTGGCAGCATGTTTAACTTGTCAGAAGGCTAAAGTAGAACATCAAAGGCCTGGTGGTTTGTTGCAAGCAATAGAGATTCCAGAGTGGAAATGGGACAATATTACTATGGATTTTGTATACAATTTGCCTAGGACAACTAAAGGTTGTGATGCCATATGGGTGATAGTTGACAGGTTGACAAAGTGTGCTCATTTCTTACCTGTTAACATGAAGTATTCTTTGGAGAAGTTCACTCAACTGTATATCAGAGAGATAGTGAGATTGCATGGAGTGCCTTCTAGTATCATTTCTGATAGAGATCCAAGATTTACTTAAAGATTTTGGCAAAGTTTGCAATAAGCTTTAGGAACTAAGTTGAGACTTAGTTTTGCTTATCACCCACAGACAGATGGACAATCTGAAAGAACAATCTAGCCATTAGAAGATTTGTTGCGGGGATGTGTTTTGGATCATCTTGGAAGCTGGGATGAAGTTTTGCCTTTGGTAGAATTCACCTACAACAACGGTTTTCATGCTAGTATTGGTATGGCACCATTTGAAGCTTTGTATGGTAAAAGGTGTAGAACACCTCCTTGTTGGTACCAAGATGGAGTGAATATGGTAGTAGGGCCAGAGATGTTACAATAGACTACAGAAAAGATTAAGTTGATTCAAGAAAGGACGAAGGCCTCACAAAGTAGGTAGAAATCTTATGCAGATAAGTGTAAAAGACCGCTTGAGTTTGAAACCGGTGATCATGTTTTTTTGAAGCGGTTACACCAACTACGGGTGTAGGATGGGCAATCAAGTCAAAGAAGCTTACTCCTAAGTTCATTGGACCTTATCAAATCCTTAGATGTATAGGTTCAGTGGCTTATGAAATAGCTTTACCTCCTTTTCTAGCCAACTTGCACAATGTATTTCATGTGTCTCAATTGAGGAAGTATGTTCCTGATCCTACTCATATCATTGAGCCTGATGTGATACAAGTGCGAGAAGATTTGACTTATGAGACTCATCCAATAAGAATTGAGGACCAAAGGACTAAGCAGCTTAGAGGCAAAGCAATCAGTTTGGTCAAGGTTATATGGAGTGATACTACAGGCAATGCTACATAGGAACTTGAAGATAAAATGAGTGAACAATACCCTTATCTCTTCCCAGGTAAGCGAATTTTCGAGGACAAAAATTTTCTTGTTGGGGAGAATTGCAACGTTATGATTTTCCTAATTGTATGATTAAGTGTTTGATTAATAATACAAGAGCAAATTAAATTTAAATTATGTTAATTGATATAATAATTAACTTAAGTTCTATGTTTTGTTATGTGCCATAGTGTTATTGTGAGATTTTTGGGACTTTTATGTAAATTCCGTAAGTTGTAGAAAAAAAAAAGATATAAGAGAAGGGGGTGTCCTTAGAGGAAGATAGGTGCGAAAAGTAATTTTTCTAAATAAATCCCAAGAATGTGAGAAGCTTCATGTTCTTCTTCCATTTTCTTCTCCCTCTCTAAGTTTCTCTTTTTCTCTCAAGAGTTAGGGTTTTTGAAATTCACTCAAAGAGGACTTGATTTCTTCTTGTCTAGAGCTTCCTTTGATTGATTTCTAGTTGGTTAGCACCCTTCCTCTTCTCCTTTGGTCTCTTAAATTCATTTCCTTCTCCCACCAAGTAGACAAGAAATGGGTTTCATTTCAAATTTGGATTGGTAGATGAAATCTTGATTGAAGCTTGTTTTGATGTTGGTTTAGGTTTCTCCTAGTTGATTCCATAGCATAAGTTGAGGAAAAATCACTCAAAAGCCACAAAGTGTCTCTCTTTAACTCCCTCTCAAGGAAATCTCAAAATTTTAGGGTAAGGGAAGCTTCTCTATTTTTCAGTTTAAGTGTGGTTGAGAGTTAAGGGGCTCAACCACATATAGCATGTATGCCCCTCTTGTTGTTTATGTTGAGTTGCTTGGTGGTTGAGTTTGAAATTAATGAAAAATGGGTATTTGATTATTCTTGGCAGTGGCTGTGTGGGTGTGTATGGACTGATTTTTTTGTGTTTGACTCTCTAAATTACTGGGGAAGGCTCATAAAACAAAGGAAACCATGCCCAAATTTTATTAAAATTGTTTGACAAAGTTTTCAATGTGAGATTCACCCAAAAATAAAAGTGGCAATGGCTATTGGTTCGTCCAGTTCTGGACAGCCCCCACGATTTTGTGATTTTTGGAAGATATAACCTTTGGTTTTTCATGAAATTTGTTTTGAATGAAAATAGACACGAAATGGAGCAACTTTAATTTTGAAACCTTGGAGAGAAAAACCTCATCTCTGGGTTCATCCATGACTCACAAAATGGTTGTTCTGTTTTTGAGTTCCCCTGGAACATGTCTCGGTTTTTCTCAAATTTCCACTTATGTGCTTAATGTTTATTTTTTGTTTTTGTACCATTAAAAACTAGACAAAACAAGATTTTTAACCATATAAATTACAGAAATTATCATGTCCAATTTCTAAATTAACCTTTTAAAAAGAAACAGGGCAAGGGTTTTGAGCTCTGTTTTGAGTCTGAAACTTAGGCTGCTAGAAATAAGTTTACTGGGAACAGTAGGGAAATAATTTTGGGACAAGGGTTAACTTTTTAGAAAGATAAAGATGTCACCTTTCTACTATAAAAATTTCAGCTCAAAAAGAGTTTAGGAAGTGGGAGAAATTTACATTTCTTTGAGCTATGTTAGCGAGCACTCAAAATTCAGGGCTGCTGACTTTGAAAATTTTTATAAAATTTTCTAGATGTTGATTTTATAAGTGAGATACCTTTCTGTAAAATAGATTTCAAGAGCTTCAATTTGATATAAAAAATTTTAAATTCTGAGGTCATTTGTTTGTATCAATCAGAGCTCACATTCAGTTCTGCCAAAGAGAAATCGACCTCATTTGGTCAATTTTGTTAATGTGTATAATTATTAGAATTATTAATGTTGAAAGAGGATGTTGGGTAGACCACAACTTTAGTTCTAGAGCTATGTTGGAAATTCATATTTTTAAGTGTTGTGTTGTGAGTAAGTATTCAGAGTGTGAGAATACCTTACATGAGCTTATTGAACTACTGGATGGATTCATAAGCATAATTTGAGAAAAATGGTGAATTTATAACATAGAGGGAACTTTTGGCAATCAAAGTTGTTTGGCTTGTTACATGACATTGCATATAGATAGGCACGTAAGTTGAGAGTGCTAGGCAGGCTCTCAACCTAGTGCCGAAGGTTTTCGTGGTGGCTAATAGTGGGCCTATAGAATAGCCAAGTGGGCGAATTCCTATAGATGCAAGGTTTTGCAAACCTTACAGAGGTAAGCCAATATCCACACTTGTCTATGTTCGATTAAATCCACACTTCCTCCCCAAGGTAGCTCAAGGGACTCCCTGAATGGTCAAAGGTGAGACCATGGTAGGGGATGGGGCCTACGGGGACCATCCAAAAGTTGTAGAAATCTCCATGGAGTTGAGTCAGCATAATATTACATAATGAAATTGTATATAAAATTGTCGTATTCATTGTTGAATGATTTTAAATTTCTTTTGATTAAATCCTATATTTTTCTTTTTATAAAGAAGCTTACCCTTGCATTTTGTGTTTGTGTTTGTGTTGTATTACTGCAATGATCGTGTGGTTGGCACGGGAGGAGATAGTGGTGATGTTGCAGGTTCTCAGGCAGCTCATGACTGAAGCGAATGTAGATCTTGAAGATGGGATGAGATCCCACTATTTGGATATGTTATTGTATATATGTACATAGTGTGGGGACCAACTTAGGACATATATATAAATACTTAGTTTGTTGTGAATGTCCTTTACAAGAGGACTATTTTGGTATTGTATGTACATACATACATACATACACACATACAGACATACACACACACACACACACACACACATATATATATATATATATATATATATATATATATATATAAGTTTTGTAAAGCCAGACCTAATACTTTTATGATGTGATGATGTACATTATGTGTAGGAAAGTAAATACATATATGTGTTAAATGTGAAAAGTTTTCTATGTAGTTTTATATGATAATATTTAACAAAATGTTTTAGTATAACAAAACTGTAACAAAGATGGGTCGTTACATTATTGACTTTACGTGTGGCCTTTTGGAGAGTCAAGTACTAAGTTATTCTTAAGTTTTTTTTATGATGAATGTTCATTGTGATGTTCTTTACCACATGGGAAAAAGTTTTAAATTCGTTATTTGTTTATGCAAATGAGAAGTTTAATTTATTTTCTTTGCTTTTATTTATTTAATAATGTATTGGGGGTAAAGGGTGTCACAATAATAGTGTAAAACATTTTACACTGTCAGTGCATGACCCTTTTTCTCTTTCTTTTATTAGTTTTTCTAACTCTATTTTTTAATTCCGAATATTTCTCTCTTTCATCAATAATTTCAAATCCTTAAATCAATTTACTTTTCAATTTTCAAAGTAAAAAATTTAAGTTACTCCCTTCTCTTTTTTTTTTTCAAAAAAATTATAGTTCCTAATTTTTTTTTATAATTATCTATTTTTTAAAATTTCTTTCGATATGCTATATAATTCTTTGTTTTTTTTAATTTCTTTCTATTGACTATATAAATAAGGTAGTGAAAGTTTGAATAAGTCCATGCATTAAACACTAGTTTTATAGAAATATTTATGAATATTGTTTACCTGTGCATTCAAGTATCATTAAAATAACAAAATTGTGTTATATTATAAGACAATTATATATATATATATATATATATATATATATATATATATATAATAGCATTAAATGCATTTAATTGTTGCAAATCAAAATCCTATATTTTATAGAAAATTAGCACCCCTTTTAATCTTAGCACATCATAACAAATATATAACCATCAAATAATTAACTATCAAAACACATATCAATCACCCAAATAATTAACTAATTATCAAGGCATATAATTAAAATAAAAACAACCATAATTAAAGAAACATATATACTTTTTGACATCCAAATAAATCAATCAAGGTAAAATAAATATGTTTCAAAAGAATACTCGCAACTTCTTGCGTTTATAATTCTTTTCAATCCAAATAAAATTTTATTTTAAGAAATATTAAATCCCCTACAATAAATAAAACAACATAATTCCTTTAAGGTGAAAATTTAGATCACTACAATTATAATTATTTTTTAATATTTTTCTTAATAATTGTTTTATTTTATATCAATATATGTTTGTGAATTTTTTGGTACAGTGTGAATGTAAAAGAAAAGACAAAACTAATTCCTTAACACAATCAAAATTACCTATACGTTATAAAAAAATGATGAAGATAGATAAGTATTTAAATAATTTTATATTCGCATGTGTTTTATATCATTTTAATTTATATAAATGTTACCTAAAAAAATATTGCCTTTATAAATACTAGAGGGAAAAGGCACTTCGTGTCTAACTGGCTCTCCATGTTTATTTTTTAAAATAAAAAAGAAAGATAATGGAAGTTATATATAGTAGGTGGTTTCTGAAGATAGTTATAGGGATAAAAATTAAAAGAGAAATAATAATTTATGGATGTAGTTATAGTGGTAAAATGGACACAAAAATGTGTACACCAAAACTCCATATTTTATTTGTATATAACTTAAATATACAAATGGTTTTAATAAAAGATATTAATAAAGAAAAATATTTTAAATTATATTTTAATTTTAGAAAAAGACAATTTTATTACCGAGTTTGGTCTCAAACTTTCTTCTTCCTTGGCCTCCACGATTGGTTACTCTATAACATTAGCCAAACTTTTACTGTTGGCCACAACATTGAGAAATGCCCACGAGTAGAGCTGTCAAATGGGCCGGTCCTAACCTATTTGGCCTTAACCCACATGGGTTAGGGTTAAACTGGCCCATGAGGTCAAATGGCCCACATAATAAATGGCCCATAGGGCCAAAAAGCACTTAGGGCTAGGGCCAACCCATGGGCCAACCAACTTCTAGAAATTAAAATTTCAAAATTTAATAGAATTTTTCATGTGAGCTAACACTGGTCGAGGTCGACTGATAATTGGTTTGCTCGAGGTCGGTCGAAAATTGTCGCAACAAATGTTGGTCGAAAATTGTAGCGGTCTACGACAATCGAAAAATATTTTAGGCCGAGGTAGGCTGAAAATTGTCTCGATCGATGTCAATCAAAAACTCCTTCGACCAACATCAGCTGAAAAACAACCCTGGCCCAGATCGGCCAAAAACCGCCCTGCCCGAGGTCGGCCGAAAATCACCCTGGTCGAGGTCGACCAAAAACTGTCGTGGTCGATGTCGGATGAAAAGCAACCCTGGTCGAGGTCTGCCAAAAACTACCCCAGTTGACACCATCCAAAAACTCCTCTAGCCGACGTCGGCCGAAAAACAACCCTAGTCAAGGTCGGCTGAAGACTGCCATGGCTGAGGTCGGCCGGAAACTGCCCTGGTCGAGGTCGTCCAAAAGCTGTTGTGGTTGATGTTGGCCGAAAAATAGCCCTAGTCAAGGTTGGCCGAAAACTACCCTAGTTGAGGTCGGCCGAAAACTACCTCGGCCGACACCACCTAAAAGCTCCCCCAACCGACTTTGGCCAAAAAACAACCCTAGCCGAGGTCGGCCAAAAACTGCCCTAGTCGAGATCGACTAAAAATTGCCGTAGTTGATGTCGGTCGAAAAATAGCCCCTACCGAGGTCGCCCAAGAACTCCCCAAGCCGATGTTGGCCAAAAAAGGCTCTGGTCAAGGTCAACTGAAAATTGCCCTGGTTGAGGTCAGCCGAAAATTGCCCCGGCCGATGTTAGTCCAAAAACAAACTTGGTCGACATCGATCAAAAACTGTCCAAGCCGACGTCGTCGAAAACTGCCCCGACTGTCAGCCAAATATTTCCCTGTTCTAGGTTAGCCAAAAACTATCCTAGCTGAGGTTGGCTGAAAAATGTCTTGGCCAAGGCTGGTCGAAAGAAGCACTAACTAAGGCTGACTGAAAGAAATCCAGGACGAAGTTGGCCGAAAAATACCCTAGCCGAGACTGGCCAAAAATGCCCTATCTAAGGTAAGCCGAAAGATGCTCGGCCAAAAAGTACCCTAGGATTGGTCAACTGAAAAAATATTTCTGAAATTGTTCTAATTTGTGGGCTGGCCCTTCAAGACCCTGGCCCTGACCCTTTACAAAGTGGGGCTTTATGGGTTAGGGCTTTTTTTGGCCCTTTCATTAAATGGGCTAAAAAACTTAGGGCCATTATAGTGGGCTAAGTGGGTTGGCCCTAGGACTTAGGGCAAAATTGACAGCTCTACCCACGAGTAGCATACTCAGGAGCCATGTAACCACTAAAAGTATAAATTTTAAAGCAAATTAAGTGAAAATAATCCCATATACCATATTAATGTATTAAAAAACTTACTATGTTCCAGCCACCCTATTTGTGCTTGCGTCAATTTGATCTCCCATGAATGGTTTTAGCTAAGCCAGAGTTTGATATTTTAGGATCCAAATTGAGGTCTTACACATTAATCTAAAATTTTTGACACTTAATATTCCAATAGTTCCAATTGCAATGGTGAAACTAATGGTTGTTCCTCTGGTTTGCAATTCTGTTTAAGGAAAAAAAAAACAATTAAAAAGGGTGAAAAAAGAAGAAAGAATAATTTTGAATTCATAAGGTAAAACTAACCTTTTGTATCCTCTTTGTTCCTCTGGTTTGCGATACTGCATAAGGTAAATAACAGTGCATTTTTCAGCAAATACTATATGGGTGGAGGGAGGTGTTTAGTATAGATCGAGAATCGAGAAGTATAGGAGCCTCTGGTGTGTTTGTAACCAGGTAGCCTAATTGTAACAATCTGCGTAAGGTAATCACAAATCAGAAAAACATGTGACATACATGAAAATAATAATTGAAATGAGAGGTCACTTAAGTGGTAATGAGAGTTTAGTAACCTATGTAATAAAGAGGGTATAATGAGATATTAGTAACTGATAAAATCTGAAAATCATTTGTTACAAACTTTAAGTTGAAATTGAACACTCATTAGCAAATGGTGAAAAGTGAGGAGAATGCCATGAAAGCAAAAAGGATAATATGGAAGAATTTCAGCTTTCTAAAAATCTGAGATGGCGATGTCACAGTCGGCGTCTCAGAATTTATATATTATAAATAGATAGATAGATTAGCACCCTTTCAATCTTAGCCCATATCAATCACCCTAATAATTAACTAATTATCAAATAATGTTTCAAAAGTATAAATGAGTGTTAATTATTTGATTGGTTATACTTTTTGACATCCAAATAAATCAATCAAGGTAAAATAAATATGTTTCAAAAGAATACTCGCAATTTCTTGCATTTATAATTCTTTTCAATCCAAATAAAATTTTATTTTAAGAAATATTAAATTCCCTAAAATAAATTAAACAACATAATTCCTTTAAAGTGAAAATTTGGATCGCTACAATTATAATTATTTTTTAATATATTTCTTAATAATTCTTTTATTTTATATCAATATATGTTAGTGAATTTTTTGGTACAGTGTGAATGTAAAAGAAAAGACAAAACTAGTTCCTTAACACAATCAAAATTAACTATACGTTATAAAAAATGATGAATATTGATATAAAATTAGCACATGTTTTATATCGTTTTAATTTATATAAATGTTATCTAAAAAAATATTGCATTTATAAATACTAGGGGAAAAAGGTACTTCATGTCTTACTGGTGATAGCAATTGTCGAATTACTACCCAAAGTACTAAATTCCTCAATAAGTTTGCATAATAGTGGCCAACTCAGGTCATTCTTACAAAGACACAATTCATCAAAACAGGGGGATTTTTCATAATTCAGAATTAAAACAGAATCAGATTAATAGGATCCAATGCTTCGATAAATTATCATGGTTCCAAAAATTGAAAACGAATCTGTGAGCATACAACCCAATACGAAATCATGAGATAATCATCTCACCTTCGTTTAGAAAAATCAAAAACACAATCACATTCCTCAATTTTAACGAATTCAAACACAAATCGTATTGAAGCAAGTAATCAATCGATCACTGTGAAAGGATTAATCAATCATATCCCTAATCCCAATTCAATTTCCCAAATATCAACATAATCATGCATGAATTCAAAAAATTGATAAACAGAAAAAGGGGAAAAAACATAGCTCATAAATTTGAAATTGAAGCGTAGAGGAACTCAAATTTACCATAAGCTAGGAAACCTTGGATTAAAAAGAGGATTTAGCTCTCCATGATCATCATCATTGAGAGCTTCAAACACAAAATGCAGAAGAGAAGAAAAAGGGGAAGGAAGAAGAAGAGAGAAAAAGAAGAAAACCCTTGATTCTTAATCTGAAAAGTTAAAAGTGTAATGTAAGTGTTTTGGTTACAAAGAGAGTAAGTATATTTATTACATGGACACTAATTAAAAATGTGGGCTCTCCTAAAGCACCTACAGCCCACTCACTAAACCACTAAAAATCTATTAAAAAGTCTAATTAATTGGGCCATTAAACACAAATAGAGCCCAAAAATGCAAAAATTAATTTTCCAAGTGCAGGGGCACCACTTTTCAACCCATTTTTGACCCTTAAAAACTGAATTGACCCAAGCCCGTGAGAGACAACTTTGTAGAGCTCTTCGTTATCTTTCCAACAAGACCATAATCACCTCAATCAGAGCTCGGAGTCAAAAGTTATGACCTAAACAATAACATAATGTCACAATGAGAAAAATTACAAAAATTAACAAAAGTTGACATTTAGGCCTAATGAAGTCCATTCTCACAAACCTTACTTAAGAGGGTAAAAATAAATCATAAAAACATGTGAAAAGTAGAATACTAATCAATAATCAATTATGCTCTATCAAATGGCTCTCCATGTTTATTATTTAAAATAAAAAAGGAAAGATAATGGAAGTTATATAATAGTGGGTGGTTTGTGAAGATAGTTATTAGTTATAGCTATAAAATATTAAAAGAGAAATAATAATTTATGGATGTAGCTGAAGAGGTAAAATGAACACAAAAATGTATACACCAAAACTCCCTATCTCCTTTGTATATAACTTAAATATACAAATGGTTTTAATAAAAGATATTAATAAAGAAAAATATTTTAAATTATATTTTAATTTTAATAAAAGACAATTTTATTACCGAGTTTGGTCTCAAACTTTCTTCCTCCTTGACCTCCACGATTGGTTACTCTATAACATTAGCCAAACTTTTACTGTTGGCCACAACATTAAGTGGTCATCCTTGTTTGGCACTGCATTAGCCCATATTTGGACCAATAGGAACAAAGTCATCTTCAAGGGGGACTAGTTTCAACGTGCAGAGTGTTGCTTTTGAACCTCACAATCACAAGAGCTAGGGTCATGGAGATTCTATGGGATTTTCATGTTATTATTCATTGTTACTGTAATTAGTTTATCTGCAGAATATTCTGTCTGCAACAAATCTGCACATAATATTTGTTTAAAAGTAGTTATCGGGAAAGTAGCATAAATTAAGGAAACTATCATGAAAACTTTGTGTATATGTATTTACTCTGTACACTATCATTCTCTCTCACACTCAGTTATGGTTTTCACTCTCTTCTTCTTCTCATTTCTTCATTGCACTTCGTTACACTCTCTCTCACACTCAGTTATGGTTTTCACTCTCTTCTTCTTTCTCTTCCTTTTCTTCTTCTTCTCGAAAATGGCCGCCAGGCCTCCTTCGTTCTCTCCCTCCCGCACAACCTGCGCCTCTCTCCTCCGCGAATTGCAGGTCCTTCACTCCACTTCAAGCTTTCAATTTTTTTTTTCTCTTTAACCTTTCAATTTATATGTTTTTATTAAGTATTAAAAAAATGGATGGTTTGGATGGTTTTGATAGATGATATGGGATGAGATTGGGAAGAGTGACAATGATAGAGACAACATGCTTCTTCAACTGGAGCAAGATTGCCTTGACATTTATCACCGGAGAGTCGAGGAGACAAGGAAGCACAAGGCTGACTTGTATCAGTGGTTGGCTGAAGCTGAAGCTGAAGTTGCAAATCTTATTTCTTCCCTTGGGGAATGTACCATACTCCCACGGGTAGGTTCCGTTGGGTTACCGGTCCATTTTGTGCCATTGTAATTTCTATCAGTTGTAATGTTGGGAATAGGATCCTGAATGTGCTAGAGTGAGATGCTGTTTTATGTTGTCTTTTATGTAAAATTGTAAAAGAAAATGTAATCTTGACAGATCAAATATCAACTACTCGGCTTTCCCACTTTGTTTGACATAGAAAGACTATGTGGTTTTAACTCTTAATAATGGCTGGGAAGCATTGATGTTTCTGTTTGTATAGTAATTTCTGAAAGTGAGTTCTGCAAATGTGTTCTATTTTTTTTAACATGGTATTTCGTGCAATTTTCAACACTGTTTACTACAGTAATTAAGAGATTCTATAATTGATTATTTTTCTTTGTCATTTTCGAATTATTTACTACAGTTCCTGCTTGATATTTCCAAGATCTTATCTTTGTCCCTCTGTGCAGTTAGCGTCATGCTAATTGAATTGGCAAAAAGATACCTATTCAACTATTTTGGTTCTGTATTTGATAGGGGAAGGGAACTCTGAAGCAGCAAATAGCTACCATTAGACCTGTCTTAGAGAACTTGAGGTCAAAGAAGGATGACAGAATCAAGGAATTTTCAAAGATAAAGTCCCAAATTTCTCAGATATGTGCTGAAATAGCAAGCTGTGGACAGTACAAAAGTGACACAGATTCAGATAATCAAAATGATCTGACAACAAAGAAATTGGGGGAACTCAAGTCGCATCTCCAGGAGCTTCAGATTGAAAAGGTTCTACTAAATTCAAAATATAGCCATATAGCATTGATAGTTCCAGATATTTTACTTCCTATTTGCTCAAAATTGCTTCTATTTTCTCTCCAACCAGATCTTGCGCCAGCTGAAAGTGAAGAGTCATATCAGTACTATTAGTGAGCTTACTGTGGTAATGTCAATTGATTTTAGGAAGACAATAATTGAAATTCACCCAAGCTTGGGTGATTCATCAAAAGGTTCACTACAGAGCATCAGCAATGACACTCTTGCCAGATTAACTGGGGTTATTCATTTATTAAAGAGGGAGAAGCAACAGAGGCTACAAAAGGTGACTTGTTTTAATCTAGATGAAATGGCGCAAATGAACTTGTGCTTGTCTTTGCATCACTGCATGTTTATGTATGTGCCTTACTGTTGCAACTTGCAAGTAATGTAGGTGTATCATCTCATCTTGTTTGATATACAACAATTGATCACTGTAGAAGCTGTATCAGTAGTTACTGTTTAGTTTTAAATGGTTATTGTTATCTTAGTTAACTTCCTTGCATTGAAATATTTTTCATATGAAATATTTTGCCAGTTGCAGCCTGAAAGTTTTTGTCAATGTTTGCCGTGGCTATCTAATTGATTGAATATAACTTTGCAACACTTACCTTTTAATCATGAGTAGTTAACTGTGTTCTGAATTGTAATTGCATGTGTTCTAGCAATTGAAGCTCAAATTCTTCTTCTATACTGAACAACATGATGAGTGATACCCAAGACAACTTTGGATTGAGATGAAATTATGGATTTGTATGGACAGGCTAGTGTGTATTAGTCTCCTATAAGTGTGTTTTAAGTCAGCTTGGTCTACAAGTCACTACCAATTATCCATTTTAGCTAGTTAAATTGGGGAGGGTTTTAAGTCTATTTTTTAGGTTGTCATATGGTATGGTCTGTTTCGGTATGCAAAATCATACATGTAATTTTGAATCTTAAAGCACAAGTTTTATTTGCATTTAAATTAAACAAACGACATTGCTTCAGTGTCAAGAACTCCATTCCTTCTGGTTGTGCCTTTTCTAAGATAAAAATGTATCTAAGCCAGGGGTAAATTCACTACCGTCAGTGTCTAAGTGATTTTATTTACAATATTAGTGAACTTACATCAAATTGCTAGTATCCAGCAATATATTCATGACAAGCAATGTTGTTGTTCTCACTACCTGCTAGAACTCCTTTTCTAACTGATCATAAGAATGACAAGAACAAATTCAACTTTTTAAAAAATTTTAAGCTGATTTTGGCTAAAAAATTAAAAGGGTTGATACTGAACAGCTGTACTTTTTTTATTTGTCTCTAATTCTCGTGCAGATTGCATAATTATTTTTATTTTCTTATATCTTGCTTTGCTTTGGATGCAAATGGAATTTGGAATAAATTGTATCACATAGTAAATCTGTATGTTTATAAAATGAAAATGAAATTTATGGTTACAAAAAGTTATAGACCAATAAATGAAACAAGATTCATAGCTTTCTCTTTTCTTTACAATTGACGTGAGTCATTTTGTACAAGGGATTAGGTTTGCTTCTTTTTCTATGGCTTGAAGATGTAATCATGTGGTTGAAAGGGTATGACTGTTTGAACCCATATAAACATATAAAATTGAGTCTTGTGCCTGATTTTTGTTATTGGTCGAGCACTTTATTTCCAACAGGTTATTGAAGATTCATTCATTTTATTTTACTTTCCTGTAGATACAAGAGCTTGCTAAATTGCTGGTAGAGCTATGGGATCTTATGGAGACACCAATTGAAGAGCAAACAGTCTTCAACCATGTTACTATATTAATTTCAGCATCAGTTGATGAAGTGTCAACACAAGGTTGCCTTTCTGCAGAAGTCATTCAGCAGGTGAAACTTTTTACTTTTGTTGACTTGAACTTAGCATGCTGTTGTTCACTTCAAGATTTGAGTTTAGTTGTTTGATAATTTATAATTTTGCAGGTTGAGGTTGAAGTCCTGCGTTTGAATGTTGTGAAAGCCAGTAAGACGAAGGATTTAGTGTTTAAGAGGCAGAATGGGCTTGAAGAAATTTACAGAGGAGTTCACATGGATGTCGATAGTGAAGCTGCCAGACCGATTTTGACTAGCCTCATAGAATCTGGTACCAAAACTATCCTTTTATCTCCTTGATATAGCCTATAGTATTATTGGACTTTTTCTTTCTTTTTTCAAAATTATTTGTGGATACTTACAAACTTTTTTTTTTCTTTCTAATCTTTCCCTCTTAAATACTTTCAAGAATTATTGTTATATGTGCATAATGTTTGTTCTTTGCTTTTATTTTTCCTTGAACACTAGCTTATGGCTTTGCAGGTAATATTGATCCGTCTGATTTGCTTCAAAGCATGGATGATCAAATAAGAGAAGCCAAAGAGCAAGCTCTAACTCTAAGCAGAAGAGATATCTTAGATAGGGTAGAGAAATGGAAATTTGCAGCTGAGGAGATGTGGTTAGATGGATATGAAAAGGTATATAACTTCTTTTAAAAGTTTATGATTCATAAATAAGCCATAACTTAATGGGGTTGAATTTATTACCATAGCTATTTAATATATTCAAATACTTTCATATATGTTTTTAATCTATATCTTAGTGTTGCCAACTACATGGTTATTAATTAGGTTGAGTTAGTGACTTTGTTTTGTTTCACTAATTTACTTAAAAAAAGGTAAAATGCCAATCTAATGTGTGTCATATGCATGTAGGTCACTTGATTTTAATGGTTATATGGCGATTTGATTGAGTTTTTTTTATTTTTTTTAAATATATACAACAGTTCATGAGTCCTCACTTAGCGACTTAAGCTTTTTGGTTGTCTTTGACATGGTATCAAGGGTTTGATAGTTGCCGCAAACAATTTTTTTAAATAAAAGTTGAATTTCAACACAGGGTAGGACGGATTTAGCATATTCCATGCTTCAAACCCAAGAGTTCTTATGTGTGGAGGAGTAGGAGAACTAAAACCATTCGTGAGAGTTAATAGGAGAGTACAACTAAAGCTATTAGGAGAGTTAAATCGTTGACAATTTACATGTAATATATGCATGGGGATAGTATAACGCTATATAAGTTCTCTAAGGAATTTGTAGATTTTGAACTGTTCATAATTGACTTTTCTTCGTAATGTTGATTGTGTAGTGTAGATATGGTAGTGGTATCTCCCATACTATATGGCGCTTGGATCTCTAAAAGAAATTTTAGATTTTAAACATTCTCTACTTAGCTCATTTTGCATTATCTTGAAAATAAAATAATTACCGAAAGCAATGGTAACTTTGCTAAGCTCTCCCTGATGGAGATTGATGTCATTTGATTGTATGAGACTTCAATTATTTTATGTATGAGACTTGTTGACCAAGTCTTCCATTATTTTATGTATGAGACTTCAATTTGAATGACAAGTGGTTGTTTTCATCAACTTTGAACTTTTTGCTACACAACTGCTTATTCTGGTATGCTTAACAGGAGCAGAAGCGGCTACAGGAACAACAAGCTGTAGAGCAAGAAGCACTTTTTGGTTCAAGGTCTGCAACAAAAAAGCCTCTGGGTCAGAGCACTAGTGCTAACACCATACTTGGGACACCGATCGGGCGCCGAATGCTTACTTCTTCCGGCCGCCATGGAACCTCAGGAGGAAAGGAACGTAGAGTGAACAACATAATTCCAGTGAACTATGTTGCTCTTCCAAAAGATGATTATGTTTCTAGGGGCAATTAAGGATGCCCTCTAATTTGACTCTTGTAAATCAGTCATCTTTGTAAATGCACTTATTCTACAAGCTCTATGCTTCCTTCCGAAATATTAATATAAAAGTTTAGCTCTCAACAACTAGAGGGTGATCTAAACTTTTTTTTTTTTTTTTAATTTTTTATCCATTGTAAATTGGTAAATGACAAATGACTGACCTATTCTAGTTCTAGGCTTGATATAAAAAGATTGTACAAGCCATAGGCTAACTAGATTACAAATATAATAGAAGTCATCTTTGCTCTTTCATGTGTGTAGTTGTCGGATTTGATTCTTCAATAATGAGGTGTATTTTAGAGAATAAAGTGTATTTATAATTATTTATTAAAAAATTAATAGTTGAGAATTGTCATATATATATATATAATTAGTAAATTTGAATTTGAGTCTTAATATGTAGATAAATAATCAAAGAAAGTTTTGTTTTTCATAATAGTCATACTGAATTTGAATATGACATACGAAGGATTGGTTTATTCAAATAAAAATGTCAATTTATTTTTTAATTAATAGTTATTATTGTACTTAATTTTTTAAAGTACACACTCCTCAATTTAACTACATCTATAATTGTCTATCTTCTGATCTTGTAATTCTCAATGATTTGCTTTTACCATTTGGTAAAAGCAAGTCGCTGATAATTGCTCTTTCAATTGATTTAGTAGCTCCATGTGTGATAGAAGTCTTGAGAAATCACATGACACCATAAAAGTGGACTGTTCAAACAAACCTTATGTCTAATATCAAATGTTCAAATCTTGTTATGGTCTTTGTTTAGAATGTTTTCTCTAATTGCCACTCCTGGCTTGAGTGTTCCCGTACCTTTGGTCTAGTGTCCATGCCTCCATGGGGGCAATGTTCTCTTGAGATTTATGTCGGTAGTTAGATAATAAAATAAGATTAAATTAATCAATAGGTCCTTAAATTATTTGAGAATTTTTAATTAGGTCTTCAAACTAAAAAAGATTGTAATTAGGTCTTGATCTTGTAAAATTTTGCAATTAGATCCCTAAGATTTTTAAAATTGTCACATTATTATTTTTTTGCCGATTTCAAGCTGCCATAACCAACTAACAGTAAGGAATTAAGTACAAAATTTTAATAGATCAAGGACCCAATTGCAATTTTTTTTAGTTTAAGACATAATTAAAAATTCTCAAATAGTTCATGGACCTACTGATTAATTTAACGATAAAATAATGTAAAAGTAACTATTAATTGCTTCGATTGTAAGAAAATTTTAATTAAATCTTACCATAAATGATCAAGATTAAAATAACCAAGTCATGTGAGTTTTTTTAAAAGTGATCACATGACATTAAATCCTAATAATCTATGTATGATTGTATGACTTAGATTTACTTCTATCATTCATGTAAAAATATCCTTCTCACTAGATATGTTCCCTGTAAATCTAAGTCATACAACCATACATAGTGATACACACACATGCTCGCGCGTGCACGTACGCACACGTACTCTAACTGAAAAATAGAAACAATTGAATGCATGTTAGCAAATTCCTATAGTTATTATCAACAAGTCGTTGATCTGAATGGTATTAGGCTTGGCCCCCTTAAGCAAGGTCTCAAGTTTGAGCTTGTGAATGGAAAAAAAGTGGTTGGGAGGAGAGACTCCACTAAAGGGGGTCAGCCAAGTTTCACGACGGATATTACTCGTCAGCAAAACTGGTGGATGCTCCGCATCAATGTCATGGATAGCAAAAAAAAAAATTCCTATAATTACTAGATATATTATTAAAATAAATTGTTGACTGAGATTGGAACATTCTCTCGCGTATCATGGTTGTCCATTTATTTTAGTAATGTTAAATGCTATATTTATTAAATGCTTGGAGAAAATATTTTGTCGTAGTTCTACCAAACTTGAACAAGATTGTCTTTAGTAAAAAAAATATATGGTATCTAAAAAGAAAATAATACTATATATTTTTAAATCTAATATTAAATATTATCTTTATTAAACTGGCAGTAATATTTAAAGTCATTTTTATTAAATGTAATACATAATTACTTAAATAATATATTAGTCACTACATTCATTAATTATACATATAATATATTTCACACTTTTTTTTTATATTTTCATGTTAATATAGTTAAAAACAATAGTGAATGAAATCTATAATAGAGAGGCTCGAGGAGAGAGAGAGAAGCTTTATGATTCTCTTTTCTAATTTGACTAGCAAGTTGGAATATTTTACAAAATTATATATATTATATATTGCTTAAATGCAACAAACAAGACCCTTTTTATAGCCAAAAAAAGAAAAAAGAGAAAGGAGAAAGGAAAAATTGCTAAAAAGGGCAAATGGGGTTGATGAAACATAAATTTAAAAAGAAAAAAAAAACATTGATTCCTATTCACAATCCAAATTGCTTAAGCCTTAGCTTTCGTGGGAGGCTCTGGAATAGGCATAGTTATTACGAGTGAAGAGAGCTTATTGTTGGCTCCTTTCTGACCATATTTTTCTTCAGTAAAATTATCAGTGGCATCAATCATTGGCCCTGCAATTACAGCAATTTGAGCATCCTTTACAGGCAAGGGAATTTCATCTGCCACTTTGCTCTCTATTTGTTCTTTGTGCTTTCCCCACAGAACTGAGTACAAACCTATAACAATTAAGATGGCACCAATCACACTGCAACCACCAGGAGAAACATAACTTTAGTTAGTTTGGAATGGATAAACTATTTTGATTTTAATAAAATAAAAAAGAAATATTAGTAACATACTTTTTTTTAATATTTTTTTTATTATTGATTGAAATTTATTATAAATCACAAACTTGTGGATAATATTTTTTATTTAATAAGTCTCACCCATAATTTTGTAGTTTTGAATAAATTTTAATCAGTAGTAGATAGTGTGTCAGGAAGAAGAAATTATTAAATGATTTAGGACTATGAGATCTAGATCACCAATCTCCACACAATACATAATTATAATTAATTTTTAATTTATGAATAAATTAATAACGATACTGCCTTACCCATTTAATAATTTCTCGTGAGGAGTGTTACAAAGTTGCTAGTATTCCTCATGCAAAAAGTTAACTTTTAAAATATGAATTTTGCTGTACAGCATACCAAATATATGAAGTCTTGCCTACCACATACTTTAATTTCAATAATGGTAAAATTGATTTTGTGAACCACATTAACTTGCAAGGAGAGGGGTCAATAGAAATTTACCCTCCAAGATAACTTTGTTCTGCAAGGATAAAGGACCCCATGATGGCAACAATGATCATCATTAAAAGGGCTAAAGGCAGTTGCAAAGTCAGGCCCTTTCTTCTTAATTTCCAGTCCTTGTACATAGTATGATATGCTTGATGTCACAATCCCCTAATGAAATACAAATCGCATGTTATAAATTGGAAAAGCAAGACCCAATAAAGGCACTTTATAATAAAATTAATTAATGGAGTATAAAGTTCTTATGTTAATTCTTACAGCATATGCAGCTGCAAGTAAGTTCATATCCCAGCCAATTCTCCAAACAGAAGGATTGTGTTCAACAACAAAAGTAACAGCAATAGCTTGAAGAGTGCCTATAAAGCACACTAGTGAAGTTAGGCTTAGCTGATGATTCTTGTACGTTTGTATAGCTTTGGCCTGTCCAGTAGCATAAAAATAAATGTCAATTATTTGTGTGACATCAACAAAAAGAAAGACACACTTATACTAACACAAAAAGCAAGAGAGAGAGAGACCACAAAAGTTAGCATTTTTTTTCTTTTTCCTTGTTCATGTGTTACTTACTTGTAAAACAAAGAGGGAAGCCCAAGCAAGGGTGGCAATGATGAGAAAGATGCAGCCTAAGAGCCAATCTTTGTCCAATGATCCTGTGGTGGCTGTTGCATTGGTCTTATTGTGTGGATGTTTGGCCCATACCATCTCCACTATTGGACCTCTGTATAATGTCATCAGCATAGCCCCTGCCACTGTCACTAATGTTCCCACTATCTTTGCTATGCATCTCACCTTCTTTATGTCTATCTTCTCCATCCTTTTTACATATATTCCATCCATAATAATAAATAAATAAAACAATTAGCACTTCTTACAGATAAGAAAGTGAAACTTAAACCATCTGTCCCTTTTCTCATCTTTTTAATTATTTAAAAAATAACATCTCCCCTAAAAAAATTAACAATTAAGAAAGAGAATATTATTTTTAGTTAGGGTAAAATATAAATATTTTGAACTCCTTAAAATACTTTAAAATTTAATTTTAGTTCCTATAAAAATATCATAAAATCTTAATTAGTCCCAATATTTATCAAAAGTGATGTGATTTTAATCTTTCGTCAGAAACTAAAAACTTGTTTTTGTTAAAATTTAAGGATTAAAAAAATATTAAATTTTTATAAGGATGAAAATCGGTATTTTGAAATGTTTTGAGAGATCAAAAACACGTACATTTACCTTTTTTAGTTATGTGTTATATTCCCATTAGAGACCCTTAAAAAATTCAGGGTTTAATTAATTTACCAGCAAAACACTGCCATCACAAAAGTCAAGGCTGGAAGCATGTTGCTCATTGCACATGAGAAGGTTGGGGATGTGAGCTTCAACCCAGCATAGTAGAAATTTTGATCAATCACAGGCCTATTTTATTAATCCAACACAAATAATCATATTAATATATGCAATTTCATACTTTCATATATAGACTTGTGTTAGTGCATTAAACTTAGAGACTAACCCGAGAAGAGCTAGGATAAAAATTTGCATGAAAACTGGGAATGTTATCTTTGGTTGACCTTTCCTGGAAAATTGATACAATGAGTAAGCATTAATTTGCAAAGCTTTATAGTACCAAAAATTAGTAAAACGACAAGGTGATGACTAGGCTAGGGTTTATGTTTATCATATGAACCTTTCAAAAGAAAGGCAAAAGGAGCGATGGCGGCGGTGCCGAAGGCATGGCGATAAACCACTAGAACATAGTAGCTCATGCCTTGGTTGAGGGAAACCTTAGTGATAATGTTCATGCCAGCATAGCCAAATTGTAAAGAGATCATGGCCAAGTGGGGTTTAGAGCTTGCAAAAAATTTTGCACAACATCCAAGCTTTTCAGTAGCCATTTTTCTTCTCCTTTTGAGAAGGAGAGGTTAGTCTTGAGAAAGGATGAGTATATTCTATAGAGAAATTAAAGAGGAAGAACACTTGAAGAAGGCTTGTGTTGCTTCCTAAGAAATATCATGGGTAGGCTCATGCTATTTATACCAAACCAGGAATCAAATGGACGTAAATATTAATTGCAACATGTCTATCTTTCTAGTGGGGCTTCGGGGATATTGGAATGGGGGGCAGCTCGACAATGCATATATTAATGACTAGGTAGACACAATCGAAACAAAAATGATCAAGTAATATGATAATGGAATGAAAAGTGATTACTATAAAGTAGGCTTTGAGTATATATAATAACATCTTATTAGAAAGTTAACTTTATTGTTCTTTTGCAATTTTTTTGCTACCTAATTTATTCTACTATCCATTTTTTTAAATGAGATCACACTTCTTTGGCTCGCAATTGATATCCCACAATTCTAGCAGGGTTTTCCAATATATATAATAATCAATAATTGATATAACTTTTATACAATATTAAGAAGATTATATCGAACTAATGAAATTGTAACATTAAATATATAAATACAAATAAGTAATTCATTCAAGTGATCCTGTCAAAAATAAAAATAAAAATCATTCAAGTGATATGTCTAATTTTTTTAAGTAAGGTCCTAAATTTGAGTCTTCTATATATATATATATATAAATCATTGAAAAAACTTATTCTATCATACTGTGAATATTCCTGATTATAATAGGCTTAATTCTTGTGAAAGATTATTGTACTTTAGAAGAAAAAAAAACTAAATACACGAATAAGGTTATTTTGATTAGATGGGAGTGAAATAAGTTGTCTTTTAAAATTTAATTAGTATATATGAACTAATAATGAGAAAAAAGTTTTATACTCACTTTCAATAATATTTTAATAAATTATCATTATCATAATATAAACTAGAAATTGGTGTTATAGTTGCTTCCACCTTCCAGCATTTTTTTTAATTGTAATGATCCCAAATCGCCATGATGCCAGTCGAGCTTAAAGTGTTAATGATTATGGAAATTATTTGAATCCTGTCTTGGTAAGAATCAACCGACACCATATGAAAGAAGTGCCAAATGTTAGCGGTGTCAACTACATAATACTCTTGTCGACATGAGCTTTTAATTTTGTAGTGCATCAGTATTACTTCTTCTTTTTTATTGTCATTTTTAATGATTTTTATTTTTATGTATCTATTATTTAATTATATCTTTATCTTGGGAAAGAGATAATATTAATTTTTTTAAGTAATAAAAGAGATGATGATGGGAAAAAATATTAGAAATTTTAGAAATAATTCTTATTTTTTAAGAGTAATACACGGACCCCTAAGGTTCGTCCTTATTAAGTGCTAGCAACACACTCTTTAACACACTCTTCCCATCACATACTTTATCATTGGTTGGAATTTATTGAATAACAAGTGGGACCCATAAATAACAAAATCAGGAGAGAGTCGTTAAATAACAAGTGGGACCATAAAAATTTGTGATTTCCAATAAATCTTAATCAATCATGGAAAGTGTGTTCAAAAGAGTGTGATAGAGAGTGACTTTTGCCTTTACAATGACTAAGAATTAGGGAAGAGATGTTTCATCTTTATGTTTGGTTGACTTGCTTCCTAATATGATTGCATAAAACATGATATCCAAGAGTCAATAAGTGTCTGATTTTCTTCACCAAAGAGAAGGTTGAATGAGTAGAGGGATAACTTTGGCACTGAATTGTAGAGAGGGAGCTAGGTTCTATAATGATCTTCCTGAAACTTTGATTTCAAGTTAAGAGAAGTCCTTAATACATAGCCCACAACTCTGCAATGACCATGGATCAAGTCCTACTTACTACATAGGTCTTATTTAGATAATCTTTTCCATAAATACTTATATGAGAAAAATGAGAATGTAAAATAATTGAATTTCTTTCATAAGCTAAAATCAATTTATGCATTTAATTTATGTAAAAGTTCTCTCATTTAACTTCTTCAAAAATTAAAGTGCATAAGTTAAACTTAGCTTATGGAAGAATTTCTATTCATTTTATCATCTTATTTTCTTTTTTTTATGAGTGCTTTATGGAGAAGTTTATTTAAACAAGATCATATTATTAAATTTTTTAACCATCATGTATATGGATTTGTTACCTCCAAAGCATTTATAAATGCTATATGGGTTAACCTAACCTTTTTAGGTTCGGTTGTATTGACTTGCAATTTTAATGGGATGGATTAGATGCAGCAAAAAAAAAGGGGGGATGGATTAGATTGATTTGTGATGAAATATGGAGTTTTTTTTTTTTTTTTTGTGTTTGTTCACGTGTGTCAGTAACTAGTCTATGATTAAATGGATTGACTTTCATATTAAGGATAAACAAAAAAATTTGAAAAGATATAAAATTAATTAAAAATTAAAAGTTAACTAATTTTTTTAAAATTTGTGTTTTTTATATTTTCTTTTATGGATTTTTATTTATCAATAATTGTTTAAATTTTATAAAGTAAACAACCATTTTGCTTCTTGAAAGTATAAATTATTGTCATTCAATTTCTAAAACTAAGAAAATTTAAAATAAGTCCTTGAAATGTCTAGTTATGCAGCAACACATTGGCTATGACTAAAAACCTCACTGCCACTCACATAAGTATTATAATAAAATGGTCTAACAAGCATATATACTTTGTAAAATATATGATATTATACCCTATATATTTAATTGTTGTCTGACTTATCCTTTCCTCAAGTTTTAATTTGTTTTTTTTTTTTAATTTATCTATCAAGTAAATCTAAAAGCCCACAGGTCAACTTTGCTCATTAGGCTAAATAGGTCAGCCCAAAAAAGGCCAAGTTCTTTTAGGCCAACTTTTTTAAGGCCTAACCCAACCTTATTTACGGTTATTTCGCTTTGCCCAAATTGACAGCTTTACTTATAACTAGTATTTTAAAAAATGAACTATTCATTGACTCAATCAGGGTACAAATTAATAAGTCATAGATTGAACCAATGACTTAATGGTTTAACTGCATGATTTGGTAAATATGTAATTTATAAATTTCATTTTTAAGGGTATTGTATATAAATTATATTTGTCACATAAAAACCAAGTAAATACATTGGTGTAGTATGGTTTTTTTTAGGAATGCATATTGTAACATCCTCATTTTATTTTACTGTTTGTACATATTTATATATGAATATTATGAACAATTATGTACTGTATTTTATCGAAACTTTCTGTATGTATTTTTCTAATGAAATTAATACAGTTCTACTCAGAAGAATTTTCTGAATCTTTGGATGTCTTTGTTTTTGCCTGAATTGCTTGTTGACAGCACAACTATGTCAGACAGCTGTCCAGGATAAATTCTCAAGTGTAAAATTTTGGACTAATCTGTAACTTAATAAAAAGGTAATTGATCATAGATTAAAAATATATACAGTTAAAGAATTAAAATGCTAATTCCGAATTGTTAGAATTTTCTAAAAGTCAGAACTCTGAGAAATTCTTACGATAAAATTCTAAGGCAGAAAATTAAGAGAAAATTCGTATGACATCTATGGAATTATCTAATAATTGTAATATACTTAGAATAATTATTAAAAATGTTTAACCAAGAAAAATTAAATTTAGAACATTAACCAATCAAAGTGTGACAACTCAAATTTTCTAATGTCACTAAATTAAGCTAATTAGACTTGGATTAAGAGATAAGTAAGACACTACCCCAAGGTTTTTGATAGTGAGGATTCCAATGGTGGTGTTATTTTCTTCAAATTCTAATTAGTTTGTAAGATAATTAAAAGCCCTAAATTATTCTAGAAAATTCCATTAATTACCTACAAATGTTGACTTTTGACCCTTTGGAAGGCAAGTCACCTAAGCAAGCCTTCTTGGCTGTCCAAGTGGCTGGAAAGGATTGCCAAACTGATCTCCCTTGGCCAATGGAGCTGCTGGACGTGTGGAGGCAGCTGGACTTGAAGGGAAAATTCATTTTGGTGAAGAAATTCTTCATTAAAGCCTTAGAAATTAAGCCAAAAGGAAAAAGCACAAAAGCTAACTTCACACAAAACATAGAACCGTGGGAGTGGACAGCAGCAGCCCCTCCATTTTCTCTTCATCTTAGCTTCATCTTTTCTTCTCAAATTAAGAAAGAAATCCATCCAAACCTCACCTTGCCTCACATATTTCGACCAAAAGAGAAAGGAATTGGAGAAAACCTTTAAAATTTAAGAAGACCAAGGGGGAAGGAAGGAAAAGGTTCAAGGGTTCCTTCATCAAATTAAGAGTTCAAGGTAAGGATCTGGCATTTAATTTCAATTTAGAACCCTTGGAATTAGGAGAAAACATGTTGTAGGGTTAAATTCAAGATGTGACCTAGAACCATGAAAAGTTGAAATTGATTTAGGGGTTTTGTATATTTGATGTTAGAGAATGGAAATTATTGATCGGAACAATGTTTGATTGCATTCTTGGTGTGTTGTGATGGTTGGAACTTTGGTTTGCTTGTCTTTGATTGAAATGTGATTTGGTTGATTTTTTATTGGAATTTGGCTTTGTTGCTTTGGTAAAGATGTAGGAAATGGCTTGTAGGCCATTTGGCCATGTTGATTTTACAAGGGATACTATGTGGAAATTTTTGAAAAACCAAGGGAAAAATGGTCATTTCACATGTAGGGACACATTGGGAATTTTGGAAAAAGATTAAGGGCATTTTCGAAAATAATAGAAATGTATAGGGGTAAAATGGTAATTTCATATTCTCTAAAAAGTTTAGGGATACATTTGGTATTTAATAAAAAGATCAAGGGTAAAATTGGAAATTATAGCAAATAGTGAGGGTAATTTGGTAATTTTATATTGAGGATAAAATTGGACTTTAGAAAAAATTAGGAATAGTTTAGAAATTTTCTCGAGTAAGGAACTAGTCGATTTTTAATAAAATATCAATGTTAATTATTGAATGTTTATATATTTGTATGTGAATGTATAAAATTTCTTATTTAATTCAGATTATTATGATATTGCATATACATAAGTCTTTTTGGGGGATTTTCAAAGATTTCAAGTGAAAACTGAGTTATGTTGGCTAACCGGGACTGCAGTAGCCATGGATTTAAAAGATCAGTGATGTTGACTAACTGGGACTGCGGTAGTCATGAGAAATGTTTTGACAAGATGAGAAATGATTTGATAGATGAGAAATGAGTTGTTTTTGGGTGAGCAGAATAAGTTAGACAGGGCTGTATAATCTGTGATTTTATAGTCTGTGGGGAGAGGGATATTGGCAATTCCACATGTGGCTGTAATCTGGACAGAGATGCGGTCGTGGTGGCCTTCCTAGGTATTCTGATCTCCTAATTCTGTTTAGTTTATTCGCGTTTAGTAGGGGCTGATTGCTAAATTGCAGTGCGTAATGGTAGGCCAGTTTCTTACTAAAACACTCAAAGGGGAAATCTCCATGGAGTAGGGTCAAAATGAATTTGAGTCAAAACTGCATTTGCATAAATCATACTGCATTTAATTGTGTATGTGACTGATTAATTAGTATATGATAGGTATATGTTTGAAATTGTTTTAATTGTATGAGAAATTAAATGCCTGATTCGGTAATTTTGTTCCTAGATTCTAGGGAAGTTTGATTTGTAGGTGTTTGAAGATTAGTTAGAAGATAAAGATGCAAAACTTCCAGAGCTATAGGATGGGGACTTTTTGGGTATTTCACACTTGTAATATTTTGAATCATTTGGTTGTAGTAGTTTCTGTAAATTTTAATGATGTAAATTACAGAACAGGTTTTGGATTGTAATAGAATGTATCGGAACTTTTAAATAAATATACATAATGTGAATTAAGGGTTAACTAAGTTTTTAGTCCCTAAACCTTTTCAAAATTTGGTTTTTAGTCCCTAAACTTTAGTTTGACTGGTCAAGGTCCCTAAACTTTTTAAAAATTCAGTTTTTAGTCCCTGAACAAAATTTTGACCGGTCAAAGTCCTAAACTTTTTAAAAATTCGATTTTTATTCCCTAAACTTTTTAAATATTTAGTTTTTAGTCCCTGAATTAATGAGATTTCAGGGACTAAAAACCAAATATTTAAAAAGTTTAGGGACTAAAAATCGAATATTTAAAAAGTTTAGGGACTTTGACCGGTCAAACTAAAGTTTAAGGACTAAAAACCGAATTTTTAAAAAGTTTAGGGACCTTGACCAGTCAAACTAAAGTTTAGGGACTAAAAACCGAATTTTGAAAAAGTTAAGGGACTAAAAACTTAGTTAGCCCTGTGAATTAATTAGTTAGTTAAATAGTTTTTTTTTTATTGTAGAAGGGGGGTTACACATATGACCTGGTTTCAAATACCATGTGGTGCATAATTTTTCCTAGTTCATGCATAAAGCATGTGAAGAAAATGGGACAATGTGCAAGTTAGATTACTGAATTTCTTTAGATCGACCATGTTAGTCAATTATGGCCAGTTTAGAATTGAGTTAACGAGATCAGTACCGAGTTGATTACATTTTTTATTTGATGAATTGATTGGACTATTCATAAGTCTGATTTTCTATTAAATTGGTTGGACTACTGGATCTAATCTAAGTTTAAAAACATTGCCCATAATGCATGCAACTCGCAAGTTAGACAGTCCTGTTCATGAGATGTGACCCATTTCTAGAAGCATGAGTTATTGATTAAAAAAGTAATGGTTAAGATTGTAATTAACTTCTAAATTTTTATACATGTACTTAATTTATTTATCTTTTACTTTAGAGGAGACCATCAACCTTCATAAAATGCATTTTGCCGTCTAGAATGCACATTCTCACTTTAGAAAAGTATATATATTTATATCAACAAAGGTTTGGTTTAGCAGGAGGAACTAGTTTGGTAGATAAAGACTAATCTCTCGAAATACTAAGATTCGTTTAAGATTTTTTTTAAGCTGTCATTTGTATTAATTATTTCTTTTACAAAAATACCCTTAATTACTTTATAATAAATGATTTGAATTAAAAAGATAAATACATTATCTCTCTTATAAGGATTGGAAAAAAAGATTAGCACAAATTAGTTAATTAGGTAAAAAATAATTAAGTAAAAAGAGGAATAATACTATTTATGTATTTTGTTCAATTTTATTCCAACTTTAATTAAAGATTGAATCAGGTCCATTATTTTTAAAGATACTCAATATAGTCATTTTCCTATAATTTTGCTGTTAGTATTTATAATATTATAATATATTAAGTAAAAAATTAATTATTAGTCAACAATTTAATGAGGCTGACAAGAAAATTTGAAGGACACGTGAACACAAAGCATGCAGTAGCAACAAAGTCAGTATTTGAACAGAAGAATATGTTCTGTCAAAACACTCAAATCATGGGATCTTCCCCTAATCCTTCGTCCCAATCATTCTCTTCAACGCTCGCCGTTTCCCAAATTCTTCTCATTTCTTCATCACACTTCGTTACATATAGAGATTCGGATCCAGATTGACTGCAGTAACTAAATCACGCAGCCACACACAGTCAAAAGATCCTGACCCTTTTACTTCATCCAACGGTGAACATTAACTTTTATTCATTTTCCAATTTTCAGACAAAACAACTATAATGAGGCAATATTTGATTTTTTTTTATACTTTAGTTAATTTAAATAAAGTTTTTTATAATATATATTTGAAAAATTAATGAACAAAAATATTATAATATTAACATTAATGGTAAAAAAATTAATAAATTTTTTTATTAAAAACATATTATATAAAAACTAATTTAATATATTTAAAATAATCAAACTTTTAATTATAAATAGAATTATTTAACTTAATAAAAAATATTTTAAAAGTTAATTATAAAATACAATATGCATGCACATGTTAAGGATGTTACAATAATTCTATTTTATAATAATTTAGAATTAAAATTTTGATTGTTTTTAAATATTTTAAATTAAGTTATATATAGCATTTTTAATCAACATTTTTTATTAATTTTTTTTTACCATTAATATTAATATTACAATATTTTTTGTATTATCAATTTGTTAAATATAAACATTATAAAAAAAACTATATTTAAATTAACTAAAATAAAAAAATTAAAATAAAACTATTTCAATGCCTAATGGATAAATAAAATTACTAACTATATAAATATAAATCCGGATCCAAAAGTCTTTAAAATATAAATATAATAATATTGTAATAGCTTATCAATTTTTTCTTGTTTTCGTCTATATTCAGAAATGAGGAAATTCATATTGCCTTATTAGTTCATCATTTTGTCTGAAAACTGGAAAATGAATAAAAATTAACGTACACCGTAGGATGAATTAAATGGCTAGGATCCGTTGATTGCGTGTGACTGCGTGACTAAGTGACTGCAGTCAATCTGGATCCGGTCTGGTCATTCACCCACAGGGAAACATCAAATCATAACTCTTTCTCTCCCATATGTGTCTGGGTCCATCAGTGGCGGATTCATATACAAATGAGGAATGCAAATGGACCTCCTCACTTTTTTAAAAATTACACATAAATATCTTAAATATATATATATATATTTTGTATCCCTAATTTGGTATATTTGATCCTCTTGCCTCTAATTTTACACTTATTTCATGATAATAATTAGGGTTAACTAAGTTTTTAGTTCCTAAACTTTTTCAAAATTCGATTTTTAATCCCTAAACTTTAGTTTGACTGGTCAAGGTTTCTAAACTTTTTAAAAATTCGGTTTTTAGTCCTTGAACAAAATTTTGACCGGTTAAAGCCCCTAAACTTTTTAAAAATTTGGTTTTTAGTCCCTAAACTTTTTAAAAATTCAATTTTTAGTCCCTGAATTAATGAGTTTTCAAGGACTAAAAACCAAAATTTTAAAAAGTTTAGGGACTAAAAATCGAATATTTAAAAAGTTTAGGAATATTGACCAGTCAAACTAAAGTTTAGGGACTAAAAACCGAATTTTTAAAAAGTTTAGGAACCTTAACCAGTTAAACTAAAGTTTAGGGACTAAAAATCGAATTTTGAAAAAGTTAGAGACTAAAAACTTAGTTAACCCTAATAGTTATTAAATTTATTTTTTTAAATAGACCGTTTCTCCTAACTTAAGGTTCTGGATCCGTCACTAGGTCCAGTGGAAATTAACTTCCTCCCAAGTTTGGGTTAAGTGTAACATATATAGGATGGCCAACTTGTGGTGCATTTCATTTGAAGCAAAAGGGATATATCTGGTTGCTTGATTTTCAGAGGAATTATCGATTAGGATCTTCCACTTCCACCACCCTAATGGCAGATACTGAGAGCAATGGAAGTAGCTTGGTGGCATAACAAGACTCACGTGTAGATTGAATGTGACTCCATTGTAGTTGTGCGACTTACTGTAAAAGTCACCCTGCTGGAGCAGGGTTGATATAATTCATACATGGAAAGCTTTTCTTCCCTCCCTCCTTTGTTTTCAAATTTTTGTTTAAGTGATTGTACTAGGGTGTTACTTACATACCTCTTGCTTTGTTAATGTTGTTTGTTAGTTTATTGTTGTTTAGGCCTTAGGCCCACCTTATTGTAATTTTTTTTTTGTCAATCAAGATTAGTATAGCATATTGACAAGTATTTAAAATTTTTCAAAATTACATATAAGGATTTATCTTTTTTTAATAAATAATTTTAGTTGTTGCAAAGCGGAGACGCAGATTGCTAAGAAGATTAGTACTATAAGCCTAAAAATATGCAGATAAACGAACAATCAAAATGAAATTATATAAATTGGCAAAAGCCTGGCTCTCGAGATTAACAACTTGCTCTATCACGATTAATATAAAGTGTCTTAAAAAATGTGAACTTCACGTGCTCTCGCCTGCTGGCCCTGCTTATTTTACAATTAACATGGGCTATCAAAAATGGCCACACCAATACCAAAAAATGAAAATAAAAAATTGCCGCCCACACCCAGTATTCCATGTAGTTTAGCAGATTGGGTTTATAATTTTTTTTTTTTACAATTATAATGGAAGGCATCAGCACTTCTATTCTATAATTTCCTTGCCTATATATAAGACACAGATGTTTTTGAGGGAGGAACCTATTTGAACTCCAAGCCATATTTCACTTCTAATAAATTTTAGTAAATATTAACGTTTGTCAGGCTCACCAATGAATTATATAATATTATTCTAATAATTATAAATATTAAATTTTATAAAATTTAAACAATTGTAAAAACGTACTCTAATACTAAAAATCTACTTATATTTTAAATAGAATTAATATATTAAAATAAAGTAATTAAACAAATATCAAAATTTTAATTTTAAATTATATACAAAGTTCTGTGTACTTGAGAGGTGTTTAGAAGAATTTATTTGAACTTAAATAAGTAATTTATGATATTCGAATGTTTTTCAACTTAATTCAAGAGAGAAAATACATTTATAAATTAGCAAAAGCCTAGTTCTCGAGATTAACAACCTGGTCTATTACGATTAAAATAAAGTATATTAAAAAAAAAATTTGAACTTCACGTGCTCCCACCTGCTCGTCCTGCTTATTTTACAATTAGTAATTTAGCATGGGTAATAAAAAATGGCTGCCCAGACCCAATATCCCGTGTGGGTTAGCAGATTGTGTTTAATTTTTATTGGTACAACTAATATTAACGAATAAGATCTAAAATTGTTTAATCTCATTTACATATTAGCCAAATCACAATATTCACAACTTGCTCTTGTATGACAAAAAATAAAATAAAATAAAGAGAATAAAAAGCTCAACGTGCTAATTAACAATATAGTTAACAAAGACTTGGGCAGACTCAAAAGTCTTCCTCTCGCGTTAGACGTTACGAAACATAGGATCTCAACACAAAATTCTCATATCACAGAATCCTTGTATCACAATACAGATCAAGAAATCAAAGCTCAAAATGGAGGAAATGGCTGTGTCCTTCGCACGAGAGAAACTGCTTCCACTACTAAGCGATGAAGCAAAACTGCTTTGGAACATCCCCAAAGAATTTGCAGACAAACAAAAAGAACTAGATTACATTCAAGGCTCCCTTGAGAAGGCAGATAAAATGGCCGCGGAGGAAGGAGACAACACAAACAAGGGAATCAAAACATGGGTGAAGGAGTTGAGAGAAGCATCTTTCCCCGCATAGAAGATGTCATTGATGAATACATGATCTATGTGGAACACCAGCCTCATGATGAACTTGGTTGTGCAGCTTTACTATTTGAGTGCAATATCACTCACTTCATTGGATCTTTTCATCAAATAGCATCAGAGATTCAGCATATTAAGTTATTTGTTCAAGGAATCAAGCAAAGAGGTATGGATTATCACTACTTAATCCAACCTTCTCTTGAACAAGGACTGAGCAGCAGCTACAGAGGTAGCCAAAGTGTCCAATGGATTGACCCTCGATCGGCTTCCCCTCACCTTGATGAAGCTCTAGTTGCTGGCTCTGATGGCCCAAGAAACGAATTGATTCGTTGGTTAGTAGAGGGACCAGCAGAGTGCATTGTCATCTCTGTTGTGGGAATGGGAGGGCTAGGAAAAACCACTCTTGCCGGCAGAGTTTTCAACAACCAGAACGTGATTGCACACTTTGGTGGCTGCCGTGCATGGATCACAGTGTCTCAATCCTACACTATGGAAGGATTGCTGAGAGACTTGTTGAAGAAGTTGTGCAAAGAAAAAAAGGAGAATCCTCCTCAAGGTATTTCTGAAATGGATCTGCATTCATTGATTGTTGAAGTGAAAAACTATTTACAACAAAAGAGGTATGTTGTTATTTTTGATGATGTGTGGAGTGTAGGACTTTGGGGTCAAATTGAAAATGCCATGCTTGATAATAACAATGGAAGTAGAATACTAATCACAACTAGGAGCAAGGATGTTGCAGACTCTTGTAAGAACTCTCCTTTTGATCGGGTGCATGAGCTGAAACCTTTAACTTTTGAAAAATCTATGGAACTCTTTTGCAAGAAGGCATTCCGATGTCACAACAATGGACGTTGTCCAGAAGATCCCGTGAATATATCATCTGACTTTGTTAAAAAATGTAAGGGTTTGCCATTAGCCATTGTGGCTATTGGTAGTCTTTTATCTGGCAAAGAAAAGACTTCATTTGAATAGGAAAAAATTAGGCGAAGTCTAAGTTTGGAGATGGAGAAAAATCCCCATTTAATTGGTATAAGAAAGATTTTAGGTTTCAGTTATGATGATTTGCCATACGGCGGTGGATAGCTGAAGGATTTGTAAAAGAATAGGGAAAAACATTAGAAGACACTGCACAACAACATTTAACAGAGTTGATTAGTAGAAGTTTAATGTAAGTATCTTCATTTACCATAGATGGCAAACCTAAGATGTGTCGTGTTCATGACCTATTACACGAGATGATCCTTAGAAAATCCAAGGATTTAAGTTTCTGCCAACATATTAGTAAAAAAGATGAGTCGATGTTAACCGGGATGACTCAACACTTATCAATGGCAGCCATCTCCAATGATTTAATGGGGAGTACTGTCCTGCTTGTTTTTGTACATAAAGAATTCGTAGATGAAATATCACCATTAGCTAGCAACTTTGTGCAAAGAATCCCTACAAAATACAAGCTATTGAAGGTACTAGATTTTGAAGATAGTCCATTAAGTTTTTTTCGTAAAAATTGGGGAATTCTGGCACACTTGAAGTATTTAAACTTAAGAAATTCAAAGTTGACAGAGCTTCCAAAATCCATTTTCCAGCTCTAGAATGTTAGGTTCTAAGACCTTGGACGATGTCCAACCCCTCGAATTTCGGTTTTGATGATAACAACTAAAGGATAAATTTTGAAGTATCTAATGATCTTGTTTGAGTGTTATAGGATTTACGTCGTCCAATGCCGCAATGGTATTGTATCTCTCAAACCTCGACTTTATGTTTTGATAAGAAAAGCGTCCAAATGTGTTTTGTAAGAATACTACAGTCAGTGTCCAATGCTCCTATGAGAGCAAGCGTCCAATGACTATATAACTCACTCTGTAGTTTCTATCTTAAAATAATACTATAAGGCAATACGTTTTCAATGGTGATTCTATGTAATGCAACGATTATTCTCTCTCATTCTAATATGTCATTCTATTTGACTTTTCGAATAGTATTGAACAGGAAAATAAGAAGCTTCTCTCTGCAGAAAAAAAGTACAAGTAGGAGAGGCGCTACATGTACGGCTATCTCCTCTATCTCTCCACCCTAAGTCAAAACGTGACAACGGTCACATGCTTTGGAGAGAACCGCTCTTGGCAAAGGAACAAATCCCACAACGGATACCTTACAACAAGCTGCCTATAAATAGAGGAATGAGCTCATGTATCAGACTGACGAAAAATTTATAAAGAGCTGAATCTCTGTCAAAACGACTGGACGATCAATACTTAAGCAAAACGAGCTTTCTTCTTAGCTTTGCTAAGCGATTCTGTATTTTCGTGTTTATTGTAATATCCTCTCTGTGAGAGTTATTTTTACTTTCTATACTCAAACAATTCTGTTTGGAAAGCCAGGAGTGGCTTAGTGTTAAAGAATACTTGGGTTTGTTTTTAATCTCAGGGGGAGATTAAAGGTGTGCCAGGAGTGGCCTAGAGAATACTTGTAGCCAGAAGTGGCAAGGTTAGAATACTTGAGAGTAATCAGATCTTGATTAGGAGAACCCTTCAAAAGTTTTTGAAGGAGAACTGGACGTAGCTCAGTTGAGTGAACCAGTATAAAACTAAGTGTTATATTCTCTCGCTTTCTAGCTTATTTGCATATCTATTAAACTATCTCTTCAACATACTACGAAAGTGTTTCTTTACTCATTTTATCTACGATAATCTTTTACGTGTGCTCTAACGAAAAGCGAGAAAAAGCAGTTTCATTGGTCTGTTGCTTTTGAACCGCTGGACGATAGCATAATCTTCTGTTTTACTAAGTTCTTGTAAAACTTAAGATATACTATCTTCACATTGATTAAAGTTTTTTAAAGAAATTTTGAAATACACTATTCAACCCCCCTTTTAGTGTATTTCTCTGTATTTCATAGAACCTCGAGACCTTGGACATAAGGAGTACAGGTGTCATCGAAATGCCAAAGGAGATTATTTGCAATCTAAGAAATCTTCGACATCTTTTGGGTGATGATATGGAATTGTTTCAATTAAAGAATGTTCTTGGAGGCATGACATCCCTACAAACATTGAAATCCGTAACATTAACCGTATATTATGATGATGACGATGATGATGATGATGATGATGATGGTGGTGGTGATGATGATGATGATGATGATGATGGAGTAGAGTTAATAAGAGAACTGGGAAAGCTGAAGCAGTTAAAGATCTTAAGCTTGACTGATGTCAAGGAAGAACAGGGAAGCGCTCTGTGTTCCTCAATAAATGAGATGACAAACTTGGAGAAACTATATATTGACTCAAATCAAGATGAAGTCATTTATTTGCTTGTTATTTCATCTCTGCATATGCTTCAAAAGCTTTGCCTATTTGGGAAGTTAAAAGAGTTTCCAAAGAGGGTTCCACAACTTCAAAATCTTGTAAAACTAACTTTGAGATTCTCCAAGTTAACTGATGATCCATTGCAATCACTACAAAATATGGCACATTTGTTGTTCCTCCACATGGGCCATGCTTATGAAGGTGAAAGTTTGTATTTTCAAGATGGAGGGTTTCAACAACTAAGGGAACTAACTCTCGAACGCTTAGCTAACTTGAAATCAATCATTGTCGATAAAAGAGCCCTCTTTTGTTTGGAAAAACTCAAATTTGAGGCCATTAGCCAACTTGAGACAGTACCTCTTGGCATCCAACATTTGGAAAAACTTGAAGTTCTTGATATAACTGTTATGTCACCTGAATTCAACGAGTGCATAGCTCCCAATGAAGGACCAGAGCACCCAATCATCTAGCATGTGCCCCTTGTAAAAGTTACTACTGGCTTCTTCAATACAGGAACTCGTATTATTTCTCACTCAAGGCTTTAGAGTACATAAAAAGATATGCCTTTTCTTCCTAATATCAGTAATTGGGATTCAAATTACACGTATTTACGAGTCTCCTTTATTTCTTAAATGGCAACACTTTTTTTCTTAAACTGTAGTTATTTTGGGATAGAGGGAGTAATTAAAAATATTAAAAGGAAAAGTAAAGGATATGCCTGGTTGGTTTCTTATAAAATGATTTTTTTTAGTATTGTATATTGTTTAGTCATCAAGATATGTAATTTATATTTAATTCCTAAAATAATTTATTTACTTTTGAGTCCTTTTGTTTGTTGTTGTATGCTTTATTTATTTATTTTTTATTCTACATCAATCATTAGAAATTATGGAGAAAAATGTCTAGTTTGTAACAAGAAATTTAATGTTATTGTTTTGTTCCCTCAACTTTTCACTCTCAAAAGTCTCTCCATTTAATGCTCTGTAATAATATTGTGCTTTGAATTGGTAGGTATTGGGCTTCCAATGCTTTGAAATATAGATTCTCCATGCTGCACTTTCAACAATGGCATTGTATCATTTTGTTTCAAGATTGGCTCTTTGGTCCATAGATAAAGAGAATATGTGGAATTGTCTTTCTTTAATAAAGTCATCTATGTTTTTGACAGACTGTGTGGTGTATAATAATGTGTGAAACAAGTTATAATAGTGTGTCTTTTAAGGATTGTGAGATCTTATTTTCTATTTGGCCTAAGTCTTTTTATTTGGTAATAAGAAAAACCTAGATTTAAACATGCAGAATGCGTGGGTGTTTTAATTATAACAATAAACTTTATTTATTTATTTATTTTGTACCAACACTGATTGGCACAAGTGGTAGTGACTTATGTCCTTTAACCAAGTGGTCTAGTGTTCGAATCCTAGCCTTGGGTATGTAATCATATATCCCCTTTATACTTGTAACATCATCAATCCAAGCATTCCCTATCTGAAATTTTCAGTACAAATCAAGAAGTTAGAAAGATGAGAGGGTAAGTGGTATGATATCACATAGGCATCAATTGCAGTAGTAGTAGAAGTTAAAACTACTATATGTTCAATTATCTTCACTTTTCATAGTAGTGAAACAAAAATATCAGTTGATATTGAGCATCATCATTTGAACTTTACAGATCCACATCTGTATGTAAACTAAAATAGAACATTTTGAGTCACAGAGATCACGTAGGATTATTACCACTTGATTCAATGATTTCTGACAACATAGATTTTGAAATTCACAGGACCTGGTTGTTCATCATTGGGGTATGGTGCCTTTGAGGAGTTGGGACCTTTCAGAATAAACAAACTTTGATGACAAAACACTCTATTCGTAACATATATGCTTGGAATCAAGGTAAGACAGTCATCAAAATAATTGTTTTTCTAGATTCCAACCTTTTTGATACACTTGTGAGACATGAAAAGGTTAATATACAATGGTGCATTAATGCAGTGGTAAATGTGCTGTTCTTGGAATCCCCTGCTGGAGTTGGCTTTTCCTACTCAAACACTACTTTTGACTATGATCATTCGGGAGATAAGTCAACTACAAAAGATGCCTATGTTTTCCTCATCAATTGGCTAGAGAGGTCTCCAGAGTACAAAATGCGCGATTTTTACGTAACCGGAGAGGGCTATGCTGGCCATTATATGCCTCAGCTTGCATACACTATTTTGGTAAACAATAAATTCAGTCAATAAAATATTAACCTCAAAGGCATTGATGTATGTTCAAAGACTCCTACTGCAATTGATGCCTATATGATATCATACATACCACTTACCATCTCATCTTTCTAACTTCTTGATTAATTTGTACTGAAAATTTCAGATAGGGGATGCTTGGATTGATGATGTTACATATGGACTCATGCTTTGAGCTCAGATACATGAGTTGATTGAGAAGTACTGTGATTTCACTTCTGAAAATGTTTCAGCAATATGTGCCAATGCATGCAACAAGAACGACCACTATTGGGAATGGAAACATAGACTATTATAACATCTATGCACCACTGTGTCATAACTCTTCTCTCAAAAATGGATCAACTGATTCTATAAGTAATACTCCTATATCCATTCCTAGTGTGCATCATTATTGCATAAAGGAAAAAATAATTCAAAATTGTACAAAGATATGAAGTTCATTTAATTTAATAGTAACACCCATTTTGAACCAAATGAGCAGATTACAGAAATCACGTCCTGTTCTTTGTCATTTTTTAGTCACCATGACATTGGTGCGAAGTATTCATCAGTTTTGTTGATGACTAATCTTTGCCGGAAAACTTGGTTGGCTACCTTTAATGAGGTCTCCCCTCCCAACCATGTTTTTTCCATTCACAAGGCTCGAACTTGAGACCTTGCTTAAGGGGACTGAGTCCAGTACCACTCGGACCACAACGACTTGTTGATCTGTTCTCTATCATTTGACTCTCTTTTCCTTCTCCATCTCTTTCTTTTTTCTTTTTCTGTGTTATACCACTGCTTACATCTTATTTTTTGGATCAAACTGGTGTAACATATTAACAACAATCTCGAATTCGCATTCGATAAATGCTATGTGAAAAAGTTACAATGTAAGTATAAAACAGAAACAATGCAAAATCATAGAAATTGCCAAGAAGATCTCCTTACCAAAGCAGTTCATTAATTTCAACTAGTATAATAAAAATTTTTAGGATCCAATTGATTCAACCTCAGTTATGCATTTCCCAATTAATTTTCATTGCCCTCTGACACTTAATTTCAGATATATGATTTTGACCCGTGTTCTGATTACTACGGGGAAGCCTATCTAAATAGGCCAGAGGTCCAACTAGCTCTTCATGCAAAACCCACAAACTGGACCCACTGCAGGTAATTTACAATAACTTGGGAAATCACAAAATATTATAAACCTATTTGGTTTGAAAGAATGTTTCTTTTTATTTTTTTATTTTTTTAATATTATAAAAATATCACCTTATTTTTACTCTATTTCCTGTTTTCAAATAATTACATAGAAAATAATGAAAACAACTCAATCGTATATGTGCAATTTCCTATATAAATATTTAACGATAGGAAGTATAGTAAAAATAAAATGGAACACTTTTGTAATTATTTATCAAAACAAGAAATGAAAATAAAATTCATCTTCTCAAATCAAACACTACTATATGTTAATTGCTAATTAACCAAGCATATATATCATATTTTGCAAATTTTACAGTGATTTAATAAACTGGAACGACAGCCCAGCTACCATCCTACCCGTCATCAAGTATCTCATTGATAGGTGACATTGGATTGTGGATATACAGGCAAGTTCAATTTCTGTAAAGTATAATCAAACACTTTGTTTTATGTATCCCAAGTACTAAATTTAGATGATGTATTCTTCTACAGTGGTGATACTGATTCAGTGGTGCCAGTCACATCATCAAGATATTCAATCAACACCCTCAAGCTCCCTATCCAGGTTTCTTGGCATCCATGGTATACTGGAAATGAGGTACTGAAAGTAATCTTTTAATATTTTTATATTAAATTACTTCCCTCCTTTTAACATTGTCTTTCGTTCACAAAGAATAGTTAAAAAGATTTTTGAGTATTGCCTCCAACACAACCTTTCCCAGTCACAATAAAACACAGTTGACTGTGCATGGTTAGAACCTCAAATCTTTTGAACAATTCATTGAGAAAATTGCAAAACGGTTAATTTGCTTTATCAGGGTTACCAAACAGATAGCAAAAAGCTATTAAGATGAATGTTTTTGTGTCAACTGTTAAATAGATTCTAAACATCAAAAGCAAGGTTTTAAAAAATGGTCAGATCAACCACAATATTTGTTCATAAGTTTTGCAATATCATGGATTACAACAAAATAGTATCTACAATCCTGACCACATATTATGTCCATAATGAACTATTGAGTTTTCTTCTAGGAGATATGCTAGTGACACTGTCTCTTATTAACTCTGTTGGAAATCACCAATTTTTGTGCATCCAACTTCTCAAAATTGGTGAATTCCAACAAATTTCAACCAATCACAAGAAGAGTGTTAGAAAGAGAGTATCAGATAAAGTATCACTATCATTTCTCTTTCTTCTAGACCAAATAATTTATTTATTTTTTTTAAACGTGACCTACTTCTCATAATCACAGGTTGGAGGATATATGGTGAAATACAAAGGAGAGATTTGCTACAGTAAGAGGAGCAGGACATTTGGTTCCAAGCTGGCAACCTGCACGGGCTCTGACTTTGATCTTCTCGTTCCTCTATGGAAGCCTGCCTCCTGCTTCACCATGGAAAGGTTTCTAAGCATGATCCGTGTGTTGAACTTTTAATTAAAATTCACTGACTTGAGATGCACTTTGTGCAATCTCGATTAGCTAGATTATAATGAAGTTTTTCGTTTCGAATAAAAAGTTTTGTTATGTATCATCAGTTGATTGAATTGACATGTCATGTAACTTCGTTGTGTGCATGGCAAAAAATTGCTCTCGCTTGTTATGTTAGTGTTCCATGTGTGGTTTTTGTTGATGCATCAGATAACCAAATTAAAGAGCTCCCTCGTTTGCTATGATTGGAAACTAGAATACAGTGATTTTCGTTTACAGTTTATATATTAAAGTTGTGTGTGTGTGTATATATATCCAACAAAGGTTGGTCCAGTGTTGGTAAGGAATGGACTTATATCCCACAAGCAGGGCGGACCCAGGATTCAATAACTGGGGGGGGTCAAAACCAAATAAATATGTAAGCATTAAAATTTATATGAAATATTTATGTATTTTATAAAATGATTTAAAAACATATAATAGAAAATACATTTACATGGAAGATATTAAACATATTTTTAAAGACCCAAAATTACAAATGACAATAACCAATTTCACATATCACCAAGAACTTTAATGAATTTATAATAAATTGGTATTTATGTTAATTGTATCTTTTTTATGAAAATCCTATTAATTATATTCTAAAAATTTACTAAATTTGAATAAATTATGTTACTCACTAAATTATCTTTTAGGACAATAGTAGCTAACAACCATATTGAAGAATAATCTACTTTCAGAAAATTGGAAAATAGAAGAAAAATATTTATTGTGACAAAGGCTATAACTTTGAAAGCAAATTATGACAAACTTTTAGTGCAACTCGATATCTAATTTACTTTCCAAAAATTTACATAGAACGTGAGAGAATAATATAGGAAAATAGTGATAGAAAGATAGAATGTTTGTTTATGTGTTTAAAACTGTAAGTTGTCAATTTTGTATATAGTGTTTGTAAGTTTGAACCATTAACAAAGATTAATAAAATCATTTGATTATAAACTACAATTATTTATAACTTTTAAAATAATAATAACATATTATAAAAGAACAACTATTTGAAAGAAAAATAAATGATACTAAAATATTTTATTTAGAAAAGGCAAAAAATATAATTATCTCTACAACAAATATTACAAAAGAATAGAATATTTTACTAAAATTTAAAAATCATAAATGACAATTAAATAAATAACAATTAAATTCCCTAAACAAAATAATTACCTAATATTAATTTTTTAACATTACCTAATATTAAAAAACAAAAATGAAAAGGGGCAGGGGGGCCAAGGCCCCCCCAAGTGAAGTTGTAGGTCCGCCCCTGCCCACAAGGAACGTGACTATTACATCATACTAGTAGTCAACGTGGCATGTCATGTGGTTGCCACATCATCGCTTAACGGTGATAATTGATGGGAAGGACTAAAAACAATGGCGAAGAAAAGTTAAGAGACTAAGATCAGTCAAAAAATACGTTGAGGGACTAAGGCCAATCAAAAAATTGTTCAGAGACTAAAACTAATAAAAAAAATCGTTTAAGGAGTAAATGTAAATTTGTAAAAAGATAAAGGATTAAAAACATAATTTACCCATAAATTTGACATGTGACTGCGACATCATATTAATACGCCATGTGGCTGCCAATGTAGCTAGCACATCATCACCTAACAGTGATACTTAACGACAGGGACTAAAAATATAAAACGGAAAAAAAAGAAAGGGATATTTTTACTTTTGAATATTATGTAATTGGGACATAATGTTATCCCGTGTTTTTGAGTAACAAAAAGTTAAGTTTTTATGTTGTTCATCTACATGTATTTTGTGATTTAAATATATATGAGATATAATTTTGGGTATAATTTGTAGAGAGTTTCTATGATACGCCAATAATTTTAGGGGTTTTGATAATGTTGCTTTTTTAACCAATCAAATTACATATTTTTTTCATTAATTAATAAAAAAATTTGTTATTTTCAAATTACTCCTTATTAATTAAAATATTAAAAGTTTCATAACTATCTATCTATCTCCATCGACCTAGGGAATGTCTCATATATAGCTACGCTAATAAAATTTCAAAAGAAAAAATCTCTCGTAAATAAATGTGCACCCATCCTAAATTATAAAAAGGAAATAAATAAGATCTTCTAGGCCAGATTAGTATGAAACGCACAAACTATCCATATGGAACAGCAATACATTCACGCAAGTAATACTCAACACTACCACGAAAATAGAATAGCAGAGAATTAAAAGGTAAAGTTGAAAAATAACCCAAGTCGCATTTTGTGGCAACAATTAGTATTAGAGCATAAAGTTTCATATTTGGTTTGCTGGTGAAGAAAATTAGGGTTCAGATTTAGTTTACTGATGAAGGAGATTAGGATGAAAGAAAATAGGGTTTAGATTTGATTTACCGGTGAAGGAGGTGAAGAAGATTAGGGTTCAGACTTGGTTTATCCGTAGAAGAGGTGAAGAAAATTAGGAAAAGTGACTTCACCTTCTTATGTTTAATGTTTAATCAATTTTTTTAATTTAAAATAGTTATTATTTTAAAAAATAATATTTTAATTAATCAATGACTAATTTAAAAATAAGAAAAGTTTTTATTCATTAATGAGAGAAAAAAAAAAGATATGTGATTTGATTGGTTAAAAAAATAACAGTATCAAAACCCCTAAAATTATTGGAGGTACCATAGAAACTCTCTTAATTTGTATTGAGTTTAATTGTTATGCATTTACAGTTTAAAACAATTATTGTAACCATTTTTACACTGTGTCAACCAATAAAAAATCATCATTGATATGAATTTTAAGGTAATTATTGTAAAAGTCAATAAACTTACCATACATAGTAGTTTATAATTAAATGATATGATAATGTCAAACTATTTTACACTGTCAGTGTATAGTTTATATTTCTCATTTGTATTTCTTTATAATATAAATATTTATTCATTCAATTTATATATTATCTTTAATTTATTTTAATTATATGATGTGAATCATTTTTTTATATTTTTTATGATAAGTAATTATAAACATAAAATTTAGATATCAAAATTGACCCATGCAAGGGCAAAAATACTAATAATAAAGGATATAATTAGTTTTATAGTAACTAAATGATAATAAATATCTACAACTTATGATTATAACTTAGTGATAACCAAAAAGTTAACTTTTTTAAAAGCATCACTTTCAATATATTTTCTATATCCACATAAAAATCATCATGGGAACGTGAAGGTTTTTTTTTTTTTAAAAGCTGAGGCATTTTGTTGATAAACTATACGAGTTGCTTCGTATCTCTATCATTTTGAAAGATTTAAATGAAAACTAAATCAGTTCGTGGAGGGAAAATTAAATGTTTTTATTCTTTTCAATTATACTTCTTCATTTTAATTTTAAATTTATTTAACAACTAATTCAAAATATTTTTTTATGACCGTCTCAAACCACTCTCTTTTCATGGTTATATTTGATATTTGATTTTCTCTTAACCGCTCTTTTTTTTTTTCAATCTATCTTTTTTTTTTTATCTTTATTTCAACACTTGTACCAATGATGGACAGTTTTATTGTTTAGAAATCGTTTTTTCTATACCTTAAAAACAAACAAAAAAATTAAAACTTTAAGAGCAATGTAGTAGTTTAAAATTTTAAAATTAAAAAATTGTAGTTTTTAAATAACCAATGTTTATTTGAAAAAACAAGAGAGTAGTGGGTAGTTCGAAATTTTAAAATTAAAAAAATGGAAAATTTTAAATTTTAAAATTAAAAAAATGGCAGTTTTTAAATAACAATTTTTTTATAAAAAAAAATCCAAGATCGTGAAGTAGTTTTTGAGAAAAACGTGGAGGATTTTATTGATAAACTTTTCATTAAGCGGTTAACAAACTTATCAAGTTATGAAAGATTATTTAATGAAGCAAGTAGTGAGTAGGTACCTATTCTTTGCGTAAAGAGACATATAAGCATATTTGGAAGAGGTAAGTCTTTAATACCTTCATATATAGTCTCCCTCTCTCTAAATATGACCTCAAAATAACAAGGGTCAAGGTCGGCCAGTGAGACGATGGGGGATAAGCTTCATCGTCGAGAGGGAAACAACCCGGAAATCAAACTCTTTTATACTATCTCTTCTCTCTCTCCCCCATTACATGATTATTATGTTGTGATTGAAAAACTCCTATTGGAGATTTGGAGTTAAGCAAAAATTAGACATTCATCTAGTGTTTTTTCCTGCAATGATGGCTAGTAAAAGAAATCGGCAAGCTACTAGAATGGAGACTCCACGCACAAGAGCTCGTACGCTAGCAACAAAGAAGAAACAAAAGATTGATGAAGAAATTATTCAGATATCTTCATCGTATGCTTCACAATTTTTTTTTTGTAGTATGCTTCACAATTTAGTAGTCTTTGATATATATTTCAATGTTGTTGCACTTATTTTAATGTAATAACTGCTATTAATATTTTTTTTAGTACTATCTGATATTATCTATTTTGTTTCTTTCTTGTTTGAGGCGTGTGATGACATTTTAATACTGAATAAGAATAAGGAAGAAAAGTGTCAAAAGGACTTCAATACAAAGGTTATCGACACACCCATCTAGGTATGTGATTCTCCAAGAATGGATTTTATCGATTTTACCTAAAATCCATTCTTGGAGAATCACATACCTGGACGGGTGTGTCGTTAACCTTTGTATTGAAGTCTTTTTGACACTTTTCTTCCAATATTAAAACATCATCACACCTTAAACAAGAAAGAAACAAAATAGATAATATTAGAGTGCTAAAAAAATTAATAGCAGTTATTACATTAAAATAAGTGAAACAACATTGAAATATTATATATATATATATATATATATACACACACACACACACATCATATTGAATAGTACTAAATTGAGAAGCATACTACACCAAAAAAAATGTGAAGCATACGATGAAGATATCTGAATAATTTCTTCATCAATCTTTTGTTTCTTCTTTGTTGCTGTAACACTGTGATTTTCTAATCTATGATGAAGTGATTGAAAATAATAACAAGAGATAATTAAATTTAATTTCATGAGAAAATATAATTAATAAACATGTGTGATTTTTCTATGTAAGTTTTAGTGAAAAATTTCACTGAAATCGGGACTGTGTTGCACACTGGCAGTGTAAGAATACACTGTGAAAGTGAGAAAATAGTCAAAAAATTAAAATGATTTAATTATAATTAGTCTCTAATAATTATAATTAGGTTCCTATAAATTTTTTTTGTTATTCTGTTACACTTGATTAAAATAATAATATTTTAACGTGATTTCAAAGAGTGTGATTTTGAGAATTTTTTTAGAGTTAGAAAAATTCTAAGACATTCTAAATTTTATTAGATGTCAAAAATTAAAATTAGTAAGTAATACATTTACTAATTTAATTAGCTTGATTGTATTTTGTTACCTTACCTGCTAATTATTCTACCTAAAACTATAACTACACCTACCATAATTTACTCTTACTACTTTGTAGCAAAAATTTCAAAGACTTCCTAAATGCAATCTGTGCCAAACCGCGTGAATTAAAAATTGGGAGTACAGTTTGTCTTCATCATTCAATTTGGTTTGAAAACCTGCTCGTTTCCTTTTCTTTAACTTCAATTTCGTTAGATTTTCAAAGCTAGCCTTCAAAGTTTGCTGACACAGGGAGATGCTGGTTAAAAATAATAATAATAATAATAATAATAATAATAATAATAATAAAATAAAACAGTGTCATATCATAAGTCTATAAATTGGCTTCCTCACTTCTTCGAAACACAACGTGCACCAGCCTCCAATTCTCATCATTCTGTTTCAATTTCAATTTCAAGTTCAAAAGATTTCTATTTGCAACCCCTTTTTCTCTATCTAATATCATTTTTTTGGGCACCCCTTATCGTTGAGTAATTATACTTCTCCAAAAGCTCTCCTTCAAAATTTCTAAGTCCCAAGTTTTTATACTATGATCTGTTGTTGGTTTATAGTGGTGGTTTAATATTTGTGCTCCAGAAAACTAAAAGTTTCTTCACTCTTCCATCATTCAAAGCTCTTATTTTAACATCTCTTCGAGGTAAGGAAAGTTTACAGTTTTCATGTATTATTTGATGTATGGATATGTTACGATGTGTATTGATTTTTGAAAGTAATGTTTTGATAATTTGTTTATGATATAAGTCGATTGAATGGAAGTATATGATAGCTGAAAATAAAGTGTTTGTTATCTGGTGCGTTGTTGTCTGAACATGTGTTAGTATTTTTGTGATAACTTTGGCTGTGATGAATGAAATTGGATTTCGTTTGTTGAAGATGAAAATAGACATATGGAGCTACAGTTTCGATGCAAGAACTGCTCAAAAATATTGAAAATCAAAGGAGTTATGGCCCTCAAAAGTTGAACATCCAGTCAGAAAAACGTGCCTGAACATAGTATCTTGTTTTGCAATTCTGTATTTCTACAAAAATTTTATTCAAAAACGAGTTATATGGTTAGAAAATAGACATTTCAAGCTTTCTAACGGTGTATGATATGCTTTCTAATTCATTATATTTCTATTTTAAAAATTTCCTTGAAACTGACCCATGTGCAGTGAAGAAATCTGTTTTTGAGATTTTTATATATTTTTGGAAAATTTTGGTTCTCTTTATATAAGATGACTTAGGAATTATTATTTTCTTTCTTGAAAATATATTTCCAATTGGTTACAATATGAAATCAAATTTTCTACATTACGTTTGAGATGACTTGAATTTCTAAACATAAAAGTGGACTGCTTTGTAATAAAGACAGTTTTGGTTTTTACTCACTAAAATGATTAATGTTGTTTTTGTAAATCTTTGATTTGCTTATGGTTTTATTCTTTTGAAAATATACTTGTTGGTATTTTGATTTCAAAAACCCAGGAGATCATATTGTTATTTTATCTTTTAACTTCCTTTCGAAATCTTTCTAAAGTTTTAAAGATGATTTCTATAGTTTCTATTATTTCGAATGTTTTTAAGAGATTTTAGAAAAAATTTCAAAGTGTTATAAGCAGTTTTAAAAAATTAAAAATTTTAAGGTTTTGACCAACGTCCGGGGACTAGTGTCTGGTTAACTTCGATATTTTCTTTAACTTTGAAACTATAATGGATATATGTTATTGACCACAGTGGATAATGGCTGTGGATATATGTTGTCGATCACAGTGGATGGTGACTGTGGATATGTTGTTATTGACCACAGTGGACGATGATTGTAGATATGTTGTTGTGTTGGATTGTACGTGCATACATGCATAAGTCCACAGTGGATCGTGACTGTGGATACGAGTTGGCACGTAAGTTGAGAGTGGGAGTGTAGCTCTCAACCTAGTGTCGGAAAGATTGGTGAGGTCGTGTACATGGGCCCGGGGGATAGGATGGACGGGCGATTCTACATTGAGACCAAGATTTCTGCAGATCTTGTGTTGTGGTGAGCCACTACCCACGTACGCCTATCCTGACAAAGCCACTAATTAATTTCCAAGACTAGTATCAGCGTTTCCCCCAATGGTCGAATTGGACTATGTTAAGGGATTTGACTGTATTGGTCGCTCGACTAGTAAAAATCTCCATGGAGTCGTGTCTACATATAGTGCATAACTAGGACATATTCTTTGAGGATATGTTGGTGATTTACCTATTGAATTGGATTTCACTGTATATTGTTATTATTTAACTTTGTGAATATGTTAGTGTAAATTTAATGTCTTATTTGAAATGTATGTTTGTTTTGTAAGCTTATCCTTGCGTTGTTTGCTTGTATGTGTTTGACTGTGATGATCGCGATTCTTCGCGGGAGCAGACGGCGAACTATCGGCAGATCAAGCTCTTCGCGGCTGAAGTCACAGTAGACCTACTTTATCTATTCCTTATATTTTCTTATATCGTCCTAGTTTATAGCTAAGGGTAATATGTAGTTGTGGCCAGCTAGTAGGAAATGGGTAATAATATGTATTTATTCTCTTTTGCTATATGTACTTACTGATGGGTACCTTTGTACTGGTACATACATATTCTGAACCTTTTGAGATATATCAGACTTTTGGTCTGCGGTTTGTATATGACCATATGGCTTGGTACTTATACTTCTGATATATGTATTTATGTATGGATAATTTTCAGATGTAGTTATGTATATTTCTTAATGATGAATGTTATGAATGATTAGTGATCTTGCGCGAAAAATTTACACGTATTTTTATAAATAACTTATAATAAGTTTTTAATTAAATCTTTTCGCAATATAGTAGTTAAGTTGTCTTGTGACGATAGCGGGTCGTTACAGTTGCCTGAGTACGAGCTCTTGTGCATAGAGTCTCTTTTCCAATAGCTTGCCGGTTTCCTTTACTAGCCATCATTACAGGAAAAAATACTTGATGAATGTCTAATTTTTGCTTAACTCAAATAGGAATTTTTCAATCACAACATAATAATCATATAACGGGGAGAGGAGGAGATAGTATAAAAGAGTCTGATTTTCATAAAAGAACAATGTCTTCTTACACAAAGAGAAAGAGAGAGGGAAGACAGTATATGAAGGTATTAAAGAGTTACCTCTGCCAAAACTGCTTTTGTTTCTTTACCCAGAGAATAGGCACTACTCACTACTTTGTTTCCTTAAATAATCTTTCATAACTTGATAAGTTTGTTAACCGCTTAATGAAAAGTTTATCAATAAAATACTCCACGTTTTTCGCAAAAAATACTTCAAGTTCTTGGATTTTTTTTTATAAAAAAGATGGTTATTTAAAAACTACCATTTTTTTTAATTTTATAATTTTAAATTTTCCATTTTTTATTACATTTCAAATTTCAAACTACCCACTACTCTCTTGGCTTTTTAAATAAAAATTGGTTATTTAAAAATTGCCATTTTTTAATTTTAAAATTTTAAACTACTACATTGCTCTTAAAATTTTAAATTTTTTGTTTGTTTTATGGTATAAAAAAGATTTCTAAAAAAAATGTCCATGATTGGTACAAGTTTTGAAATAAAAATAGCTTAGATTGAGCTTCTTCCTTTTTTCCACCAGTAAAAGTATAATACCAAATTGATTAGTTACTTTTTCAATTGTTCCTCCTCTAGGCATAATTGCGTGATAGCACATGCTATGAATGATTCTAGCCATAGGAGAGAGATATTTGGATCTTACTTCCACCTTGTCCTTACCTGTGAAGTGAGTCATAACATCTTTTCTTGTAGTTCCAACTTAACTCAAACAAGTTGCTATGAAATGGCTCTAATCCTTCTTTGGGAAGATTCAAATACGTGGCCAATCCTTTAGGGGATATCAACACACCAGTGTTGTGTAGATGTCCCATTAAGGAGACTAATATCATTCTCATCCTTGGCTTGATATACTGAAGCATAGAAAGCTCTTACAAGCCTTAGATATACTAATTCTCAAATGTTGAACAAATTCATCCATTCCTCATTGATGATGAGACTCTTAATGGCCATCCTTCATCTTCAATCTCATCAAGGTTGTAGTATTTGCCACTTACTACTCCCCTGTTCTTCCAGCCCTAAAAAGCAGTTCACATGTTTTTCTTCTTGAAGACGTCTCCATCTTCTACATCAGAAGCAACTTCCTCTTCCTTCTTTTTTTCCTTCTCATTCTCCTCCATATCTCCTACTTTCCTCTTACTTTTGTATGCCAAGCTTCTACCAGGAATAGATTTTCTTCTACATTGAGATGATTCAGCCTTTTCTCCAACCTTCTTTTCTACATTAGCACTTGATCCTTCTTCTTCCTTTTTTGCAGAAGAAATTTCTAGTTGAGGTTTTTGGAGGTGTGGTGGGAGAATAACACTAACAGGTTGTGGATTTAGAATGTGTGTAGTGTCTGTTTGTATTCTCTCAGAAGACTCTTTCGATAAAGATGAGGTACATGAAAGATCAGTAAATTCAGGAGATGGGTTGCGAGGATTATCACTATCATGAGACATATTTGAAGAACTCATGTTAATGGTTTTTCTCATAGCCATTATGATTCTCATGAACAAATATGGGAAAAAGATTGTGAAATATTGTAATTGATATGGAGATTGGTTTCTAATTTATAGAAGATAGAAAAGATAGCTGTTAGGGATAGAAGATATGATTATCGAGAAGACACTAAAGGAGAGAGAACATTGATAGGGTTTTAAACGGTAAAAAATTCTTATTGATCCATTTTGACCCTTTTGAGCTTCTGACCTAAAATGAGAGAAACCTAAAGTTTCTCTTCTATCTGTGTCTTTTTAGCCTATTATGAGTCAACTCTTTTGAAGAAAATACATGTCTTCTGAAGAAAGTTGTTGTAACCTTTTTAACACAAGACTCAAAATAGAAGATACTTTTTAAGCTTAAGAGGTCAGAGCACACTTCACCATTTTCTAGTGACAACCAAGAGAGAGGGAGAGAGTGAGAAAGAGAGAAAGATAGACATAATAGTCAGAATGTTTCTGACTTCAGAAGTATCACTGTGCTTCTAATAGTTTTGTTTTCTTATAACTTATATCAGAGGTTTTTCTTTACCTGATGATATTCCTAATGGTCTCTTGGACCTCAGAAGCTGGGTTTTGCTTCTGAAATGGACTTAGCTGTGACTTCTAACTCAGATTAAAACTACTTCTTACTCAGGGTGATCATGCACTTACCTAGAAGTATTATGTTGTTTTCTGAGCTTGCTTCTTTGTCCTTGCTGATCAGAACTTCTCTGGTTCTAATTTTCCTTAAGAGCTTCCTATCTCTTAGTCAGCTTTTGGTTCCTTCTGAAGGCTTCTCCTTGTCCTTTTAAACCATATTCGAGTAGAGTTTCTCACTTTGCCAATCCCTCTGCCTTTGGACTGGCAGTTGTCACTCTTAGTGACAAACTGTCTTCATTCTTTTGCTTCAATTGAAGAAGGGAGGCTTCCCTCTCTCCTTACTTAGCTAATTTTCCACTGAATCAACTTTCTATCCTTTTCTTCATAGTAGGATCCTGCAAAAGAAGAAGAACATCTAAGTACCCATTCCATGATGGGTCCTTTAACAAATTCCTTCTCAGTAACTCTTTGTCTAGATTAATTTTTAGTGACTTTGTGGCCATTTTTGTTACAATAGACACTTTTTCTCATCCTTTTCTCTAAGAGGTTCAAACATGCAAGGGATATCAGAGTCCTCGAAACCAAATATATCAAATTCATTTCTTGAACTATTTAACCATAATTGCAGTGCCTTTGGACTACAAGCAAATTCTAATAGTTCAAGAATTGATTATTTCATTCATCTATTTCTCAAAAACTGGTTTTCTTTCATAAGCTTTTACAGTGGATCACATGTAAGAAATATAAAATCCAACTAAACAAAACATAGAAAAATACAAAAATCAACCTCATTATAGAAATTCACAATGCATGCATCAAGCTTCATAGTCATAACTTGCAAGTGAGATCTTGAAACCAGAGATAGATTCTACATTTATATCTGCTATATTATATCATTGGAACTTAAACAATAACTATAACAAAAGTGGTAAAGGACAATTATCTCAGATGACTTCCAGCCTAAAAAAATATTTAGCAACAAGCAAACATTTTAAAAGAAAAAGTTATTTGTCGATCTTGGATAAAATACAATAATGTGATATTGTACTGTTTTTACTTTTTACTCCTCTCTGTTCTTCTCATTTTTTGCCTAACAAATCTTTTTGCTTAAATCCTGTCAGCTGCAGAAACCAAAGATTTGCAAAAAATCTCAGCATAACACTTTAGCAAACCTCAGCAAATTGTAAGCAGTCATGGTGCTCTTGGAGGTTCCTTGCGCTTGACATTGGTCTTGAACTCGGCGAGGTACCTACGGTGCATGGTATGTAGGGTTGTTGAAAGAATTTTGTAACCATGACCTATGTAACTAATAACCATGTGACATGGCTAGATCATCAAAGGTTAGAGCAGCCAAAAAGAAATTAGACATTAGGCATAAATAAAGTACATGGCTATTGTGTCAATTGTTATGAAGCAGATAACATGTTGGAATGGTTGACTGATAGGGTGTGCCTTCCTATTAAAAAGGCTTATGAGAGAAGAAATAAAGGTAAGAGCAATAAAGCCACCCAAGTTAGTTATGAGAGTAACAAAGTTTGTTATAGGTAGTTAAAAGTGAGAATTGATTAGTACAAAAGGGAGAGTTAATTATCAAAGAAGAGTATGGGAAATTGGAAATAAGTGGTGGGAGGATTCTTGTCCCTTAAAATGCTAGAACAAATTATTTCTCTGTAAATCTTACATTCTTGAGATATAACAGTCTTTACTTCCTTGCACTATTTGATTTTGGTCCTTCCTCTTTTCTGCATATCTTTGTCTCATGGCAAATGAAAAAGTTGAGATCAATATAAGTATTTCTAATTCTGAAGTAGAAAATAATTATGATCAACTTCTTGATGCTTTTAATGAACTTCATGAAAAGGCTCAAAGGCTGGCATTTACCAATAATACTTTGAAAGGAAAGCTAAGGTGGCATGTGGAAAAATTAGCTAATTTGCAAAAAGAGCTTGCTAAATTGAAAAGTAAAAATGAAGCTCTTGAAAAAGCTAATCAAGACTCTATTTGCAAGTGTGCTACTATTTCCACAAGCTCCTCTTCTCCATGTGATAATTGCAAGTTGCTTGAAAATAAAGTCGAATATTTCCAGAAAACCTTATCTAAATTTAGCATGGGAAGAGATAACCTTGATGCTATTTCGGGACAACAAAAATGCATGTTAAACAAGGATGGAATTGGATACACTTATGAGAAAAAGCAAAAGTCTTACAAAAACTTTTTTAGCTTTGTCAAAGGTTCCAGCTCTCCATTTATAATATGTCATTATTGTTCACTCAAAGGATACACCTCTAACACTTGTATGATTAAGAAATTTGGAGTTCTTAGTGGAAAGTATCAATGGATCCCCAAAGGAATCTATTGTCGAATCCAGATCCCAAGGTTTTAATTATGACAAACCATTAGCAGTGCAAATTGTAAGGATGAAGGAAAGCTATGCAAGCTAACAATCTGCTAAGTGTTGCAGATTATGTAAATAGCAGATTGAAACAAACACTCTGATGAGTTCAAAACAAGCTCATAATGAATGTCTCATCTATGGATCAAGATAGATATCTCAGAAGAAGAGAATGAAGTCCATCTACATGATGAAGTCAATGCTTCACTTTGAGGATTCAATCTTGACATAATGCAAAGATGTCAAAGCCTCACTTAGAAGATATATTAGAAGGCGACCTAAGATAACATGCATCAGGATGATGAAGCAACATTATGTCTTCCATATGATTCATAAGTATTGAGGTTTCATCAGAAGACTAGAGTTGGCAACAGCAGAATGGTGCAAGAAGCAACATCATGTCTTCCATATGAGTCACAATGAATGAGGATTCATTAGAAGACTGAGGTTGACAACAGAAGAAGAAATAAAGCAACATCACATCTTCCTTATGAATCACATCAACTAAGGATTCATCAGAACATTGAAGTTGACAACATTTGAAGATGCAATTTGTTGAAAGCTGAGACTTGTCCTTGAGAGAATCTGATGTGGAACATCAGAATGAAACAAAGAAGACTTTCCAGAAGTCTACACCAAGGACAGATTACACATAACACCAACAACAACCTACATAACTTATCAATGCTGAAGTAAGCTACTTCATAATAGTTCTTATTGTGAAGAGTTTATCAACATGATGAAGTTAAGCTATCAACAAAGTGATATCAAGATGACTTCATCAGAAGGAACATACGTCAGAATATGTCCTTCCTCAGCAACATCAAAATACATTTTCTGATATACATTTTTTGATACACCTTCAGAAGCTCATCAGATCTGTTCATCAAAATGGATTGTTCAGAACAAATTAAAAAATTTGACAGGTCATGAACAACTGCATATTTCAAACTCTTTCAATAGAGTTGTTGTGCCAAGGGTCCCACCTCCAACAACTACTTTGTTGAGCATTATAAAAGGGACCTCAAGGAAGCTTTTGAAGACATCTTAAAGCAAGTTAGAGAGAGAAATACTCAAGCCTTCTACCTCTGTTGAGAAATCTGCATTTCTGCTTCAAGCCTCTCTGTTTGAGAGTGACCCACTTATGTATAAACATTACTGTGCCATTCATTGTTAAAGTGAGAATTGTGATTTGTATTTTCCTGAGTGGAAAACACCCATTACGGAGAATTTGTGTTCTGTGTAGTATCTCACAGATAACTTTTTTGTTGTATTGCTGAAATCTACAAACCAAGACCAAGGTGTGGTGCTGTGGTGAGGGAGTAAGTGTGTTATGATCTTGAGACAATGTGGGAACACTTTTGGTCTTGACTTGTGAGCTTAGGTGAAGCTCTATGTAGTGGTGGACTCACTGTGGTTGCTGTTGTAAGCCATTGGTGGCTGGTTGTTGTGTTGTTTAGTGAAAATCTCACATGAGAATGAGGACTGGACGTAGCCCTGGGTTTGGAGTGAACCAGTATAAAATCTGTTGTGTTCCTTTTCCTTCCTTACTTTTACTTTTAAAATCCTAATCCAATACTCTCCTTAATATGAAAAAGAAAAATCTAAATTTATGCAAATAATACAAATAATTGATTTTGATTTTCTATTATGTGATTAAATCCAAATTAATTAGGTAAAAACTTAAATTAATTAATAATAAGATCTTCAATTAATTATTAGTTGGGTAAGAAGACATAAAAACAAAATGTCATTAATATCCTTTCTTTGGGTGAAAAAGTTTTCTGCCTCTTATGCTGTGTTTGGTTGAAAGGAGGAAAATAGAGAAACGAAAATAGGAGATAAATATTTGAATTAGAGTATAGGAGGTGTGGGTCTCACATCGAACCCATGTTATTTCTCCTCCATTTCTCTCCTCTATTTCTCAACCAAACAGAGCATTAACAACTTTATAAATAAATATTGATTTATAATATTAGCTAAAAAACTTAATTTAATTAATAATAAGATCTTTAATTAATTCTTTAAAAAAAAGATCTTCAATTAATTCATAGTTAGGTAAGAATACAAAAGCAAAATGTCATCAATATCTTTGTTTTGGGCGAGAAAATTTTCTCACAATAACTTTATTATTATTATTAGGCTAAATGTCACTTTTGGTCATTTATGTTTGAATGTTTTTTCGTTTTGATACATTAAGTTTTAAAAGTCTTATTTTGGTCTTTTATATTTTCGAATGTTTCGTTTTGGTCCTTTTTTTAGTTTTCCGTTAGTAACATTAGTGTTCTGTTAATTTTTAAATTTTGAAATAATTAATTTAACACAGTGGTTGCTAAAAACCGCCACTATCTTTATTTTATTTTAAAAATTATAAACTACTAAAGGAGAAAGCACCCCATTCAAATCTTGAAAGCTAAAATCAGGAGCCTTCAATTCGTGATAGAGGAGATGCCATATGCATTATTCTTGCCCACACCTAGGCTTGAATTAGCAGCTGTAAAGGCATTCCGTGATTTCCTTGAGGCTTCCATGGCAAAATTAACATCCTGAGCCTACAATTGATACATGTCTTTAATTCCAATATATCATATGCAACCTAATTAAGACACTATGTAAGCTGACACTATAAAGGGTTGAGATTTTTTGTTTAGTGTGGATGGAGGGTTGGGTTAGGATTTTCACCAAACACATAAAGGGCACCATGTTTGGATTTGGGTGACAATGTAGGAGTAGTATTGGCTACCAACTCTGCAAGAAGAAATCACAAAATAGAAACAGTTTAATAAATTTACATGTTTTATATGTGGTGGGTTTAAGTTTTTAATCTTGTCTGCAAGATTTCACTTTCGGGTTAAATGTGGAGGTCATACGAAGATGGGGTTTTCTATATAGATGTATTGAATGGGGGTTTCAATGTGAATGGTGTTGTTTTCCTTTTGATAGAATTTGCTGCTGTTTTGCATTGCTTATCGCAGGTAATCACTTGGTAGCAACTTGTTCTCTTTTTGTATCTTGTTACTTCTTTTAGCTTACGCACATCTTGTGCAATGGGCTATTAATAAAATTATATTCGTTGGCCTTTCAAAAAAATAAAACACACTATAGTTGTTCGTTGGGACTTCCCTTTTGGCATGATTGTAATAATTGTTGCAAACACTAAAATCGCAAGTCAGATCACAAGACCATAAAATCTATAATTCCATATTTCACTTCCTAAAATTTAGAACAGATTCAGCCTTAAAAATTATAAATCTTCACTTCCATCTTCCTCCTTCTCTCCCAGTTCAAATCCACCTCCACCCCTTCCACACCCCACTCCTTTCACACCTTCCAAATCATCGACGACAAGCCCCACCGCGGTTCCTGCGACTAATCCGACTGAACATGGATCTGCGACCCCTTGAGGACTCCGAGGTACAATAACACCTACAAGGAGATCTTCAAGGGCTAGAACTACCTCTCCACCAACAAACCCAACGCCCCCACAACTCACCACGTGGCGCTGGCAGCCGTGCCGCTACGATCTCCCCCAGTTCGACCCTGTTAAGTTCCTTCGAATATGTTTGTGTCTCTCTTATGCTCTCTCAAGAGTGTCTCCGATGGACAAATCAAGAAGTGACAATTTATCCTTTAGTGATTTATATTTTTTAAAATAAAATAAAGATAGTGACAGTTTTTAGCCGCCACTATGTTAAATTAATTATTTCAAAATTTAAAAGTTAACAGAGCACTAAATTACTAACGGAAAACTAGAAAAGGACCAAAACGAAACATTCGAAAACATAAAGGACCAAAATAAGACTTTTAAAACTTAATGTGTCAAAACGAAAAAACACTAAAACATAAAGGACCAAAATTGACATTTAACCTTATTATTATTATGGCTAAATTACGTTTTTGGTCCCTTATCTTTATTTTAGGTTGCAATTTGGTTTTTTATTTTTTATAAGTTGCAAATAACTTTATAAACATATATTTAGATTTAGAAACATTTGTAAAAGTTGAGCTAAAGAAGCCATTTGAGCTAAAAAAAAAAACATTTGTAAAAGTAAAAGAATAAAATAAAAAATAATTTTTTCAGAGTAATTCGACTTTACCCTTAGTTAAAGAATAATAAATTAATAATTATTAATATTAAGAATAAGAATAAAGGAACAAAAGAAGAAGAAAAGATGGGTGAAGAACAACATTCCTCTCCTCCTCTAAGCAAGGTATAATTTTCCTATTTCAAATTCGATTACTACACATTAACATTACATAATCTGCTAGTGGAAGTAATCGTTGACTCACTCACTCACTTACACACACTCGGCACAACTTCATTCAACAACACCAATGCTCTTAGTTAAAGAATAATAAATTAATAATTAATATTAAGAATAAAGGAACAAAAAGAAAAGATGGGTGAAGAACATTCCTTTCCTCCTCTAAACAAGGTATAATTTCCCTATTTCAAATTCGATTACTACACATTAACATTACACAAGCTGCGAGTGGAAGTAATCATTGACTATCACTCACACTCGGGGCAACTTCATTCAACCACAGCGCTCTCCGATGCAGCAGCACCAGCAAGCAGAAGAGCACCTTGACGTCAAACCGCGTCTCCAAGCCCAGGTAGGTAAACAATCAATCTCAAACTCGCAATCGCAAATTCCCCTCACTTCCTCAAACTCACGTGCGTGTGAGTCCTAATGTTGTGAGGACTATTCAACTTGGTGTTTGATGGTATGAAAAAATAGGTTTAGTTATTTAGTCTTTAACTGCTAATTTAGTTACGGAAGTTTAGCGTGTTTGGATTTGTGAATGGCTATAGCATACGATTGTTCAATCGAAGCAACTCTTTATTGCTTTTATGTCTTTTATATTATGAAAGAAGCAAATTTAGTTTGTGACTTTTGAGGCGTGGTCCCTGACGTGCACTAGTGTTAGGAGTTGGGACCAAATTGAGTGCTGGTACCAAACTGGGTTGCTACTAGATTTGTTTATTCAGTAATACGTTAAAGATCAAATTGACTGGTGGTGCCATTTTTAGGAACCAAATTGATGTTTTTAGTAATGTCAAGGATCGAATTGATTGTTGGTGCCAATTGTAGGGACCAAATTAATGTTTTGCTCCAAATTGACTTGTTTGGCTTAAATTTATTTAGAAGAAATATATATATATATTTTCAAAAGCTTTTTTGAGAAGTTAGATGAAAATATTTTGTTAAAATAAATTGATTCAAATGCGCAGAGCTTTAAGTAAGTGTTGGTTACATCTGATATCCATTTTGTTTCAGAAATTACACATGTCTCCTTTAATTTTATATTTACAAGGGGAAATAGTGTAGGAGTGTTGCATAAGGTATTGGAAGAAGGGTGTTGGGGTTAAGAAAGGATTATGAGTTAATTTTCTAAATATGAGGTGTTTAGGGTGTTTTTAATGAGTGCTAAACTTATGGGAGGTCAGTGAAATTACTCTCTTTATTTTTAAATACGAAAGTACAATTATTCAGAATGTTAGCAGAAAGAGATTGCATTACTAATCAAGTCTGTAATGTTGTTGTGTGCCTGATTTTTCAGGAGGGAGCTTGAAGAAGAGTTGGGTATAACCCTTCCCAAGGATGCATTTGAATTGATATTTGTTTTCCTCCAAGAGTGGTAAGTAGTGTATGGTGTATTTCTGTATTTTGTCAAAATAATGAGGGCATGTTTTTTATTTTTTTTAATTTGTTTTAATTATTTTTATAATTATAATTGCATAAATGCTACCACATTGCTTTTATTCTGTTTTCTATTTCCAAAGTTTCCTTTTTTTACCGTTTACTTCACACAAATTTGAAAATTGAATGTAAACAAGGTGGCATTTTTATGATTATATCATTATAATGAAAACATATGAACTGAAAATTAAAAGTGAAAAAACAAAGTAAACACTCTAATTTTTCTTTCAAGGTATGTTAAGGGTTTGTTTAGACTATGGGGTGTCTTCCTCATATGAAGGAGACTGCCAAGTTGGCTTGTGTTTCTTTTTCATTTTATTGTGTGCTCATAGGATTTTTATCTTCAACTAATGCAGTTCTCTCCTTATGTATCTGTGGACTAGCTGATCTTATCTTTAAATATGAATGCAGTGTCATAAATGATGGAAAATACATAAATAACGAATATAATGATGTATATCTGGTAAAAACTCTTGATCCAATACCTCTGGAAGCCCTTGCACTTCAGGTGAGGATGTGTAAGTTGTTTTCAAATTGGACTCTTATTGGATCTCATTGAGAAACATAATACATCATCTTTATTTGATTATGGAGCTAGCCTTTTTGGCTTTTCATTATTTGACAAATTTAGCTTGTTTTACAAGTGCTAGAACTCAGTATGAAGGTATAACGTTTGTGATCATTGTATATTATTTTATTATTTAATTTTAATTGAAGTTTATGTTTAGTAATTAGTGATTTGAGGCTTATTATTGAATTTAAATATTGAGAAGTTGAGTGGTTTTGGTCATTTCCTATTGGTCCTTATTCTCGTTCTACATCAATTTATGTTTTTTAATATTGGCTCGGTGATCATATTTAAGGTAATCTGTAAATCGTTGATTATAGTTCTTTTGTTTTGAGTGTTTCTTTTAAATTAATTCTTCCGCACATGGGAATTACTTTTAAATATCTGGTGGCAGGAATGATAGGCCCAATATAAGCTAACTTAATGTAATTCTAGTTCAAAAACATTATTTGTAACATCAATAGCATAAATGTCTAATATCATTTGTTGGAGTTCAAACAATTTTGACATGTCAAGAAGTATGCAATAGCCATTCAGAGTCGTGCAATGTCATTGATTATATTTACGTTTCACTTCTATTTATGTTTTTTTATCTGTTATGTTCATTGAATTCCGTTAGATGCATTGGTTCATTATAATTTGCTGGGTGGTATTAGTCTGCAAGACAATAATGGGTTGACTGTATGTAATATCTATTTCTAGGAGTGATTGTAGACAAATGATCGTTATTTGATGTGATAATCTAATTCCATTCCTCTCATGCCTGTCCTTTTTGTCTTCTAGGTGCATGCATGATTTGTATTATAAACTTTCCTGATCTTTTGTGACGGGATCTTTTTACATTGGCAGGAAACAGAGGTTTCTGCTGTTAAATATATCTCTTATGAAGAGTATAAAAGGTTACTATCCAAAGAAGATTCAGACTATGTCCCTTATGATGTTAATGGACAATACAGTCAACTCTTTGATATAATTGAAAAGAGGTATGTAATTATTTAAATTACGATCAATGCAAAACCTGTTTCATTTTGCAATAACTCTTGTAAAAAATATCATTATTCTGGTTTGGTTCCATCCATACGAAGGTGTCAGTTAGGAATGTGTAACATGTGTTGTGCAAGTGTTGGTGTTGGAAATGTGTTTGAGACTTAGACAACTCATGCAAGAGGAGTGTCCGTACTTCATAGGTTAGAAGCGGGCGTGGTAGGGTGAGGCACATGCTTAAATGTTGGTTTGACAAGGTGAAGAGTGCCCATTACAAGTATGGATATTTCTCTCCAAATATACCAAAAACAGCAAAGACCATATATGTACACAAAATTCTGACATTGTCATCTCTTCTGAATCCTTTTAAATATACCTAGAAAACTTCTTCCAAAGTGAAGTGCAAACCAAATATTCATCCAACACATAGACCATCTCATGCCAAACGAAAAATTGCCACCCAGTATGTAGGAATAAGTGTGTCATTGTTTCCATTCCAAACTGAAACTGTATAGATTTCCTTTTAAGTGTACATTCCCTACAATCGCTTGGCTGTCTTAAAACTCAACATTCTTTAACTCTTCATATACTTTATGACTATGTATTATCTGATGGACAACTACATGATATTTAAAACAGATATTTGTTATTATATACTTATATACTTATTTTGGTAATCATTACATTTACATATTTGTTGAAGGTACAAGGAAAATACTGTAGCCCGCAGTTTGACTCTACAGAAGCAAATAAGTCGTTATGCTCCTATTTCCCTCGGTGCTGAGGTTGTTGTAATTTTTATTTTCATTTGTTTTAGTTTTTATATTGTATTGAACTGGATCTATCTACTGTTTATCTTTTATTTTTATTCCCTCAGTGCATACCGTTAAAGTATGTTATTTCTATCATATCACATCACATCCCTCCTTGAATGCGAATGCATCTTATTTTATGTTTAAAACTAAATTGCTTGACATAATGAGGCCTTAATATATGGAAAAAGACTAACTGTAATGTCTTTATATGGTGTTATAAGTACTTGCACGTTTTGGTGTATTGCAAAGGTTATTCTGTCAGCTAGAGTTTATCTGTAATTTCTGTTTTTTCGGCATGGGATCCAATCCTGTGACTGAGAATGAACATTGAATTTGATCTCACAAAAAATATCGTCTATCTAAATTTGACAGTTAACCAAATGGGGATTGAACCTGGCACTTAATCTTTGAGCTGAATAAAAAACCCGGTACTCTGCAATTTTTTTCTCATGGTAGAGAATATTCTGAGACTTATCTTTCTCAAACTATTTACAAAACATATAATTTTAATTGGATTCTATTTTTTCTTGGCAACATGATCTTGATCCTGAATGGTAAGGGGAATTCTGCATCACATTGTGCACAGAAAGCCCCATAACAAAGCATTAGCAGGAAATGGGTATAGTATCAATCATCAAATATTTTATTGATTTATAGGCAAAACGATAAAATGGAATAATTAACATTTCATGTATTTGCAAGATGTATGATAGTAGCAAATAATTCTATGTTGCTTTTACTAGCAAATAATTAGAAGTGTCATTTTTGAACATTGAAGGTTATGATATGATATCATTATTGGTTGAGTTTATTATTTCTTGGACTATCAATAACATATTTATCCTAAAATTTGTGGTCCCCTTTTAACCTTATAATAAGTTTAATGTTTCATTATGGCAGTTGACAGGGCTTACAAATTCAGACAAAGAGGCTCTGGTTTTTGTTGTCAAGGCTGCAACTGTTATGGATGAAATTTTTCATCTGCAGGTTGTGTTTAAAATCCATTTAAAGCTGTGTTTGTATGAATTTGTTTGTGTACCTTTTCTGTATTTATTTTATGTTATATGTTCAGTATGCATGCTCATATGAAGATACGAAATTTAATGGTAAATTTGACTTTTAAACTTTTATCCATGCAAATAATTTTTCATATGCATGTAGTTATGTGTCTTGCAGCATGCTTGATACCTAGGTTTTGTTAATCATTTTATGATATTTGATGGGTAATTTATTTCTTCCTCCAAAAAATATTCTGAGTTTTTAACTGTGATTTGTAGAGTAAAACTAGGAAGATGGATATGTTCAAATGATAGTGTGCATTGCTAAAGTTTGTCTATTTATTTCCCTATTAGGCATGGTTCAGTAATCCATCTCTTAGAGATTGGTTGAAGGAGCATGCTGATACATCAGAGTTAAATAAGTTGAAATGGTCCTATTATCAGATTAACAAGAGCCCATGGTATGTGTTTTGTTCACAATGTAATCTACCAATTGAATGGTGTATATAATAGATAGATAGGCAGACTTTGGTGATTTTTTATGCCAGAGAATCAGCCTGACTAAGGCCAAAAATCCTAAAATTTAGCTCATTTGCTTCCATTTAGTACCAAGTTTCTCACCAGAATTTGATTTCTTAATCCAAGGGACCCTTTTTACAATGCAATATCTGGTTTGACTCTTGAAATCGCTAGGACCAAATGCCAGATGGTGTTCTTGACAGATACATGGACATCCATCAGCCTTGAATACTGCAAATTGTTTTAATAAAATATAGTAATATACAGAGTAGAACGGTAGAGCCTACTTATTTTAAAATGACCCATTTATGTCCGGATATGTTATATAATTATAATCTATTCCTTGTTGGCAGGTCTTGCCTTGACGAAGATGAGGCATTTTTGTCAACTGCAGATTCAGCAATAAGGCTGCTTTCTAAAGCAACTAGGACAGTGACAGATTGGAAGGGTTTGGAATACAGAGCAGCATTTCCTTTGCTGAAACCTGCTGGTGCTAATTTCTACCCACCAGACATGGACAAGATGGTATCATTATGTTAAGCATATGCTGTCAAAACAATTCATTTGCAAATTTGAAAAATGATAAAGCTAGTAATCTTGCAGGAGTTTGAATTATGGAAGGACAGTCTAGGAAAGCATGAACAGAAGGAGGCAACAGGCTTTTTCAGTGTTATTAAAAGGCACAGTGAATTTATTTTAGATTCTCATCAGTCTGATAACAAAGCAGGTTCTCATGATCTCTAAATAGTTCCTTACTCTGAAGAGTACAAGTCTCTTCTTGCAAAAGCTGCTGATTTATTGCATAAAGCTGGAGACATTAGTGACTCACTGAGGTATGTTGTTTTTCATCCATGTTCTCATTATTAAGCAGCCATTGTTTTACTTCATGCTAAATACTACTTACACATGCTGATTAACTCATTCTTTCCTGGTGTAGTTTGAAGAGGCTGCTACATAGCAAGGCTGATGCTTTCCTTTCAAATGATTATTATGACTCAGATATAGCCTGGATGGAATTGGTTGGTCATATTCTGTTTTTTATTTTTGTTCTACAGCCGTTATGAAGTTGTAAGCAAGTTGATAAGATTTGTTGTGAATACTGAATATATCTAGTTAGTATTTACTCTCATGTATCAAAATAAGTCCATTATTTAGATATTCTATATAAAAAAACTGATGTTGTATTATTAGCTTCACTAATGTAAACGAGAAATTTTATTCAAAGAATGCTAATTTTTATCAGGGTTCCAGTTTTCTTAGTCATGCACATAGACATGGACATACTACTCTACTTTCATGATATTTTTCTGATATTTTGATGATATTTGGTTTCTTCCATGTTTATTTCTTTCCTCTCCTGTATAGCATTTAGTTCATAAGTTAAATCCTTTGTAAAACAAAATAGAAAACATCATGATTGTTTCTCTTAACCACCTCTAGCTGATTAAATTCAAAGAATTATATTTAAGATTATAATTTTTATTTTTGATGTGATCAAGTATTATTGGTGTCATATTGTTTTAACCTATTGCTAAATTGTTTATATTGCGATACATTTTAATATCATGAAGTTATTTTTACAATATTTTCCGGCAGGACTCTAAGTTGGATGTCACTATTGGTCCATATGAAACTTATGAGGATAAACTTTTTGGATATAAGGTAAGTCTTAACAATGAGGCTTTGTACAGCTTATACAATTAAAGTCCTATGATTATATTAAACTTAAATGGTTTTTCATATTGGAATGATTCATACTTCTCAAAATTATAGCATATTAATGAAGTAGTTTGACAATGGACATAAAAAAAGAAAGAACTCTGTTTTCATTTATGTAATTTCAAATTTAGATCCGGAGATCAGTGTCATGGTATGGTTTGCCATAGACAAAACTCTATTCAATACCAAGAATGACAGTATTTACTGTCAGATTTTATAAGGGACACACACATTGATGATTTTCATGGTTGCATCCCCTGAATTCTCTGTGTTTCTTAATAGTTTGAGGTACTCCTGCATAATTTGAGATTGACTGGATGAGTTCATCGAGGGAAGATTGTAGTAGAACTGTATCTAAAATATCTTTCGACGACCCTTGTCATTATTTCATATATCCCATATATTAAAATAGTAACACTTGCCAGGATAATGTAAGCTTCCAAAAGATTAAGTATGTAAAGTTGCTTTGCTGAAAGCATAAAGTAACTTTGACCAGCCAGAGCTTAATGGACCAATTTCTGGTGCAATTAAGGTTGAATCATATTTGTGAAATCATCTATTGGATATGGATACCATGTTCTAGGTTGAATCTCTAAATTATTTTGCACTATCATGAATAAGCATATATAAATCATTCCTCAGTCTAAATTCACTCGAAACATGCTAGCATTATCCCACTTGAAAAGACATAGGACGCTATCTTTGAACTTGTGAATCAGTATTAGTAATTGCGTTGCAATTCTTTTAGGCTACCTTTGAAGCATATATTGGAATCAGGGATGATGAAGCAACAGCTCAATTGAAACTCTTTGGTGATAATCTGCAGGTACTATGCTTCAAGCATTCCATTGTGAATAAGTTTTGTAGTTTTTATTTTATTTTTTCTAAATTTAGTGTAATTGACATCTCAAATAATTCTACATCTCAAGCTTCTGGAGCAAAATCTCCCAATAGACAGTGCATACAAATCAGAAGATGTGAATGCAGCACCTATCCGTGTTATCCAGCATCTATATAATGCAGGGGTGAGTGTTAGGAATATTTGAATATTGAGTGTGAATTTGTGTTTCTCTCTCTCTACACACATACACACACACATATATGAGGAAGAATCAAGTTACTCCAACACACACACACACGCAAATATATATATATATATATATATATATATATATATATATATATATATATATATATAAGGAGGGATTAAGTTACTCCAAGAGTAACTCTAAAACAGTTACTCTCTATCCTCCCTTTATTTTCTTTTAATCTTATGGTCAAAGATGATATATATATATGCTTCTGAGTTTTGACAGTAATTGTCCAGTTTCTGTTCAATTTTGAACTAACCTGCTGTCCAAAATAGTGGTAAAAAACATGATTTAATGGACAAACAGTACAGTCCATGACGCCTGGCTTAGTTATTATGGTGGACACAATTTTCCATATGTTCTTTCTAATAATATTCACAAGGGGATCTCAATTGTAATGCAGTAATCTATGCTTAAAACTATCAAACTAGAAATTTTACATGGATGAATTATTTCAGGATGTCAAGGGACCACAAACTCTTGCTTTCAATCTTCCAAATGATGAGCGCATTGTAAAAGACCGGGGATCATCAATGGTCATGCTTAAGAATGTTTCAGAGGCTAAGAAATGTTTCTGACCCTAAAATTTCTGGTTTGTTCAAGTTACAACTTACAAATTGTGAATGGGTCTCTTCCATTTCTTATTTTTCTAAATGGATATTTTATGAACGTGTCAATTCTTAACAGGTTCAAGCATATTCTTCTTCCTATAGCTGCTGCCTGTGTTGAAAGGGAGCAACAAGAACATGTAGATTTTGAATCATTCTTTACCCATACAATTTGCCATGAATGCTGCCATGGAATTGGACCACATACCATATCACTTCCAAATGGCCAAAAGTCTACTGTCAGATTGGTCAGTTCTACAATCTACTTCACTTGAGCAATTTCTTTGATTGCTAAAACTTTTGCAGTAAACTTACTGTCAGTGTGGCCGTTAAATTCATTGTCATTGTTATTATTATTATTAAAAAGTTACTGTTGAAAATCTGAATCAATTATTCTGTATTGTATAGTGGTTTATAGGCAAGTCATATCTGATTTAGAGGAAACAAAATCTCCTCTAACTATGTGTATGTATTGTAAATTTGTAACTAAATAAACCAATCTCCACAGTGTCTTCAAACATGCGGTTCCAGCATCTCTATGCCTACTGTTTCTCCTCTATGCCCAAGACGCTTGTGTAGGGGCCAAATTTGAGACGATGCAAACTCTAAGCTACTTTGATGACACGAAGAGGACACCTACTTGGAACTACCCATTATCTCCATTGCTGCAAATAATATAACCCTCCTTGCTCCTTAGCAGCTCCAATTATCCTCTCCATGGGTAGATCATGGGAAACACAATGAGAGGGAAAGAATGTTACTGCACATTCGAAATCTTGAGTAAGTTTGTGTATGGAGATAAGCTTATTGGATAGTTTAGGGACATGGTGAAGAGAAGGATGAAGGTGGATGTCACCACATCCAACAACTGGGGTAAGTGACCTGCTAGCAATGATAATGTGATGATGTTTTCTGGAATGAGCAGAATATGTTGAAAAACTAGAGGAATAAGGTGTCATATTGTTAGTAGCACTATAGTCAATAATTCAAAGATCCTTAGACACAGTACCCAAAACATTAAAGGATAAGATCTTAGAATTCATACTAGGCATAGCAAGAGACTAAGTGACATATGGCTCACTAAATGATTCCATGAGGGTCCTTAATTGTTCCAATTCAACTTTACTAAGAGCAGGTGCCTCCTCATTGGATGGAAGTGCTGGTTGATACCACTTGTAACCTCCGAATCAGATATAGTTTGATGAGCCTACCTCTGTCTGAGATGCCTTTATACCCCCCCTTGAGTGATTATGAACTTTGTCCTCTTCATGAAGTTTAAAGTAGGGCTCTGTAGTGTGGCCAACCCTTCTACAATGAGTTCAACAACAATTCTCCCAGTTGACTTTTGTTGGAGGCTTCTTGATTCTAGAGGACTTTTGCATTCAACATAAATTTTTTGCAGTTCTCTTTTCAAATGATATATAAAACGTTTGATAGCGAAGGAAACTTCTCTTCCTAGAATCTCAGCCCAAATTGGGTCATATTTAGAATCCAGTTTGGAGAGGAATTTGAAGACTTGGGATCTCTAAGTAGACTATGTGAATGTGGTGAAGTCCTCCCTATTGGAGAGTTTGTTGGCATGGTCTGTCGTCATCACAAATCCTTGTATAGCCTTAAAGAGTCTCTTTGGGCTTGGTTTGGCTGATTTGCTCTATAGTTTAGTAGCACAATATATAACACAGTGAAGTTGACCAGTGTCTTTTACTTCCATTCAGCTCTAGTATGTATTTATTAGATAGCATATGTTGATGACAGTTATTGATATGTCAAATAGAAAACCTAGAATGACTTGAGCAACCCAATGACCCATGCAGCCCAAAATACAAACACAGTCCATACAAGTAGAAGCTCAAATACATCCAAACAAGGTCCTAATTGGATTACAAACCCAATTACGCCTAAATAAGGTCCTAACTGAAGTCCTATTCAATTTGGATTATTTGGACCTGTTGAAGATGCCACATCGACTAGTAATAAGGCTAAAATAGTGTATATAAGTGGGGGACAACTCTCACCTTACAAGCCAGTTTTGTAAGGTTGAGTTAGGTCCATAACCCACTTTCTAATATGGTATCAGAGTCTATCCTAGCGATCTGTTGGGTCAATTGTGCCTTGTTGTGGACCTACCGTGCCATCTGCTATCGGGCCGCTATCGGACCACCTGCAGATGTTTAGTCCTGTAAACTTCACGCTCGAGATGTCCAGTCCTCGACGTGAGGGGGTGTGTTGGAGATCCCACATCGACTAGTGATAAGGCCAAAATAGTGTATATAAGTGGGGGGCAACCCTCACCTTACAAGCCGGTTTTGTAAGGTTGAGTTAGGCCCATAACCCACTTTCTAAGAGGACCAACTTGGATTCTTCTTCTTCCATAGTTTGCTTGAGGTTAAATATGTTGGTCACCTCCTGTTGTCAAGCCTCCTTGGCCCTCTTGGTTCTTTCCCTAGCCATAGGTCCTCCTAGCCCAATTAAAGCATCCTCCTTCTTAGTTCTTCCCTTTTCACTTGATGGTCCTCTTTGATCCTCATCAAAAGATCTTGGCAAACTTTGATACTTCTTGGCCATTAGTTTCAGACCTGCTATTCCTTGTTGTCTGCTTACCAGATAATCTTACATCCTCAGTTGACAAGATTATCAGTCTTGTTTGCCATTTTTATCATGTCAACTCTTATGCTTTCAGTAATACCTTGGATACTATCAATCAAGTAATGAGAACCATCTTAAGCTTAGAAAATGACTATTGTGTGCATACTTTATCACACCATTCTATCTGTATATAATATATTATTTACAAATTGCAATATCATTCCTTTTGATACAGGAATTACAAGAATTTTACTCCGCTCTGGAACAAGCAAAAGCTGATATAGTTGGCCTTTGGGCATTGAGGTTCTTAATCTCCCAGGTTAGTTATTATACTTTTTTTTTATTCTCTCTCGGATGAAATAAGAATTTATTGAAGGAAAGGTTAAAAGACAGGGAAAGCCTGTGAAAGGGACATGAAAAAAAAGTAAACCATCAGCTTGACTATGCTCTCAATATCTATAAATTTCTAAGAAACAAATCCCCTGAAAAATCCATGGCAGACAGTAGTTTCTCAAAATTCTTATGGTTGCACTCGAGCCAAAATGGACTATAAACTAACTTAGATAGTGCAAATCCGTAACACTTTTCACTTTATTATAGTAAACTTCCAAATTGGGAGATAGAAGGACAAAGACTGAATTTTCCACAAGTACCAACTTACAAACCTGTTGAGCAACTTTATAAATTAATATATTTAACATCACATATATAACTATGCTTTTGAAGTGTCTTCCTCACTTGGTAACTAAGTAGTTTCAGTGTAATGTTGTGTTTCACTTCATACATTTTCTAGACATTATTTTGTTTTGAGGCTTACTACTGATGCTAATGTCATTGACTGTCTCTGATTTTACCAGGATTTGCTTTCTGAAAGTTTATTGAAGTCCATGTATGTTTCTTTTCTTGCTGGATGCTTCCGGTCAGTACGTTTTGGTTTAGAGGAAGCTCATGGGTGCGCTGCTAGCTATGCATTCTTCTTTCATCTCGTGTTTATTATTGTGATGTGATTTAGCATATCTAAATCTACTGCATATAGTCAGAAAAGGACAAGCATTACAGTTCAACTGGTTATATGAGAAAGGAGCCTTTGTCTGGGATTCTGAAGGCACAATCTCTGTTGATTTTACCAAGGTATTATTGCTTCAAAATCTCTGTTTCTATCTCAGTCCCTCCATTTTATGTTTGTTTGACCCTAAGATGGGTGATATTAATTAAATTTTTCTTCTTCAAGATTGAAGGAGCAGTTGAAAGCCTGAGTAGAGAGATACTCACCATACAAGCCAAAGGTGATAAAGAGGCCGCTGGTTTACTTCTCCAGAAATACTGCATGTTGACAGAACCACTGAAAGTTGCTCTAAAAAACTTGGAAAATATTCAGGTATAAATCTTTAGACCACAGTACTCTGTTAGTTGCGATTAGATGATTAGTAACTTGTACTGCCAAGTGAGGCTTTGTTCCAACATAAAAAATGAGTTTCAGTTTTTCACACTACAAAACCCCAATTAGTTGTCTAAATTAGCATTTACTTATGACCCACATTTTCATAACACTGGAAGTTTATACCTTGTTTTTAATTTTTTGAATGTCAATTAAAAGACCATTTTGAATTATTAAAAATATTTAAACATCTCACTTTGTGACACGTTTTTAACATGCATGAAGCTGATACCTTTCTTTAAGCTTTCTATACTTTCAATTAAACCATATTGAATTGTCGGAAACATTTTAGCGTATCACTTAGTGTCTAATATCTGGCAGTAGTGTACCTAAAGCTGAAGTCATCCATATATGTTTTCATCCACTTATGATAGCTTGTTTATATGCTATGCATTAGATATGTGAATAATGTCACAGTTTGCATCAACCAACTTAAATATAGTTGGCTATTATTGTATGATAAGCATAGCATAGCCTTGCCTATTTCGACTAAAGGTACATAGGAAAAAGAAAAACTGAAAGGATCTGAAAATTAAATTACAAACATTTATGCCACATGGTCTTGATCCTATTATTGCAATCTCTTATAATTATTTTTATCAAAGACTCATTAAAATTGTCAAATTTATGTACACGATACACATCCCTGAAAACGTTAATCAATGTTATTGTTTTATAAAGTGAAAGATGTTCCTTTAAGCAATCATAATTGCACAACATGCACTCATTCTTTACATACTCTTTTCCAAGTCACTGGATAATGATGTGTTCCCATTGTTAACTTTTTTGAGCAGTCCTTATTCTGCTCATATGCTCATGTGTGCACAACTCATTCCCTTAGGTTAAATTTCCTGTGTCTGAAGTCTCCTAAGATATTATTTCTTCATAGAAACTGTGATTTTAAAATATTACAAAACTAATTATGTATATATTGTATTGCATATCCTAGGTACCTGTTGATGTAGCTCCAACCTTTCCTATTGCCAACAAAATATTGCAATGAAGGCAAGAGAATCAATGTGCAAAAATTTCCATGTTGTCATCTCCGTTAACGAGGAAAAGTTTATTCAATTGATACATCTTCTCGTTTCGCTAGTTGTTACTATGAAATAATGGCATACTTGTTTCTTTGGGATGTTGTTGTTTTCCGTTGATTGATTCAAAAGGAAAACAATCAATTTTAGAAAAGAGTTTTAAACCTTGTCTTAAATGACTGAATTGATATTGAATCGTATCGATTCTAAGGATTTTGATTCCATTCTTGTTGATGGTCCTTTGTTGGTAGGACATGGTGAAAGGTATCATTGTAAACCTTATATAGGGTTATTACATCTTTTGATCTTGAAATAGAGCAACATCTCACTTCTTCCACCAGAAAAAGAAATTAAGTCAAACAATAAACAATATCTTGAATTAATAAGCTTTATCATCAATGTATATGCTTTTCCCATTCAAATTTTGTTCTATAGTAAAAAGCATAATTGACATTGAATATATAAGAGCAACATTAACTGGCTTGCTTAACTCGCTTTTATTGTTAAGGAATGGTACCCAAAGAAGGTTGCACTGTTGGAGAAGTGTACTCTGCAGTCAGCTAGAGGAACGTTTCCTATTTAAGCAATGGTTTATTACCATAGAAAATGGGGCAAACCGATAGAATGCAAAATCAACAAAAAAACATACAAGCACTAAAATTTAAAAAATACAACTAAGATTACAATTGATTCCAAGAAAAATCAACAAAAATACAATTAATTCTTCAAAATCAACAAAAAATGATACAATTGGAGAACTATTGCTAACAACTCTTATATGTAATTGTGACTTTTAAAACAAGGCGGAAGGGTGAGAGCACATGAGCTTGAAATGAGTGAGTGAGTTGAAGAGAGGTGGAAATAAGGAGAAGAGTGAGGGGGAAAATGAAAGAGAAAGGGTGTCTCAAGGTGATGAACACAAATATTCCCATGCTCCATCCTCTAAATAAGAAATTTAAGATCAATCTTATTGAGGTTCTGTTAAAGAACTTGCTAATAAGAAACTACGAACAATTTGTTCATACATTATTTTGTGCCAAATTAGTTGGGTTATTCAACATTGTTTTATACGGTGTGTCCTTGTAAATGGCATGTTGTAAGAGGAAAACAACCAAATGCTGTGGAGAAGGGAAAATAAAGGGGGGAGAGAGATATTGTGTATGTAAAAATAAGAGTAAATAATGACACATGTTGTTTCACAAAAAAAAAAAATAATAATAATGACACATGTTGTGCACAGTACTTTAAAGTATGATTTGCATGAGCTATTGTTATTTTAGAAAATTTCAATATCTTGCTCTTTCCACAACTGCTGGTGGGTTTGTTCCTCAGTATATATGAATTCTGCAGGAGAAAAAAAATATAAATTTTGAACTTCAAATTATTTTAAATTATTTATACATTTTTTTTTATTTTTTTAAATTGACTTCCTCTACTTTGATATTTTTATCATGATTGAGTAGATAATTATATTGTTTATCCTTTGCTTTTTTTTAGTAGATAAAATGTGACTTATATATTGCCAGAGTGGAGTATGTTGGATATGGAATATAACTTAGTATCATTTTGTTGTTCAAATACTGACTAAAATAAAAAAAATTGAATAAATGAAAATAATAAAGTAATTGAATAATATTATTGTTTGTTGACAAATTTTAATTTTATTTTGATAAATAATTTAGTGATTAAATGAAAAGGAAGTTAAAAAAAAAAACAGAATTACATGGCTAATGTTAAAAGAATGAAGATACAAAATTTATGGGTTGCCTTTAAAACATTTAGGTAAGTATTGCGTATATAGGAGTGAATGAGAAGAGAAGCAAGGTGAGAGGTAGATGTTTATCGTTTCTAAAACTTTAGAATGATTTCAAGTGGTGGATTTGCGAGTTTAGTTACACTTTGTATTGCATTGAAAGCTCTGGTTTTAAGTTTGGCTTAAATATTCAACTTGTAGCAAATACGGACAAAAGAGCAGGGTTAATTTACAATTTATTGCAAGAAAACATAGCTATAAACATACCAATCATCATCCAATACAAAATCCAATTACTAATATGCATAAAATTGGATGGTCCCACACCATTATAAATATAATCCAATACATTCTGATTTTGCAAAGATAGTTCACTCTAGGAAAACCAGCTAACAGGACATATATCAACAAACCACACCAATAAAATATCTTTTGCTTATTAAAAAAAAAATAACAAACCACAGGTTTAGTTGGACCAATTACAAATGTTATAGAGGAAAATTCTAGTGTTTGGTTCAGATGATTCAATAGAAACCTTCCATTGGTGAAGAAACAAAAGTGACTATAGGATTGAAATGGATACAAGAAATGTGACCAATAGAGTAAACTGGAGTCATCACATTCAGCAAGTATTACGTGCCCACCACCTCAGCTACCATCTGTATTCAGTAACAAATAAAACCATATTGTTATCTCTAGTCAACATTTCAAAATCAATATTCCAATAAGAATAGTGCAACACTGTATTATTCCATAACAAGTTTCAGATTCTAGCAGAGATAACAATCATTTCATCAAATCAAATCCCATTTGAGTTTGTAAATAGAGTATAGTGTTTAATGGAATTTTTATTTATTTATTTTTAAATGGATAACAGATTAGAAAGATAGATTCTATCATTTTCCTTTGTTAGCATTAATTTACCTCAATAATCCATCACACAAAAATTTACCCTTTACTTTTACCACTCAGTATCTACTAGTAAACACCAAAGAATTAATGTGAAATGCAAGACTAAGTATATGCCATAAAAACTAAATCAGAAATAAAATCAAGAAAAACCATGTAATTCCAGCCTTTGAAGGCATCTTAGTCCTGTTACTTTGCTATCCTTTGTGCAATTGATTTATGCAATCTACTCAATAGGGTTAAGAGTTTACTCAAACATTGTTGTGCTTACTTGGTTTTCCTATTTATCAACTGGACTTTATATCATCTAAAGCTTACATGTCTCGCCATGTGCTTTAGCAATACCTAGGAAATTTCTAATCATCCATATGATATAAAGTTCATTTAACAAATGTAAACAAATTTAAACAAAATATAAAATGGTTCTTATACTCCATGTTACCAAAAACAATCTAAATTAAGAAACCACATTACTTTAAGACAATATAAAGCATCAACCTTTATATGAATAGAAGTTTTAATTTTTTTTGTCAGAAAAAAATTATTTAAACATGTTCCAAGTTGGAAAATAATTCCTGAAACTTTGAAAAATTATAAAAGGGTTAAATATATAAATATAGAAATATTAATGTTTAGTCTTTAAAAAATAACTCACGTAATTTTATTTCCTCAGTTTTTGAAATATGTGAATTGTAGTCCCCATTTTTCACAAAAATCGTCTCCTTTTAATCTCTAATTTAAAGAAATAGGAACCACACGACACATTTCCATAAATAAAAGATTAAAAAGAGATCATTTTTTTTTTAAAAGACTAAAAGTAAACATTACCTTAGTTAAAGAGACAGAGAATATATTTAACCCATTATAAAATGTGACTTTATAGTCCAACTTGTGGACAATTTTTAACAATTCACTGAATTTAATAATTGACTTTTCAGTACTATTCATTCTATTAAACCCATTTTAGTCTATTCAAAAGTCAAATAAAATTTAGCCGCACAATACAAAAAATAAAAATAAAAATGACATCATGGAGTAGAAATAAAAATAAAATGGTCACGTTAAAAATAACATGAACACTATACTTTCTAAAAATAATTGAAGCCTTCTTACCTTATAGACGATTCCTACTGATGCAACAGGTCATATTATCACTTCATCATTTATCTTGATGGCAGGAATGTGAGCAATCTTAGACCAGTGTTTCCCTTTCCGACTTTGATACCTTGCTTCTAGTAAAGGACAGCCTCTTATCTCCAGTAATTCAAGAGAGGATGGAAGCTGATCTTCTGGCAAGGATTCAAGGCTTTCACAACCGCTGACGTCAAGCTCTGTGAGAGAAGTAAGATGTTGAAGCCCTTTTCCTTCCAAACACTTCAAACCATTAAAACTCCATAGGTGCAGATGCTGGAGAGAAGTGGGCAGTGACGACTCTTTCAGCAGGGTGTTAACAACATCTTCCTCCCCAGAACCCCAAATGGTAAGAGAAGACAGAGAAGTGAGGCGTTGGAATAGGAAACCTAACTCATCTTTAGACATACATGGTAGCATTCCAACATCAACACCAAGTCTTCGTAAACTGGAAGGAAAACACCTTGGGGACAATGATGTTAGCTCTGGAAGCCCAAAAAGGAATAAGGCAGGGAGATCAATCAGTTCTGGAAGTGACCTAAGATTCTTACAATCACAGACTTCAAGATAAACTAATTTGAGAGCAGCCGTTCCACCTTGAGTAGTAATTGCTTCCATGCTGCGACAATCCCGGATATCAAGATATTGTAGGGAAGGGAAACAATCTAATGGAAAGGACGCCAGGGAATGACAGCTTGTCCAAATGGTCAGAGATTCAAGTGATGTGTATCTGTGCCATGATTCGGAAGACAGAAATTCTAAGTTCCCACAGTCGTAAATGAGAAGTGATTGCAATGACGTTGGCAAACCATCAGCTGGGAAGGAAATCAAAGTGGAGATATTTTGAAGAGTCAACCTTTGTAGACAATTGGCAGCTAGTATCATTCTTGGCAAATATGACAAGCTATCACACTCTTCAATGCGTAGATTCCTATAAGAAAAGTTGTCAAGCAAGGACAACAAGCCTTCTCCCACTTCACTAATATGTACTGATTCAATTGATGTGTTCCAGTGCAGATCACATGATTTTGCCTCTAGCTGGTTGCACTCTGATATAATAACCTCTGTCAATGAAGGTAGATGGTTGGGCAGGTTTCCTCTCAACTTGGGGCACATCCATATACTCAAACGCTTAAGGAAAGGAAAAGGAAATTTGATGCCTTCACCTTCAAATGGTAGCCACTCCTCCCACTCTGACATCTCTCCAAACCGGATACTCTCCAACAATGGAAATGGCTGAAATGAAAGGGAACCTCCATTGTTGCAATAGAATTCGTCACCAACTGTCTTGACCATTTTCATCCTTTTAATCACAAGCTCCTTAAGAGAAGGTAATTGTCCAAATGATGGAAGTGACAAGCAATAGTAGCAATCACTGATGCAAAGTACTGTAACATTAGAAAATGAAGAGTCAGCCAACCATTTTGGAAAGCTTGTGCCACTGTAGGATTTGATGTTGAGTTTCTTTAAATTTGTTGATGGCTGCAAGTTCTCAAGTACATCTTTCTCAATTTGTGAATCTTGTGGGTCACTGCCCCACTCCAGTGTAAGCTCCTCGATATGCTCTTTTTTCTTTAAATCAGCTTGAAATGCATCATTGGGATCAACAACATTTTGTAGCTTCAAAATGGAAAGCATACCTTGCAAGTGAGGAAAATTTCTTAATTCTCCAATGGTTACTCCATCTTCTCTGCCTATAACAAAAGTAGTCAACACACGGAGATCTTGTAGCTTACATATTTGTGCTGGCATCTCCAACAAATTCGTGTCTCTAATATCAAGGTGGCTTAAATTGACCAAATTTCCTATCTGTTCAGGCAGCTGAGTAAGAAATTCACAATTTGATAATTTCAAAGTCTGCAAATTGTAAAGCCTACAGGTTGCATCGGGCAACCTTTTGATAGAAGTATAGGAAAGGTCAAGATACCGCAAAAGTACCAAACTGCTTATTGAATCAGGCAGCTCAGTGATATTTTTGTATGAAGACAATGACAATGTTCGCAGATATCTTAGTTTTGGCAGCCAATCATGTGACACCTTTTTGGTTACAAAACATTCATATTTAGATAGTGGTAAAAAGGTGCGCAAAGACTCTAGCTCGTACAAGTCCTCAAATCTTTTACAGACATCAAACTCTGTTGGATGATATGCTAAATGGCGAACAGTTATTGGGACTTCTCCTCCTTCAAAGTAACAAGATCTCTTACCAGATACTAGTTTGGCTAAATCATAGATAAGGTCATGCATTCGAAACTTTTCCTTTCTTGCAGTTTTGTCTTTTTCAATTAAAGATCTAGATAATAATTCATTGAAGTAGTCTTCACCTGCTGTTTCCATTGCCTTCTCTCCGTGGATTTGTTGAAGAAAGCCTTCAGCCATCCATAACAGAATCAATTTCTTCCTATCCAACCAATGTTGTCTAGGAAAAATTGAGCAATAGGCAAAACACCTTTTCAGATGTGGTGGAAGATGAAGATAACTTATGCATAAAGCTGGTAAAACTTCATTATTTGCCCACATGTTGCTGTTCAGAATTCCAATCCAGTACTCTGCATCAACATTTGATCGTAGAAGACCTCCCAGTGTTTTTGCTGCTAATGGTAGACCTTTGCATTTTCTTGCAATTTTTCTACCAATTTCTTCTAGGATTGGACATTTGTCATATCCTTGATTTCCAAATGCATGTTTAGCAAGTATACACCAACAGTTTTCATCTGTAAGAAGTTTCAGCTCATGAATGGGAAATGTATGAGTGATTTCTGCAACTCTGTGTTGTCGGGTTGTCACAATGATTTTACTTCCCTTTTTCGCACAGCTAAAAGGTGCTATTAGCTGATCCCAATCATTATACTGCATATTCCAAATGTCATCGAGCACAAGCAGAAATTTTTTATCATTAAAGGTGTTCTTCAATTCAACACGAAGAACATCAAAATTAGTAATATCACAAGTTTTAGAAGTGGCAGATTCAACAATTGCCTTTGTTGCCTTAACTACATCAAAAGGATCAGATACCCATGCCCAAGCTTTGAGATCAAAATGGTTCTGCACTGCATCATCATTTAAAAGGCTCTGAGCTAGAGTTGTTTTTCCTAGACCTCCCATGCCGCATATTGTCAGCACTTGTATATTACTATTGTTCTCATCTTCATCAGAGAGAAGCATGCTCAACAGCTTCTTTTTGTCATCCTCTCTTGCAACAACATATTCCACCGATCGATCTGTTTCTTTTCTGCCAGAGACTCTGCCAGAGACTCTGCCAGCAGCACTTTTCAAACCAAGAACATCTTTCAGTTTCAGAAAATCTTCTAGCCTTCTAGATATTGTTTCAATCTTGGAATTCATGCTCCTATAAAATTGATTATAGGTCGAAGAAAGTAATGATCTCACCTACAGGAGCAGAGCCAGATTTTTATTTAAAGGGGGTTAATGTAAAATGTCATAAGTTAAAAAAAATTAAATTTTTACATATATAACATATAAAAAAATTGACAAACAATTAATATTTTTCTATGAGGAAAAGAAATAAATAATTATATTCAGCATAAGAGAGATACTAACTAACATGTACAACTAACATACAAGTGCTCAATGACCAATAGCAAAATGAAGAAAGTATAAAAATAATAGCAACACCCTTAAAGATATAATCAGATAAATTTTATTTTAAATCTATTTTGAATTACCATTACAAAAAAAAAAAAAAAGAAAAAAAATGCCAATAATAAGTATTAGTAAGATCCCCCCCCCCCCCCCCCCCCCCCCCAAAAAAAAGAAAAAATAAAGACATTACAAACTAATAAGTCACAAAGACTAACAAATAAACCCTTAAAGTTATCACATTACAAACTAATAAATAATACTTCCTCCTCTTATCCTTTATATAATAAATAAATAATAATTCATCAAGACCAACAAATAGAGGTAAATTAGTTCATTTTAGAAATCTAAATTTTATAAAAAAAAAAAAAAAGTACACATAGAATTAGATGATTTAAGTAATGGTAATATTTAATGATACTATATACAATTTAAGGGATAATTGTTTTTCACTAATGAGTGTGACTTATATCGTTAATAGGCAAATAAATGCATCTACTTGCATGGAGAATGAGCAAACATCTCATTAATAAATTCCACAATAAATTAAGGGTATGAAAGAAAATTAGCAATTAATATATCTAAATGTGAGTCCATGTTTTTTTTTTATGATTAAGAGGGAAAAAAATAATCGCATTTATTTCTTATATAAAGGATCTAACTAATTCACCGATGTTCAAATAGTGAAATTAAAAAAAAAAGTAATAAGACCAAAAAAATATATTAAGAATCAGATGCAGAAAATGCCGAATAATAATCTAATACTATACTATGATATAGTTGAATGAATGAGGGAAATAACGAATGCGAAAGGCATGATGATACTTACCATGGCAGCCTACCACTAATAATCAAATCAAATACAAAGTAAAGGCAGCAGGGAACAAATAACAAATAAGAAAAACAAATAAGCAAATGATAATTGAAAAAATAAGTAAACAAATGAAAAAATGGCAAAGAAGAAAAGTAAGAATCAAATTCAATGCAAAGTAAAAGCAGTAAATAAATGCGTGGGACGATAAAAATAATAAACATAAACAAGAATGAGAAAATGGAAAGGGGGCCAAATCACATTTACATAATGAAGGTAGAAGGGAGGTAGAGATAGGGTGTGGGTCCAAATCTCCTGCTAACAAAAATAAGCATATTATCAACTAACATTTTTGGTCGATAAAAAAAGAAGAAAAAAAAAACATTTACATAATGTATTATAAAAAATTATAAAACCTGCCCCTGCTGGCCCTCCCATTCCCTCCACCCCTGCTCACCTGGGTAGTAAAGGTTTTAAATTCTCCCTCGACCTTGCACCTCAGAGAGTCTGTGTTGATTTCGTCCAACAAATCCTCTGCGTCTAAAACAGCATCTTTCAACTCATCAAGCCATGCCTTCACTGCTGGATCAGTGATCTGTTTCTCCTCCGCATCATTGAGCACAGCGTTGAGTGCCAACAGCTTTATCTTCAGCTCATCCAACAGAGAAACATTCAGCTTTCTATTGGCAAAGAAATCTCGAAACTCAGTAGAAGTAATCCTATCCAACAAGATCTCCACTGAAGCAGAGATGAATGCCTCTCCCACCATAGCTAAGGCCATTTCTTCTCTTTTTTTGAAAATAGTATCAGCACTCTGAAGATATGGTAGTGAGGAATTGAGGTATTATAATTCTTAAGTCCTAACAATGTTTTGATTTCACGGTGATGTAAACGCGTTAACAACTTTCTTTTTATCATAAAATATTAACTGACCAATAGTTTACACGGTTAGTGGATACCTCAATAATGCTAATATTTTATTTGCCTCTGTTGAGAAATCAAAGAAAAATACAATAATTTATAGGGTGACTCAATGAAAGCACTTAAGGAAGGGGTAATAGTTTATTTCCTTGGACGTGACCCTCCAACAACTCTGCATTTCGACTTTTTCAATGTATACTTAGGTTTTTCCTGATTTCTTCTAGCTATGAAGAGTAAAAATAGTTGAAAACATGTTACAAAGTAGCTTATAACAAGGGAACAAATCCTGGTTCAAACAAAAAGATGCATGAACATAACAATGCTGTTTAAGAATAGTTAATTATACATTTTTTGTATACATTTATGAATTCCTAAAACTGGACACCTCATACCTCATTTTTTGATGCTTCTAAATTAGCATTCATGTTTACTTGATGCTTACACGGTTTGTGACTTTGTGTTTTCACTGTTCATGACACCTCAATTGTAAACCTGCTAATTAACCTCTAAAACTTGAAATTAACTCATTTATATAATAAGGGGTTAACTAAGATTTTAGTCCCTGAACTTTTTCAAAATTCGGGTTTTGGTCCTTGAATAAAAGTTTGACTTGTTTAGGTTCCTTAACTTTTTTCCATTAAGATTTTTTGTCCCTGAACAAAAAATTGATCGGCCAAGGTCCCTAAACTTTTTAAGAACTTAGTTTTTAGTTCCTGAACAAAAGTTTGAATCCCATTATTTTATTTATTTAATGAGGTTTCAGGAACTAAAAATCGAATTTTTAAAAAGTTTAAGGATCTTTGCCAGTTGAACTTTTGTTCAAGGATTAAAAACCTTAACTAAAAAAAGTTGAGGGAGTCAACCTTTTGTTCAGGACTAAAAACCGAATTTCGAAAAAGTTTAGGAACTAAAAATTTAATTAACCGTATAATAAGTTTAAAGTTAAGTTTTTTCTTATGAGTTTAAAGTTATGTTTAAACTTACTTATCTATTAAAACAAAGGCTAAAATAACTTACTCTTTTACTCTATCATCTTATTTTTTTAATTTTAGTTTAATCCCTTAATTTTAAAAAGTTCCACTTTAACCTCTTAAAATATCTATATTAGACCAAATTGATTATTTAATTAGTTTTCTTATATTAGCAGTGTTAATTTTGCCTGACATGTCAAACCTTCATATGATGTGACATCTTATAGTTTGTCACGAATCACCAAATTAATATAGTAAACTGAAAAAAAAATGAACTTAATCTAATAGAGAGACACTTTAAAAGATTAAAATAAAAAATTTTAAACATAAGGAATCAAAATGAAAAAAAAAGGAGACAAGAAACAAAAAAATATTTTAATTTAAATTTTAACTTAAGGATAAACTTTCTCCATAAACTAATTTTTTGACCCGTTATTTTAGTTGTTCATTTAATTTATTAACCCTTATATATTAGCGTATATTATAATCATAAATTAATAAAAAGTTCATAAAAAATTAATATTAAAATCATATTATAAGTATAGTAGTAATATTAAAATAAAAGATAAGTATTGTATAGTATAACAATGTTTAAAAATAGTAGTTGAATAATAAAATTAAGGTTAAATTACAATTTTTATTCCCTTTAATTTGTGATATGTGATTTTGGTTTTTTTTCATGATTTTGGTTCACCTATTTTAGATTATTTGCAATTTTGGTTCAATCCTCAATTTTACATAGGCTTATTTTGTCATTTTTTACATTTTAATTAATCAAAATTATTTTTTATGGTACCTTAAGTGAATATGTTAGGTACATCGTTTGTTTTTGACAGAAGATGTTAGATACATGGTTCAATTAGAACAAAATTGTAAATTTATATAATAAGGAACCAAAATTGTAGAAAAATTGGGATCAAAATCGCAGACCAAGAATTAAAAGGGGAGTAAAATTGCAATTTAACCTAAAATTACAATTCAATCATATTTTTACCTTCTTAATTTTATAATATTATTTATTTTTGTAATATTTTTAAATAATATTTTTTTTACATAAAATAAGATTTTTTAGAAGGTAAAAGGTAGCAAAGTTATAAAATTAAATATGTAATATAAATCATCATTAAAGGATATTCTTATGATTTTATAAAAAATTTAAATGTAAAAGGTTTCAATATCAATTTTGATATATTGTTATATTGAAATGTAAAAGGTTTCAATCTCCAATATTCAATGTTAAATTTAAAATCTCTTGACAAACAAATTATGAATTATATAATCAGAATATTTAATTTTTAGGGAAATTTTCCAAAAAGAAAAGTATCATATATTTTAAATAGATAATTAAATTAATCTCTAAAAATATAATTTTAATTTGTTAGTATTAAAATTATAAAATTATGTTCAAATTTTTTTAAGTATATTTTATCAATTAAATTAAGCTTCATATTAATATTTTTTAGAAAATAATTTAATCAACAAAGTTTATATTTATAAACTAATTTGATCTATGAAATAGTAAATATAAAATACTATAATATGCTAAAAACTTTTATTATGATCATAAAAATATAAAATACTAAAAATGATTATGGACTCATATCATAATAATAAATTAATAAAAAGACAAAAATAAAATTAATATTGAGATCATATTATAATCATAGCAATAATACAAAATAAAAGATAGTAATCGTATAGATAAATATATAACCATGTTTAAAAAATAGTAGTTGAATAATAAACATATATAAATATTTAACAAAATTTCAATTTAACCTAGAATAATTAATCTATACAATTCAATAATATTTTTACCTTCTTAATTTTGTAATAATATTTATTTCTAAAATATTTTTTAAATAAGTTTTTTTTAAAGTAAAAGTAAGAAGTTATAAAATTAAATGTGTAATATAAATCATCATCAAAAGATATTCTTATGACTTTATAAATTTTTAAATGTAAAAGGTTTCAATATCAATTTTGATATTTTTTTTATATCGAAAATACTATTGAATTGTATAGATATTATAAAGTTAATATAATCATACAAATGATTTTCTATTATTTAGTATTTTTTTGGGGGCATGTAACCTTTTAATTGAGATAAATATTGAATAAATAAATATATAACAATGTTTAAAAAATAGTAGTACTCAAATAAATAATATTATAAGAATTAGAAGGTAAAAATATTATTGTATTTTAAATATTTTAAAGTTAATATAATCATTAAAATGATTTTCTATTAGTTTTTATTTTATTTTAAATAAGTATTTAATACATGAAATATTTCTAAATTTAAAATATAAAACACTATTTTGAAATATTTTTTTAACGGTTTATATTTTTAAGAAAATTACTATAAAACATTGATAAATAAAAAAAGAATCACTATAAAACAAAACATAAATTCATACAATAATATTGTTTTTGAGTATATAACCTATGAAATGAGATTAAGAAAGTGAGTCATAAATATAAATTGATAATGGGCTGACGTATGAAAATAAGAACTAATAAAAACAACATTATTTTTTCTTCCTCATTTTTTCCTATTATCATGCGTCAGTGACTCAAGGAGTTACAAAGTCCTTTTATTTTTAAAACAAAAAGCTGCACTTGTACGTTGTGTAATTGACAGTTTCACACCTGAATAAAAATAGCAATACAAAATGATAATTTTGTCCCTGCTTTTTGGTTGGAATAACAATAGGCAAAAGGAAACCCTTGACTTAACTACTTTATATATATTAATGATACTATTTATAGGAGAAAAAAACAATTTTTTTATAAGTTAAAATTAACTTGTATATGAGTTAAAAATATTGTTTTAAAAAAAACTAATTAATATGAAAAGGTTTCTCCAAATCAGCTTTTGCAAAAGTAAATTTTAACTTACAATATTTTTCTCATTTTTTTTTCTCATATATAAGTGTTTATCGATAAATTTATTCAAATATATAAGGCTCTAAGTTGCAATAATGATACTCTCACTGTTGATGGGTTTTCTATATTTGCGAATGTATGCCTCAATAATGCAATAATATTAAGTAGTCTCACTGGGAACAATAACATACAAAAAGAAATGTATTACACACAAAGAGGGTAGTAGTTGTGCCAATTTTTCAATGAAAAAAAATTTAACCATCACGTACGTAAGAATTTCTTTTGCAAAGATAGTTCACTCTAGGAAAACCAGCTAACAGGACATATATCAACAAACCACACCAATAAAATATCTTTTGCTTATTAAAAAAAAAAACAACAAACCACAGGTTTAGTTGGACCAATTACAAATGTTATAGAGGAAAATTCTAGTGTTTGGTTCAGATGATTCAATAGAAACCTTCCATTGGTGAAGAAACAAAAGTGACTATAGGATTGAAATGGATACAAGAAATGTGACCAATAGAGTAAACTGGAGTCATCACATTCAGCAAGTATTACGTGCCCACCACCTCAGCTACCATCTGTATTCAGTAACAAATAAAACCATATTGTTATCTCTAGTCAACATTTCAAAATCAATATTCCAATAAGAATAGTGCAACACTGTATTATTCCATAATAAGTTTCAGATTCTAGCAGAGATAACAATCATTTCATCAAATCAAATCCCATTTGAGTTTGTAAATAGAGTATAGTATTTAATGGAATTTTTATTTATTTATTTTTAAATGGATAACAGATTAGAAAGATAGATTCTATCATTTTCCTTTGTTAGCATTAATTTACCTCAATAATCCATCACACAAAAATTTACCCTTTACTTTTACCACTCAGTATCTACTAGTAAACACCAAAGAATTAATGTGAAATGCAAGACTAAGTATATGCCATAAAAACTAAATCAGAAATAAAATCAAGAAAAACCATGTAATTCCAGCCTTCGAAGGCATCTTAGTCCTGTTACTTTGCTATCCTTTGTGCAATTGATTCATGCAATCTACTCAATAGGGTTAAGAGTTTACTCAAACATTGTTGTGCTTACTTGGTTTTCCTATTTATCAACTGGACTTTATATCATCTAAAGCTTACATGTCTCGCCATGTGCTTTAGCAATACCTAGAAAATTTCTAATCATCCATATGATATAAAGTTCATTTAACAAATGAAAACAAATTTAAAAAAAATATAAAATGGTTCTTATACTCCACTTTACCAAAAACAATCTAAATTAAGAAACCACATTACTTTAAGACAATATAAAGCATCAACCTTTATATGAATAGAAGTTTTAATTTTTTTTGTCAGAAAAAAATTATTTAAACATGTTCCAAGTTGGAAAATAAATCCCTGAAACTTTGAAAACGACTAAAAGTAAACATTATTTTAGTTAAAGAGACAAAGAATATATTTAACCTATTATAAAATGTGACTTTATAGTCCAACTTGTGGACAATTTTTAACAATTCACTGAATTTGATAATTGGCTTTTCAGTACTATTCATTCTATTAAACCCATTTTAGTCTATTCAAAAGTCAAATAAAATTTAGCCGCACGATACAAAAAATAAAAATAAAAATGACATCATGGAGTAGAAATAAAAATAAAATGGTCACGTTAAAAATAACATGAACACTATACTTTCTAAAAATAATTGAAGCCTTCTTACCTTATAGACGATTCCTACTGATGCAACAGGTCATATTATCACTTCATCATTTATCTTGATGGCAGGAATGTGAGCAATCTTAGACCAGTGTTTCCCTTTCCGACTTTGATACCTTGCTTCTAGTAAGGGACAGCCACTTATCTCCAGTAATTCAAGAGAGGATGGAAGCTGATCTTCTGGCAAGGACTCAAGGCTTTCACAACCGCTGACGTCAAGCTCTGTGAGAGAAGTAAGATGTTGAAGCCCTTTTCCTTCCAAACACTTCAAACCATTAAAACTCCATAGGTGCAGATGCTGGAGAGATGTGAGATGTTGAAGCCCTTTTCCTTCCACTTCCAAAGACTTCAAACCATGAAAATTCGATAGATCCAGACGCTGGAGAGAAGTGGGCAGTAACGGCTCCTTGAACAGGGTGTTAACAACATCTTCCTCCCCATAACCCCGAATGAAAAGATCAGACAGAGAAGTGAGGCGTTGGAATAGGAAACCTAACTCATGTTTAGACATACATGATAGCATTCCAATATCAACGCCAAGTGATTGTAAACTGGAAGGAAAACACCTTGGGGACAATGATGTTAGCTCTGGAAGCCCATAAAGGAATAACCGTTGAAGGGCAGGGAGATCAATCAGTTCTGGAAGTGACCTAAGATTCTTACAATGACGGACATAAAGATAAACTAATTTGAGAGCAGCCGTTCCACCTTGAGTAGTAATTGCTTCCATGCTGCGACAATCCTCGATACAAAGATATTGTAGGGAAGGGAAACAATCTAATGGAAAGGACGCCAGGGAATGACAGCTACTCCAAATGGTCAGAGATTCAAGTGATGTGTATCTGTGCCATGATTCGGAAGACAGAAATTCTAAGTTCCCACAGTCGTAAATGTCAAGTGATTGCAATGACGTTGGCAAACCATCAGCTGGGAAGGAAATCAAAGTGGAGATATTGTGAAGAGTCAAATCTTGAAGACAATTGGCAGCTAGTATCATTCTTGGCAAAGATGACAAGCTGTCACAGTTTTCAATGGATAGTTTCCTATAAGAAAAGTTGTCAAGCAAGGACAACAAGCCTTCTCCCCCTTCACTAATTTTTACCGATTCAATTGATGTGTTCCAGTGCAGATCACATGATTTTGCCTCTAGCTGGTTGCACTCTGATATACTAACACCTGTCAATGAAGGTAGATGGTTGGGCAGGTTTCCTCTCAACTTGGGGCACTCTGATAAACTCAAACGCTTAAGGAAAGGAAAAGGAAATTTGCTGCCTTCACCTTCAAATGGTAGCCACTCCTCCCATTCTGACATCTCTTCAAATTTGATACTCTCCAAATGTGGAAATGGCTGAAATGAAAGGGAACCTCCATTGTTGCAATAGAATTCGTCACCAACTGTCTTGACCATTTTCATCCTTTTAATCACAAGCTCCTTAAGAGAAGGTAATTGTCCAAATGATGGAAGTGAAAAGCAATAGTTGCAATCACTGATGGAAAGGACTATAACATTAGAATATGAAGAGTCACCCAACCATTTTGGAAAGCTTGTGCCGCTGTAGTATCCGATGCAGAGTTTCTTTAAATTTGTTGATGGTTGCAGGTTCTCAAGTACATCTTTCTCAATTTGTGAATCTTGTGGGTCACTGCCCCACTCCAGCGTAAGTTCCTCAATATGCTCTTTTTTCTTTAAGTCAGCTTGAAATGCATCCTTAGGATCAACAACATTTTGTAGCTTCAAAATGGAAAGCATACCTTGCAAGTAAGGAAATTTACTTAATTCTCTGATAGTTACTCCATCTTCTCTGCCTACAACAAAAGAAGTCAACACACGGAGATCTTGTAGCTTGCATACTTGTGCTGGCATCTCCAACAAATTTGTGTCTCTAATATCAAGGTGGCGTAGATTGACCAAATTTCCTATCTGTTCTGGCAGCTGAGTAAGAAATTTACAATTTGATAATTTCAAAGTCTGCAAATTGTAAAGCCTAAAGGTTGCATCGGGCAACCTTTTGATTGAAGTATAGGAAAGGTCAAGATACCGCAAAAGCACCAAATTGCTTATTAAATCAGGCAACTCAGTGATATTTTGATATCTAAACAAGGACAATGTTCGCAAATATCTTAGCTTTGGTAGCCAATCTTGTGATACCTTTTTGGTTACACAACGTTGATCGGTTAAAAAATTATATTTATATAGTGGTAAAAAGGTGCGCAAAAACTTTAGCTTATACAAGCCTTCAAACCTTTTAGAGACATCAAACTCTCTTGAAGGAAATGCTAAATGGCGAACAGTTCCTGGGATTTCACCACCTTCAAAGTTGCAACAGCTTCTTCCAGATATCAGTCTAGCTAAATCGTAGATGAGGTCATGCATTCGAAACTTTTCCTCTGCTTGAGTTTTGTCTTTTTCAATTAAAGATCTTGATAATAATTCATTAAAGTAGTCATCACCTACTGATTCCATTGCTTTCTCTCCTTGGATTTGTTGAAGAAAGCCTTCAGCCATCCATAACAGAATCAATTCCTTCCTATCCAACAAATGTTGTCTGGGAAAAATTGAGCAATAAGCAAAACATCTTTTCAAATGTGCTGGGAGATGAAGATAACTTATGCGCAAAGCTGGTAAAATCTCTTCATGTGCCCATAAGTTGCTGTTCAGAATTCTATTCCATTCCTTTGCATCAACATTTGATCGTAAAAGCCCTCCCAATGTTTTAGCAGCTAAAGGGAGGCCATTGCATTTTCTTGCAATTTTCCTACCAATTTCTTCTAGGCTTGGATATTTGTAATAACCTTCATTTCCAAATGAATGTTTAGCAAGTATACACCAACAATTTTCATCTGTTAGATGTTTCAGCTCATGAATGGGAAATGTATGTGTCATTTGTGCAACTTTCTGTTGTCGCGTTGTCACAATAATCTTACTTCCCTTTTTCCCACTGCTAAAAGGTGCTATCAAGTGATGCCAATCATTATACTTCTCATTCCAAAGGTCATCGAGCACAAGCAAAAACTTTTTATCTTTCAAGTTGTTCTTCAACTCAACACGAAGAGCATCAAAATTAGTGCTATTACAATTTTTTGAAGTGACAGATTCAACAAGTGTCTTTGTTACCCTAAACACATCAAAATCATCAGATACCCATGCCCAAGTTGTCAAATCAAAATGTTTCTGCACTGCACTATCATTATATAGGCATTGAGCTAAGGTTGTTTTTCCCAGACCTCCCATGCCCAATATAGTTAGCACTTCTATATTATTATTCTTCTCATCTTCATCAGAGAGAAGCATGCTTAGTAGCTTCTCTTTGTCATCCTCCCTTGCAACAACAACAGATTCAACTAATGAATCTGTAACTGTTCTGTGAGAGACTTTCCTAGAAACACTTTGCAAACCAAGAATATCTTTTTGTTTCACAAAATGTTCTAGCCTTCCAGATATTGCTTCAAGCTTGGAATTCATGCTCCTACAGAATTGATTAAAGGGAGAAGAAAATAATGAGCTCACCTGGGTAGCAAAGGTTTTAGATTCTCCCTCGACCTTGCACCTCAGAGAGTCTGTGTCGATTTCATCCAACAAATCCTCTGCGTCTAAAACAGCATCTTTCAACTTGTCAAGCCATGCCTTCACTTCTGGAATAGTGATTTGTTTCTCCTCAGCATCATTGAGCACAACAGTGAGTGCCAACAGCTTTATCTCCAGCTCATCCAACAGAGAAACATTCAGATTTCTATTGGCAAAGAAATCTCGACACTCTGCAGAAGTGATCCTATCCAACAAGATCTCCACAGAAGCAGAGATGAGTGCCTCTCCCACCATAGCAAGGGCCATTTCTTCTCTTGTTTTAGCAAATTGTATGAATACTCTCAAACTTTAGCTAAATGTTGAATGTGATACAGACTTGGGGTAGTGAGAAACTATTGTGTTGGAATGGTTTTAAGTCAAGTCAATGTTTTGTTTTCACATTCTAGAGTACTGTAAACGCGTGAACCTTTTGATTTTTGGTTTTTGTTTTTTTGCATAATTGTTGACTGACCGACAGAAGTATTGGTTGTCAAGTGCTTGTGTATTTTTTATATACACTAAGTCATACTTTCTACAAAAATATCTTCAAAGAAAATTTTCATGTTCATTTTATCTTTAACATAGTATAAACTAGTTCAGGTCATAATTATCTAGATTATAAAACTACAGTTTATTGTTAATCCCAATCCATTAAGTATGTGATCTATGTTATCCTTTTTATCAATAAAACTTTTTTTTTCCTAAAGCAAAAAAATTATAACTTTTTTTTCCTTGATCTAATACCAAAAATAAAAAGAAAATAATTCCTCCTTCCTCCTATATTCGTTATTTCCATTCCTCTTTCATAAAATGGTTAAGGTTAATTTTCTGCATATGCCTTAATAATGCTAATATTTTTGTTTGCTTTTGGTTGAGTGGACTACCTTGAAAAAATACAAAAGTTGAAAGGGACTTTTCTGGAACATTGATTGCAAACAATGTATTTTTTCCTTGAAAGTGGCCATCCAACCACTCACTTTGCATTTCAACTTTTTGAAAGTTTTCATACAAATTCGTGATTTCTATAATATTTGTTGGAAAAATCTTATCCCATTCCGTGTGTGTTTGGTGGGAAATTGAATTTAAATAAAATTGATTTTATAAAATTGATTATAGTTACAATTGATTATGAAATAACGTAATTTTTGTTTAGATAACAGATATAAGAAAAGTGATTGTTTAAGAGAATGTTGTTTTGATACTTTGAATCAAAATTGATTTTGAAGGTGTAATGACCAAGATGGATTTAAACATATGCATGAGGGTATTGATGTGAAGATAAATTAGAAAAAATCCAATTATAACTGATTTTTGTAGAAGGAGAAGCTACTCCAATTTGCTTCAACTCCACCATATTTTTTTCCTTAAAACTGATTCTACTAAGATAACCAAATATACAAAATTTTGATCAAAATCAAGTTTGACGCACCTCACCATGTTCTACCATGATTTTATAACAAATCCAAACACACACTTATATGTCCGCATGGTTAATTTGTTCTCACTCTTCATAAATAACTCAACAATGCAATGTTATTTTCTTGTCTCACTTGGAATACTATGCTCAAATAGTTTGTCAAATAAAATATTATGCTAAATAATTTATTGTTGTGGGCAAATGTTATAATAAAAAAAATCTAATGCAATTATATTATGCTAAAATTACCCTAATGACCATCTTTATTTTGGATTAATAGTATTGACACAACACATGTCACGTAAAGACAATATCATTGTGGATATGATGTGAACTTTTGGAGGCGAAAAAAATGTAGCACGAGAAGCATCTGTTCACAAACTCAAATTCATTGTTAATTATAATGGAATTCTATTTTGAATATTGTTTTCAAGAAATTGGCAAAGATGCAACCACATTTTCTTGCCAACTTACCTCAATGCCATCCCAAATAAATCGTCATTGTGCAAATATAAAGAAAAAGTAGGTAACTTCCGCAAAATAAGTACACAGCAGGTCATACAAATAGCTTCTTCAATTCTTGAGGAGTTCTTTGATTAAATTTTCTTCATGAAAACACATCACAGGATAAAAGACAGAGAAAACCAATGAGTTTTAAAATATGAACTTATACCCATAAAGTTTGACTTTAAATCAAGTTCTCTTTTTTCTTTATGGTTGAATAAACAGAATTGAAATAGAATGACTAGAAAGGGAGACATCAAAGCAAAAAATTATTTATCCAAATCTAGATTCCTACCTTAATTGTAGCTCTAGCAGTTGCACTTTTTATGCAAAACATAATTGAAACACAGAGTAGACACCATTGGAGAAAAGAAGCAAAAAGCCTTTCTTTCAGTTCTACTTTCACTATGAAATAATTGGTTAGGTGCACAAAGTTTGTCTCCCTCCAACAAAACCTGACTAGCACCTCATATAGGCTTCACGTAGCTGATAACAAACCCACAAGGTTTTAAGGTCACAGGGTTTGGAAATGTTGCAATTTAATACAGCATGACAATGTCTCAAATCTCAGTAGTCAGAGGATATATTTGAAGGTTCTGGCCTGTTGAGAAAAAAAGCACTCCAAAGGGGCCAGAGCTCGACATTACTTTCTTGTTCTTTCTCAGGATATGACAAATGCTGAAATTCCTTTCATTTGAGTCTTTATACCTCTAATTATTTATCCTTCACCTGCAGCTTAGGACTTCTTTTGCTAGACACATCTCATTTTAGAACATGTTAGTGTTGTGGAGTAATCATTTTAATATTAGTTAAAATTAACGATTATATATACTTAACCAACACCAAATGCCTCCTAGTCAACAACAACATGGACGTTGCTTGAACTATTGTTCTTTGCTATATTTTTCTTCTTCCAAATTTAGCATAAAGGTCACATAAAATTAGGCAACCAACATACAAAGCATTAGTGCAACATGGATAATGATTCAATGCTTGAAACAAATACCAGATTAACAAAGGGTGTTGCATTCCTGTACATATATCTATACTACTAAATTTTGTATATAGCAACATGTTATCCTGCACTCCACCAAACACATATATTTAAGGCTAAATTGCAACCTTGGTCCCCCTAGTTTCACAAAATCGTGATTTTGGTCCCCCTGTTTTTAAATTGTAAGCTTTGGTCCCCTTGGTTTGAGAAAATCGCGATTTTGGTGTCTCTGTCTGGTTGCTAGCTTTGCCCGTTAGTTGATAATCATTGACCGTCAATTAGATGATGTGGCACGTTTAGGATGAGCAGATTAAAACATAAATGTAATTAATTTTTAATTATAGTAAGTGACAATTAATTTATTAAAATAGAGAAATTAAAAGAATTGTCGATAGACCCTTGTTCCATGTTTGCTTCTTCCATGACCAATCTTCCCCACTTCCTCTTGTCATCGTCTCGAACCCCTAGCCATCATCCTTCTTCCATAATGCCTCTTCCTAATGTTTCCCTCTCCTCAAAACCGTTCCATTGAACCAGTCAACTTGAATCCTTAACCTTGTAACATCAAACCCTAACCCATCTTCCCATTGTGAACCTTAATGTCACCTTAATCGCAGTGCATGCTTGTGGAACAACAATTACAAACCTAAAGCATATGTGGCTGATTGCTATAGGTATACTAAGTAGTTACAACAATTACAAAATTTGTATAATTGCAACCAACAATGTCTGCTTTGTAGGAAAAACACCTATTTGGCAACTTATTCATATTATATCAAGGCAAGTAATGGTCCAGACAATTAGCCTCAGAGTGATCTTCCACCAATCAACCCCCTGATATAAGAAGAGCATCCGGGAGACCAAAGAAGATGAGGAACAAGGCAAATGATGAGCCACAAAATAAGTACAAGCTTCCAAGACAAAAACTGTCTGATGTTTGTAAAAATTATGGAAAAGTTGGTCACAATAAGAGGACATGTAAAGGAAAAACCAAGGCAGATAGGGAGATTCTTAAAGGTGGTAACAAGGTAAAAAAACTTCAATTATTTGTCTGTACATACGTTTATTTGTCTGATACTAGTTGCTAATTTATATTTGGAATATATTACAGGATTTGAAATGGAAAAATGCATCAAAACAAACTACAGCAATAAAGGTTTAGTAATTGACTTATATAAGTATCATCGATTATTTCAGTTTGATAACTACATTATTTTTTTTTAGCAGAAACCAAAGAAGGATCCTACATTTAAGTCTGGACCTGGGGAAACATCTAGAACAGTGAAGACAGCTCATACTGCTAACTCAGTTGCTCCTGTTAAAACTCCAACTGCTACTGCTCCAACTGCTCAATTACATGCAGGTGCTCAATCTAGGAGTACTAGGTCCAGTGCACATATAAGAACAACAACATCAACAATTCACTCAGCTACAATTTCCTTAGTAGGAAGCAATCAATGTGGACCTCCATTTAGGCAATCATCTTCTCCTGCACCTCCATTAAGCCAATCCTCTACTGCTGTAACTGTTATTAGCCAAGGCTCTTCTCCTGCACCTCCATTAAGGCAAGGCTCTTCTGCTGCACCTCCAACATCAAGTGCACCAACTACTTACACTGTTTGAGCTTTTGCACCACAAACTTAGCAGTCACAAGTGTCCCCAAACAAGAAGACATTCTTGGATGTGGAGTGAAATTATCAGTCTTGGGATTTTGGAATAGCTGATGTATTTTGCTTTACAAAAACTTTTTTGGGTAGTTGAATTGGTTATGTATTGATCAATGGACACTATGTTGGCACCTTGGATGTGTTATGTTTTTTCTTTTTGCTGTACCAAGCTGATGGTACCTTTTCTGTTATTTTGTATTTCTACTTGTGAACAATGTTAATCAAATGTCTACGAATAGTTACATGTAGTACGGTTGGGCATGGACTAGTTACATCTAGGAATTAATTTTCTTCTTCTTCACTGATTAAGTAAAAAGTATCCGTCGGTGCAGTTATTTATTTATTTTTATTCTGCGTCGGTGCAGTTATTTATATATGCATTTTCATAGATACAAACATTGAATCAAATATCAGGAAAAAAAATTCAATGAAATTTTCAAAATGAAATAAAAACATAGGCAAAAAAAATGGAGATTTAGAGGGAAAGTAATTTATTTAAATATGTAAATTGTCATCAAGTCTTTCTTACTAAAAAGTTAGACTTATTAAATACATGGTTAATAAAAGATATTTAAGTAGTTGAAGTGGTTATAAATAATTAAGTGAAAATACAAATAAATAAGAGTACTTTTGAATTAAAATATTTTTTAGCATTTCATGTCATGTTTATAAAATACGTAAATTTAAATTATTATAATTTCATATTTAAATTTAAATTTAAATATTTTATTAATTTTGGATTTTATTTATTTATTCACTTTGTAAGATCCGGTTTAAATAAGTAGTTAATAATAGCGGACTAAAAGATTAGACTAATTAAAAACATGGTTTATAAATGATATTTAAGTCATTGAAGTTATTTATAATTAAGTGGAAATATAAATAAATAAGAGTACATTTAAATTTAAATAATTTTTAGCATTTCATATGATATTTAAAAAGGTAATTTTAATTATAATTGTTTATATATATTTTAATTTTCTTAGGATTATTTTACACATTTTTCCTTTTATTTATTTACTTATTTATTTTGTAAGATTTTTTTATATATAAGTAAATTATTAATTATACCTGACTAAAATGTTAGACTTATTAAAAACATAATTAATAAAAGATATTTAAGTATTCGAAGTTATAAATAATTCGCTTAAAAAATACACTAATTTCACCATATATGATTCATTTAAAAACATTATATTGGACATATTTTATGACAAATTGTATATTCTTGTCAACATTTTTGGTCTATTTTTAACAATTACAAATAATAAACTTGTATTATGGTCTATTTTTAGTCTCTTAGAGGATAAATTGTAATTTTGATCTCTCTTTAATTTTTATCTGTAATTTTTGTCTTTTTATTTTTTCTGTGATTTTAGTTCTTCTATTTTAGAAAATTCATATTTTTGGTTCAATTCTCAATTTTGCATACATTTATTTATTTATTGCGGATCAAGAATTAAATTGTGACCAAAATTGCAATCAAATAAAAGTGTGTAATTTGGTAAAACTAGCTTATAAGCTAGCTGAAGCTAATAAGCTAACTGAAAAGTTGAAAACTTACAAGCTAGATTTATTGAATTGAAAGTGTATAGTAAAATTAGTTTAAAAGTTAAAATGAATTGAAAGTCTTTCCCTTCAAATAAAAATTTTCATTTTTTAGTTCATCAAATTTTGATAGAAGGACTAAAAAGAACATTTTATAAGTTTGAGAGACTAAAAAAATGCAAATTTTTTATTTGGAGGAAGTTGTGGGAACAAAATCATAAATAAACCCAACTTTTTTAATGTTTGACATTCAACTCATCCAACACAGAAACATTCAGCTTTCTGCTGGAAAAAAAATCTCGAAACTCTGTTGAAGCTATCCTTTTTATTAAGAATTCCACAGAAGCAGAGATGAGTGCCTCTCCCACCATAGCAAGGGCCATTTCTTCTCTTGTTTTAGCAAATTTTATGAATACTCCAAAACTAATTTAGCTAAAATGTTGAATGTGATACAGACTTGTGGTGGTGAGAAATTATTGTGTTAGAATGCTTTTTTAAGTCAGGTCAATGTTTTGTTTTCACATTCAATAGTACTGTAAACGCGTGATCCTTTTGATTTTTTATTATTTTTTTTTAAAAAAAGAATTGACTGTCCGACAGTATGACATCATTGTATATTGGTAGTGAAGTGCTTGCCAATTCGTTATTTACTCAAAAAATATTTTCAAATAAAATATCTCCGAAAAACATTTTCGTCATCAATTTTTCTATAAAATAATATGAACTAATTAAGATCGCAATTATCTTGATTATAATACTACAATTTATTGTTAATCCCGATCGATCAAGTATGTGATCTATGTTATCCTTTTTATCAATAAAACTTTTTTTTCCTTGATCTAATACCAGAAATAAAAAGAAAATAATTCTTCTTTCCTCCTATATTCGTTATTTCCTTTCCTCTTTCATATAAAATGATTAAGGTTAATTTTCTGCATATGTCTCAGTAATGCTAATATTTTTGTTTGTTTTTAGTTGAGTCAACTACCTCGAAAAAATACAAAAGTTGAAAGGGATATTTCAAAAACATTTTGCAAACACCACACTGTATTCTTTCCTTGAAAGTGCCAACCACCCACTTTGCATTTCAACTTTTTTAAAGTTTTCATACATCTTCGTGATTTCTATCATATATATTTACTAACAATCTATTTACTAACAAAGAAAAGAAGGTCTTTATAGACCACGTGTCAGTATTTTAGATCAAGTTTTCTTACACAAAGGTAGACCATTTTGGTCATTCTATATGCATAGAAATATTATTATATTTTTATTGTTTATTATCTGCCTATAACGCTTTTTTGCTGCTGTACGTATGTCATTTAGTTCTACTATTCTATGTTCCTTTTTATTTATAACATTGTTTTATAAGTACATAATTTATAATCTGTAATTTTTAAATATATAATATTATCTCCGGTCCTATATATAAAAAATTAATATCTAATTCATCAAGACCAATAAAAATGATTAGATTGGTTAATTTGTCATAAATTTTAATTTTATTCCAAGACTACTTATGATATTAAATGGTTTAAAAGGTGTTTATTTTTTAAAAATAATTTTTTCAACCAATGAATATACCTTGTTTTGCTGATAGCTTAATACATGCATCCACTTTCATAGAAAAATGAGTGTCTATCATTAATAGACCTCATCATTAATTAGGGGTAAAAAGAAAATTTAGCAATAAATACACTTAAAAGTAGTCTTATGTTTCTTATAATTAAGACCAAGAAAAGTTGTCTTTTGTTTCTTATATATAGGACCGGAGGTAGTAATAAAATTATATGATCATTGCCTATAAGATATTTAAATTTTACTTGAAGTATTAATATAGGGTTAACTAAGTTTTTAGTTCCTAAACTTTTTTAAAATTTGATTTTTAGTTTTTGAACAAAAGTTAGACTGATCAAGGTCCATTAACTTTTTTTGTGTTAAAGTTTTAGTCTTTGAACAAAAATTTAACCGGTCAAGATTTCTAAACTTTTTAAAAATTTAGTTTTTAATCCATGAACAAAAGTTTGAACCCCATTATTTTTATTTATTTAATGGGGTTTCAAATGAACTAAAAATCAAATTTTTAAAAAGTTTAAGGACCTTGACCAATCTAACTTTTATTCAAGGACTAAAAATCATAACGGAAAAAAGTTGAGAGATCTTGACCCATCAAGCTTTTGTTCAAGGACTAAAAATTGAATTTCAAAAAATTTTAGGGACAAAATACTTATTTAACCCTTTAATATATTAACATGTTCAATATTGCTATTAAAATATGTTATTATTTTTATTACGTGAATGATAAATTTACATTAATACATTTTAGTCATAATTTGATTAATTAAATTTATTTTTAATGTAAAATTGTAAAAAATTATTTCTCATAATATACATAAAAGTTATGTTAATTAATATTTAAATTATAAGATTGGAATTTTTTATTATTAAACAATTTAAACTTAATTAGTTAATATATTTATTAAAAATACTATTTTGACTTTATTTTTAACATCTTCGTGTATAAAGTTTTTATTTTTTAATATTTATGATAGTGTTGAAAAATTTTACGTAAATACATGATGAATATATTAAAATTTAATTTATTAAATATAATTTTATTTGATAAATAGTTTTAAATTGTTTGTTCAATAACGTCATAAATAAAATATTATGTAAACTCTTCATGTATGTTTCATAAATACACCTCAAGAATAAAAAAATTTAAATTCCTAATATTGAAAGTAAAGTTCATATGAAGTTAAAATTCATTTCTATTTCAATTAGACATCATTAGATAGATAACATAATAACATTATTTAAGATATAGTATTTTATTAAAATTTTAATGTTTTAAGAATATTTTTAAATTCAAGCACATGTGTTTTTTACTATTTAAATTTTTTAATATTTACATTTTTTATGAAACTAATGTATATATAAATTAATAAAATTAATCGAACATAATTTATTTGAGAAATAGAATTAATAATGTTTTAACTTTATTTTATTAAAGTAATAAAAATGTCTTTTGATAGTATTTAAGATTTTAATGACCCATACAATTAAATTATTATTTGTTTTTATATTTGCATATAAGATTTTTTTTAAATATATGTATTTTACTTTTGAAAAATAATTTTTAGATATATCAGACATTACCAAAAAAAAAACTCTTTACCAAAAAGACATCATTTCCACATAACGTTTTTAATAATTTTAATTTATTTATTGATTTATTAAATATATTTTCATTGAAAATTATTTTAAGTTATTTTTCACTAACATCTAAAATAAAATATTTTTTAATTGTTTCATGCATTGCATAAATACACCTCAACAATATTATTCATTTTTTAATTGTAGGAGATTTAAATGTTAAATGAAAATATAATACTTTTAACATACATTGAGGAAGAAAGTTTTAAAGATAAAATTTTCACTGTTTAATAAGGTATCTCCAATCTTTGAGTTATTAGGTAAGCTTGAAAAACTTTATGGAAACACATGGTAAATATATTAAAATTTTATTAAAAAATGGATTTAATTTATTTATTCAATAACATCATTAAAAAAATTATTCTAAACTCTTCATGTATTTCACAAGTTACCTCGACAATAAGAAATCTTAGATTCCTAACATTAAAACTAAAGTTGCTGTCAAAAAAAAAATATATGTATCAGTGAGATTTTAAAATATTATTATACTAACAACTTAAAAAGTTAAGCCTATGACGTGCTGATGGACCTAAGGTACTTAAAAGGGCTTTGTTATTAAGCAATAAGCACTTAATTTTTAAGCAGGCTTAAGGCACTTTCCTAAGTTGCCTTACTGCAAACACGTCCTGTTACTTGAGAAAGTATGTTATTAACCTTTATCATATTTATATGAATAATTCTAATTTTTCCAATAAAATTTTCCTACTAATCCTCTTATTTCTTTTGGAAATATTGAATACCTTTTATATTTTCAAGTTAAATTTATTTATTTATTTATTTGTTATTTTCTTTATAAAGTTACTCTATTTATATTGTTATCATGCACTAGCGTTGTAGCTTGTATCATTTTCCCTTTATTTTTATTGCATGGTCATGTCACTTTTGTCTTAGTAATTAACGTTCTTCCACAAATATTTAATATATATGATTTTAATTCCTTGTTACTCTGTAACAAAAACAATCCCTTCTAACTTTTTTTTTTGGGTTACATATTCCCTTCTTACATTAATTGTTACACTTAAGTCCTTTTACTATTTTTATTTAAATTTCTAAAATTCTTCTTTTCTACTCAAAATGTTTAGAAATGAAATATATTAAATTATTTTAAACCATTTTCTTCCTAACTATCCAAATCATTATGTTTTTTCCTCAGAATAAAAAATTCTAAAAAATTCTACTCTTGAAATGCTAAATTTACATCCTATGTCATCCTCCAAACTTTATCTAATTTTCACTAAACCTTTTCATTTATGAACTTTTAAAAATATTTCATATTTTAAATCTATTATAAAACCACACATATTTCAATATAAAATAAAAAATTATGAATTTTATGTAAAAATATTGATTGTGGAAATAAATTTTTGTTTGATATTTCAAAACTTCAATAATTTGATTTACTATAAAAAAAAAATTGAGCAACAAAAATTACACATTATTTAAACCAGAGAGATAAATAGTGCAAATAAAGAGTTTATTTTATCTATCTCAATTTAACAAAATTTGTCTTATGTTTCAAATTATCATTGCACTTTGTGTCTTTCCACCGGTTATCACGCATAATGTTTAAGTCCGGTGTACTTCATTCTGTGTAACTCTTCAATTAATCCATTATATCATTAAATATTTTCAAGAATTAAATGACAAAACAGATAATAAACTTCAACCATGAGAAGAAAAATCCAATTTGAAGTTTATTTTTCTCTTATCTGTCTAATTTTCATTCTCTTTTTAATAAAAATAAATAAAATTATCCATATACACGTTTAGCTTTTATTGTGACAAGGAAAGGTTTCTGTATAGTCGTAGCTAATTGAATTTGAGTTTGAATATAAAAACTTATTTTCCATAAAAAGTAATAACAGAGGGACCCACAATCTACGAAAAAGTAAAGAAGCATTCAAACTTCCACAACCGGAGCATTCGTGGCAACTGGCAAGATAAAGAGTGCGTTGATAGGATTTATTTATATTAATATTTAATTTAAGATTTAAATATATTTTTTATTTTTATAAATATATTTTTTTAGTTTCTATATAAGTTATGTTTTTTTTATGTTTTTTGATTTTATAAATTAATTTTTTTGTTCTTTCAACGTGACACTTTTGATAATGCAACACATTTTTTTTTTCTTTTTTAAATGAATAGAACGAATATAATGATATTGCAATTGTGTGAATTCCTATTAGATGTATCTATAAAAATGTTCTACATGGATAGTAAATATAAATTAAACTCATTTTATAATCATTATTTGTTACATATATTTGAATAGTATGGTTAATTACGCGGTTAACTATAAGAACGTGGTTAAATCATCTCAATAGCTTGTTAATTCAATGGTTTCATATCCCTTATGTAGTATTTCCTCCATTTTATAACAAGTATCATCCTAAATTTTTTAACATAGATCAATTAGACAAGGTTGGTTCTGACATTTTGTGAGCCTAGGACAAACCGATAAATAAGAATCCTTATATATAAACATTCTAAAATATAAACATATGTTAAATAAAATAAACACATGTTTTTATTAAAAATTATATATTTTATTAAATTAAATAAATAACAGTTTTAAAAAATCTTAAAAAATTGTATCACATTTTTATTCAAATTAGTTCTATAGTATTAGCATTCATCGACAAAATATCATGTATTTTTTTCTCTTTATTATTATGCTCTTTGAGTTTTAACTTGTATTTTAGTTTGTGTATTGTACAATATAAACATTTTTTTATATAATTATAATTATAATAAATATTTTTTAAATATAATTATATTTTAGATTTATAATAAATAATTTAATTTTTAATATAAGGTAATTCTATTGTGACAAACCAACAATGAATTACCATATTATATGCACCTTAACTCACCTCACTTAATGTTTCTCTCCTATGTTGTATTCCTTCATTCCAATTCATGCAAATTTTACACTCTTTGAGATCGATTTTGTCTCCCTCTACTTCCACCATGTCGACACTCTTTGCGATGTCGTTTCGGACTTGCTTGCCATAATCGAATGCTTCCAACTGCTAAACCATGGGATTCCGTTATAGCTCACGGTCGTTGCTGCCAAGGCTACCGCCAGAATCTTTCAAATGCCTCCAGCGAATAGAGTGTCGGCTACAGGGTCGTCGAAGAAGCCTTGGAAGTTCGAAGAGTATCATGCTGAGGAAGAGAAGAAGAATGGAGTGAAAATTTCGTGTGGTGTAATCACGACAATATTTTTTTTTTGTTATTCTAGGCTTAAATAACTTTTTGGTACCTATAAAATAGGGGACTTTTGATTTTGGTACCGGACAAATTTTTATTTTTGAAAAAGATATTTGTCATAAAAATTACTTAGTTGTTGAGTCAACAATTTTTAACTGACCTTAACTTGATGATGTGGCCTTTGTTAGCTACGTCATCAATTAATAGAAATTCTCTAACGGCAAGTACCTATTTCAAAAATAAAAATTTGTCAGGTACCAAAAAAAATAAAGATTAGGTACCAAAACTAAAATTTTTATAGATACTAAAAACTTATTTAAGCCTAATTTATAATATAAGAATAAATTCTTTTATAATTAGATTTTTAGTTTGTGTTTCTTGTATTGTTGAAAAATAAAATCTTTAAGTCTATTTATTATCACATGCCCATTACATTTTTATATGTCATAGAGCTAGAGATTTTTATTTTTTATTTTTATGAATGCAACCTTAGGATAAAAAAAAAAAACAACCAAGAAAGTGTACTTCATAATCACATGTCACATTTTAATTTAGATATAAAAAATGAGTCATGATAGATGATAATGATTTCAATGTTTCATAAAAATAACATAAAATAATATAATTTTTTTTATCACATTACTATATATTTTTTATTTTTATTTTTTAGAGCCCTTTTCAACTATCCGCCCTGGGCCATCGCCCCTTTAGCCTAGGGGACTGGCCCTACAAGAAGAGCCAATAAGTAGATGAAAGAGTATAGTAATTTTACAAAATTAACTATGTTTAATCTTCTTTTATAAAAAAGATACAACACAGCAACATTATAAAAATATTATTAAGGATATAAATGAAAAAAAAAATACTACCTCTGGTTCTTCTTATAAGGTCCAAATTAATAGTGTAGCTTGGCCTTTTTATAAGATCCAATCAATGTCCCCTGCATTAATTATTTTTTAATAGAAATACCTTTCATTAAAGTCAGTTCTAAAATAACGTGATAGTGAAATAAACATAATAAATTAATGTTAGTTTTGTTCCGATATTTTGAAAAAAATAATAATTTTAGACAAATTTAACGCTCTCAATAAACTAACCAAATTTCTTAATCCCGATGAATTAATTAATTGGACTTATAATAAAGAATAAAGATAGTAATTAATATTACATTAAAAAATTAAAATGATACTTATTTTAATTTTTTTTCCTTTTTTTAACATAACACTTATTATGAGACGGAAAAAAGTAGACCGTTGTGTTAGTATTTTGTGGTGTAAGGGAGTTATATGTGGACACTAACATTTATGTCATATGGAACAATTAATGTTATGTAGACACTAACATTTTTCTACATTGAGTTCAGGATAGCCAAGCCTTCCCGTTGAATTAGTCTTCCATCCATAATGGACCGCTCATGATGTTGTGATTGTGCCAAACGAGAAGGACAGGGATGAGATTCTTCATTGTAGGAAAAAAAAACTTAAAATGATCAAGTGTTGTGATTTTATGGTTTATTATTTTAAAAACATATACTTTACATTAAAAATATAAAAAATATATATATATCGACAGTGTAAAGCAATTTTACGTTGTCATCTGATCACAAATTAATTATTATATATGATAAGTTTATTGACTTTTATAATAATCATCTTAACAGTTATACCAACTATATTTTTTTTGTTATTTGATCGCGTAAAAGTTTTTACTTTAACAATGCATAATCATTAAACTCTAAAACTATGTTATATTAATAAAATTTATTGAAAGGTTAAAACCTCTCACATTTTAAGGTTGTCACATTCCAATTCATTTGATTTAATTTTGTTGTATCTTTATTTCAAAGAAAAATAACAATCTTATTATACTCATTTTCAAGTTTTCATTATCATGATAAGGAAAAGATGTACAGTTTTACACATAAAATTAGTCTATGATGGGCAAGCGATTATCAGAGAGACAGAGACAAGTAAAGCTAGACAAAAAAAAAAAAACTACTCCCTCTATTTCTAAACTATTAATGTTTTAGATTCTTCTTTTTGTTTCTAAACTCTTGATATTTTTTTTAAACATTTTAAGGCTCATTAGTTATTTTTTTTCCACATATACCCTTATTTAACATGACCTAGATTTTCACAACTTCTTCCATCATAGATATTAAATGAGGGTATTTCTTAAGCTGTATGCATTAACCTTAAACATCAAATATTTCTTAAGACTAAATGTATTATTTATGAATTGTATTAAATGTTTCTTAAGCTGTATGCATTAACCTTAAACATCAAATGTTTCTTAAATGTTTCACAACTTTGTGATAATTGTACGGCATATTATTGTACTTATTATAAATAAAAAAATATTTTGAATCAATAAAAAAATGGAATTTCACATTTATTTAAATATTTATTGAATATAGACAGCTTTTTCTATATACTATATATCATTTAATTAAATTATTATGGTAAGAATTTTATAATAATTATTTTAAAAATTATATCTAAGATTATTTTGAATTATTTAACAATGCAAAAATATTTACATATTGACAGTTAATTTATTAAAATTAAACTCCTATTTATCTCCTTACATATATAAACATATAAGTCTATTTGTGTTCTCATTACTCTCCTCTCATGAAGTGGTGTACTTCATTCTCCTAACATGCAACTGGTATATCTTCTTCTGCTTTTAATATCAATCAAATAATTTAAATGTAACTGAATATCATAAACCAATTTTAAATGTCCTTATATATATATCACTACAAGAAAACATGCGATTAGAGTCGGCCAAAAGCCGAATCTAAAATCAAAAAACGGACGCTACAGAGTGGTTTAGCGTAGGACATGTGTCGGATATGACAAGGACTCTAAAACCCTCAAAGCTATAAAATGTTTGCGTCGGTTAATGTGATCGACACTACTTAGAGTCGGCTTAACCACCTCTAAAATCACAGCTAATGGAGTTCACAACTAACCATTTTTAATGTTGAATTAAATTTTGTTTTCTTGAGTGTCGGCCTGGCAGACTCTTTAATGTTTATTTTTTAATTATTTATTGTTATTTATAGTCGGATTATCCTGTTTAGTGTCGGCCAAGCTGACTCTAAGTTGTTTTTTAATTATTTATTGTTTTATTAGAGTCCGCTTAGCTGACTCTATGCGAGGTGTACTGTAGCATCCTTATTTTTTATCAGAAAGTGAAAACTTTCAGTGACAGGCAGAAAACAAAAAACTTTAGCAGCAAAATTTTATATCAGAAAAAGGCTGGAAGTTCTCTTTACCCCCTTATCTTGACCTTTTATTAAATTTTGCAGTTCTATATAAAAATAAAAAAAATCATGTTCCATTAATCTATATAACCGGCAGTACCAAAACTGATTATAAAATAGAAATGCATGAAAATTAGGAATCAAGAATGCAAATTATATAGAGTAAGAGTTCTCAAGACAACAGGGTTTTAATGCAGATTATTATTTTAGAATTAGCGAAAGTCTAGTCCTAATAAACTCATTCAGAGAAAGTATATAAACTTGACCTATCTATCACAAGATTCATAACAAATAGGTGTTCTATAATAATATTCCAACTCTACAATGAAATATTTTATACATAATACCAAATATATCAACTTAAAGCTACACATTATTTACTTCCTCAAAATTTATACTCACGTATTGGACTTGTATGCAATTCAAAAGGGACGGAAAAAGTGACGCTCAGGTGTGTCTAAGTACCCCCGAGAATGTTACAAAGAGCAAATATTAACTAATTAAGGAAATCCAAAATATTCTATAAATAAATTGTATAAAATATTGCTAAATGCATAGATATATTTGACAGTTACCCAAGAATTGCATTAGTCTTATAAATATTTCATTACCAGAGGGGAGTCAGGGGACCTTGAGGAGGTGGCACATCTAGACTAACATAACTGCCACAGCAGAGAGCAACGTTCTTCAATTCTTAGCATATATACTGAGAAGAAAAAAGGAATATAGATGTATGAACTGTTGAGTAATAGTGAGCAAATATTGATTCAAACAACCAAAAGAAACTTTGCTAATTAGTTGTCAAACATTCTTTAGGAAAGGAATAAATGAATCTTTTAAGGAAAATTGGACAGAGCCAAAGCAATTTGAACTAGGTAGCCAATATAAACACATTATGCTTGCTCATTTTTCCAATGCCAGGACACTAATGTAAAAACAACTGAAAAGTTATGTGTGGACTAGAAAATTGACCATAAAACTTATACCTGTTCTAAATAGAGAGAAAATGATTTGTTTCTTATGGTGAATGTGAATTGTGGCATGACTGCAATATTGTTGTAGTTTATAAATGTTTGTCCCATGAGATTAGGAAGCATCTCACACGACTTTCACTTAAGAGTATTGAAAAAGAAAAAGATTTCAGTCCTTAATTGGAAAATGTATCTCATACCAAGACCACCCTCACAATAACATGGCCCTGTAATTCAAATTTAATATTGCAAGTCAGGTCTATGGAAATGGAAGAAGTGAACTACAACTAAGAATGGCAGTGGTGCAAGTTGGCAATCACAACACATTGATGCTGTGAAAATCGAAGCAATAGGAGAGAGATTCAATGAATAATTTACATCCTGGACAAAGTAGCTACATGTAATAACTTCCTGATATTATGGAGTCTTGAAAAACTTTAATCTCTACATACATGGTATTCAACAATATTATACTCAACTATAAAAGTTACAGCCACCCCTTGAAGGCACAAATGCATCCCCATTTCTTCAAGCCCTTTGACCCAAGTAACCATTTGTGCACCAAAATTGCTGCAGTACATCTATAAAAAGTGGGGGGGAGGGGGGGGAGACACTGAATCCATGGTCATATCCTATTTACGGGCTCCTCAACCTAATACAAGACTAAAAGTTAAGCTACCTTATTTTTAGCTGAAAAATAAAATAAAACTAAGCTAAGTTACCTTCTCACACATAAGAGGATAAGCACAATGAACATGAGCAGAGGATGTAGAACCTGCAAGAATAAGTGAGAAAAAGGAAATTCATTTAGCTTACTTGTGAACAATTAACGATATACTGCTCATATAAAAGTGCTTGTGGCAAGGATCCATCTTATGAAAAGCAAGCTGAAGTAATTTATTTGGAAAACAATTTAAAAAAACCACATAAGAAAAGAGAACTTAAAAATCAAACAACTAATTCAATAACAAATTTAAAAAAATGGAACTGAGTCACCTACATATAAACAATCTATTTCCGGCCAATAATTGATCTTACTGCAATGAATAATTAAGACAATATTGTGATCCAAATGCATTCTTTGTTCAGAGGAAATAATCATGTAAGACTTGATATACTTACTGAAGCCAAACACTGCCAAGATAAGCATCATATTGCCAACAGTGATAAGACTGACTTCTAGAGTTGACAGAGATTATGGGTCGGTGGACAACTCACTCACACAACATTTAGGAGTTTGGTTGAGATTTTTTTTGTTTCCTTTTATTGGCTCTTAATATAATCAGTTTAATGCACAATCTTATTGGCTCTTTATTGTTTCCTTTTAAAATTTGTATTTTATGCTAATTTTATATGTTGTATTATAGTTGTGCTGTGTTTCTTGTAAACCCCTGGTCATATTCGTACTTTCTATCCCCAATCAAATTTACTCCCCTATATCATGGTCAACCATATTTTATTTTTATAAATGTGGCTCCTACCCTGTACACACTATTTCTTCTGTTCATTTCTGTAAAAACTTAATGGAACTAATTTATGACCAAGGTTTTTAAGATTCCCATTCTTCCATCCACAAAAATTGAGTCAAGTAAATAATTAGAAATTTACCTGGAATTGCAAGCACTCTCCAGTTGACAAAAAGGCCCAACAGATAAGCCAGCATAATGCCAATTGTAACAGAACTGAGCCAGAAAAATTACAAAAATAATGAATAATAAGCTTCAAATACAACAAAAAAAATTAATAAAAAAGCAAGACTCGCATCAAGAAGCAACAATAAGATTTCAACCTGGTTCACTGATCCAAGTTCACCTCTACTCCCATGCTGGACAATTCTTCTCTCTGCCACATGCACATTCGATTACACTTACACATCCAATTACTGTTTCCTCCTTCCTCCCCCTAGCATGATTCCTATTCCTCCTTACTTTCATTGAAAAAATGAATAGGGCTATTAGCTTATGAGTCAGATTCTTTCTTCCTGGTTCTAGCCCAGGCTGGCTTTCATTCTTATGGCAAAGCCAACCAACCCCATGAGCAGTTAAAAGGGGAAAGTAGTAGATACCTCAAGAAGTTGTTGAGCATACTCAATGGCAAGTTGATTCTTCAACTGGTTTTTGAGATCCTGCACAGATAATTGGTGCAATGACCCAATCGATGGATTTGAGAACGAATCCATTGCTTCCCTACTCTATTATGCTTATGTGTAGCTTAGAATCGCACTGTATGTTTGCCACCTAACAGAAGCAATGTAGCAATTGTTAAATAACCCCTTAGTAATGCCCTTTCCCTAAAATCGAATAGGAAGAAAATAGGAGAAAAGAGAGTTAAAAGACATCGAAAAATAACGTTCAAGTTAGGGAGATTCATAAACGCACAAAAAAATCTGACTAGGGTTTCAAGAACATCAGTAGAGTTTGAAGAACTTGAGTGACAATAGATAATCGAGAATGGGCTTGGTGCAAGTAAGGGTCAAGTGTGTGTCGAAAACAAACTGAGAAAGGGGTTTGAGGATAGGAGAAAGGGGGTTCGTCAGTGAGAGAAAGGGGCTTTATCAGTGTGAGAAAGGGGGGAAATTGAATTTAGGGATTAGGTTAATTTTACCCAAAATGAAAGGGCGGAACGAAAACGCAGGGTCTGAAAATTTTTATTGCCCTCAGCGTCGGCTAATCCGACTTAAAATAAAAATATTTTTAAAATAAAAATAAATTAATAATTAGCGTAGGCTTATACGACACACGTGATAAAATAATTTTAAGAAATAAAAAAAGAGAAAATTGAGGGTGAACATTTTTTAAAGGAATATAATAAAAAAGAGAAATGCTATAGCCTCTGATTTTAAAATGCTGAATAATCCTCCGAATCAATAATAATTTGACACCTGTCTACCAACTTTAATGTAAAATATTAATTTAATTTAACATTTTAAAATTTGCTTTATTTCCAAATTTACCCCTTATTTTCTTACACCACCACACGACACCTCTTCATTTGCCCACACGTTGACACACACAGCTTGGCTGAGGTAGAAGACGACGTTGCTCTGACAGATGGCGTAGATTTGGAAGCTATGTGGCCGTCGACATAGGCGAAGTTGTGGCAGCCGAGGAGGAGGATATGGGCTCAAAGGCCTTGAAGCCGAAGATCTGCCACTGCTAACGTGTTTATAATTTCCATGCTTCCCTCTATACCAGCTGATGCAAGAGTATTTAATGCTATTGTTTTTTATAAGCTTTATAATATGATGGCAAGGACTGATAGAGACTTGATACAAAATTGTACAGACTAGAAAATCAATAAAAAAAAATCATGTGTTGGTGAGGAAAGTGTTAATGCTATTGTTCTTGATAAGCTGCAGCTTGAGTTTTTCTTTAATCAAATCAAGTAAATGAGTCTTGATCTGTGACTTGTGAATATATAAAATATTATATAAGATAGTTGAGTCTTGAAGCATCTGTGACAAGTAATGTGCTGCTTCTATAATGCAATACAAGCAAATGAAAATCATACCGCAGAGTTGATTTATATCCCTTGTTCACCAAATACCACCACATCTGGTCCTCCAATATTAGTTGTCACACTCGAAGAAGCCAAGGCTGCTATTCAAATACAAAGTATAGATTTCGAATGATTCGAAAATATGAATAGTAAACAGCTTCCAAAACTCAATTGGCAAAATAATAGCACCAGTATCACAAAATTCCCTCACTGAGATGAGTATGATAAACAGCTGCATGATTCCAAATATGAATAATTCCTTTACTTCCAAGTTGATGTCTTAGCTGAAACCGTGCATTCAACTACTAGAACATAGCTACTGTTATTACATTCTACAGTATCACCAATTAGTACCATTCTACAGTATATAACAATGCTATGGTTATTACATTTCTTGCTCCTTTTTTTTTCTCACACAAAATAGCTGCTGTGAAATCCACAATAATAAGATTCAGACATTACAAATCATTTAACCACAACAGTAACATAAACATTTAATGTAATCAAGAATAAATCAGTAACCAGAAGAATAGTAGGAACAAGCATCAATTGGATTCATATTCATAATTTTCTCCCACTATTACAATTGGTTCCAAATGATTTTAAAATACAGCCCCAAAGAAAGCGTGACCAAGGCACCTATCAAACCAACTTTTCAACACCTGGGCATCACATGTGAATAATTGAACAACACATTACCGCCCAGTACAGAGGATTGTAAAGAAAATCCAAATAACACTGAGAGCAAAGATTATTATTCCTCATCCTTGCAATTCCAAAAGTTGTTATCAACAAATTACATTGCAAATTTGCAATTAATTCCAAGTAGGAAAATGCTCGTGAGAGAGAATGAATCAGAACTTGGTCCTTCAATTCATTATGTGGACAGAGACACCATTTGTAGCCAAGAAATTGATTTGGTCCTATCTAATGGTATTTTAAGTGGATAAACATTACTATTTTAAGAGATGACTTTGTATTGTCATCATCCTCCCTAACTTCGCTCCCTTGTTGTGGTGAGATCCAAAGTCCCCTCTCTAAAGGGGTGAGATAAAATTGGGTTATTGAGATTCTAGTAAATGTTGATGCTTTGTCATCGTTTCCTCATTCTGTGTGCAGCGTCGGCCAAATCTGGAGACTCAAACAATGCCTTTATGTTCTGCTATATCCCCACCGCGGTGGTGCCCGAGGAGGAGGATGGGCAAGAACAAAACTTCATCAGTAACTTTACAAAGGAATGCTATGGAAATGGAACGATGCTTTTGGGTGGTGTCTCACTACCTCTTACTGTGTCGCGCATGGTCGCGTTAGATGAGGGGTAAGTTTGGAAACGGGAAAAAAATTTAAAAGGTTAAATAAAATAAAAAGTGACTTGACAAGTGTTAACTTCTGATTGGTCCAAACGTGAAGGCCATGTGCACAATGCCATGAGCAAAATTCCCTGCAATATATTTTATTTTTAACTTAAAATGTGCAGTTAAGCCTACTATTTATATAGCAAAATACATAAGTTAATTTACCATTGAAGGAGGAACATTAATATCTACATGAAAATCTAGCGATATTAATATTGATATCTATATAAAAATCTATCAATATTTAAAACACAATAAAAATAACTATAAGTTATCTTAAGTTAAACCTGTCGACAATATGTATAGAAGCGGTAAATATTGATAAACAAAGTTAGTCCTATGACCAGATTTTGTATCATTTTCAAACAAAGTAATATGTAGACATAAAATGAGACTTGCACTATAAATAAAAATAATCAAAATCGTAAAAGAGAATATATTCAATAAATAGAAAGAAAATAATAACTATGTTCATATACTTGCATATAAATATAGAATATGTTACAAAATTACAACATAATTTAAGCATCCACAATTAATTTTTTTACTTGAATTTATTTAATTTGTAAATATAATTTTAATTTGAATTAATTTTAAAAAATAAAAATAAGCTTGTATCGTATTATCATTTTCTTAAAATATATAATTTTATTATAAATTAAAATATTTTACTTTAAAATTTAATTTAATATTACATTATGTTATTTTTTTTCCTATAATTTTAAATATAAAAGATCATCATATTTTTGTCCCTTTGAATTTTAAAGATCATCATTTTTTTTATTTCTTGATGACATTTAAAAAGAACAAAAATGTTTATAAAATATTTCCATATGATATTTTTCAAAACATAGAAATATAAATAATATGTAAAAATTTTAAAATGATTGATACAGATAATTTTTTTTAAAAAACAATGAAAATATTAAATTATAAATACTTTGTAAGAAAAGAGAAAACTGTATAAAATGTTTAAAATTTTAAAAATGTAAAATTAATTATTAAAAAATAACAAAAAATGAAAATAATAGTGTTTAAATATAAAAACTAAAATTGTTAATATTTTTTTTTCTAAAGACAAAAAATATATAATTAATAATTTGATGACATGAATATCCTGACAACGCCGGGTTGGGATACTAGTTTTGTACCAACCACCAAACCCCATCCCAATAATAACTCACCCCGTCGGGAACACATCCCATTTAATATTAGCCAACCCACCAATCCTAACACTTACTCCCCTCACTCAAATATGCACCGTACTCATCTTCTTTTTCATTTATTTTTTGAGTCGTGTTCGGGTTAAAAAAATAAAAAAACATATGCTCACATATCCATTTCCTTTTATGATTAATGATAAAATGGACTCTAGACTCGAAAGAAAAAAATGGTTAAAAACTTTTATAAGTTAAACTTATGATATTATTTAGTTTTTATTTAATTTTCTAAAGCCAATGATACTTCGCCACTATTGTGCCAACAACTTCTGAAGTAGTACTTCACCACATTTATTGATTAAAAAAGGCTTAAAAATAATGGTTCACCTAAAGGTGTACTATTGATATATATGGTTCTGGAAAATCAAGCTTTATCACTAACAATAATATTATATTTTACTTTTACAAGTTTTAACGTTAATATCATCTTAAACAATAAATATATTAGTAATGTGAAATAATATATATGGTTATGCAATATTGTATTTGACTATAAGAAAGTAAGAGGTGTTATACTTCTACAAATTATAAGGTTCAAGTATTAATATTGATTTTCCACCTTTATTTGATAATAATATTATCATTCTATATGGTTAATAACATTATTTAGTCATACTTTTCTTATATGACACGTGAAAGTCTACTTTTATATATGGTTCTGCAATATCATGCTTGGTGTTCAAATCTAAACTACTAGTGTTTAACCCATGCTATAGCACGGGACATATATTAGTTATAGTTTCACAAATATTTTTTTATATAAAAAATTATTTTAAATTTTTTAAAAGGATTTAAATGATGTTAAATTTAAATATTTTTATAATTTTGAATTGTGAAATGATAAAATAATTTAATTATTTTGAAATTATATTGTAAATAAAAATGAATTTTATTAATTTTATAATATTTAATGTTTTTAAACAACATTTTCAATAATTTAAAATATAAAATTTAATCAAATATTATTTTAATGTCTAATACACAATTTGTATTTCATTAATATTTATGTAAGATGAGATAATAAGTATTTACTATTATCTTCTACTTATAAGATAGGTTATCTTTAAAAAATTTATATAGGTTCAACATATCACTAAATAGACTAATCGACTAATAGGACAATGATGAAAAACTTTATATAAAATAAATTATAAACTATGAAAATTTAAATTATTTTTACTCAAATTATGAGACAAAAATGAAAATAGAAAGGCTAGGCTTTATAAAAGTTTAATATAACTTGTTTATATGATATTGTAAAATTATTTTATCTATAATAATAATAATAATAATAATAATAATAATAATAATAATAATAATAAAGGAAATAGTCTAATTTGCTCTACACATTTGGTTAGACTATTTTATCAAATGTAGGACTCATTTTATGTCTGAGAAAAAAAAATCAAGTTTAACAAAATTGCCAAATAAAAAATGTTTATGTAGTATAATGAAATGATAAAAAAATATAAAAAAATATTTTAGTAGTTTACTTTTTCATATCTTAACGTGACTTGCAAGGAAAATATACCTTCTTTTTTTTATTAAATAATTTAATTTTTACCTAATAAATATATTTTTTAATTTAAATAAAGGCTTAATTATATTTTTAATCCCTCAAATTATAAAGTTTATTTTTTTAGTCTAAATAAAAATTTGTATTTTTTAGTCCCTTAATTTCGAAAAATGTTCTTTTTAATCCTTTCACCAGAGTTTAAGGGACTAAAGCGTAGAATTTTTTATTTTTTTTAAAAGAGGGACTAAAACGAACATTTTTTTAATTTAAGGGACTAAGAAATGTAAATTTTTATTTGAGAGACTAAACAAAACATACCCCTTAATTTCAAGGACTAAATATATAATTAAGCCAAAAACTTAAAAAAAAAACTAAAATGAAACATTGAAAAGATATTTAAGATTGTAAAATATAGAATATAAATACGATTTAAAAATGCATAATTAACTTTAAATCTTCCCTCTATTTGATGGCTTGGTAGTAAAGGGAGAAAGAAGGGAGGGATAGGTCGTGGGTTCGAATATCTCGCTAATAAAAATTAACATATTAACAACTAACATTTAGCTAATAAAAAAAACTTTAAATCTTCCCTTCGTATTTTATGTCTTTTGGTATGTTTTCTAAAGTCTAATCTAGTTGCAGGATGCAAGTGGAGAGAGCATTTGACATTGTCAGTCCAAATATAACAACATATTGTTTTCTTTAGAGTATACTCTTCAATAAAAAAAAAAATGTGTATTTGTTTCCACATCAAATAGGCCATTAAGTATTAAAATCACGACAATTAAGTAAAATAACACAGAAGCTAAGAATTGTAATTTCAATCTGTCCAAATAGTTAAAACGCACGACCAAACGTCTCTAAACATCAAATTTAGACTTTTTTTTTTATAAATAATAATAGAGATAAAATGAAAAGAGAAACATGAGATAAAATAAAATAAATTGGGATAAAATAAATAAGTAACTAATATAAATTATTATTATTATTCCCTCTCAAAACAAAGTTACAGACGAAGTAACAAACTAAAGTTATATTTTACTTTTGCAAGTATGTATAAATTTATAGGTAGCAATCTACGCAATTGAACTTAATCCTCGTCAAACTCATCATTGATGATATAGTATATCTTTTAACGTGTGGTTAATAAAAATAGAAGTGAACGGTACTTTTATTTAGGATGCGGCTGACTTACAAAAATGAAAGTGAACATATGGATCATATATGTGTAGATTAAAGAAATAACTGAACTTTCCATATTATATTATATTAATATATTATATATATTTAGATATTAATATATTGATATATATTTAGAAATAATGAATGATATTTGTGTTTTTTTTTTACGAAAATAACAAAGTTTTTTCTTAAGAAAATAACAAAGTTTTTTCTTAAGAAAATAACAAAGTTTTTTCATGCTATTCGAAGAGATAAGAAAATTTTCCTCTCTTAAATAATTAAAATTCTTTAAAAAAATTTGCTACTCTCAACGTGACACTATATTTAATGATATATAGTGTACTACTCGAACTCGGCACTTTACTGAGTAGCTGACCTGGCCGAGTAGAATGGGCTTAATTGAACCTAGGCAGTTATAACAAAAAGTACATCTTATTGAGAGATAAGATATAAGAAAATCAGCGCACAAGATCATGATAGAAGATAAGACTATCTCTATCATGAATTACGAGATTTGAGGAGATTTGATAGGAAAATAACCCTACCAAATCTATCTCTCTATACTCTATAAATACGACAACACTCCATCAAAGTACGAAATTCTACACCCATTAGTGATACCTGTCTCCTACCTCTATGCCTCTAACTTGAGCATCGAAGTGTCTTTGCAGGTACACCCCCCACCATTCACGAAGGAGATCCCGGCGGAGCCACCGCCTCGGAATACTTACCAAATCCAGTAAGAACATTTGGCGCCCACTGTGGGGCTCGGTGAAATTTTTCCCAGCCACACCAATCAACGCGAAACGATCGCGATGGCAACAACCCAAGGCAAAACAGCGAACCACGAAAAGCGACCACAGGGACTGAAAACCCTAACTCAGGGAACACTGGCACCGAGGGATACCCAAGGGGGGTGACCCCAATAATGTGGCACCCATCCCACGTTAGGTGCTTGAGAATCACCCGCTGATCTGAGCCCTGCAAAGGGAAGTGAATACGCTGAAACAAAATAGCACAAAAGAAATAGAAGATCTCTGCAAGGAGAACGCTTCTCTCCGAGAGCAATACCAGAAACTGCAAGAGGACCGGAGCGCACACTAGGCTGCCCATGCAACCGACAATGAACAACCTGACCGAACAGAACAGGATGACACTACTTGGAGTGAGACAGACCGAACAACAGCCCACATGGAATCCAGACCTACATCTGTTTTGAGCACGGTCCCAAGACGGAACACAATGCTCGAGACAACAAGACGACACCCATTTGTAGATGGCATAATGGAAACACCACTACAGGCCTGGTGGAAACCTCTGTCTATGGACCGTTATGACGGCCTAACGGACCCGGATGAACACATCGACGTGTTTGTCACGCAAGTGAACCTATACATAAATGACGATGTCATCATGTGCCGAGTTTTCCCAACCACTCTGAAAGGGGCAGGGTTGAATTGGTACATGCATCTCCCTCCTCACTTGATTAACTCTTTCGCCATACTGGTCGCTCGTTTCGGCGCCCAATTCTCCACGAGTCGGCCTCACCAAGTGATAGCAGTGGCATTAGCCAACATTCGGCAAGAGGACAACAAGTCCCTTAGGGACTTTATGGAGAGATTTGCTGAAGTCTCAGTTAGAATACGAGACCTAAATCCTCAAGTAGCACTAACCGCCATGCTGATGGTGTGACACCCTATACCCTAAAACGCTTTATTTCAAAGGATAATGCGAAAATAACAAGACGTTATATAAGGAAATATCGATTTTTCAAAACTTCTCAAGAGAAAAAGGTTCATATGCATAATTCTCTTAGCTGTCCAATGCTAAACACAAAATACAAAGGAACGTCCAACTAGTGGCACTCCAAAGGCCATACATCACATGAGTTATTTAACAATGAAAGGAGAAAATATAAGCAAATAACCCTACCCCGATGTCACAGCTATCAGAGCACAAGTCCCAACTAAACATAAACTAAGCATGAAAGGCTAAGCCCCTTCGTCCACGTCGTGCTCCATGACTGGACAATCCTCACCTGCAAATGGCGATAAGCCCAAACACAAACAATAGGAACAACAGCAAAGAAAGGGAGTGAGAATCATTTGAAATTGTAGATAAATCACATGCAAACAATAACTCAGGACTACATCATGTGACTCACTCAAGGAGTTCACACACATATCACATCGTCCAACGACAAACTAAACAATGCATGTGTATTGCAACAACCCCTTTAGACTCTACTTCATATGCCATGGGATACCATTTCTACCTCTTGGAATAGTCAAGGAGCACATGTCTATCCATAAGAAGCTCATTGACGTCGATGACCTTCTGTGTAAACCGCACTACCTAGAATGGTGTCCTCTAGTGGCTAATCAAGGCCGTCTAATGTTGCAAGGAAGCTCCAACTCATAGGATCAACAAGAGCCATTGGAACTTCCACACTACGATGCTCAACATCCTCAAGGTCCAGGCTTAACCTGTCATGACCTCCACCTTGTAGTCCATGTGTATTCCACCCCTTCCTAACTCTCAGACATCCCACTATATAACAGACTCCTCACAAATGCACAAAACACTTAAGTGAGCCCATCCTCGCCTCTCACAGGCTAGGTCACTCACAGTCACGATACCACCCAAGCCCATCCTTGCCTCTCATAGGCTATGGTCACATGTCTCAATGGCATCTGACAAAACCTCTTATCTCATTTCATACTCATGCATTATTCTTTCATAATTCAAACACACTTGCACAATTATACAATTCATCCCATAACAAGTCGATCACCCTTTACAAGGAACAAAAAATAAGAAACAAATACAATACATTCACATTGCATAACAGTACTGAGTCTTGGACGCTAAGGTCACTAAACACTGGGTCACTAAACACTGGGGTCACTCTACACTGAGTCACTGGACGATGGGGTCACTTGACACTAGGGTCATTGGACGCTGGGTCACTAGACACTATGGTCACTGGACGTAGGTGTCACTAGACACTATGGTCATTGGACAATATGGTCATTGGACACTATGGTCATTGGACGCTAGGTCACTAGACACATGGTCATTGGACGTTGGTGCCACTGAACGCTGGGTTTTACTTAACCACAAAGGAACATAGTAACCGACTTTTTTGCAGGACTGAAGGTCTCCCAAAGGATCCCAAAACACTCAAGAACATGTTTCCAGGGGTTTAGAGACAAAACTAACACTCCCAAACCCATAAAACAACACAGACAGTCCACAGAATCACAGAAAATATAACCTGCAAGACTCAGATCATGCAAAAACCACTACATATAAGACTCAGAACTCCTCTACCATGGCTAACGCCATACAGTACCATAAGAAGAAACCCACTCCCCCTCCTACCTTGAGATAAGAAAACGCAGCAAAGAGAAGAGGATGCAACAGAGTTGTTTCCTCAGTCCTTCTCTCAGGAAAGCAGTGTTGATTCTCGTGTGGTTCCTTGTAATCACTCTTCAGCAGGAGCATACAAAGACAACAATCCAAAGAAACTAGAGAAAGAGGCAAGAAGAAGCTTTTCTAGATTTTAGGTTAGGAGACAACTAAGGTAGTCCTTATATACCGTGTGAAGGAGGACTTAAGGCCCAACAGAAAAGGTGCTCCTAAAAGAAAGGTTGGTGCTTCACACAAAAGGCCTACTACTTCAAGACTTCAAACTAAATATTCATTCTTATTAACCACATATTCAGTTAATTAATTAAAAGCATTTTCACAACACTTATTTACATGCACATACAATAAAGGGTTAACTATGTTTTTAGTCCCTAAACTTGTTCAAAATTCGGTTTTTAGTCCCTAAACTTTAGTTTGACTGGTCAAGATTCCTAAACTTTTTACAAATTTTATTTTTAGTCCCTAAACTTTAGTTTGACCGGTCAAGGTCCCTAAACTTTTTAAAAATTTGGTTTTTAGTTCCTAAACTTTTTAAAAATTCAGTTTGTAGTCCTTGAAATCTCATTAATTCAGGGACTAAAAATTGAATTTTTAAAAAGTTAAGGGACTAAAAACTGAATTTTTAAAAAGTTTAGGGGCTTTGATCAGTCAAAAATTTGTTCAGGGACTAAAAACCGAATTTTTAAAAAGTTTAGGGACCTTGACCAGTCAAACTAAAGTTTAAGGACTAAAAATAGAATTTTAAAAAAGTTTAGGGACTAAAAACTTAATTAACCTTATAATAAATAAATAGCGGGGTGTTACAACTTTCCCCTCCTTACAAGAAATTTCGTCCTCAAAATTTACCTGAAGCTACGGATACGAGTTCCTCATCTGGTCCTCTAACTCCCAAGTCGCGCTTTCCTCCTAAGTTCCACCCCTAAACAACCTTAACCAAAGGAATTTCCTTTCCTCTTAGCTGTTTCACCCTGCGGTCCTCAACTCGCAAAGGCAATGTCTTATAAGTTAAGTTATCCCTTACTTAGATGTTGTCCAACTCAACCACATGTGATGGATCATGAACATACTTTCTAAGTTGAGACACATGAAAGACATTATGGAGGTTTGAAAGATATGGGGGTAAGGCAATGCGATAGGCGACTTTGCCAATCTTTTCCAAGATTTGGAAAGGACCAATAAAATGAGGAGTAAGTTTACGAGATTTCAAGGCGCGTCCAACCCCCATCCAGGGAGTGATCACCCACTTGAAACTTAAGGTCTTTCCTCCTCTTGTTGTGATAGCTCTTTTGCCTAATTTGAGCCATTCTCATCTTCTCTTGAATCATCTTGACCATTTTAGTGGTCTGCTGCACCATTTCAGGTCCTAACGTAAGGTTCTCACTAGTCTCAAACCAACATAGAGGTGTCCTACACCTCCATCCATACAAAGCTTCGTATGGTGCCATCCCAATGCTGGAATGGGAGCTGTTGTTATAGGTGAATTCTATAAGAGGTAAAAAGTTATCCCAACTACCACTCTCCTCTAGCACACAAGCTTATAAGAGATCTTTTAAGGATTGGATGGTTCGCTCAGTCTGACCGTCCGTCTGTGGATGATAAGCTGAACTTAGTCTAAGCTTAGTTCCTAAAGCCTTATGTAAACTCTCCCAAAATCTAGAAGTAAACCTCGGGTCTCTATGAGAAACCATACTAGATGGCACACCGTGCAACCTCACAATCTCACTCATGTACAAGTTGGTCAACTTGTCTAAGTAATACCTGATGTCAATTGGAATAAAGTGAACAAATTTGGTTAGCCTGTCCACTATAACCTAAATTGAATCTAAGCCTTTGGGGGTTCTAGGCAAACCCACAACAAAGTCTATAGAAATGCTATCCTATTTCCACTCAGGAATATCTAAAGGTTGCAACTTACCTGAAGGTTTCTGGTGTTCTATCTTAGCCTTCTGGCAAACTAAGCATGCATACACAAACTCAGCCACTTCCTTTTTCATACCAGGCCACCAAAACATCTTCTTGAGGTCCTAGTACATCTTTGTGGCTCCTGGGGTGGATGCTTAAACCACTCCTATGGCCTTCTGCTAGGATCAACCTCCTAAGCTTAGGAATACTAGGCACACAAATCCTACCTTGGAGTCTCTAAACTCCATCAACTCCCAAGCTGAAACTACTATCCTTTCCTTGGGTTACAACTTCTAGTTGGCTAATCAAGAATGGGTCTACCTTCTGACCTTCTCTGATCTCGGCCAATAAGCCACTAGTCACTTTCAGCACACCTAACTTCACACTCCTAAGGGTCACCTCACATACTAGGCTCAAGTCTCTAAACTGCTCTAAGAAGTCCAACTCTCTAATCATCAAGGCTGACACATGTAAGGATTTTCTACTTAAGGCATCATCCACTACATTGGCTTTACCTGGGTGATAACTAAGCTCAAAATCATAATCCTTAAGGTACTCTGACCATCTCTGTTGCCTTATGTTCAACTCCTTTTGATCGAATAGATACTTAAGACTTTTGTGGTCACTAAAGACCTCAAATCTAGAACCATACATGAAATGTCTCCACAACCTTAGTGTAAACACTACCGCAGCCAATTCTAGATCATGAGTAGGATAGTTCCTCTCATGGGTCTTAAGTTGTCTAGAGGCATAAGCCACTACTCGACCTTTCTGCATAAGCACTCCTCCTAAACCCACCTTGGATGCATCATAGTACACTAAATGGTTCACTTGAGTCAGGCAAAACAAAAACAGGTGCAAAGGTCAACCTCTTCTTGAGCTCCTGAAAGCTCTCTTCACACTGGATACTCCATACAAAGGCTTAACCCTTATGAGTCAGCTGGGTCAAAGGCATAGCTATCTTAGAGAAACCTTTTATGAATCTCCTGTAATACCCTGCCATACCCAAGAAGCTTCTAATCTCGAAAACTGACTTAGGCGTTTCCCATGCTAACATATCCTCTACCTTAGATGGATTTACAACTATCCCACCTCTAGATATGACATGTCCTAAGAAACTCACCTCCTCTAGCCAGAACTCACACTTGGACGACTTAACATAAAGTTGTTTGTCCTTAAGGATATGCAACACCACCCTCAAATGCTCAGCATGCTCCTCCCTCGTCTTAGAGTATGCTAGGATATCATCTATGAAAACCACTACAAAGCTGTCTAGGTAGGGACGAAAGATCCTGTTCATGTAGTCCATGAACACTCCAGGTGCATTGGTTACACCAAAGGGCATAACCAGGTACTCATAGTGACCATAACAGGTCCTAAAAGCAGTCTTAGGAACATCCTCAGATTTCACGCGAATCTAATGATACCCTGACCTCAGGTCTATCTTGTTGAATATGCAAGCTCCAACTAACTGATCCATGAGGTCGTCTATCCTAGGAAGAGGGTACTTGTTCTTAATCATCATCTTGTTCAGTTAATGATAGTCTATACACAATCTCATGCTACCATCCTTCTTTTTCACTAACAACACAGGTGCTCCCCATGGTGATACACTAGGTCTCACAAACTGTTTCTCTAGCAACCCCTCTAACTACTTCTTGAGCTCTGCTAACTCTATAAGAGACATCCTATAAGGTGCTATGGATATAGGTCCTGTACTGGGCACTAGGTCTATCAAAAACTCAATCTCATGCTCAGGGGGTAAACTAGAAATGTCCTCTGAGAACATTTCAGGGATCTCCTGCACTATGGGCTCATCCTCAATTATCACTTCACCCTCGAGTTGCAAGGAAGCTATCAGCATGTACACTTGGGCATTCTCTTTCCGAGATGCCTTGGCTTGGTTGGCAGTTATGAATCTCACATCCTTACTCACCACAAGCTTGCCAAATACAACAGTTTTATCAAAGCAATTTAAGAAGACATGGTTGGACGATAACCAGTCCATGCCAAGAATAACTTCCAATTGACTAAGGGGCAAGCAAATAAGGTCAATCAAAAATTCCCTATTAGAAATACACACAGGACATTGCAAACAGACACTAGACATGATAACAGAACCACTAGCAGGTGTATCAACAACCAAGTCAAAACTCAAAGGAGAGATAGGCAATTTCAATTGTTCAACATAACCATATGATACAAAGGAATAAGTTACACCAGAATCGAATAACACAAGTAAGGGTATGAGGCATCTACCTTGAATCAAGTTATCGGACTTTGAGGCTTCAACACCACTAAGAGCAAAAACTCTTCCCATGGTCTTAGGTCTGCTACCTTGAGAATTCTGGCCACTTCCACTCCTCTGGCCACCACTACTCCACTCCCTCTTGGGATTAGGACAATCTCATCCAATGTGCCTTTTCTTTCCATATCTGAAGTAAGTTACCTCCTTGTCCAGACACTTATGGGCCAAATGTATAGGCTTACCACACCTTGAACACTGTTGTGGGGTAGAAAGAACTGATCCTCCACTCCCACTACTCCTGGACTGATTGGCAAAGGGCTTCTGGTTCCCATAATGGTTACCAAATTGGCCAGGTGGGGCTGAATATGGTTTCCCATGACTTTGGTTACCAAACTTCTTCTCCTTCATAGGACCCACACTCTTGTAGTGTGTTGCCCTACCCCTGTTATCCTCAACATAAATCCTACATTTGTTCACCAGTATAGGAAATTGACGAATCTCTTGATAGTTAATGGCCTGTTTGATCTTTGGACGCAAGCCATTCACAAACTTTACACACTTGGAGTGCTCCCCTCCTATATGGTTGTAGTGAGGGAAGTACCTCACCAACTCCTCAAACCTAACTGCATAATCAGCCACAGTCATATTCCCTTGCTTGAGTTCCAAGAACTCCATCTCCTTCTTGTTACGAATATCCTCCGAAAAGTACCTCTCCAAGAACATCTCCTTGAAGTCATTCCATGTGATCTCCCTACCCTCCGCTACCATGCGTTGATGGGTGTTCTCCCACCAATACTCGGCATCTTCGGCTACTATAAAGGTGCCAAAGGTCACCTTTTGGGCGTCTGTACATGCTATAGCTTAGAAGATCTTCTAAAGTTCCCGAATCCAGTTTTGTGCACCTTCAGGGTCGAACCCTCCCTTGAAGGTTGGTGGATTGTTACTCTGGAACTTATCCAATCCATGGAACTAAGCAGCTCCACCACCTCCATTTTGATTCCCCATAGCTTGAGCTAAGGCTTGTAGAGCATTAGCTATGGCACGATCATTCCTACCCGCCATTACTTCCTACAGGAAGTAATCCACATAAGAACTCAAAACAAAACAACAAGCCACTCAAGTTAGCAACAAAGATCACACAAGTCACACAGTACACATAGAAAACATAACAAGCACATAACACACTTGGCATGATGAACCGACCTGCTCTGATACCACTAAATGTGACACCCTTTACCCCAAAACGCTTTATTTAAAAGGATAATGCAAAAATAACAAGACGTTATATAAGGAAATATTGATTTTTCAAAACTTCTCAAGAGTAAAAGGTTCACATGCACAATTCTCTTAGTCGTCCAATGCTAAACACAAAATACAAAGGAACGTCCAACTAGTGGCACTCCAAAGGCCATACATCACATGAGTTATTTAACAATGAAAGGAGAAAATATAAGCAAATAACCCTACCCCGATGTCACAGCTATCAGAGCACAAGTCCCAACTAAACATAAACTAAGCATGAGAGGCTAAGCCCCTTCGTCCACGTCGTGCTCCATGACTGGACAATCCTCACCTGCAAATGGCGATAAGCCCAAACACAAACAATAGGAACAACAGCAAAGAAAGGGAGTGAGAATCATTTGAAATTGTAGATAAATCACATGCAAACAATAACTCAGGACTACATTATGTGACTCGCTTAAGGAGTTCACACACATATCACATCGTCCAACGACGAATTAACCAATGCATATGTACTGCAACAACCCCCTTAGACTCTACTTCGTATGCCATGTGGTACCATTTCTACCTCTTGGAATACTCAAGGAGCACATGTCTACCCATAAGAAGCTCATCGACGTCGATGCCTTCGGCGTAAACCGCACTACCTAGAATGGTTTCCTCCAGTGGCTAGTCAGGGCTGCCTAGTGTTGCAAGGAAGCTCCAACTCATGGGATCATCAAGAGCTATTGGAACTTCCATACTACGACACTCAACACCCCAAGGTCCAGGCTTAACCTGTCGTGACCTCTACCTTGTAGTTCATGTCTATTCCACCCCTTCCTAACTCTCAGACATCCCACTATATACAAACTCCTCACGAATGCACATAACACTTAAGTGAGCCCATCCTCGCCTCTTGCAGGCTAGATCATTCACAGTCATGATACCACCCAGGCCCATCCCCGCCTCTCACAGGCTATGGGCACCTGTCTCAATGGCATATGACGAAACCTCTTATCTCATTTCATACTCATGCATTATTCATAGACAATTCAAACACACTTGCACAATTATACAATTCATCCCATAACAAGTGAATCACCCTTTACAAGGAACAATACATAAGAAACGAACACAATACATTCACATTACATAACAGTACTTAGTCTTGGATGCTAAGGTCATTGGACACTGGGTCATTGGACACTGCGGTCACTCTACACTGAGTCACTAGACGTTGGTGTCACTGGACGCTGGGGTCACTCGACACTAGGGTCATTGGACGCTAGGTCACTACACACTATGGTCATTGGACAATATGGTCATTGGACGCTAGGTCACTAGACACATGGTCATTGGACACTGGGTTTTACTTAACAGCGAAGGAACATAGTAACCGACTTTTCTGCAGGACTCAATGTCTCCCAAAGGATCCCAAAACACTCAAGAACATGTTTCCAGGGCTTTAGAGACAAAACTAACACTCCCAAACCCATAAAACAACATAGACCATCCACAGATTCATAGAAAATGCAACCTGCAAGACTTAGATCATGCAAAAACCACTACATACAAGACTCAGAACTCCTCTACCATGGCTAACGCCATACAAAACCATAAGAAGAAACCCACTCCCCTTGCTACCTTGAGATAAGAAAACTTCTTAATTTTTACCTAGAAAAATTAATCTATACAATTCAATAATATTTTTACCTTCTTAATTTTGTAATAATATTTATTTCTAAAATATTTTTTAAATAAGTGTTTTTTAGAAAGTAAAAGTAAGAAAGTTATAAAATTAAATGTGTAATATAAATCATCATCAAAATATATTCTTATGATTTTATTAATTTTAAATGTAAAAGGTTTCATATCAATTTTGATATTTTTTTATATCAAAAATACTATTGAATTGTATAGATATTATAAAGTTAATATAATCATACAAATGATTTTCTTTTATTTAGTATTTTTTTTGGGGCATGTAACTTGTTAATTGAGATAAATATTGAATGAATAAATATATAACAATGTTTAAAAATAGTAGTACTGAAATAAATAATATTATAAGAATAAGAAGGTAAAAATATTATTGTATTTTAAATATTATAAAGTTAGCATAATCATTAAAATGGTTTTCTATTAGTTTTTTATTTTATTTTAAATAAGTATTTAATACATGAAATATTTCTAAATTTAAAATATAAAACACTATTTTGAAATATTTTTTAACGGTTTATATTTTTAAGAAAATTACTATAAAGCATTGATAAAAAAGAATCACTGTAAAACAACACATAAATTCATACTATAATATTTTTTTTTGAGTATATAACCGACGAAATGAGATTAAGAATGTGAGTCATAAATATAAATTGATAATGGGCTGACATATGAAAATAATAACTAATAAAACGACATTAATTTTTTATCCTTATTTTTTCCTATTATCATGCGTCAGTGACTCAGGGAGTAGCAAAGTCTTTTTATTTTTAAAACAAAAAGCTGCATGTGTAATTGACAGTTTCACACCTGATTAAAAATAGCAATACAAAATGATAATTTTGTCCCTGCTTTTAGGTTGGAATAGCAATAGGCAAAAGGAAACCCTTGACTTAACTACTTTATATATATTAATGATACTATTTATAGGAGAAAAAATAATTTTTTTTATAAGTTAAAATTAACTTGTATATGAGTTAAAAAGATTTTTTTTTAAAAAAAAACTAATTAATATAAAAGTTTCTCCAGATCAGCTTTTGCAAAAATAAATTTTAACTTACAATTTTCTTCTCATTTTTTTTCTCATATATAAGTGTTTATCGAGAAATTTATTCAAATATATAAGGCTCTAAGTTGCAATAATGATACTCTCACTGTTGATGGGTTTTCTATATTTGCGAATGTATGCCTCAATAATGCAATATTGTTTACTTATATTAAGTAGTCCCACTGGGAACAATAGCATATAAAAAGAAATGTACAATAGACAAAGAGGGGAGTAGTTGTGCCAATTTTTTAATAAAAAAAATTCAACAATCATGTACGTAAGAATTTCTTTCCATAATTTTTTTTAGTATGTAAGTCATAATTTGAATACAATATGAATAGACGAGCTCGAATCATAAGGTTTAAGCATAATACTTATTATATTATATATGAACCAATTACGTATGAGTATATGAACGAATTGGAAGGAGCTCAATATTTAAATTTGATTTGTTTATTTATTTAAATAAGTTAACTTTAAAACTTAGACTTAATTTATTAGAAAAAAAATATGAAAATTGAGTTTATTTTATTTAACTAATTTATAACTTAATTTTTCTTTATTTATCATCAAATATATTTTTGAAGTGTTTTTAAAGTTTATTGTAAAATATTCAATAGATGTTTTCATGTTAGAAAATGAGATAAAAGTAAAAATAGAAAATAAATAAATTAGTTTTTGGACATAATTATGTAGCGATAGTTTTTTAAGTTAATATTATAATTTACTAAATATATCTATTTAATGTAAAATTAACTACTATACTACCATTATTGTTGTTCTTGTTATACACAAGTTATTTACGAGTCTAATATTAAACTTGCTAAGGGATAAAGCTCGAGGTTACCTCATTTTTATAATAAGTAGTTTAAAGTTAAGCTTAAATTTATTTATCTATTTAAACACATGCATGAACTTGATTGAAGTTGAGTATGAATTGTTTAGCTCATATATATCCCAAGTCCTTAATTATGATTATAAGCTTATTTTTATTACCTTTATCTGAGAGATTTAGAAACATTCAGAAACATATTTCTCAGCAATTATCCATTTCCAAACCATAGAACCAAATTAACATATCTAAGTTGCAAAATGGTGCTCCTGCTGTTGATATATATATATATATATATATATATATATATATATATATATATATATATATATATATATATATATATATATATATATATTATGTTTGCGAATACTTCAATAATGTAATAGTGATTACTGATTAGTTCTATTCATGCAGTCCCATTGGGAGCGATTGCTTACAAAAAGGAAAGTGCTATCGACAAAGAGGGCAATTGTTGTGCCAATTTTTTAAATGAAAAAAAAATTAACAATTAGGTAAGAATTTCTTTCCATAATTTTTTTAGTATGCAAGTTATAATTTCAATACAATATCAAGAACAACTTGCTTCACACTCTGAGCTCACCTAGTTAATTTATACTCTACAAAGGAACCTACAATGAAATATAGAAAGCGTTCAAATTCCCACGCCTATAGCATTTATCTTATCACACTTGACCACAAGTATTCATTTTTAAACTCTTCAACAGTGTGTCAACAAGTCGCTAGTCCGAGTTAAACTGGGCTTGATTCCCTTAAGTCTCGAGTTCGAGCCTTACAAATGAAAAAAAATATGGTTGGAAGGAGAGACCTCACTAAAGGTGGTCAGCTAGATTCTCTAGCGGAGATAAGTTGGTGGATACTACGTATCAATGTTGTGGTGACAAAAAAAATTCTTCAATAGTGTTTTGTCTTTCGTATTGGAATTTTAAGGCTACGCCACAATCCTAATATAAATTATTGAAAAATCTACCTCATTGAACAACACTAATGATTTAACACATATTATCTTGAAATAATTATTGAAACATCTACTTGATACATGCCATGATTTTTATCATTCATCAATTTATAATTCATTTTGATTGATAAATTTAATGTTCAATTTTATCAGTATACAATAAAAAAAAATTCCACAAATGCTGACAATTTACTATAATTTCATCAATTATATTAGACTTCTCAATCCAAAACAACCAAGATATTTAATTAAAGAAAAATAATAAATATAAACATAAAAATATTCTTATTTGTCACAAATAATAAACAATTTTTTTTATTTCTTCTTACATATTTATGCAATTCATTTTGTACTAAATGGCATAACTAGGTTTTATGATTGAGCACAGCATCTTTCAACTCATCAAGCCATGCCTTCACTCCTGGATTAGTGATTTGTTTCTCCTCAGCATCATTGAGCACAGCATTGAGTGCCAACAGCTTTTCCTTCAGCTCATCCAACAGAGAAACATTCAGCTTTCTATTGGCAAAGAAATCTCCAAACTCTGCAGAAGTGATCCTATCCAACAAGATCTCCACAGAAGCAGAGATGAGTGCCTCTCCCACCCTGAAGCTTTAGCTAAATGTTGAATGTGATAGAGACTAGTCTTAGTGAGAAATTGTTGTACTATAATGGTCAATGTTTTGATTTCACATTCAGTAGTACTGTAAATAAGTGAATCTCTATGCAGTTTTGGTTTTTATATTTTGCATAAATGTTGACTGACCGACAGTATGGCATCTTTGCATGTGTAGTCATGTGCTTGTATATTTTTTATTTACTGTGCCAAGGATGGCATCATTGCATTTGTAGTCACATGCTTGATTATCTTTTATTTACTTAAAAGCACACTTTTCAACAAAAATATATTCTAAGAACATTTTCATTATAATTTTCTTTAAAATAAAATAAACTTATTCAGGTATAGCTGTTACGTCTTTTTTTTTTTTTCTGGGTGCAGAGGTAGCAATTACGTCTTGATGCACCATGTTGGTTTCTTCCCTTGTTCTAATACTAGAAATAAAAGGAAAATAATTCCTCCTTTCTTCTGTGTACCTTTCCTCTCCGTATAAATATTGTTTACACTCAATAAAACTAATATTTGTGTTTGCTTTTGGTCGAGTGAACTTAGTAAAATACAAAAGTTGAAAGCAACTTTTTTCCAAATGATGATAGCAAACACTGTATAGTGGTCATCCAACCACCCACTTAAGTAAATTTGAATCATATAGGCAAGTTTGAGGAAAAGTTCATCAGATATGTTGCATAAGTAAATTTATGAATTTTAAATTTGACAAATATCATAACCAGAGAATAAATCCTATTCAATTACAAACAAAAGGGGATGTGTCACACTAAAATGGTAATGCTATTTATTGAATTACATCAGGAGAATTAGTGGCATATGACAATATCAAAATTTGAATCATATAGGAAACCGCAAACTTCATGAAAAGTTTAGATATGTTGCTTAAGTTTAGGAAAAGCTAATTGTGCAGTTTATGTAAATTTATGAATTTTAAATTAGACAAATATTGTAACCATTGTAAAATTATATCATATGAAGCTTCAACAATCTAGTTAGGTATACAGCACATTAAGTAGCCCTAGTATTAAAAAAATTGAGATCGTAGTTAGATAAACTCATGATTGATCAATGTATATAAGAGAAATACTAGCAACACACTCTCTATCACACTCTTTTGAACACACTCTTAATAATTGGTTAAAATTTATTGGAAACATACATGGAGTACTAGATAGAGTAGAACATGATTTGAAATTTGATAAATAATTGTGTGTTTGGGCTTGGGCTTCTATGTGCCTGAGTCCTTCACCATTCAAAACGTAAAAACATAATTTCCAAGGCGGATTTTTCGTGAGAGAAATTTGTCTCTTGACTCTTGAGGGGAAAGGGATATATTCAAAGCTCGTCCAACGTAAACATAAATAAATAAATAAAAGAATAAAAAAACGTTCAATCGAAATTAATATATGTTAGATGTTCAAGTGGTCAATGTGTTCTCACTGTTCATAAATAGCTCAACAATGCAATGTTGTTTGCTTATCTCACTTGGAACTGTATCTTTTTTAGGGTTTGGATCCCTTGCAGTGAAAAATTCACTACAGGAAGTGCAGTGTAATTTCACACCACTCACTTTTTTTCTTATTTTATTTTTTTATTAATATTTTATTTAATTAATAATAAAAAATATGTGGTTAAATTTTACATTGCACTCCCTATGGTGAATTTTTCACTACAGGGGATCCAAATCCCTATTTTAGAGACAAAATATTGTGCTAAAACAGATTAAGATAAAATCTTATGCTAAATAATTTATTGTGGTGGACAAATGTTATAATCCAATGAAACTATATTACACTAAAATTACCTTAATGAACATATTTATTTAGTATTTTCTTGTTGAAAGAGATGCTCATATTTGGTGTTGATAGTGTCTTGAATGAAATTGTCCCCGAAACAAAATATATGTAAACACAGAAAAAAATTATTAATTTGGTCCCTTTATTTTTTCAAAATGTTCAATTAGGTCCTTTTATTTTTTAAAACTTTAATCAGGTTTTTCTGTGAAAGTTAATTTCAATGTAGCGTTGTTGAGGAGAAACTTTGTGACCTCTACAAACTCTATAAAAAAACATTATTTTTGGCGATAGCAATGCCTTGGCCCACAAAGGTTTTCGAGAGTTTGCCACCGTTGTCAACGGAGTTGAGCGAGTTGTCAAAGGCAAGGCGCCACGACTTCGCCACGGTTGGACACTTGACTGTGAGTTTGTTGCGATGAGGGTCTGTGGGAGAGCACCACCGTGGGTGGCCACGAGGATGAAGAAGAAGAGAGATAAATAAGAAAACTGGTTAAGAAAAGAAAAAAAAAATAAAAAATTGGGTCGTTGATTAAGAACTTAATACATATAATAATCATAACCCTTAAACCACTCACCCACCCATATTCAATTAATTACACTCCCAAAAAGAGGGAGGGCATAGCAATGGCTCGTTACGGCGACGATAAGCGCTGGATTGTGAGCGACAACGTTATTTTCTCAAACCATGAGTGGTGCGGATTTCAATTTGGAGATTTGGGGATGATGATGGATTTTTTAATAGTTTATATTTTTTAAAATTAAATAAAAATAGTGGCATTTTTAGACGTCACTATGTTAAATTAATTATTTTAAAATTTAAAACATTAACGGTGTTAACAGAATAGTGATGATGTTAACGAAAACTTGAAGAAAGGACCAAAACGATACCTTTTGAAAATATAAAGGATCAAAATGAGACTTTTAAAACTTAATGTACAAAAATGAAAAAACACTAAAACATAAAGGACCAAAAGTAACATTTAGCCTTGTAATAAAAGTAAGGTTTAGATCCACATGCTTATTTTTTCTTCAATATAACCATTTTGTAATAATATAATTAATGTTATTAATAATTTTTTAAGACGTGTGCATTACTTTGCGACAAATAATTTAAAATAAAAAAGTACTTATTACATATAAAAAAACATAAAGGTCATTTAAAGAAAATTTTAATTTAAAACACTTAATAAAGCATATTTAACACTTTCACATTATGTGCTTGTATGTACATAATAAAAAACCCCTTTGATTTAATTTATTTTTTAAAAAAATATTTATTCTACAATTTTAATTTTTCTAAAAATAAAAAAAAGATTAGATTTTGAACTAAAATAATATAACTTTAGTTCTACAATCATAATATACTAGTTTTTTTTTTTTTTTACTTTTTTAATATACATCGGGTCAAATCGATTCAATTAGTGACCTACTGATTCGACCACTGACCTATCAACCTAGTACCTCAACTGGGTCGATGACCGGTCCGATTTTCACAACATTGGATTTATGGGACAAAGGGGAGTGTATTTTTGGGATATTGTTGGGAAATTTTTTTAAAGGGGAGTATAAATAGTAATTACTTAAAAAAATTTCTTTCTCTTCTTATTGGGCTAATAGAGCCCAAAGCCCAAAAGTATTTATGATCCAAAGTCTATTTTTTTTTATTTACTTATTCACCCCCCCCCTTTCTTATAGGACAGAGAGTCCCTTTTTAACATTGTTACCCAAATCCAATTTATTTTACATTATACTACAACTTAATATAATAATTTGTATTATAATTAACATATATAAAAGAAAATTTTTTTATCAAAAAAATTAAAAAAATCATTTTCAATCTTTGTTTCTCTTAAAGGGTCGTAAGCCCAAATCTAATTATACCCAACATCCTAACAATTTTTCTTTTATTTTCCTCTACTAATTATATAAAAACAAAGGGATCAGGATCCTCTCCTGTCTATTTTTAAAAGAAGAGGTCATGTCCAAGAAATTTCAGCCATTCATAATTTATTAAATCTAATCTATGGTGGAAATTAAAACTTATGAAACTCAACATTTCATTAATCCCAATCCCGTTAATGCCAGGTTTAAGTATGTTAGAGTCAAGGGCTTTGGACGATGTCCAACCCCCTCAAACTTTGATTTTGATGATAACAAATAAATTTGAATTTTGAAGTGTCTAATGATTAATGTTTGAGTATTACAGGTTCTACACCGTCCAATGCCTTCATGGTATTGTATTTCTTAAACTCAAACTATATATCACTATGTGTGTATCACATCCAATGTTTTGCGAAAACCAGTGTGTAAACACTGTGTCCATTTGGGAAGAGTCCAATCGCTTATATAACTTACACAAACCTTTCTATCAAACAGTTATATAACGCATCCATTTGTCAAGAAGTACACTTATGCTTTTCGATGATGGTTTCATTTTGGATGTTCAGCTATTCCTTCTCTTTTCATAGATGACATTTCATTTGTATATTAAAAAAAGTGTACCATAGGAGACATAAAAGCTTCTATCTACAAAACCGTACAAGTAGTGGAGACGCTATATGTACTGTTGTCCCCTCTCTCTCTCCACCCCTCGCTGACACGTGGTAACGGTCAAATGATTGTGAGAGAATGCTTTTCGACCAAAGGCTCAAATCCCACAACGGATACTTTCACTCAGAGGCCTATAAATAAAGGACGGGGCTCTTGAAGAACCAACGAAGCATTCAAGTTTTCAAAGAGCTGAAACTCTGCCAAAATACTTGGACGACCAACACTTGTGCAAAAAGAGCATTCTCTTAGCTTTGCTCAGTCATTCTATGTAATCTGTTTTATATTGCAATATCCTCTCTGTGATAGTTGTTTTGAATCATGTAATCAAACTGTTGTTTGGAAAGCCAGGAGTGTCTTAGTTACAAAGAATACTTGGGTGTTGTTTTTAATCTCAAGGGGAGATTAAAATGTGTGCCAGAAGTGGCCTAGAGAATACTTGTAGCCAGAAGTGGCAGGGTAAAGAATACTTGTTTGTAATCAAAGTCTTGATTAGTGGAACCCTTCAAAAGGTTATTTTTGAAGGAAAACTGGACGTAGCTCAGGTTGAGTGAACCAGTATAAACCAAGTATTTTTACTCTATTGTTTTTCGCTTACTAGTTATCTCTTGCATTATTTCGTAGCGTTAGACCCACAAGGTTCCTTTATAAACTTGTTTGTGAAAAGGCTTTGTTTTCGCTTGGACGATAACCTGAAAAAGAAGTTTCATTTAACTATTCTTTTGAACTACTGGACGATAGCTGTCACTCTACATTTTACAAGTCCCTTGTAAAATCTGAGCTAAGATATCTTCATCTTTGCGAAAAAGTTTTCAGATTTTATCTAACACACTATTCAACCCCTCATTCTAGTGTGTTCCCTACATTTCAGTTGGCATTAGAGCTCGGCCTCTTGGGTTGAGTACTTAGTAGTACAGAGGAAAACCAAATCCTGAGACAAATAGACAACGAGGGACAAACCATAAACAGACCACCTCTCTTCAAGGGAGTTAAATATGATTATTGGAAACAAAGAATGATAGAATTCCTTGAATCCTATCGTATTGATATGTGGGATGTTATGGAGATGGGAGACTACATTCCTTATGATGAGAACCTCAACGAGATCCCCAAGGCTAGATGGACAAAGGAGCAAAAGCAGAAATTTTATCTCAACTCCAAAGCCAAAAACACCATCATGTGTGCACTATCAAAACAAGAATACAACAAGATGCATAGCTTCAAAAGTGCAAAACAGATATAGGACACTCTTGCGTTAACATATGAGGGTTCCACCTACGTAAAACGTAACAAACTTAGTCTTCTCACTCGTCAATATGAATTGTTTAGTATGGAGGGAAACAAGGACATACAAAATAGTTTGGACGATTTCAAACCATACTAAAGGAGCTTAGAGCACATGGTAAAAATTACAATAACTAGGAGCACATTGACAAAATTATAAGGAGTTTGCCTAGGCAATGGAGACCACAGGTTACAACTTTAAGAGCAACCAAGGGACTAGGCGACATGTCCTTAGAAGAGCTTGTGGGAATCCTTAAAGTTCATGAGCTAGAACTGCAACAAGATGGTGATGCAAAGAAAGGCAAGTCTCTGGCACTCAGCGTCCAGAAGCCAAAGAAAGCTTCATCGTCCAAAGCCATGCAAACAGAAGAGTCATCAGAAGAGCAATCTGAAGATGAAGACTCCAATGAAGATGATGAGCTATCCTTCATATCCAAGAGGATCCATGCTATGTGGAAGAAGAAAGGTGGATCCAGATGGAGAAACTTGAACAAGAAAGGCTTCAAGGAAAAGAAGGACAAAGAGAAGAGTCCAATCGTCTGCTACGAATGCAAAAAGCCAGGATACTTCAAGTCAGAATGCCTAAACCTTGAGAAGAACAAGGATAAGAAGAAGAAATTCTTCAACAATAAGAAGTGCAAGAAAGTTTTGATGTCCACATGGGAAGACTTGGACGATGACTCATCATCAAATGACGATGAAGAGGAGGAAGCCAACATCTGTCTGATGGTAGACACTACATCAGAATCTTTCAAACCAGAAGAAGAAGATGAGGTAGACTTTAATGTAAAATCTCTTCAGGAAGCTTACCATGAATTACTTTCCAACTCTTCTCTTCTGTCAAAGGCCTACAAAACTTTGAAGAAATCATCCAAATCACTTTCTAAAGAAAAATAAGTTTTACAAAATGGTTTCAAACAAATTGAAAGTGAGAAAGAGGATTTACAGAAAAAGTTTACGAGCTCTCAAAGGAACATAAAGCGTTAGAAGAGGATAGACGAACTGTATGGAATGACAGTGCTCATGCTTATAAGTCCTATGAGGAATCAAGGAATAGAGAAATGAAACTTTCCATAGAGATTTGGACTCTTAAAGGAGAAAACAAAAGGCTTGTTGAGAGGCTTCTGAAAGGTGAAGCAAATACTTTCTTAAGAGGTCAACCACATGATGTTGTAAGATTTCATGAAGAGATTGACAACCTAAAGAAAGATTTGTCCAACTTTTTCAAGGGATCTAACAACCTTAATAAGCTTTTAAAATATAAAGGTTGTAAGAGACCCAATGACAGGTAAGGACATAGATATAAGGGAAAGAAATATATTCATGATGAGGATGTAGATGTTTGTTATTTCTATAGGAAACCTAGACATATAACGTCTAGATGCAGACACCTACCAAAGAAGCGAGCATCCAGTGCCCTTCAAACTAACAAGAAAGGACCCAAGCCAATCTGGGTACCTAAAGATAAAATTGTTACTGTTGCAAACATGCTTAACAGCAGGAAAGAGACTCCAGTCATGGTACCCGGACAGTGGATGCTTGCATCACATGATCTTCCTATGTTATACTATTTAATTCTCGATGATGAGTCAATTTGATAGCTCAGATATTGTTATTCATGATATTGATCCAATTTGATATCATCGAAATCAAATTTATATCATTTTTGAATTAATTATCGATGACAGGAGAAAGGTATATGTTCCAAAGCCTCCTTCCCAAGATTGGTGGGACAGTCACTTTTAGAGGGAATTAGAAAGGGATGATAGCTGGCGTGGGTAAGATCAGTATTCCACCCTATCCCTTAATTGATAATGTTCTTTATGTTAAAGGTCTCAAACACAATCTGCTCAGCATAAGACAATTATGTGATAGTGGATATGATGTTGCCTTTAACAAAGGAAAATGTATAGTCAAGAACATTGATAGATCCCTTCTCTTTACTGTGAAAAGGCAAGGTAATTTGTACAAGATTAAACTTGGGGAACTATCAAGTCAAAATGTATCCTGCTTCGTTTTAGTTAAAGAAAATCACTGGATATGGCATAAGAAGCTTGGTCATGTAAGCTTGAGGTTAATCTCTAAGCTTAACAAGAATAACCTCGTAAAAGGACTACCAAGCATGTCGTATAAGGATGATCTTCTTTATGAAGCTTGTTAGAAAGGGAAACAAGTAAAAAGTTCCTTTAAAAGCAAAAACATTATTTCCACTTCTAGACCCCTTGAACTGTTACATATTGACTTGTTTGGACCCATAAGAACAGCCTTAGTAAGTGGTAAGAGATACAGATTGGTTGTAGTGGACAACTATACAAAATGGACATGGGTCATGTTCCTATCTCACAAAGATGAGTCTTTTATAACTTCTGTAAAAGAGTTCAAAACGAGAAAGGAGTATGCATGACTTCGACCAGAAGTGATCATGGGCGAGAATTTGAAAACGAGAGTTTTCAAAGGTTCTATGAGGATAATGATATTCTTCATAACTTCTCAACACCCAAGATGCCTTAACAGAATGGTGTTGTTGAGAGAAAGAATAGGTCACTCCAAGAGATGGCCAGAACCATGTTGAATGACAATTCAACCCCTAAGCACTTTGGGCTGAAGCAGTGAATACTGTTTGTTATTTACAAAATATAATTTATATTAGACCCGTCATGAAAAAGACTCCATATGAGTTATGGAAAGGGCGAAGACCCAACATATCCTACTTCCATCCATTTGGATGTCAAAGTTTCATTGTAAACACTAAGGACAATCTGGGAAAGTTTGATTCTAAGTCTAACAATGGGATATTGCTTGGATACTCAGAAACTTCGAAGGCATACAGAGTCTACAACTCTAGAACCTTAGTTGTGGAAGAAGCTATTCATGTGAAGTTTAATGACACTAAGCCTGATAAGGAATTATCAGAGCTAGATGAATCACTTGCAGATCTCAGGTTGGACGATGGAAGAAGTCATCAGACACAGAAGCGTCCAACAATGATGTTTTAGTTGAAGAGTCCAACACTCCCCTAGACGGTCCAGTAGAAGAGCAAAGAGAACCAACTGGGCATAACTGGCAGATGAAAAAGCATCATCCAGAAGATCAGATCATTGGTGATCCAAGAGATAGAGTCAGAACCAGATCTTCACATCAACAGTAAGGTCACACAACTTTCATATCAAAAATAGAGCCTAAGACTGTGGATGATGCCTTGGAAGATGAAAGCTGGGTCAAAGCAATGTAAGAAGAACTTGATTAGTTCCAAAAGAATGATGTCTGGAAGCTTTTTGAACTACCTGATGATAAAGAAGCTGTAGGAGCCAAATGGGTATTCAGAAACAAGCTAGATGAAACAGGTAAAGTTATGAGAAACAAAGCCAGGCTTGTAGCCAAAGGTTACTCACAACAGGAAGGTATAAATTATACTGAAACTTATGCTCTTGTTGCTCGCATTGAGGCTATTCGTATTTTACTGTCCTGTGCTGCTCATAGTAGAACAAAGCTATATCAAATGGACGTAAAAAGTGCATTCCTAAATGGACTGATAAAAGAAGAAGTCTATGTGAAACAACCCGCAGGATTTGAGAGTGATGCTTTTCCAAATGATGTTTTCAAACTAAACAAGGCTTTATATGGACTGAAACAAGCACCTAAAGCTTGGTATGAAAAACTCAGTTCATTCCTTACAGAAAATGGTTTTTCAAGAGGAAAAGTAGACACTACCTTATTTCACAAAGATTATGATTATGATTTTATCATTGTTCAAATTTATGTTGATGACATCATATTCGGTGCTACTAACGAAACTCTATGTGAGGATTTTTCTAAGTTAATGCAGACAGAGTTTGAGATGAGTATGATGGGAGAACTGAAATTCTTCCTTGGACTACAAATTAAGCAAACTGACAAAGGCATATACATACATCAAACCAAGTATGTTAAAGAGCTCTTGAAGAAGTTCAAGATGGACGATGCTAAACCAATGAAAACCCTTATGCATCCAACAATAGTACTAGGACTGGACGAAGGATCAAAGAAGGTAGACAACACTTTATACAGAGGGATGATAGGATCACTCCTATACCTCACAACATCCAGGCCTGACATTATGTTCAGTGTATGTCTATGTGCTAGATTTCAATCTGATCCAAGGGAAGTACACTTATTTGCAGTTAAAAGAATTTTAAGATATCTCATTGGAACAACTAATCTTGGTCTATGTTTCAAAAGACAAAAAGATTTCAAACTAGTTAGATACTATGATGCTGACTATGCTGAAGACAGAATGAAAGAAAAAGCACTAGTGGAGGATGTCACTTCATTGGTGGAAACTTAGTCTCCTGGATATGCAAGAAGCAAGGTACCATTGCACTGACCACTGCTGAAGCAGAGTATATATCAGTAACAAGTTGTTGTTCTTAAATCCTATGGTTCAAGCATCAACTTGAAGACTATAGTATATACGAGAGTAACATTCTTATCTTTTGTGATAACACTACTACTATTGATCTTTCGGAAAACCCTATACTGCATTCAAGGGCAAAACATATAGAAATTAAACATCACTTTATAAGAGACCATGTTCAGAAAGGGACTGTGGAATTACAGTTTGTATCCACAGATGATCAGCTAGCTGATATATTCACAAAACCCCTTACTGAAGACAAGCTAATCCTTCTAAGGAATAGACTTGGCATGGTCTTTGTAAAGGAATGATAAACATCTACGTCCAGCATCCAATATGACTATAGCGTCTAATGGACATAGAGTCCAAAGGTCATTTTGTCAAGCATGTGCATTGCATGTGTTTCATTAAAGTCTAATGCTAGATGATCATTTCTGTTATGTGTTTTCTTTTAAAGTGTTTTATGTCGTGGCTTAAACGGTTTCTTTTTTAGTAAGTACAAGTTAGTGCTCTATTCTAAGTCACTCAACTATTCATAACCGTACACAGTTACCCAAATACCTCAGCACACCTTCATCATGGCGGGATTAGTGGAATAACTTCTCTCGTCAAATTCAAAAAGCCCAAAACCTTTTCGTTTGCCTCAAGTAAGCCCATTCATACACTGCCAAATCCTTAGAAAACACTTTACCAAATTTCTCTCACTTTGAACTCTCATCTCTCAAGCACTCTCTCTTTCACTCCCTACCCAAACACTCACTAGAAACCCTAAAAATCTTACCTTTACCACAATGTCAAACTCCAATGAGTCAACTTCTATGATTCTTGATGTTCCTTCATACCCCATCACCACCATTGAAGCAAATGGGGCACCAACTATTAACATTGAACACTTCTTTGATATCAAGTATCTGGAAAGTATCAGTCTTGAACTGGAAGAGAATCTCCTGATGTGTGGCATTCGAGGGTACTTCAACGACTCTCGGAAGATACATCCAGAGCTCATTAGGATGTTTTGGAAGAATGTGAAGTTTGACACAAAGTGACAAATTGTGTCCATTGTGATTGGATGAGAAATGGTTCTGTCTACTAAGACTATAGCCAAAGTCATTGGCTATATCAGGGAACATAATCAATACAAACTTGACTTGGCAGAGGAGTATGAAAACCATGTGGGGAAGGTACTATGCAAAGACAAGTCCACTGACTCAAAGAGGATTGAGTACAGGAATCTGTGTGAGCAACCGAAGATATGGCAGCAAATATGCAACAAAGGCATCTTACACAAGGTATGGTCCAAGGATTCAATTATGGACTTACACAAGATCGTACTATTTCACTTAATGGAGGCCATCCCATTCAACCTGCCTCACACCATTTACATCAACATTCTTCGGATTATGAAAGGGCTTGGTGGAGATGAAGATATATCCTATGCTGCACTGTTAAACAAAATCTTCTGGGATCAGAAAGTCTACCAGCGCTTCTATGATGAGTTAGACGATAATGAGAGCTAGGAAATCATAGGAAAAGGGTAGCTTATTGCTAAACAACAAAAGTTTGGTGAAACCAACATCAAACCTATGAAGATTCAGCTGACTGCCAAAGCCATCAAGGAATTGGACAAGACAAGTATAAATAAGAAGAGAAGTGAATAGAGTAGACTAGTCCAAAATTATGAAGAAGAAGAAATGGATCTATTTGGTATTTCCAAAAAGATTAAAAGAATCATGAAGGATCAAGGAACAAGGAAAATGACAGGCAGATGTCACATCAAAACAGAAGAAGCTACTGAAAAGGAAAGGAGAATAAAGAAGAGACAAGCAGCACCTGTGTCATCCATTCCTCATGTTCCTACTGATAAGCATCCAAAGACCATTCCGAAGCAGGAAGTCCATGGGAAACCAAAGATCAGAAAGCTCAAGATTATGAGTGATTCTGATGATGATGATAATGTTCCAATTAATTAGATAAAAAGAAAAGCTTATGAGATAGAATCTGGGCCTCAGAAGAAGCAAAGGGGTATATATAAGTTCTTATATGAAATAATGGCAAACTTGTTTCTTTGGGATGTTGTTGTTTTCCGTTGATTGATTCAAAAGGAAAACAATCAGTTTTAGAAAGCAGTTTTAAACAGTCTTAATTACAAGGTTATTATGTAATGATGAATGACCGAACTGATATTGAATCGCATCGATTCTAAGGTTTTTGATTCCATTCTTGTTGATTGTCCTTTGTTGGTAGGACATGGCAAAAGGTATCATTGTAAACCTTATATAGGGTTATTACATGTTTTGATCTTGAAATAGAACAACATCTCACTTCTTCCACCAGGAAAAAAAAATTAAGTCAAACAATATCTTTGATTGATTATATAATTATATGAGGAATGCTAGTGACATTCTCTTTCTAACATTCACTTAACGATTGGTTGAAATTTATTGTAAATCACCAATTTTTTTTTATTGAATAGATAAAATGTGACTTTTATATTGTTAGAGTGGAATATGGCAGATAAGGAGTACACTATAGTATTCGTTATAGAAAAAAAAATCCATTGTAATATCATCTTGTTGTTCAAATGCAGATTGGAATGAAAAATTGAATAAATGAGAATAACATTGTAACTGTTGACAAATTTTAATTTTATTTTGATAAATAATTTATTGACTATCAAATGAAAATGAAGTTAAAAAAATAGATATAAAAGAATTACATGGCTAAAAATAAAAGAATGAAGATAAAAAAAATTATGGGTTGCCTTGTAATGTATTGTGTATGTGCAAGTTAATGAGAAGAGAAGCAAGGTGAGAGGTAGATTTTATTGATTCTAAAACTTTTAAATGATTTAATGTGTGGTTTTGAGGGTTTAATTACGCTTTGTGTAAGTCTTCCATACTTTGCCAACTTCTTAGTTTCCCATGGAAAAGGTTTGTCATGATCAGGTATATTATTTTTCCTTTCCAATGATTATTTACTAAACAGAAGCAATTAAGAATTTGATACCACATTTAAGTGCAGATTCTAATGCCAAAAGGAGTGGGTTGCTAGATGATATTAATGTTGAAAGGAGCTATAAACTATCATTTTATATGATATTTATGTATCATAAATATATGCTTTTTTACACTTCTATTAAAAAGATGTTTTCTTTTTAGTCAAAAACCAAATATTTTATAATCTAACTCATTGACATTCTTTCCCCATAACTATATTCTTTTGTTTTTCTAACTTTTAAACAAATAACTTAATATGAAATATTCAACCATGTAAGCTCAAGACTATAGAATTAGCAAGACCAGACCAAAAACCCAAAAGTAGCAGTAAAAAGAGCATCAAACTATCACTTGCAAACTTGTACTATAATAAAAAAAAAACTCAAATAAATATTCAACTTGGAGCAAACAAGGACAAAACAACAGGGTAACTTATAATTTATTACAAGAAAACATAGCTATCAATCATCATCCAATGATCCAATCCGAAACAAAATCCAATTTCTGATATGCATAAAATTGGATGATCCCACACCATCATAAATATAATCCAATACATTATGGTTTTATAAAGATAGTTCACTATAGAAAAACCATATAATAGGACATTAACATCAACAAACCACAACAATAAAATATTTTTTGCTTATCAAAAACAACAACAAAAAAACATCAACAAACCACAGGTTTAGTTGGACCAATTACAAATGTTGTTACAGAGGAAATTTGTAGAGTTTGGTTCAGATGATTCAATTGAAACCTTCCACTGGTGAAGAAACAAAAGTGACAACATGATTGAAATGAATACAAGAGATGTGACCAATAGAGTAAATTGGAGTCATCACAGTTAGTAAATATTACATGCCCACCACCTCAGCTACCATCTGCATTCAGTAGCAAATAAAACCATATTGTTATCACTGGTCAACATTTCAAAATCAATATTCCAATAAGAATAGTGTAACACTATGTTATTCCATTACAAGTTTTAGATTCTAGCAGAGATAACAATCAATATCATCAAATCAAATCCCATTTGGGTTTGTAAACATAGTATTTGACGAAATTTTTATTTATTTATTTTTAAAATGGATAATAGATTAGAAAGCTGGATTCCATCATTTTCCTTCCTTAGCATTAATTTACCTCAATAATCTATCACACCAAAATTTACCCTTTACTTGTACCACTCATTATCTACCAGTAAACGCCAAAGAATTAATGTGAAATGCAAGACTAAGTATATGCCATAAACACTAAATCAGAAATAAAATGAAGAAAAACCATGTAATTCCAGCCTCTGAAGGCATCTTAGTCATGTTACTTTGCTATCCTTTGGGCAATTGATTTATGCAATCTACTCAATAAGCAGGTTAAGAGTTCACTCAAACACTGTTGTGCTTACTATGTTTTCCTATTTATCAACTGGACTTTATATCATCTAAAGTTTACATGTCTCACCATGTGCTTTAGGAATACCTAGGAAATTTCTAATCAAACATATTAAATGCATCCATTTAACAAACTGAAACAAATTTAAACAAAAGATAAAATGGTTCTTATACTCCACTTTACCAACAACAATCTAAATTAAGAAACCACATTACTTTAAGACAATATAAAGCATCAACCTTTTATGAATAGAAGTTTTAATTAATTAAACATGTTCCAAGCTGGAAAATAATCCCTGAAACTTTGAAAATTATAAAAGGGTTAAATATAAATATAGAACTATTTATGTTTAGTCTTTAAAAAATAACTCATCTAATTTTATTCCCTATTTTTGAAATATGTGAATCGCAATCCCTGTTTTTCACAAAAATCTTCTCCTTTTAATCTCTAATTTAAAGAAATAGGAACCACAAGACACATTTCCATAAATAAAAGATTAAAAAGAGATCTTCTTTTTTTTTTAAAAAAAAAGACTAAAAGTAAACATTAGCTTAGTTAAAGAGACAAAGAATATATTTAACCCAATATAAAATGTGACTTTATAGTCCAACTTGTGGACAATTTTTAACAATTCACTGAATTTAATGATTGGCTTTTCAGTACTATTCATTCCATTAAACCCATTTTAGTCTATTTAAAAGTCAATAAAATTTAGCACCACAATATAAGTACCACAGTGACACCACAAAATGGTTTGAAACAAATAGTATATGATGGATTATAATTTACACTGTCATGTGTAAGTGTGTGTGACCGGTATATTTAAATTTCTTTGGGCTTCTGCCACAATAATCACAACAAATAAAAATAAAAATAACATCATGAAGTAGAAATAAAAATAAAATGGCCCCATTAAACTCATTTATACATGTAGTAACATTAACACTAATTTCTTAAAATAGTTGAAGCCTTTTTACCTTCTAGACTATTGCTACTCTTGCAACCGGTCACATTATCACTTCATCATTTATCTGGATGGCAGGAATGTGAGCAATCTTAGACCAGTGTTTCCTTTTCCGACTTTGATACCTTGCTTCTAGTAAACGACAACCCATTATGTGCAGTAATTCAAGAGAGGATGGAAGCTGATCTTCTGGCAAAGACTCAAGGCTTTTACAATCCCAGATGTCAAGCTTTCTGAGGGAAGTGAGCTGTTGAAGCCCTTTTCCTTCCAACAACTTTAAACAATTAAAACCCCATAGGGACAGATGTTGGAGCGAAGGGGGCAGTAACTGCTCCTTCAACAGGAAGTTAACAACATCTTCCTCCCCAAAACCAATAAGGGAAAGAACAGACAGAGAAGTGAGGCATTGGAATTGGAAAACTAACTCATGTGTAGACATACAAGATAGTATTCCAACATCAACATCAAGCGATTCTAAACTGGAAGGCAAACACCTTGGAGACAATGATGCTAGCTCTGGAAGTCCAGAAAGGTTTAACGATTGAAGGGCAGGGAGATCAATCTGTTCTGGAAGTGACCTAAGGTTCCTACAATCATTGATGTGAAGACCAACTAATTTGAGAGCAGCCGTTCCACCTTGAGTAGTAATTGCTTCCATGGTGGGACAATTCAAGATATAAAGCCATTGTAGGGCAGGGAAACAATCTAATGGAAAGGACACAAGGGAATGACAGCTACTCCAAATTGACAGAGATTCAAGTGATGTGTATTTGTGCCATGATTCGGGAGACATAAATTCTAAGTTCCCACAGTCGTAAATGTAAAGTGATTGCAATGATGTTGGCAAACCATCAGCTGGGAAGGAAATCAAAGTGGGGATATTTTTAAGAGTCAAATTTTGAAGACAATTTGCAGCTAGTATCATTCTTGGCAAAGATGACAAGCTGACACAATTTTCAATGGATAGATTCCTATAAGAAAATTTGTCAAGCAAGGACAAGCCTTCTCCCCCTTTACCAATATTTACTGATTCAATTGATGTGTTCCAGTGCATATCATATGATTTTGCCTCTAGCTGGTTGCACTCTGTTATACTAACCTCTGTCAATGAAGGTAGACAGTTGGGCAGGTTTCCTCTCAACTTGGGGCACTTCTGTAAACTCAAACGTTCTAGGAAAGGAAAAGGAAATTTGCTGCCTTCACCTTCAAATGGTAGCCACTCCTCCCATTCTGACATCTCTTCAAATTGGATACTCTTCAAATGTGGAAATGGCTGAAATGAAAAGGAACCTCCATTGTTGCAATAGAATTCGTCACCAACTGTCTTGACCATTTTCATCCTTTTAATCACAAGCTCCGTAAGAGAAGGTAATTGTCCAAATGATGGAAGTGATATGCAATAGTTGCAATCACTGATGCAAAGAACTATAAGATTAGAATATGAAGAGTCACCCAACCATTTTGGAAAACTTGTGCCACTGTAGGATCTGATGTTGAGTTTCTTTAAATTTGCCGATGGTTGCAGGTTCTCAAGTACATCTTTCTCATTTCGTGAACCTTGCGGGTCACTGCCCCATTCTAGTGTAAGCTCCTCTATATGCTCTTTTTTCTTTAAGTCGGCTTGAAATGCATCCTTGGGATCAACAACATTTTGTAGCTTCAAAATGGAAAGCATACCTTGCAAGTGAGGAAAATTTCTTAATTCTCTGATACTTACTCCATTTTTTCTGCCTACAACAAAAGAAGTCAACACACGGAGATCATGTAGCTTGCATATTTGTGCTGGCATCGCCAACAAATTTGTGTCTCTAATATCAAGATGGCGTAAATTAACCAAATTTCCTATCTTTTTAGGCAACTGAGTAAGAAATTCACAATTTGATAGTTTCAAAGTCTGCAAATTGTAGAGCCTAAAGGTTGCACCAGGCAACCTTTTGATGGAAGTATAGGAAAGGTCAAGATAACGCAAAAGTACCAAACTTCTTATTGAATTAGGAAGCTCAGTGATATTTTTGTATGAAGACAATGACAATGTTCGCAAATATCTTAGTTTTGGCACCCAATCATGTGACACCTTTTTGGATACACAATATCCATAGGGTCCATATTTAGATAGTGGTAGAAAGGTGCGCAAAAACTTTAGCTCACACAAGCCCTCAAATCTTTTAGAGATATCAAAACTTCTTAGAGGAAATGCTAAATGGCGAACAGTTCCTTGGATTTCACGACCCTCAAAGTAGGAAGAACTTTTTCCAGATACGAATATGGCTAAACCATAGACAAGGTCATGCATTCGAAACATATCCTCTGCTTGAGTCTTGTCTTTTTCAATTAAAGATCTAGATAATAATTCATTAAAGTAGTCATCACCTGCTGATTCCATTGCTTTCTGTCCGTGGATTTGATGAAGAAAGCCTTCAGCCATCCACAACAAAATCAATACCTTCCTATCCAACAAATGATGTTTGGGAAAAATTGAGCAATAAGCAAAACATCTTTTCAAATGTGCTGGGAGATGAAGATAACTTATGTGTAAAGCTGGTAAAACCTCTTCATGTGCCCATAAGTTGCTGTTCATAACTCTATTCCATTCCTCTGCATCAACATTTGATCGCAAAAGACCTCCCAACGTTTTAGCAGCTAAAGGTAGGCCATTGCATTTTCTTGCAATTTTCCTACCAATTTCTTCTAGGATTGGATATTTGTCGTAACCTTCATTTCCAAATGCGTGTTCAGCAAGTATACACCAACAATTTTCATCTGTTAGATGTTTCAGCTTATAAATGGGAAATGTATGTGTCATTTGTGCAACTTTCTGTTGTCGGGTTGTCACAATAATCTTACTTCCCTTTTTCCCACTGCTAAAAGGTGCTATTAGGTCATGCCAATCATTATACTTCTCATTCCAAAGGTCATCGAGCACAAGCAAAAACTTTTTATCTTTCAAGCTGTTCTTCAACTCAACACGAAGAGCATCAAAATCAGTACTATTACAATTTTTAGAAGTGACAGATTCAACAATTGTCTTTGTCACCCTAAACACATCAAAATCATCAGATACCCATGCCCAAATTGTCGAATCAAAATGTTTCTGCACTGCACTATCATTATAAATGCATTGAGCTAAGGTTGTTTTTCCCAGACCTCCCATGCCCAATATTGTTAGCACTTGTATATTACTATACGTTTCATCTTCATCAGAGAGAAGCATGCTCAGTAGCTTCTCTTTGTCATCCTCCCTTGCGACAACAACAGATTTAACTAATGAATCTGTAACTGTTCTGTGAGAGACTTTCCTAGAAACAGTTTGTAAACCAAGCATATCTTTTTGCATCACAAAACGTTCCAGCCTTCCAGATATTGCTTCAAGCTTGGAATTCATACTCCTATTGAATTTTTTAAAGCAAGAAAGTAATGATCTGACCTTGGAAATAAACAATTTAGATTCTCCCTCCAACTTGCATCTCAAAGCATCTGTGTTGATTTCATCCAACAAATCCTCCGTGTCTAAGACAGCATCTTTCAACTCATCCAGCCATTCCTTCACAGCACGGTCAGTGATCTGCTTCTCCTCAGCATCATTGAGCACAGCATTAAGTGTCAACAGCTTTATCTTCAACTCATCCAACACAGAAACATTCAGCTTTCTGCTGGAAAAGAAATCTCGAAACTCTGTTGAAGCTATCCTTTTTATTAAGAACTCCACAGAAGCAGAGATGAGTGCCTCTCCCACCATAGCAAGGGCCATTTCTTCTCTTGTTTTAGCAAATTGTATGAATACTCTGAAACTAATTTAGCTACAATGTTGAATGTGATACAGACTTGTGGTAGTGAGAAATTATTGTGTTAGAATGCTTTTTAAGTCAAGTCAATGTTTGTTTTCACATTCAATAGTACTGTAAATGCGTGATCCTTTTTCTTTTTTATTATTTTTTTCTTAAAAAAGAATTGACTGACCGACAGTATGACATCATTGTATATTGGTAGTGAAGTGCTTGCCTATTCGTTATTTACTCAAAAAATACTTTCAAATAAAATATATCCGAAAAACATTTTCGTTATCAATTTTTCTATAAAATAATATGAACTAATTAAGGTTGCAATTATCTTGATTATAATACTACAATTTATTGTTAATCCCAATCGATCAAGTATGTGATCTATGTTATCCTTTTTATCAATAAAACTTTTTTTCCCTTGATCTAATACCAGAAATAAAAAGAAAATAATTCCTCTTTCCTCCTATATTCGTTATTTCTTTTCCCCTTCAATATAAATATGGTTAAGGTTAAATTTCTACGGATGCCTCAATAATGCTAATATCTTTGCTTTTGGTTGAGTGGACTATCTCGAAAACATCCAAAAGTTGAAAGGAACTTTTCGAAAACATTGATTGCAATTTGTAAATACTGTGTTCTTTTTTTGAAAGTGACCATCCAACCACTCATTCTGCATTTAAATACTGTTGAAAAAATCTTATCCCATTTCAAACAAAACAAGATGCCTCCCACTAAAATAGTAATGCTCTCTATTGGATTACATCAAGAGAATTGGGGGTATATGACTATCAAAATTCAAGTATTAATATAGACGAAATTAAAAAAATGTTCAGACATGCTGCTTAGATTTAGCACAAGTTAGTTCTACAGTTTTGTAGATTTATGAATTTTAAAATAGACAAATATCATAATCAGTGTAAAATTATCTCATTAGAAGCTTCAATTTATTTGTCTAGTTAGCTACTTCATATCATATTCTCAATTCTCATAAGCCTTCTTAAGTACTAAATAATTGCAGTAAAAAAAAGTACTAAATAATTAAGATCAAAGTTTTGAGTAGTACTGTATACGCGTGAACCTTTTGTTTTCTGCATAAATGTTGACTGACAAGTAGTACGGTTCGGCATGGACTAGTTACATCTAGGAATTAATTTTCTTCTTCTACACTGATTAAGTAAAAAGTATCTGTCGGTGCAGTTATTTATATATGCATTTTCATATATACAAATATTGAATCAAATATCAGGAAAAAAAAATTCAATCAAATTTTCAAAATGAAATAAAAACATAGCCAAAAAAACAATGAGGATTAAGAGGAAAAGTAATTTATTTAAATATGTAAATTGTCATCAAGTCTATCTTACTAAAAAGTTAGACGTATTAAATACATGGTTAATAAAAGATATTTAAGTAGTTGAAGTGGTTATAAATAATTAAGTGAAAATACAAATAAATAAGAGTACATTTGAATTAAAATATTTTTTTAGCATTTCATGTCATGTTTATAAAATAGGTAGATTTAAATTATTATAATTTCATATTTAGATTAAAATTTAAATATTTTATTAATTTTGGATTTTATTTATTTATTAACTTTGTAAGATCTGGTTTAAATAAGTAATTAATCATAGCGGACTAAAAGATTAGACTAATTAAAAACATGGTTTATAAATGATATTTAAGTCATTGAAGTTATTTTTAATTAAGTGGAAATATAAATAAATGAGAGTACATTTAAATTTAAATAATTTTTAGCATATAATATGATATTTAAAAAGGTAAATTTAAATTATAATTGTTCATATATTTTTTAATTTTCTTAGGATTATTTTACACATTTTTCCTTTTATTTATTTATTTATTTATTTTGTAATATTTTTTATATATAAGTAAATTATTAATTATACCTGACTCAAATGTTAGACTTATTAAAAACATAATTAATAAAAGATATTTAAGTATTCGAAGTTATAAATATTTCGCTTAAAAAAATACACTAATTTTAGGATATATGATTTATTTAAAAACATTATTTTTGATATATTTTATGACAAATTGTATATCCTTGTAAACATTTTTGGTCTTTTTATAACAATTACAATTAATAAACTTGCATTATGGTATATATTTAGTCTATTATTGGATAAATTGTAATTTTGGTCTCTCTTTAATTTTTATCTACAATTTTTGTCCTTCTTTTTGTGATTTTAGTTCTCCTATTTTAAAAAATTCATAATTTTGGTTTAATTCTCAAATTTGCATACATTTATTTATTTATTGCAGATCAAGAATTAAATGGTGAGCAAAATTGCAATCAAGAATTGAAATAAAATTGTGTAATTTGGTAAAACTAGCTTATAAGCTAGCTGAAGCTGATAAGCTAACTGAAAAGTTGAAAACTTACAAGCTAGCTTTATTGAATTGAAAGTGTTTAGTAAAATTAGCTTAAAAGTTAAAATGAATTGAAAGTCTTTCTCTTCAAATAAAAATTTTCATTTTTTAGTTCGACAAATTCTGGTGGAAGGACTAAATAGAGCTCTTTATGAG